>JANQBI010000005.1:0-730000 GCA_030142935.1 Pichia occidentalis | reverse complement strand
AGTTTTCCATAAGTAGAATCTATCTATGAGGCTCTCACAGAGAGAGATTAACTAGAAAAAGCAAAAAATCGAATGAGGAAAATATAGGAGGAGCGATGATTTCGATTTAGAGGCCACCACACATACATCTCAGATACCTCTGTAAGGAGAATGAACGTACCAGATGGACAAGTAGACATTGTTTTTGTTTTGCATGCCTTCCCCTGCCTCTATCTGATTTGTGCACGGCGAAAAGAAACCAATTGAAAGACTAGACACAATGGGAAACATATTCAGCTCGATGTTCAGCAAGCTCTGGGGAGCTAACAAGGAGATCCGGATTCTCATTTTGGGATTAGATGGTGCCGGTAAAACGACCATACTCTACAAGCTGCAACTCGGGGAGGTGGTGAAGACCAAACCGACCATCGGCTTCAACGTGGAGACGGTCCAGTACAAAAACATAGCCATCAACATGTGGGATCTTGGTGGACAGACCTCGATCCGCCCATATTGGCGATGCTACTACGCCAACACGGCGGCGGTGATATTCGTCGTCGATTCCACAGACAGAGACCGGCTGGAAACGGCAAGAAAGGAGCTGCACATGATGCTCAAAGAAGAGGAGCTTGTGGACAGCGCCCTGTTGGTGTTTGCCAACAAACAGGACCAGCCCGGAGCGTTGACTGCTGCTGAAGTTTCCAAGGCCCTAGGCTTGGTGGAGTTGAAGGACAGAAGTTGGAGTATTGTTGCCAGCAGTGCCATCAAGGGTGAAGGGTTGACGGAAGGCTTGGACTGGCTGATCGACGTGATCCAAGAAGAACAGATGTAAGCAGCAGGTGCTGGCCGATTAGACCGAACAGAAACCACCAGGCCTCTTGGTTCCTTCTTCTCCTTCTATCTTCCTCTCACATCCTTTCTCTGCAGGTCCTCCGCATGTTGTAATTATCGATCTATATATATTTATATAAAGATGTACCGGAGTTGTACAAATTCAATGTAGATTATGATGTATTCATCCTTATATTATAGAAATATATTTCCCGTAAAATATTCAACAAAATAAACTAGTAGGTAGATACGTACACAAATATGTGGCTACTGTCCAATAACTTGTTTGAGATCCGACACTTCCAGCTCTTGATTTGGCACTGTGTTTTGACCTAGTCTCAGTGCCTATTCGACCACATCTGAGCTTTTCCTCTTCTAATGAGGCTCATTCAAAATCATCCTCAACAGCCTAGCGAGGAAGTTGTTTTTTCTAGTAATCGACCCTTTCCTTAACCAGAACACACTGTATGTCAAGTCCAGCCCAAGATTTGGACTTCCTTTTGCTATCCTCCTGTTATGCTTTTCTTTCTATTTTACCAGAGTGAGCCAGAAGCATCCAAACCTGACATTGATTGTTTTATCTTTATGATCAACACCATGTGGCAAAGATCAACCCGACCGGTTTTCTGCCAAAGGCTCGCCATCAAATCGCTGAAGAACCCCACTTTCAAATTTTCTTCAAACGCAAATAGTAGGGTTTCAAACAGCCGGCCGTTCAGTACAGAACATGGGTGGACCAAGTCCGGCAGTCAGAACAGGCCATTGCAAAAGAAACTGGGAATCTTTGGAATCGTGATAACTGTCGGTGTTTCAATAGGTTGTACCCAAATCCTGTACAACGAGGATACGAAGGTGCAGAAGCTCTCTCAAAAAGTGGAAGGAGCACAGCCCTTCATAGAGAACAATTGGCAAAAAGACGCAGAATCCCAACCCAAAAATAGTCTTGCTCCCGACCAGTCTCAAGCAACCTTTGAGATGGGATTGTATGTGGCATCGGAAAAAGAAAAGAAACAGACAACACAGGATCACAGAAATCGGAAATGCAGTAGACGACTCACCGGGTGGATGTACAGAATCGGATTCTTCTTTCAAGATTACGTCTATGAACCGATCGTCACCTTTGGAAGGTTTGTGGAGCTATCGGTGATTTTTTTGCCGGTGCTTGCACTCTATCCAATCACGTACTTCGGTAAAACAAACAAAATCGGAGAAAGAGCAGGTGCAATGCTATGGTACAAGTTACTGAGATATGCGGCAGAATACGGTGGCGCTTCCTTCATTAAGTTGGGGCAATGGGCCGCCCTACGTACCGACATTTTTTCCAAAGGTTTATGCGTAGAATTGAGCAATTTGCACAGCAACTCCAAAGAACACAGTTTCAGACACACCCGTAGGATTTTGCGAGAAACTTTCAATGGCATTGAGTTGGAGAAGATCTTTGACGAGTTCCCAGAAACGCCGGTCGGATGTGGTGCAATTGCACAGGTTTATTTGGCCAAGTTGAACGAAAAATTCATTGGAAGTGGTAATAAACACGAAAGATTGGTTGCGGTGAAAGTTGTGCATCCGAACGTTGAAGCCAATATTGCAAGGGATTTGAAAATCATGTCTTTCTTTGCAAACCTCATTGACTGCTTACCGACGATGGAATGGTTGAGTTTGCCGCAGGAAGTGGAGCAGTTTGCCATTCTAATGAAGCTGCAATTGGATTTACGTATCGAAAGCTATAATCTAAACAAGTTCAGAGAGAAGTTCAGTCGCAGCAATGATATAACATTTCCTAAACCAAGATTCAGTACCCGAAGAGTGTTAATCGAAGACCAGGTGTTGGGTGTGAGCATGAACAAGATTCTGGATGTTCGGAATGACACACACGATAAAATGCTCAAATTTATCAGCGATAAGTTGATCGACTCATTTTTGAAAATGATGATTTTGGACAACTTCACGCATGCCGATCTACACCCAGGAAATATATTTGTGAAGTTCGTCAAGTCTGCAAATAACAATAAAATCGCAGATGTAATAGATGAATTTGAGGTGGACAGCCTGACAAGAGAGTTGAACCAGCTTTCCATAACGGATCTAAGCAAGAGGTTGAACGAGCTGCTGCAGGAAAAATATGTTCCGCAGCTCTGTTTCATCGATGCAGGACTTGTCACGGAACTCGACGATCGGAACAGATTCAATTTCATCTCCCTATTCAACGCGTTGGCTCAGTTCGATGGGTACAAGGCAGGGGAATTGATGATTGAAAGATCGAAGACGCCCGAAACTGCCATAAACAAGGAGCTGTTCAAAATCAAAGTGGAAAGACTAGTGAATAAAGTCAAAGAACGTACATTTACACTTGGAGCTGTATCTATTGGTGATCTACTTGATAATATGCTCGGAATGGTTCGCTCTCATCATGTGAGAATGGAAGGTGATTTTGTCAGTATTGTTGTGGCCATTTTGATTCTAGAGGGCATTTGTAGACAACTCGACCCTGATATCGACTTATTTGCAAGGTGGGTATTTGCTTGGACTATAGGATTCCCTACAATGCAGTTTGATTGAATTTCGGATCCTATGGTTTTTTTTTATTTTGATAGTTCACATCATTTTCCCTCCATTTGTTCTTGTCTTCTCCTGTTCAACAGAT
Organism: Pichia occidentalis; assembly: GCA_030142935.1. NCBI lineage: Eukaryota > Fungi > Ascomycota > Pichiomycetes > Pichiales > Pichiaceae > Pichia > Pichia occidentalis. The sequence goes on along the minus strand of JANQBI010000005.1, from coordinate 726,546 downwards.
CAAATACTAACCAAAACATCCGATTTTTTTCTTTCTACAGATCAATACCAATCCTTCGTCAAATCAGTTTCCAAGAGGGAAAGCTGATTTTCAACAACATGAACAAGATCTCAATGCTCAAAGTGTGGATGACGTTAGAGGTGCGTCAATTCATAAATGCATCGGTTCATGATGTACATATGCTTGTCAAATCGGACGGTCTTGCTCCCAACTACTAGCCACACGCTTATCTGATGTCCCAATGTTTATCTTGATAGATTATCGCAATCTTTACCTTAATTCTCTCAACGTTTGTAATAGATAACACGTGCAATACAAATCTGTACGTTACTACGCGCACATGTCTGAACGGCAATTATAGTTTATATCAGCTATAAACAGATATTTTAACCGATATATAAAAACTATATAAGAGGATTTGATTTCCTCTTTTTTTTTCTGGAAACGTAGACGGAAACAAGGACGAACCCGGAAATCGCCAGCCAAGGTTGGTTTAGAGCCACAAATCCTCTGAAGTTATTGTATTTTTTTTTCTTGAATTGCTAATAGCAATAAAAGAGAACAACGGTTTTAAAACTAGAAATAGATCAGACGGCAAAAACAACAGGAGAAGGAAAATAAGAAGGAAAAATGAAGTTTGGTCATACGTTGTTATCACACCAGGTCCCAGAATGGCAACAATATTATGTTGATTACAAATCTCTCAAAAAAATCGTCAAAGCACTTCACAACAGAGAGGTTGAATTGAAAAACCAAGGAAATGAAGTGGACGTATTCAGTGATTCTCAGGTTAAACTGAATTTGGCCAGATTTTTCTTTCATCTCGACAGTAATGTTGACAAGGTGGACGACTTTTATACTAAGAAGTTTTCAGACTATGAAAAAAGATTGAAGAAGATCATTGTTGTCTTCCCAAAAAGTTCAATGGAAATCAACGATTTGGAAGAGTACGACGATTTGGCCGATATCTTGTTGGAACTAAGAAACTGCTTCCGGAACTTGAAGTGGTATGCAGAGTTGAACAGAAGAGGATTTGTCAAAATTTTGAAAAAGTTGGATAAGAAAGTCGGAACAAAGAAACAAGAATCATACTTGCAATCCAAAGTGTATCCATTATCGTTCTGCGACGAAAAGGATTCAGTTAGGTGTTTGTCCACCATCAATGATTATTTGAACAAATTATCTAACGTTAGAAGTGGATGCGAGTATCCGATCATTAATGGCAGAGCTATGGATTCATCTTCATCATCGATTTCCAATTTAGACATTAATCCCGCCGCTGCTAGCACAGGCGTTAATCCGATTGCTGTCGCCAATAAACTACTGGCTGCAAATGACACTAGTCGTTTACCTCCACCGACGGCGGTAATCTCTTGTAAGCCCAAAGGAATTAAAAATTCAGGGCTGGACCCCTATTTGCACTCAATCTTGTCTGATAATGCGGTGGACATGGAAGCTCTTTTAACCAAGGAGTACATGTCACCAGTTTTGGCCCCACTTCGACTTTTATTATCCTTGTTGAATAGGTGTACATTGGAATTATCCTACACTTGCATCGATTCCATCTTGAAAATTATTCCGGTGTTGTCAGATACCGGAGATCTTGCTAGCAGAAATTTCATACACCATCATGTGATTGCGTTAGGTAAAAAGAACTTTCACCGGGTTGACACTGATTACAACATTGGCGAGCTAAAGACGACGGATTATAACTCATCACTATTTAAGACGAATGGACCGGATGGTATGAATTCGAATGATTCCTCGCAGGGTCTTTGGTATATATTCAAAAATCTGCCTGAACACTTGAAATTTGCAATTTTACAAAAGGATAACTACAAAAGAACACCTTTACATTACGCATCTCAATATGGTCTAAAAGAGGTTACTGCCATCATCATCCAGTTTTTGAAAGAGTGGGGTATGTTCAATGAAAATATCTCCCTGGATGATATCAATCATTGGGGGGATTCGGAGAATCTGACTCCAATCCATTTGGCAATTTTAGGAAAACACCCCAAAACTACCGAGGTCTTAATTGACGCAATTTCCAAAGATGTGAGCTTGACGTGCCCATATTTACTTCATGTGGCAACTAAAATGAACACTCCGGGATTAATAAAATGTTTGCTAAAGTGTAAAGGTATTGATATCAATAGTTACGAATCGGTAGAATCCAAAGAAACAGCTTTATACATAGCTTGTAAGTATAATTTGAAGGGCAGTGTTGAATCACTTCTTTCTAGCGGTGCTGACACAGAATTGGGTGAAGCAACATTTGGATGGACGCCAATTTTTGTTGCCTCCGCAAACGGTTATAACGACATAATCGATCTTCTAATCAAAAACAATGCCAAGTACTATATTCAAGATGAAAGTGGCTGGACTCCACGTGAGCATGCTGCGTTACGTGGTCATATTGAAGTAGTTGATAAATTGACACCTCCAAATTTTAATCCATACGACTCTATTGATGTTACCAAAAGTGTATCACCAACTTCGTCACCAAAATTATCAGCAGAGAAGAACGCAACTTCTAGTATCCATAAGGTTTCCGAGTTTAGGTCGATCACTCCCGAGTTACAAACCGATAAGATCGATATAAAACAATTACAAAGAAGCAATTCATCATCCAATCAGTTACCACAGATAAATACATCTTCACAATTCAGTAAGACCATTGTGGGAAATAGATATCTTAAAAAGAATGAATCTGTTATTTTGATCACCATTGGTACAACTGATTTACGTGATGTCACACCTGCGGTTGAACTAAACAAAATCCCACTTTCCAAGATTTTTTCTACTGAATTAGATTCGGCTTTATCAATTGTTATTAATGCTCCTAACTTAACCAATCAGCAAGCTTACCCTCTTGCATTACCTTTGGATGATAATCATGGTAGTTCGACCGATCCAATCACGTTTAAATGCGTAGATCAAGACCCATTAGACACTATACTTTACTTTGATATTGTTCCAACGTTTGACGTTGATATTAACGATGTAAAGAAGAAGAAGCTGCTAGGTCGTGGTGTAGCGATTTTGAAGAATGCGTATACATCTGTTGGTGAAAACAGAAGATCCTTGTTCAATACTATCAGGATTCCAATTTTAGAAGTCAATACCATGGAAATTTTGGGTCATATCAAATTTGAAGTTTTAATTGTTAAATCCTTTGAAGAAACTGGTGCTATTCCAGATAATATAGATACGTATTGGAAATCGTTAGCACACCCACGACTAATCGGTCATAGAGGTAATGGTATGAACAGTCGTAACAAGAAATCCTTACAACTAGGTGAAAATACAGTTGAGTCGTTTATTGCTGCAGCATCGTTGGGGGCACAGTATGTCGAATTTGATGTGCAGCTAACCAAAGATGACATACCGGTCATATATCACGATTTCATTATTGCTGAATCAGGTATTGATATTCCAATGCATCTGTTAACGTTAGAGCAGTTTATGCATTTAAACTTGAGCAAAGATAACGCTAAGCCGGATAAAAAAGTTCAAATGATCAAGGACGATTCTTACATTCCAACACGTTCTAGATCCAGATCCATCTCATACAACACCAATATGAAAAAGCAAAGTAATACCGATTTAGATGGTACCAAAATTGTTTCTTCGGGTTCGATGAATAGTTCATTGGGTGATGAATCAGATGAAGAAATGAATCCTAACCATGAACGGATGAAGCTCACAAAAACCTGGAAGGACAAAGAATTCAAAGCGAATACACGTGGAAGTTCAATTGCCTCGTCCTTCACCACACTGGAGGAATTATTTGAAAAGGTTCCTAAGACTGCTGGTTTCAACATCGAATTGAAGTATCCGATGTTGGACGAGTCCCAAATAGACAATATTGGACAAATTGCGCCTGGCATGAATCATTTTTGCGACACCATATTGGCAATGGTCTACGATAAGTACAAGGGTAGAAATGTTATTTTTTCGTCTTTTCATCCAGATATCTGCATGATGATGACAATGAAACAGCCAACGTTTCCCGTTTTATTTTTGACTGAATCTGGGGTGAATCCGATGGCCGATGTACGTGCAAGTTCGTTACAGAATGCCATCCGATTTGCCAAAAACTGGAATTTGTTTGGTATTGTCAGCGACGCTGTTCCAATTGTCCGCTGCCCTAGGTTGGCAAGTGTTGTCAAGGCCAGTGGACTTGTGTGTTTTACGTATGGATCGGCCAACAATGATCCCGAAAATGTCAAGTTAGAGATTGCTGCAGGGGTGGATGCGGTCATTGTCGATAGTGTTTTAGCTGTTCGTAAAGAGCTTACTAAATACGATCAAACCATCAACAACAGCAACCAATGAGGCCATGATGGAGACCTCTTACTGTAGGAATCTTGTTGATCGTTAAGCATCTGTTTTTTCCATCTGCATATCTCTATCCCGGAGGAAGACGACAAAACCAAAAGCTTATCTCCAGTTACTAACTGGATATCTATTTATTCATCTGTATTTTTATATATTTTGATTTTCGGTGCTATGAATATTTTCAGTTTCTTTATTACGACTAAACAATTTTACTCCACTATTTCTACATATCTCATCGCCTAATCAAACATAACAGTGAGCCTTTGAACCGTTTATACTACCTACTTCACAGTTTAAAGCCTTTCCCTTGGATAGCATAAGCAGTAAATGCGCCATCGAAAGCACAAAATCACATCATGTAGACACATATCAAATGTCGGGACTGCAAATCTCATTGCTTGTCTTTGGGGGGCTGGGAAGGAAAAGGGAAAAAACAAGGGGGGCAAAAAAGGTACAATATTTTTGAAGGCTCCACACAGAGCGATGAGGGACATGCTATTGTGTGATAACACGCAACTGTCTTCTTGCTGGATGTTTCCTTCTTTTTCTGATCTACAACACCAAGGGGGTTGTTTTTGGTTGATCAACACCAAGGAACTTTGCAATACACATCCATTGGACGAAACCAACACCAAAAGAATCACAAGAATACAAAAAGCATGGCTACTATTATTGCATCCAACATCCCAGTTACTAGCATGGAGGAGAAGATATCCGAGTTCTTTTCGTTCTGCGGTAAGATTAAACAGATGGAGGTTGTTGACAAGACGGAGAAATTGAAAACAATCAAGGTGCAGTTTGAAAAGGCGTCTGCCGTTTCCACCGCTTTGCTTTTGAACGGTGCCGAATTCGAAGGCTCACAGATCGAGGTAGTCGAGGCAGAGGGAGACAAGGAGGCCACGTTGGCTCGTTCCGAAAACGCCAACGACGGAGCCGCTGCGGATGGCGACATAGAGCAAGAAGAAAAGCCCAAGAGTGCGGTGATTGCGGAGTTGCTTGCGCATGGGTACGTTTTGCAATCCTCCCTTGTTGAGAAGGCGGTTGCGTTTGACCAAGAACATGGTCTTTCCGACAGGTTCCGGAACTTCATCAGCGGCTTGGACGAAAAGTACCATCTCCACGACAAGAACCAGCAGCTCGCCGATCAAACCAGCAGCTTGTACAACCAGGCCAATTCTCAGTGGGGCATTGAAAACCGCTGGAACAGCGGTATGAGAACCCTCAACACGTACCTGGACAAACTCAAGAAGGATAAATACGGGAGCCAAGTGCATGACTTTTACACCAAGACTGCACAAGACGTGAAGTCTGTCAACGAGGAGGCGTTGAGACTAGCCGAACTGAAGAAAAACCAGCAGGAGGGCCAAGCCCCGGGTGCTAGTGCTCAATTTCCGGTTATCAATACGATTACCCCTGAGGCAAGCACTGCAGCAGCAGCCAGCTTTGTACCATTAGAAAGTGAGAAGAAGTAATACACATATTAGTAGAGACAACGCACATGGATTTATTCCTTTCCTTTTCTTTTTGTATCTGTTTATCTAAATTTTCTCTCTAATAAAGGCTTCTGTGCCTATATACTTTTCTTTTCCATCTCCGCTACATACCATCGGGATGCACCGACTATGGTGAAGACAGTACTCCGTCCACAGATAACGGCAAGAATCGGTAGGTGGAAGTAATGCAGAAAGTGTGGCGTCCGGATGAGCCTGGCAACCACCACGGTGCGTGGCTCATCTCATGTTGTAGAAGAGGGCTGCTGTTTAGCATTATATAAAACAAGCTGGTTATCTTCTCCGTTTTCCACAAGCCTTATCGTCTGCTACCAATTCTTTTAAAGCGTGATAAATCGATTGCTGCTAGGGTTTGTGTGGAATTCCTTGTTATTGTCTTAGATAGCTAGCTAAATGTTATATATTAAATATTAAAAAAAAAAGAACATACATAAAAAGAAATAATAGATACCCAGAATTTGTTCATCAAACGTGAAGGTTTAAACCATGTTAACCAACAACTTAACATGAACATGCTACTTTCTTGCAGTGTTCGCAGGAGCAGTCGCCGTCACAGGCACACTTGGCGGTAGGGCAGACACACTTAGACTTGTCTTCGGCACATGAGCCGCACTTGCATTCGCCTTCACATTGGCACTTCTTTGGACAGGTGCAGACACAGGCACACTTTGCTTCCTTCTTGCAGTGTTCGCAGGAGCAGTCGCCGTCACAGGCACACTTGGCGGTAGGGCAGACACACTTAGACTTGTCTTCGGCACATGAGCCGCACTTGCATTCGCCTTCACATTCGCATTTCTTTGGACAGGTGCAGACACAGGCACACTTTGCTTCCTTCTTGCAGTGTTCGCAGGAGCAGTCGCCGTCACAGGCACACTTGGCGGTAGGGCAGACACACTTAGACTTGTCTTCGGCACATGAGCCGCACTTGCATTCGCCTTCACATTCGCATTTCTTTGGACAGGTGCAGACACAGGCACACTTTGCTTCCTTCTTGCAGTGTTCGCAGGAGCAGTCGCCGTCACAGGCACACTTGGCGGTAGGGCAGACACACTTAGACTTGTCTTCGGCACATGAGCCGCACTTGCATTCGCCTTCACATTCGCATTTCTTTGGACAGGTGCAGACACAGGCACACTTTGCTTCCTTCTTGCAGTGTTCGCAGGAGCAGTCGCCGTCACAGGCACACTTGGCGGTAGGGCAGACACACTTAGACTTGTCTTCGGCACATGAGCCGCACTTGCATTCGCCTTCACATTCGCATTTCTTTGGACAGGTGCAGACACAGGCACACTTTGCTTCCTTCTTGCAGTGTTCGCAGGAGCAGTCGCCGTCACAGGCACACTTGGCGGTAGGGCAGACACACTTAGACTTGTCTTCGGCACATGAGCCGCACTTGCATTCGCCTTCACATTGGCACTTCTTTGGACAGGTGCAGCGGACGGCGGTGGATTGGCAGCACGAGGTTTCGGCGGTGGATTTGCAACAGGACATCTTTGACAGTGGTTGGGAGTTGGTAATTGTTGATAGGCTTTTTTCCTTTTTTGGCAGAATCAAACGTTGGCTTTTCCGTTCAATTGATACTTGGTTGGAGATAGAGAGAGACGGGGAAAGATCGGGCCAGAGAAGCGGTGGTGCCGGGGCCAGATCAAGACCGGAGAGAGGAATCGGTTCTCTTTTATCTTGTTGCGGTCTTTTCGCCAGAAATCGTCTGCTGTCCTCTGCCAAACAATGGTTCCCGCTCTGCCAACAACAAAAAGATGTGATGACGCTAATATCTCTCTATTATTTTCAATAATTAAGCTTATTTGGCACATTGTTTCCGCTTATTTCCTACAGAAAAAATGCACAAAAAGAGAAAACAACGTCCTGAGAAAGACAAAAAGAGAAAAAAACACGGAAAAAGAAAAAATAAATTAATGAGGTGATGACATATATACGGGCAATAAACAAAGAAGCGGGTTTCTCCTGTGGTCACAGGGCGGTTTCCAGGCGAAATCAACGCAACGGAAGCAGCTGGCTAGCCCGCGTGGGTCCCCGACAGAGCGGACACTCTGCTCTTTCCTGGCACCAGGACAGAATGCAGCCCCAGCAGAAGAGGTGCCCGCACGCTGCCGCCGTGGGGTCTTTCATAGGCGAGAGACAGAGCATACAGCTCCTGCTCTGCTGCGGAATGTACGGCAAGAGCGTCTCGTCGGCCAGGTCGACGAGCGTGATGGCGTACGACAAGGCTGGAGCGGCCTCGGGCTGGGCGCCACGGCTGTGACGGGCGTCGCCGTCGCCGTCGCCGTCCGCCGTCTTCAGCTTGGGCAGGAAGCCGTAGACGCCGCTGCGGAACTGCGCTGCGGCCGGCGGCGGTGCTGCGAGGGCGTGCCGGCCGGGCCCGACGGCGTGCAGGGCCTGCTGGAGCGTCGCCGCGTGCCGGGCAAGCAGCTGCAGCACCATCAGCGCCCCCAGGATCTCGTAGTTGCCGCTGGCCTGCCGGGAGTTGGGGTCCGGCGTGTAGTTGGTGGCGTAGCGGAGCCCGCACACCCTCTTGGCGAGTTGGTAGTACTGCCCGGTGAAGTAGAACAGCGCCAGATGGACGCTCATGGCGTCCGCCACGCAGACGGCCGCCCGCCGCCACCACCACCCCGGCCCGCCGCTGCGTGCGCCGGCCGCCTTGCCCAGCACGTAGGGCACGAGCACGTGCAGCAGGACAAAGAGCGCCCTTCTGAGCAGGCCCACCCGCCTGCGGCCCGTGGGGTCCACGTACCGCAGATCAACGTACTCTTCGCCGAGGGTCCGGGCCCCGACCGCCGTCGTGACGGCCAGGTACACCAGCGTGGTGGCGGCCTTCAGGCCCGCCGGGTGGCGATGCGCAAACCGGGCTCCCCGCCACGCCTGCACCAGCTCCCCAATTTGCCCTCCCAGGCTCCTCACAAACTGGGCGTCCTTCTGGCCCGCCCGCACAATCGTTGGTGCCGACGCAAACGGAAGCTCTCTCGTGTACCCGCTGCTCGACATGCTGCTCATCTTCTTGGTGCACTTGTGGGTCTTGCTCCGTTCTGCTCCAGCTGGCCCCGGCACACTTCTGCAACACACCGCTGGCCTCCACACCGCTTTCTGTCTGTTATCTTGAGAAAAAACAAAGAAATGAAAAATAAGTCACAGAACGGGCACAGCTCGGGTGTACAGATGTCCAGATGTGTGCAAACAATTTTCCGATTGGCAACCCGATAAAAATAAAACGAATATTTAAAGGTACAATTATCCCGATGTGAAAACCGCACCGAGAAAGTTTTTTTTTTTCTCGGAAGAGAGAGTGATGTCATGGAAAAGAGTGTGGGTTTGCTTCGGTAATAGGTTCAAACAGAATAACATGCACAGCTGATACCATGTCCAGCACATCTTCAAACATGAACAGCGTCTCCGCAGGAGGAGAGGACGGCAAGAGCAACGCCAAAGAATACATCCAGGCGTCAATGATGACGCACGGCCCATCGCTGCTGGAGTCGATCACCTCGGCAATCGAGGAAGAACTATCGCCCCAGCTGCAGCGGACAGAGACGTTGCAGGAAAAAGAGGTGGACAACGATGTCACGCCGTTCCACTTGGAGTTCTGGAGACCGAGCAACATCATGTCGGTGGAAGACACGCCGTTCTCCAACCGGTACTTGGTGACGCTGCTGGTGGTGGCGATGTCGGTGCCCGGAAACCTGGCCCGAATCTCGTTCCAGGAGCTGACCAACTACGAAAACGCATACATCAACTACAGCGGCGGAACCGTGACGTGGATCAACTTCTCGGCCTGCTTCGTCATGTCCTGGTGCAACCACGCCGTGGGCTTCTGGTCGCACTTCTTGCAGAACTCGTCCAAAACAAGCATGAAGCAGTTGGCTCTCCACACGGGCCTCACCACGGGCTTCTGCGGAACGTTCTCCACCTTGTCCAGTGCGATCGTGGAGATCTTCTTCACCACAATCAACCAGGTCTCCCGTCCGTTGCCAAACGACGGCTACAGAGTCATGGAGTTCTTTGCCGCAGGCATAGCGGCCTTCGCCTTGCCGCTCTGTGGCCACATACTTGGCCTGCACTTCGCCATGCTCTTCGATGCACTCGTTGTCCCAAGAATCTCCAAGGCGTTGAACTATAAAAACTTGAGAATCCTGGAACTTTCCCTGGTGGTCCTTGGAATTGGCGGCTTGATTGCGAACCTCGTGCTAACCTGTACTTTATCCGTGCACTACTGGTACAAGATGAAGTACTCCTTCTCCATTCTGGTGGGCTCGGTCGGCACCCTACTTCGGTTCAAACTTTCCAGGTACAACGGTAGGTTCTTCAAGTCTTGGTTTCCTACAGGTACATTGATGGCCAACTTCATTGGATGTCTGGTCATTGCAATATGCGAGCTCTTGCTTCATGGTTACAAGCACGATAAAACTCTGCTGATCACAAATGTTGTGCACCAGTTCATCTTAAACGGGTTCATCGCCGGATTTTCTGGCTCGATAACGACAATGTCCACCTTCATGAACGAATTGTACAACCTTAACGAGCCACTGTTTCAACACACATATTTCTGGTGCACCTTTGCACTCTGTTTCATTGTGGTTTTGCTTATTGATGGTTCTTACGCGTGGGCCGTTGGCATGCGCCATGTATGATCCGAAAGCTCGAACCAAGTACATCGTCCAAGTTTTTATCACCACAAGGTGGCGCATATTTTGCACATATATACAGACTTACATATATACATATATCGGTAATATTATATATCCGCTTTCTAGAAGCTAACGACCAAATTGATACACAACCTTACTACCCTTCTTACCCTTTTTCACAGTTTTCACGCCCGCAGACATGATGTCGAGGTGTGAAGAATTACTACTTGGTGCCGGAGAAGAATGTACGGACAACCCATTTCCCCAAGTCGCCGAAGGACTACCGATTGGATTGACTCTGGGAATGACCTTCTTCGGCGGATCTTTGGGCAAACTTGGGCAAAGATTCGAATCAAGTATCGTGTTGGTAGACTTTCTTACCACAGTTGGGTTGAGAGCTGCTGAAAGTGAAGAGTACGACGCACTTGCAACGTTGCTACTGGAGTTTGTGTTCAGAGAGGAAGCTAAAGCTGGTGTTGAAGACGAGCCCTGTAACTTTGCAGGAGGCGGGACCTGGGAAGTACCCCATGCATTTTTATTCTTTTTCGCTTTTGTTGTGGTTGGCAGTGGGTTGTAACCTGGAATGCTGTAACCATTGATGGGTGATGAATTCGATGAAATACCTCTGGTTTTAATGTTGGAAGATGATGAAGTGGATGTGTACGATGTTGCTGATCCTCTGCTGCTACTTCTGGACTCGTAACCGGGTAATGAGGGGAAAAGTGGTGACTCATAACCCGGTAAGGCAGGTGAATGGTCATTGGAGTTCTGTCCTACCTTTAATTTTGTTTTAGACTTCGGCATATTACTCACGCCCCAAGTTGTGTGATTCATAGTCTTAGTGATACCTGGTAATTCTGGAAACTTTTCCTCCTGTTCCCTGAGTTCCAACTGTGGCTTATTGATGACCTCTAGATCCTTGCGCAGATTTGATTTGGCTGGGAACAAACCGGCCAATTCATAAATAAGTAAACTGTAGTCCACATCCTTACTGTCTTTGAATATTTCGTGATACCGGTCTACAAGTTGAGTTGAGGTTATCTTAGAGTCGCTGTACTCTATGTTAGCAGCCAGAAATCGATCTATTTTGTCTTGGGCATAATTTAAGTAATGTCTGGCTCTTTCCTCTAGTCTCTTCTTTTTAAGTTCGTAGTTTTCTTGGCTTGAAGGTTCCTTCGACTTGACCTTTTTTTTGCTACTATTACCCCCTGATACAGTATACAGTTGGTTGTTAAAGGTGTTCGTAGAGAGCAGAATGTTATTACCATATATGCCCGAGTGCTCTTTTGCCATATGTGTCTGCAAATCAAACTCATCTCGGAAAACAACAAACTTCTGGTCCAAGCAGGATTGGACATTACATACATAATGTGCCGATTTGAAATGCTGCGCCAGATGCTCGTAATTTCGAAAGTATTGTGGGTTGTTGGGGTCAATTTGTTGGCAAATATGGCACTTTTCATGATGATCTCTCATGTGGACGTACAGTTCATCATCGGAATAGAACCGTTTATTGCTACAAAACTTACATTCTGGATGTCCTTTGAACCCAATGGTGTCACCCTTCGTTTGATGCTGATGAAGCTGCTTCTTTGTGTACAGCTTGAGCTCTCCGATGAATGCCTTTTTGAACTTGGCGCAGAGTTCGCAATAGAACTTGGCATGGACGTCTTTCACGTGATGGTTCAAATCCTTGAAGCTGTTCATTTGTACCCCGTGGTGGTCACACGTAGCAATGGGACACGTGTATTCCATCAGCTTCAAGGTGGCGTTTTTGGCACGCTCACTGGTGTATCTGACCCCGTTGTCATTTTTGAAAGCGGGAATCAGCTGTGAGTTGTTGATATCATCAAACTTATTTAAGCTTAAATTTTCGGTGAAAATCAACTTTGGGGTTTCTGTCCGACAGACCAAGCACTGGTGCTTCTTGTACAACGCAACATTTCGGAAGGAGCAGATATGGCACACCTTGTGGTTGCATGGCGAGAGTGAGGCAATCCGTATTGGCTCCGTACAAATCAGACACATTTCCTGCTCATTCCCAAAGCCCGAGCTGTCCGCCTTTGAGCTGGTGCCGTTGCCGCTCGACTTTGACGACGCTTTGGATGTTGGCTCATCTCCTCCACTTCCCCCATTCGTCAAGACCGAGTAGTATTGCTTCTTATTTTTACCGGTCTTTTGGCCCGTATTCGTTTTACTGTGTGACATGATATCCCTGGATGCTCGAACCACCTTCTAACGGCAAAACTAATGTTCTAGACACATCCCACCCTGGTTCGACCAGAGATGAGCCTGCGTTCAGGAGGAACAAACTGCGTTCGTAGGAGAAGTTACGCCCACTGGAAAAGTAGAGGAAAAATATTTTCTTTCTCTCGGCCAGCACGCCAACCGTAGTGTCGATTTAGGAAATTCCTGTATTTCTGCCAACACGAAAGTTTGGATTTTCCAGTGACCAGGCTCATTTTTCTAAGAAGCCCCAAGCGGAAGAGAAGGGGCAGCTGAGCACGTTGTTATAGGACAGGAGACGATAGAGACGCAGCAGCTATGTCCGGTTTCAATGTCAGCGCCACGCTAAACACGCTCAGACTGGCATACAACCCCCACCTATGCATGCCCCATTTGGTGGTGGCAACCTTCAACCATCTTCCGGTGCCAGTGTGCATTGGCGATTCCAAGATCAAGGCGTTGGTACTGGACAAGGACAACTGTTTTGCAAAGGCCCACGATGACAAAGTCTGGCCGGCCTACGAGGAGAAATGGAGACATTTGAGAGAGCGATATCCCGGCGCCAAACTTCTGATTGTTAGCAATTCGGCCGGAACAAATGACGACAAAGGCCACAAACAGGCCCAGATTCTGGAACAGAGAACAGGCGTTGCAGTGTTGCGACACAGCACAAAAAAGCCCGGCTGCCACGAGGAAATCATGGAATATTTCCAAAAGAATAACGTCTGTGATAGCCCCTCGGAAGTTGCCGTTGTGGGTGATAGGCTGTTCACGGATATGATGATGGCCAATATCATGGGTGCCAAAGGAATCTGGGTGAAGGAGGGAGTGGTGACCTCAAACAGTCTGATTTGTAAGATTGAAAGGTTGTGGTACTCCTTCTTTAAATGAGAAGTCCTGTCTGTCCAGACAAATGTATAGAGTATGCCACTCGTTTTTGTAGATATCCAACATACACATACACCCTTGATTGTTTCATTCAAGATAAAATATACACAGGGCAAGATAGCAATTGGGGAACCCCAAAGAGTTGCAACACTTTTTTCCTGCTTTTGTCTGGTAGAAAATAGGGATCTGATACCCTTTTCTGACTTTAGTGGCTCTCTGTGCGTTTTTTCCTTTAAGCTGGCCATCTGATAAAGGGTTTATTTGAAACGCTATAGTTATTTGATCTTTGCTATGTCCGCAAGGGCCACGGACTCTCCGACATTAAAAGAAATACTCGATTTCAACGATCAAGTGTCAAACAACAAAACCCCAGGATTGTCCAGTGATGCAACACGGTACACATTGAGCACAACACCATTACTTTCTGTTACTAACTGGAGTGCCATCTATTCCAAACAGAAACTTGTTTCCTGTATCGCCATTACGATTATTACAATCCTCTCCCAGTTGGTTTTGACCTACATAACGTTAACATCTGTAAACATTAGAAAGGACCTTTCTCTGGTGTACGCTTCCCAAATAATCAACTTGTTATGCTCATACCTGCTTCCAATATCACTTTTAGCTGACTTCAAAGGAGTGTTTGATGACCCCCTTTTTGAACTCTCTGGAGAAGTTGAAATTTATAGAATGCTACGACTTTGCGTAGCTGCCGAGAGCATATGTGCTATTGTTTCTGTCATTGCTTTGTATGTGGTGTGTCACGGAAGCCCCTTCATTGAGCTAAGACACAGCTTTCAAGAAGCAAAAGAAATAGCAGTGGATATGACGACATTCATAAGAGTGCTTCAACTCATTTCTCTGCAACTGACACTAATAAATTTAGCATTGGCAACCGTTAGTCTTTATTTGTCAAATATAAAAATTCGGCGTTGTTTCAGTGAAGTCGAATACACGCAGCATGTTTCTGACTATGAACTTTTGCTCAATTCCGGCGTGGTAACACATTGATTCTCCTCTTAAACGTTGTGAGACCACCGTGTTTATAATTATCCATGATATAGAACTTATAATTAAATCGATATGCCCACAAAAACAGCTATGACTTGCCCCTCCACACTTTTTCTTGAAAAATACTCATTTAACATAAAATTAAATATTATAGAAATATGAAAGTCAATAACATTACAAAAATACACCATGGATGAAAATAAAAACAACGTAATACAGACAAGGAATATGGGTGGTACACCAGTAAATAAGATCATCATAGATAAGCCATCCACAATGTATCAGTACTAGCTAAGTTTCTTGGATTTACCGCATGTGTAATTATATTAACAATGTGCTGACTTGAAATGGATTGGCCATACGTATCTGTATTTGCCAGCTGGTTTAGCCTTTTGATCAAATAGTCCACGTTGACCCTAACAATTTCCTTCAAGTTAGGTGTTTCCTGTATGTTCAGCTTCATTCTTTGTGAGTACCAAGATTGGATTTCATCTCTAATAAATAGGTTGAGGAAATGTTCAATTTCATACTGTGGATCTCCTAAACATTGCGCAATAAGCATCATATGCATTGACAATATACCTTCAGAGCACACTGAGCCAATCAATTCTTGGATATTTGGCGTCAATCTAAAAGGAACCAATTCCAACGAACAAAACATCGGTGCTGCACGTTGTGCTGATACATCAAGAGAGCTATTTTGGAAAATATTGTGAGGAGTCTTTGCACCAATAACCTTATATGGCAACATTTCGGATGTCCACACTTTACCGGATCCTTGGTGAATATGTATTTTTTGTGGCTGTCTTGCGTTGATACACAGGGCATATGTTGCAAAAGCAAACGTGGCATATTGTGAACTAAATTGTTTACGGAAAACCCAGAAATCCTCAAACTTTGGATAGTAGTTAACAAAATAGTTTTTCATAACAGTATTTGGAACAAACAATGACTGAATTGAGGTCAAGATTTCAGTTTTTACACTTAGAATATCGGGACGTGGCAGTCTTGGATCATATGCGGCATGTAATTTTTCAATTGTGTAAGCCAATGGTTCATCTTTGTCTTGTCCTTTAGCTTTACAGTACCTTTCATAAATATTCAACATATTAATATACTTATCATCATCTGACATCAACCTAATATGAGGTGATAACGGAACGGCAATTGGTAAGGTGAACTCGATATGACGGCGTCTCGACTGCACAGATCTTGATAATTGATCATTTAGCAATCTAAATAGCTGGAATATTCTTTCCTCTCTTCTGCAGTGTCTTGCAGCTGGAAATTGAATAGCAAATTTGTGGAGACTACCGTCATGCCCTCTGATAGTGATTCTTTTATAGCAAGCCGTTGGCCCACGTATCATTTCTATGGTTGGCATAAACCTTTCAATTTTAACAAAATATTGATTAGTTTCTTTATTTAGTAAATATTGACCTGGAATCTCAATATCCTCAAATTTTTGATGATGGAACTGACTTAAATGTGGACAAACCCTTTCCAAATTGATTTTACCGTATGTCCTATCCAACTTTTCCTCCAAACAATCTTTCCACTTTTTCAATTTGGAGATGTACGTCTCAAGGTTAGGTTTACTTTGAATTAAATCAACTTCAAACTCTTCTTTAATATGTGGAGGTAAAACGGTATTGGCAAATCTAATTATATTGGCTTCGGTAGCTGGTGGCAATCTAGCATCTTCCTTAGGATTAGATAATCTATTGAAATATTGAACACCATCATTGTAAAGAGCCACAACCAATCTGTAGGCATCCCCATCATGGTTAGATTTGAACCTTTGACTAATTTGATCCACCAAAGACTCCAATGATAATGCAAGTAACGGATACGCCGTTTTCAGAATACCCATTATTTCATCAATGTGTAACCATGGTTTTTGCTGCAGTAGAGAGTTTGTTCCCATATTGCCGATACCTGGTGGCGAGCCTGCAATATTTGGTGATCCGTTTGGAGGGCTTCCGGCAGGAGTGTTTGCAAAACTGGTACCTGCGCCAGATGCGTGTTCAGAAGCATTGGTGATATTAGTGCCACTAGCATTAATTGACTTTCCTTCAGCGGATGTAGCACCACCAACAGGGTTTGCAATATTACCTGTATTTACAGTTGAAGGGTTTGTACCATATGTATTTTTAGTAATATTGCCATTGATGTTGGAATTCTGAATATTAGTAGAACTACCTGTAGCCTCAACATTAGCGTCAACACTAGCGGCATTATTACCATTGATATTATTGTTAGCTTTAATTTCCGGATTATCATTACCATCGGTATTAGCACCAGTATTAGCATCCGGATTGGCATTAGAAGCAGAACTGGCATTATCCTTCGCTTTAGTATTGACGTTGGCATTAGCATGGATATTAGCATTTGAATTAGTGTGGCCACTCATATGAGCATGGGTATTCATTAGTTGCTGCTTTTGAAGAAGAGCAAAATCTTCCTTGGATGTACGGAGTTGGAAGTGTAAAGCTTGTGGATATGATTTAGCAATTTTAATTAAAACTTTTCTCGCAAAGTTTGCTTCTTTGTGGGACAAAGCAGACAATAGCTGAGGAATAAATGTAACCCAATACCAAACTGGCATTTCACCCTGATATGATTCAAATGATTCAGTCAAAGTTCCCGTACTATCATCTAATCCAATAAGCCACAATATTCTGCATAACAAGCGACGTGCCTTGTTGCTCTTGTATAGACTTGCAGCCTGTAAATAGCAACTAATTGCATGTTTGGCATAATTTATATCATTTGTCTCCTTAAATCTGTTATCATTGAAGAATCCCCACTCAGCCCATGCCTTTGGCAAGTTCAAATCCAATTGAACTGCAGTCGCAAACGCTTGGTTAGCTTCATCCGGAACATTAAGTTTTGCTAAAAACATACCCTTGAGTGTTATAAACTCTGCCTTTTGCTGGGCAGCAAAGTATACCAAATTGGTATTGCTGATGACATCAAGACCAGTACTTAATTCTGCAGGATTTTGATAATGACATTTAGCTTGTTCCCTCAATTTCAAGAAAGCCTCTTGAATTTCAATATTTGGAAGAGTGTAGATTTTTGTCAATTGATTGATGCAAACCTCTGGCATATCATGTTTTCTGGCAACATGGGCGAATCTATTGATAACCCACGCGATTTCATGGTAACCACGGAATGCATATGAGTTGTTATTATTATTTGTTTGTTGAAGAGCCGGTATCAACGGGATATAAACTTTATTGATAACTTCAAAAGCATGCTTCCTCCAGGTCACCAAATCATTCCATATATTAATGTCATCCCAAACATTTGGAAGACGTTCTCTCCAAGCCTGCAGTACACGCTTTAGGTCTTGCGATTTCACGTCTAAGTTTTCTGCTGTTGTTGAAGTCAAACTCCTATACACTTGAGTTGCTTCCATGAATTCAACATATTGTTGAAAGCTGTGAAGTAACGAAATGTGTGCGTTGGTTAATCTTTGTGGTAGAGTATACCACTTTCTGAGAGATAACTGAATTCCTTCATCAACTTGTCTGGTAACATTTTGAATGGTTTCTGCATTGTGTGCATAGCTTTGTAAATGTAAAAATGCTTGAAACATCTGCCTTCTTGGAGTTGGTACGTCCATAACAGTCTTAATGGATTGTTCTAATGGTTCCTTATCAGAAACCCAGTCCGCAACTCTCCAGCCACATTCTAAAAGTAGATCTGTGAAACCTTCGTGTTTTGCCAGTTCAGTTAATATATCCCAACACTGTAATTTTTCAGCACACAAAATCCAGTTATCTTCCCATAAAGAGTATTCACTTTCACTATAAGGAAGGATGCTGCTTCTTGCTTTCACCTGGGCAGTTTCATACAATTTCATGGCTTTATCCCATAATCCTACTTGCTCATATGATAATGCAGCATTGGTTTCAAAATACTTAGAGCGTCTGCGCCATAAACCATAAAACATATCGTCTTCTTGTAAAGTGGAATACATTTCAACTAGGGCATCTCTGTTGGTTTCTTTGATTTTTGAGTTCTCAGTGTTTGGATTATACTCGATTTGCTCCAAAATCCTTACACCCGAATACCATGCATCGTAGTTAATACCCAAGTATTTCACTAGATGTGGTGGTAATTGCAAGTCCGGACATTTCCCAGCAGCAGTCAGCATTGTGTTTATAACATTCGGCTTTCCTTCCTGTTGACGCATATGATAATCTTTGGACAACAAAGTTACAAAAGCATACAGAAAGTCCGACCTTTCCTTTTGATCAATGGAGTCGTATACTATTGGAAATAGCGTACACCAAGAGTTGTGAATTGCCTCTGGACTTTGGTATGATATGTCTAGTAGAGGCGCCAGAATATCAAAAGCTTTGACATTCAACTTCTCTTTGATGAATTTTTTATGCTTTCTCAACAACTCCTCAATACCATCAGAGGACTTCTCAACTTTCCCTTCTGGAAGTATTACATCGATTTCACTTAATGGAGCTAAAGTTTTTTCCTTCAAAGATAACTTTAACGGGTGATCAAAATCAAAAGAACCATATAATATTTGGGATGCCTGATTTAACCATGGATATTCTGATAAATACTCCCAATTTTGTTCACGAATGATATAAAACAATCTACTACGAACATCTTTATCTAAAGAACTGTTCAAAATAGACATCAAATCTTGACGGATTCCAACATCAGATATTTTAGTTCCCACCAAAAATGGATGCTCCAACCTAAACGTGAGTTCACTGTAATTGAGCGACTCATCTTTAAAAATATCCATAATAATTTGATAATAAGTTTTAGTCAATTCAGAATCTCCCTTTAACTCATAAATCATCATTTTGGACAAGACACCAGCCTTTTCTTTGATAGTTGGAACCACGGAATAAGTACTTGAAAATAGCCATTTCCTGACAATATTTGCTATTGCTGTCAGTACACTTTTGTCAACGGATTTATCAATTAACTGAACCAGTACAGAAAGAAATACTCTTCTTTGATCACCTAATGATGAAATACTGGCTGCACCAAAATCTAGCAACTTTTCCACCAATTTACTAGTCATTCTAGCTTCATAAGCTGAATTGATTGAACTTTCCCCTGGTGTCTGGTGTTTACCTTGACTAGCAAGAGTCACATGGTCTTTCACTAATTTACCCAAAGTTCTTAAAATCAATTGAATGTGTGGCTCGAGTAATTCCGGTTTAAACTTTGCCACACTGGATAATAGTATAACACCAGCAGCAACAGAATTCATTGCACCTAAATCTTCTACAATAACGGAAACCAAGAATTTCATAAATTTGGTTCCCTCATCATCTGGCGCATCTTCTTCAGTTACTGACGACTCAATGTTAATTGCCTGTAATATCAATAATAAAACACTTTGCAAGGCTTCCTGAATATCATGATTGTTAGATCTAATACATTTTTCCAAGAGTTTATGAAATTCCGGTAAGTTTTCAATAATCCATTCTGAAGTTTTCCATTCCAAGCCAATATTTAATACTTCCAGTGCATTTAAACAATAAACTAACATGTTGCTGACCGTCGAATCTGTGTTCATCAAAAACTTTTCAAAAAAGGAAAGTTTTATTGAAACGTCTGGCCAAAAACCAGGGGATAATAAAATATGCAATATATTCAATGCACGACGTCCAAGCTCATTTTCGGAAGCTCTCTGTGAGCAGATACACACATAACGAATCAGGAATGTAATACAGGTATCTCTTTGACTGATAGGTACTGAATACACTGTTGCATGCTTTATTTCACATTTTTTATCGCCATATATGTCGATGGAATCAGATCCTAATTGGTTTAGGTTTCCATCTAGTTTGCTCGCATCGGTAGATTTTTCTTCCGCTTCATCAACATCCATTTCCTCTGAAATTTTATCAATACCTAGGGTTGTGTTAGCAGACTCTTGTTCACTCACTTTAGCATCTTCAAATTCTTTTTTCGCTTTGATTTCCCATTGAAGTATCAATTCCGCTAAATCGATAGCCAATATTTGGTTTTCGGTTGCAGAGTTGTTAATTACAGTCAGCTTTCCCATAGCCGTAATTATATTAGGGATGAAGTGGTCTCTTGAAGAGTAGAATAATTCAGAATGATTAACAATAAATTGATAAATGTTTAAAACTTGCGTGACAGTGAATCCATCTTCAGATAATATTCTCCGTGTCCAACTAATCCATTCTTTGTCGGATCCAAGTTTCTCATTCAAGTAAGGCGCCAATAGATCCAAGGATTGTCTAACCATGAATTTAACATCACTGTGACTTGCTTTTAATAATGCAACAAAAACTTGCATAATCACTTTGGATGGAGTGTCGAAAGCACGTATAAAATAAACCGTCGAAATATACGCTGCCTGTTTTGAGATGTTGTCTTCCAAACTGATGAAATTCCAATTAAATTTTATAATATCCTTTTTCCACCTCACCAAAGATGTTGGATAGTACTGAATTAGCAGTGAAGTCAACTGCAACAGTTCAACTCTGAATTTGTCAAAAATAAAGGATTCAACCTTTGGTGTCTCATTGCCAATTTTCCATATCTTTTCTCCTATAACTTTTAGCCACAACGCAGAGTCTTCTTCAGAAGTAGTCAAATTAGTGTTCTGGCTCTTCTTTGCATCATAATAGCATAGGGGAATGATTACTTTTTGCAACAAAAATATTTTGGTGGCTAATTGACACGTTGGATCTGTGATATATATGGAAAGATCATGCAAATATGATTTTGCTAGTTCGACATCTTCAACTTTAATAATATCATCTAACAAAAATAAATTTAAGTTTTGACTAATTTGAATTTTGTTTAGACACAAGAAATCGATGAAGTTAATAACATTGGAAAATTTTGTCTTGTTTAACTTCAAAAATTTAATATAAATAGATTGAAATTTCTCTGTCGATTGGTCTAATTGGAAATGTATAGAAGAAGAAATGGATGATGATTTCTCATAATTCAAGCATTCAATTGTGATTTGACTTAGTTTCTCAAGAATATTGTAAGAATCGGTGAACCATTCTTGATCATGCTTTGCCAAAGCTTCAAACGAGTCAACTAAATTAACTAATAAAACATACTTTACATCATTATTTGATTCATTCACCACCATATCAACAAATCCATCTATGTTCTTTTTGAATTCTGCTCTTAACTCACCACATTCATCTAAACCAATGAAATATGCAAATCTAGAACCATAGTTTCTTGAAGAAAAATGCTCTTTCATAAATGCA
Source organism: Pichia occidentalis (assembly GCA_030142935.1). Classification (NCBI taxonomy): domain Eukaryota; kingdom Fungi; phylum Ascomycota; class Pichiomycetes; order Pichiales; family Pichiaceae; genus Pichia; species Pichia occidentalis. The sequence goes on along the minus strand of JANQBI010000005.1, from coordinate 704,673 downwards.
ATAGAGTGTTCCGAAAAGCGATTCAAGTAACTTGCCAATGGTTTCCTAAATGGTGAACTGTAATGACGACGCAAATTAGTTTCAAGAAAAAGCAAAGTTTCCATCAGCTCTTTCAAGAATGTGTGTGCTTGAGATGGAAGCAAGTGGAAAATGTTGAATATTGCTACAATTATTTGCACAGTAACATTACTATCAAGTTCCTGCAGCGAGATTCGTTGCAAAACTGTAGGCTGTGCCCATGCCATTAAATGATCTAATAGCTTTCTTCCAATCTCAACTTTAAAATATGAGATTAATAATTCAAGCAATTTAGACAATGCTTCTAAACCAGAAACCGTCAGCTTCTTATAATCTGATAGATTCATTAGCATTGGCCTTAAACCACTTTGTAATAATTCCTTTGGTAATTTGGAATTCTGAGATAGGACCCTCTTCAAACCAGCATATGCTGCTTCAATAATTCTTGAGCTTTTAGAGCATAATGTTTTAAAGAAAACACTCAAAATTCTAATTCTAACTTGACTATTGGAAAATTCTTTCTTTGTTAGAGCCAATGACAGTAATTCAATACAAACGATTCTCAAATTTATCAATTGCTCAGAAGTTGTATGTTCCGAAATACTATTGACATTTATCAAGGATTCATCATCTGCATCAACTAGCGCCAGTGCTTCTGATAGCAGTCGGTTAAGTTCATCGTTGAATTCTAAAAATGTATCATCAAGACCTAGGCAAAACGTTATAGCATCAATGTTACCTATTTGCATATGGAATGGCAATGCTCTTAATGGCTTACCAAATATAGGAGCTAACAGAATACCTTTACTAGGTTTAATCATTGTGGAAATTGGAACATATGTTATTTCCGATAAAATTTTTATGGCCTCCTTTGCAGTTTCTCTAACCTTGATGTTTGAATTACTCAGGTCAAAAACGATCTGGCTCACAATAGATTGAAATGACTGTTGAAAAACAACATCTCTTGGGACTTCCTTATTACAGTTCCTTAAAATATCAAGAATAATACTTTTTGCAATGGTACATACTTCTGCAGGAACATCTTCTGGTGTGTCTCTTAAGACAAAAAACATAGCCCTAGAAATCTCCAATTGTCTCAGTGAGAAATATTTATATGGAACTTTTAATTCTGTGATCATCATCTGAAGACCTAAACAGCCACCCAGTTTATCATAATATGCGTCTTCAAAACAACAATGAACAAAAGTTGAACACATTCTTCTGATTGGCATAAACTTCAACGCACTCTCTACAGAACCAAATATTTGTACACAAGTGTCAAATATAACTTTAACTGCAAATTTACCAACATCTCTAACAGAGTTGATAAAATGACTCAAAGCAAATGAGATAACCTCATAAATGGTATTTGTGTTTAAAAAATGTTTTCCTTCGTGATTAGCAATTGAAAATTGTCTTGATAGCTTGTGGTGGTCAATCATAGCTTTACTTAAGCTCAACAAAACATAATGTTGACATATTCCTTCAATTAACGCATATGCTTCTTCTTTTGTCTCATCTAATGAAACAGCAAAAAATAATGATTTTAATAATCTAACAAGTAATTCTTCCTGTCTATCAAATTTGTCTTGATTCTTAGTATCATCAATATCCAGGAATATTTTATTATGATCTAGTTGGTCCCTCCCTTCATTATTAATAAAACTCACAACTTGCTGGATCTTGATCCCGTAATTTTCTGATATTTCATCTGAGTTGATCATCAATTTTAATATGGTTACCAGATACTGGAATGCACTAACCCTGTAATGTAATTTATAACGAACACTTTCCAGCGTGTTCAATGCAGTATTCATGGCAGCTGTAATTGCAACAGGAACTTCACCGGAAATACCTTCAATCTTGAACAAACCTTCCAGAGTTTGTTCTGCTAGGGTCTCTCCGGAAAGGTCATTGTGCAATTTCATAAAATTTCTATTCCTTCCGCCAAGTTTACCTAATATACGTAAAGTTGTATGTGAATGTTGATGGTAGTAAGGTAATGGTTTTAGATGTTTCCAAAGAGCCTTCATAACATCTTCAATAACAGGCTCAATTATTGGGTCAAAATACTCCGAAGTTAAATTGTCCACACATAATTCCAAAGTTCTTAAGCCTTGGCTGATCAAATCTTGTGAACCGTTTAAGGCAAATACCAGTGGTTTCATTAAATAGCTCAAGTATGGAACCAGAACGCTTAATCTAACCGGCACTGTTAAGCAAAGCTCGACATAAATATCTCTTTCATAAGGGCGTCGTGCGGTTTGAATCAACCGGTTCAAGGATACTAGCAACAATTGAAGCAAAGGTAGAATTTCCTTATAAAGGGATTCAAATCTTCCTCCACCAATACTTCTGAATAAAGTTCTTATCAGATAAAAATATACAATTGGTTCTTTTGTTTTCATTGAATATTTGAGACAATCCAAAATGAGTTTATTGAGATGCGGAAGAATGACATTTTCATTTACAGTTGGAAATAGATTAACTGACATAAAACATAACTTGAATAATCTTATCAAAATATTAGATTTGACGATATCCATATCGCCCAATTCATCTAACTTGGAGATAACAAAAACAATAAGAATACTGGAAAAGTTTGAAGTAGTAATTTCACTTGCAAGGAAAAATTGAGGAATGTGAAGTAATGCCGGATTATTCAACGTAGCTTCAAACAAATCAGGTAATTCCGATTGAATGATTTCATTAAACGCAGCAGGTTCCAAATAAATAAAAATAGTGGCCAATATTTCCATTAGATCTTTTTCTTCCTTGGATGATGTTATTGGGAGATTAGGACCTGTGACATCAAAAGATTGTTTTAAAGCCGAACTAATGACTGTAATTTTTGAGCTTTGAAAAAATTTCAATCCTCCAGTGGACTCTTTAAATAACCGCTTGAAAATATTCAATTCTTCAATAGAGATTATTCTTGCACTTTCTTGCCATGCTTGGGGTGTATAGTCCTTTGGTGGGGCCATGTTACAACTTTTAAAACCATAACATATGGATTTCAAAAATGTCATCAATGTTCTAAATAAATAACGAGCCCCATCCAAAGGGTCCTGAGAAGGAGGTTGCACAATTTGGATAGGCAAAGCTCGTTCAATTTCTTCAAAAGTCATATTAGTGAGTAAGTCCTTCTCTTCGTCGACATCCATTTTATCGTCCACCGTTTTTTCATCAAGATGTAATTTTTCAGATAGGTTACGAATATGATAGTTTTCATCAATAGATCTACCGGTCAATTCTTTACCGCGTGTTTCAAGCTCTTTCAGCTTCAAAGCTCTGTCTTTTCTGTTATTTTTGAATTCATTATGTTGCTGCATAATATTATCGTACTGATGATTGAGAGACGCAAATCTTTTACCAAAGGTGTCAATCATTAACAACAACAATTGTCTTGCATCAACTTTATTCTCCAGTTTTAAAATTCGATCCATCAAATTCAATAGAAGCTTTGCACTCATAATATGAACTGTTTGTGCTAAAGTATCATCTTGTAGATACCCGCTATATATTTTCACACTTTTCCATATTTGCTCCGTTGTAAGCGAGTTGTTGACATGAATAAAGTCCGCAACAATCGAATATGCCAATGGTCTGAGGGTTTCATGCGCAGTCAAGCCATCACCAATAAGGATGTTATCATCAAACAGTAAATCCATCTTTGGAAGGAACAAAGTTCTTAAATTGGTTGACAATACGTGTCTGGTTGCATGCAATAGTTCTCTTCTGGCAGTTGATAGTTCTCTTGGGCAATCTTGAAGTAGTCTGATGATTAAATCTGGAATTTCCTGCTGGTACCCTTCGATACTGGGCGACGAGTTCTTTCTAATGAACACATATGCCATGAAAGAAGACGCCTTGACTTGGGCAAAATTGAAATCGTTATAAACAGAGTTGTTGTGTAGAGATGGAGCAATTTTAACTATGTTGGAATTGGCAAGTCTGGCCTTTTCGTGTTCTTTTTTTTGTGCTGGAGCTTGAAGTTTCAAAACGTTAATAACTAAGGGAAGAACCGAAGGTACAGTCAAATCCAATAAAGTTTTGTAGGTGCTGTATAATGAAACAAGTGTTATGGGACATTCTGCTGCCATTTTGAACGAATGTGTAGCTCTAAATAACGTGGATACAGAAATTGTATCATCAGTCGAGGAAAACTCAGCTGGCGAAGATTCCGCAGATTTAAGTACATCTTGTGATTCTTGGCCGTTCTTATCACTATCTGTGTTGTTGGCAGTCTTAGCAACAGAAGTATTTTCTTCGGGGGTGACATCTTTTTCTTTTGTCTCCTCTTTTTCGGTTTCATTTTCAGATTTCCCAGCTTCATCTATCCCACTTGTCTTTTCAGTCTCTGTAGAAGCTTCAACTTCTGTTTTCGTTTCGTTTTTCACAGCTGTTTCACTTGCTGTAGGTACGTCGTCGGTCTCCATTGGTTCATCTTTCTCATTTTTTTCACCCGACACATCCTTTTCATCTGTCTGGCTTAGTTGCGCATTCTCGACTTCAGTTTTTGAAGAAGCACCAAACTGTTCGTCCACCAAATCAGACATATTTTCGTAAATTAACTTTAAAAACGCCATATATTCTTCAACCTTGGCCGATAGATAATTTTTATATGCTTTGTGTAACGAAGTGATGATTTTCATACACTGTAAACCGTTCTCTTCGTTATCATTTTTCAGCACTTCCATCAGGTTGTCGCAGACATAATTGGCATACTGTTGAAAGGTATCATTGTAAGGCAATCTATGAATAATATCGAGGATCAAATACCTGAGCTTTTGTTCACTGGAGTTCGAGGTGAATGATATTGGCACTGACTTCAAATGATTGAAAAAGACATCCATCAACTTTTTCAAAAAGTATTCGTATTCGTTAACACCGTGGTATGTTTCCAATGTGTCACATAGTTCAGAAAAAATCGAATGTTTGGCCTGATAGTCCAACGGTTCGTCTTCGAGTTTCGTGACAAAAGCATCTATGTGCTCAATATACGACGACATTGTATCTTCCAATCAAGAAAATCGATGGCACCTTTTTTCAAACAAAAATAAGCAATCTTTCTTGAATAGATACAAAAATCAAGGTGCTATTATACCCCGTGTTATCTGGTATATTTATATAACCACACTTACCACCGTTGTGATGAAAACAAACAAAGGTAAGATGGACTTGTTAGCTATGCAGAAACTGCGAAAACAAATAAACATGAGCAGTGGAAAAAAAAAGTGGAAATGTGGTTTACCCCTAATCAAAGCTAATCACGTGATCTGTAATATTTTGATCAGAAAGCGTGTATTCCCAGAGCTTTTCGTAATCATAGAGAAGCCGATGAAACTCTCTTAAAAGTTGGTCCAACTCTTTGTCTTTGGAGTTCCAACACCGGTTCCAATAGTATTGGGGATGAAATATTACTGTTGGATTGCCTGAATCCGGTTTTGGTGAATGCAAAGAACTCTTACTTTGATCGGACAACAATGGTGAGTTGCTATCTGGAAGTTTCAGTCGATACACGTTTTCTTTATTTTCATCAGCAAGTCCTTCTTCACATATAACAGCTTTTTGGTGTTTTGAAACCACATCTTTGGCGTGTGATGCTGAATTGATCCGAGGCGATATTGTGGCCATTACCTTTCTTCCCAATGGTCGACACACACGTGCTATCATGTTACTTTTTTCACCAGAGCTAGCAGTGACTAGAGGGTGAAAGTGTGAATTCTCCATGTTAGAAGGTAAGATGCTGCAATTCAGGTCTCCAGTTTGTTCCGCACAGCTTTGTCCATTTTCGATAGACACCTTACGCTTCACTAATATTGTATCGCTTATTACACGTATCCCGTGTAATCGGTTGGCCTTTTGTTTTATCTTGGTAAAATAGGAACAGTTTTTTTGTTGGCTGGCAAAAGAGTGATCTATTCTACCATAACTCCCAGTGTTCTCCTGTTTGTCCTCGTAGATCACAAAGCTCTGCATGGCTCTTGGTTTTTTTGTTCTACGCTTTTCATCCTTTGGTGGACTTCCTACAATGGATTTACTGCATTGATTTGTAAATTCGCCGGGGAGCCTCTGGCATACGTGGTCCGTATCGAGTGCAATATTAGCAACATCCTGTTGCTCAGCGAGTGGCTCGTGCCTTGCTCCCATATTATATTTTCTTGATCACTGTGTGCTTTGGTGCAAGATTCAAACTTGAAAGTGTAACCTAAAATTTTGCCGCCTTATATTAATACAATTGCAGATAGTACACCTCAACTGTGAAGTTATTGTTGTTGTTTCTTCCTTGATGTATACAAATTGACAACAAAAGTTGCCTTTTTAGATCAACTCCGAAATAGATCCAACATACGCCACGTTTTCACGTGGCGAGTGAATATTTCAAATATTTCATTTTTTTTTCACTTTTTTTTTTTTCTCTTCACATTAACGAATTTTTATTTCTACTTTCTAGGGTTACAGGGTACTTTTTACATGAGTGGATAACGAAGCTGGGATTTATCACCATACAAATACAACAAATTGAATAAGCAAAATGGGAAAAGCAAAGAAAACAAGAAAGTTCTCTGTGAAAAGAATGGTCAAGGCAGATGACCAACGAATCAAAAAGAACCAGGTCAAAGAAAGCAAAGAGGAGGACAAAGAGCTGATCAAAGCGGTTCCACAGGTTTCATCTGCTTTGTTCTTCCAGTTCAACCAAGCAATCAAACCACCGTATCAAATTATCATTGATACCAACTTCTTCAACTTCAGCATCCAAAAGAAAATCGATATTGTCAGGGGTATGATGGATTGTCTATTGGCCAAATGTATACCGATGGTTACCGACTGTGTTCTAGCAGAATTGGAAAAGTTGGGCCATAGGTACCGGATTGCGTTAACCTTAGCCAAAGACCCAAGAATTCAGAGATTAAAGTGTTCGCATAAAGGTACGTATGCAGATGATTGTCTTGTCAGCAGAGTCATTCAAAACAAATGTTATATCATTGCAACCAACGATGCCGATTTGAAAAGAAGAATAAGAAAGGTTCCTGGTATCCCAATAATGAGTGTGGGTTCGCATTCGTATGTTATTGAAAGATTGCCGGATGTGTTCTAGAGTCTCAACAGCACTACACCTCTAGTTGGGCATTCTCTCCCTAAATAATTTTCTCTTTGTATATTAAACATTAAAACATTTTTTGGACCAAAAAAAACGTTATCTGCTATTGTTGAAGACGAAATAAACATATTTCTTTTGTTTCTCCAATAAACAAAGATCAAGTAATGTTTTGCGATGAAGTTCAAGAGATAAGTGACCTAAGATAAAAAAACATTAAATAGGTGCGATCCACCCGTACCCTCAATGAGTTTGACTTAGAATTACAGATTTCTCCTTACATTCAATACCTACTGTGGTGTTTACTTTCTTTCATAGCTCTGTAAATCTATATCTATATAACTTCAAACAGTTAGAAACTAATAGCAATGCCAGCCGATTCAGACAGGGGTGATTACGAACAATTGTCAAGTAATGAACTCGACGGCAACTTCACAAATGTGTCCGGTTTGGCACATCTGACAAAGAAGAAAACACCGCCACCATTGCCGCCATCACGCCATGCAACACACATAGAAGATATATCCAGTGCAGCAGCAGCACCACCTTCGTATTCAGCAATGGACACCAAATTTTATGATTCCAATTACATGAATATTTCAATTGATCAAGATATTCAAAATAGGGTTACACACACACTCAACCAAGTACAGGGCGATTCCAAAGACTTTGGATCTCTGAGTGAGGTATACAAGGCTAATAAAGTGGACTTTTTCACTGATCTTCCCAAAACGAAAAGAGAAACCGGAGAAGATGGTGTACTCTTACCTCTGAACTCGGCCCTATTTGAATCATACCTGGCGCCACTGTTGATGATCTGTTCCCAAATTCCACAGTTCAATAATGCCATCTTACGCCACCAGTATTTCACATTTCCAACCTCTCCAAATTGGTGGAACAAGGAAGAAGCATCACGGAATTTGTTGATTGTTCAAGAGCTACAGAGATTAGTTGCGTTTTTGAATGGCAGTTCGAATCGGGCCTTTGCGTCCTTGTTTAATTTGACAAGGGTGATTGGTAATTTGGCAAATGAAGAATTCGAGTCGTTGTCGGATTTCCACAATTTTTTCAACAAAGAAGTTGGGTACTTTCTGTCAATGATTAACCCGCAGTACCAAAACGCTTGGAATGATCTGTTCAAAATGGTTATTGTCCAGAAGAGTGCTTATGAAGAAGATGATGACACAGGTAATGGCAAAAGGGAAGAAGACACACACACCTATTTCAACATTCCTGTTTTGGATAACGATGGGTTGTTCAATATTTCCAATATATACGAAGTATTGAATATTACGTTTACAGTAAACGCATACGACCAGTCTCCGAAAATCTACTTGCAAAAGCCACCGGGAGTAATAACCGTTGTATTTGAATCTGGAAGTGACAATCTACAAACTGGTTTCAAACTGGACAGGATATTCTACCCTCAAATATATACCTACGAGCATAGAAATATATTAAAAAATGTGGATATCGAAATTGAAAGATGCAAATTGAGACAAAGAGAGCTGACGAGGAATTCCTTCCACTTAAGGGCCTTTAATGGGAAAAGTGTACGTAAACTCTTGACGGAAACAAAGACGCATTTGGCTAATCAATCCGTGATGATTGGGGTTGAGGAGGAAAAGTTAAAGTTGGACAGTGGTATCGAGGAGAATACCAACACGATTTCCGAAAAGGATAAATATGCCGCTGCTGCTCAAAGTTTGGATCTTCTGTCCTCTCACATTGGCGAAGGGCTGAGGAAAAATGATCAGGAGATGGCAATGTTGACCACCAAAATTGGCATCTTAGAGTCCAGTAAGTTCAATATAGATCAACTGCTAAATGAGCAACAGAAGAGCACTTTTGAAGCGTGGATCTTGACTGGGGTGGTGTTAACATGCACTCAATTTTATTATCTCAATAAAAAGTCCAGTGACACATGGACCGGTGTTACAATTAATGGGGAGACCTGCAAATCATACGAGAAGACCAGGTTGCAGTTTCGGGATGTTCAGGATATCGTGAAACAGTACTCGTTGACCGAATTTGGGGAAGGAATGGTTTTAGTGTATGCCAAAGAGTCGACCTTTTATAGTGATGCTTTCGAGCCATTAAACCCGGTGCTACAAAAGTTTGTTAGTGATGATAATGAGCGATTACAACAACAGTTGGATATTCTTCATGTAAATGAGATATTGGATCCCGATGACCGTGTGTCCACTTCCCAGTTTGATGACGCTGATGGCGATGGAAGCAAGGATAGTGACGAATCCATCCCGGAAAGCACTGAAAAGGACCCTTTTTCAGATCCTCCTGATGTATAATTGTGTCTTCTTAAAGCTTTCCATATTGTGTAACTGACTTTTTGCCTAACTTGAATCGACGCGTCGATTGTTTTGGGAAAATCGATTCGAATCAAAATACTATTCCGTACACCAGAGATGTGGCATAAACGTCATGTACATGATCCACGCTTTTACGAGATTTTTTTACAAAAAGACAGTTTGAATTTTTCATTCCTATATTTTTTTCCCTTTCGTTTTTTTTCGAAAACTGACTGAGCGAAATGATGCCATAGAATTACTATACGTGGTCGCCCCTTCGGGCTTACACTGTATGGAATCCATTAGAAACAGGATGCATTATTTACAATCTGTTCATTTCTTTCAACCTTCTTCAACTTTAATTTATCGAACAAAACATTAGTTTCTGTAACCAATACAAAAATGGCTTCACGTTTCTTTGCTACTGCATTGAGAACCATCAACAGAGCTTCTGGTATGTATTTACTGTAACACCCATACCGAAATTTGATTTGCCATGAACTTTTTTTTGTGTGGCAAAAGCAGATGGCGTTGTTCATTTCAACAAAAGGTGATGAAATACTAACATGTCTTTGAATGGTAATAAATTAAACTACGTCCTTGTGTGTTCCAGTTGCTAGTGTTCCAAGAATTGCACCAAGAGCTACTGTCAGATTTGCCAGTTTTGACAGATCCAAACCCCATGTCAACATCGGTACCATTGGTCACGTCGATCACGGTAAGACCACTTTGACTGCTGCTATTACCAAGGTTTTGTCAGAAGAAGGTGGTGCTGATTTCTTGGATTATTCGTCCATCGATAAGGCACCGGAAGAAAGAGCCAGAGGTATCACCATTTCTACTGCCCACGTTGAATATGAAACCGCAAACAGACATTACTCCCATGTCGATTGTCCAGGACATCAAGATTATATCAAGAATATGATTACTGGTGCTGCTCAAATGGATGGTGCTATTATTGTTGTTGCTGCTACTGATGGTCAAATGCCACAAACCAAGGAACACTTGTTATTGGCAAGACAAGTCGGTGTTCAACATTTAGTTGTCTTTGTCAACAAGTGTGACACTATTGACGATCCAGAAATGTTGGAATTGGTTGAAATGGAAATGAGAGAATTATTATCTGAATATGGTTTTGATGGTGACAACACTCCAGTCATCATGGGTTCTGCTTTGATGGCCTTAGAAGGCAAGAGACCAGAAGTTGGTAAGGATTCCATTATCAAGTTGATGGATGCTGTCGACACCTGGATCCCAACTCCAAAGAGAGACTTGGAAAAGCCATTCTTGTTACCAATTGATGAAGTTTTCTCCATTTCCGGTAGAGGTACTGTCGTTTCCGGTACTGTTGAAAGAGGTACTTTGAAGAAGGGTGAAGAAGTTGAAATTGTCGGTGGTAAAGACGGTGCTTTGAAGACCACTGTCACCGGTATCGAAATGTACCACAAGGAATTGGACCAAGCACAAGCTGGTGACACTCCAGGTATTTTATTGAGAGGTGTCAAGAGAGAACAAATCAAGAGAGGTCAAATCTTGGCTAAGCCAGGTTCAGTCAAGGCATACACTAAGTTCTTATCTTCTTTGTACATCTTGACCAAGGAAGAAGGTGGTAGACACACTCCATTCTCTGAAAATTACAGACCACAAATGTACATCAGAACCACCAACGTCAACGTTACCTTGAAGTTCCCAGATACCGAAGAAGACCACTCCAAGCAAATTGCACCAGGTGACAATGTTGAAATGGTTGTTGAATTATTGCACCCAGCTGTCATTGAAGTTGGTCAAAGATTCAACTTGAGAGAATCCGGTAAGACTGTTGGTACCGGTATGATCACCAGAGTCTACGAAGAGTAGGTGTTTTGAATGGACGTGTTGTGTAGTCCATCTATTTATTACCTGATATTATATTTCAAATTAAATGACCTGTTTATAGTATTTTTTTAATTTGTTGATTATTTTGTTAAAAACCAAGTTATTTTGTATATGTATATGTATTCATGTATATATATTACGGTATTCTTGTTTACAAACACAGGAGGGAGGTCATTCGGCGTATCACTGCTATCAGGAGCGGCCACCCCACAGAAATGTAATACTTAGCCTACAAGGTGGTGATCTCAGGATAATTAAACGGAATAAATCTAAGAGGCTACGTGTGGCCGATGCCAGCGCAGAATCTGTGACAGCCGGTCATCTTGGATCAATTTACAGGGCTGCTGGTGGAGCATGGCCTATGATTAAAAAGATAAATAAACGTCATCAAAGGAGGGGGAAGGGGGTACATCTATTACTTCTTTCTTTACTTAAGATAAGACGAACTGATTAAACATTGTATCTGTGTATTCGCTATTTCTAGCCCGATCGACTTGAAGAGATCAAAAGAGCCATCCATCTATAGAAGACCTTAGTGGAGCTCTCAAGTTAATCCGAATATGTCCCCAGGCATAACAATAGAGGAATAGCGTGTCAACTCTGAATTGATTATTCAAAGTATGACGACCTCGGACTAACTTGGGTTTTTCCTGTAGTTGTTTCTTTTTCTCTGACTTGATTTTGTTCGAAAATTTTAAGAAAAAAAAGCAACAATTTTCTGAGGTGACTGGTCCAAACAACAAAAGGAAATAAAACCCGACAATCATAGGCTGTTGGGTATGCACCAGCTACAAAACAAAAACAAACAATGTATAGCCTGAAGGCAAACAACGTTTAGTCAGCTGGCTGGTTATGTCAAAGTATTACGGGCTGTGCAACCCACCAATTCGGTCGTAAACTCGACCCCCATATATTACGATAGCGCAATGAGGTTATAAAGGGGGGATTTAAAAAATATGGAGAAATTAATAAAATCTCGCCATTTGTTTGACAGTGTGGTGGGGAAAAGGAAAAATAGAGAAAAAACTGTAAAGTCTAATTTTTTCTTATTTTCCATACCACGGGTTTAAAGGTAAAAGTATTATTTATTTTTTAGGTCTCGCCTCATCCGGATGTACGCGAGCTAAATTGATTGGACTATTATTTTTTTTCTTTTTTTTTCATAGGGCTAATTCTGGAATAAGCCACAAAAGTCAACCTATTTTTTTCTATCTGTAGCCTTTTCGGATGAATTTCTCCAACTTTTATTGATTTTTTGCACTTACGCTACGGCATACACATTGTATACTAACTAGGTTATATCAGCCCTCCTGATTGGGTCACTTTATTTCTGTGCCCAATATATTAGATGTGGGATGATGGAGTCATTTCCATTTTTTTAAACTTTTCCTTAAGATTATAAAAATTGCCCGTAGACAGTATACACAAAATATGAAACCAACACTTGATCAATAAAACTATCTTATTGTTGTGACAGGATAATCAAACTAAATTCGTCTAGGCTAGTAATAATTACATTAGATAAAAAGGGATAATCCACAGTACAGTAAACATATTGCCGGAAAAATAAAAACAAACAAATAAAAATAATAACAAAAAAAAAAGATTAACTATGGATTATACTGCTGGCACGTAATAACGCAAGACTGTTCCCCAGAAAAACCCCACATATAATCTCCTTAGAGATTCCACTACAAAGTTTTTCCTTTTTCTTTATGTATTGATCAAACTATCACCATGCAAAAATTGCGGAGAAATTTTTTCTCGCACTACCAAAAGTAACGTGTTAGCGGAAAATGTAAATACATAGTCATTACGGAATAATTCTAGAGCGTTTTCGCGAAAGGTGGTTCTGTTCGGGAATTTCCCATCCTATTGTTTCAAATGAACAGTTCTTGGTGGTGGATTGTATGGACCACGGAAAAATTATATGGCATTGGCTGGTGGCTGTGGGAGTAATTCCACCTTTAATTGCTATTTGTGTATAATTTTTCAAAAAAAAAATTAATTGCACAATATGACCTAACCACTTTTGTGTTTTCTATTTTTCTATATTCCACTTTTTGTTTTCTTTTCTTTTTGTTTGTGCCGACACGATAGAATCTCCAAAACGTATAAATTACCCCAACTTTTCCAACTTTTTCTGTTTCTCTCAGCAGGTTATCGAATGGGAGACTCTTTTCTGCCTTCTCTTTTCTTCTTTCTTTCTTTTCTCATTATCCAGTAATCACTTTGAAATAAAAGCACTATAAATTGAAAAAATATAGTTTTTCACATAAGGATGACCTCGTCAACATCATCTTTCGAAAAAGTAGAGCAAGGCTCACACAATGAATACACACCTGAAAACCAAGCAGGTGCTGAAAACGTCAGTGCAGAAAACCCAGAAATCGTCCCAGTTGCTCCAAAGACGACATATATTGGTGCAGCCATTTTATGTACATTAATCGCCTTTGGTGGTTTCGTCTTTGGTTGGGATACCGGTACCATTTCTGGTTTCGTCAACATGCCAGAATTCAAACATAGATTTGGTCAACTTGGTGGTGACGGTGAATGGTATCTCTCAAAGGTTAGAGTTGGTTTGATGATCGGTATGTTCAATATCGGTTGTACTATTGGTGGTGTCACCTTAGGTAAGACTGGTGATATGTACGGTAGAAAGAAAGGTTTAATGATGACCATGTTCGTTTATATTATTGGTATTATCATTCAAATTGCAGCAGTTAAATCGTGGGTCCAGTATTTCATCGGTAGAATCATCACAGGTATTGCTATCGGTGCAGTTCAAGTTTTGTCGCCAATGTTTATTTCAGAGACATCTCCTAAGGCAATTAGAGGTACCTTGGTTTCCATCTATCAATTGATGGTTACTTTGGGTATTTTCTTGGGTTACTGTACTACTTACGGTACCTACCACAACTATTCTGACTCCAGACAATGGAGAATTCCATTGGGTTTATCTTTTGCTTGGGCTTTATTTATGATGCTAGGTATGACATTTACTCCAGAATCCCCAAGATATTTGATTGAAGTTGGAAAAATTGATGAGGCAAAGAAATCGCTTGCAACTGTCAACAAAGCAGATATGGACAGTCCATTTATTGTTTCGGAATTGGAAACTTTGGTTGATGCAATTGAATTGGAAAGAAATGCAGGAAATGCAAGTTGGGGTGAATTGTTTACCGGTAAGCCAAAGATTTTCTACAGATTGGTTGTCGGTATTGTCTTACAATCGTTGCAACAATTAACTGGTGATAACTACTTCTTCTATTATGGTACCACAGTTTTCAAATCCGTTGGTTTAGAAGATTCATTTGAAACTTCGATTGTTTTCGGTATTATTAACTTTGCATCTACTTTATTGGCATTATATGTTGTTGATCATTTTGGTAGAAGAAAGACATTAATGGGTGGTTCAACCGGTATGTTGGTTTGTTTGGTTATTTATGCTTCCATCGGTGTCAAAAGTTTGTACAAAGATGGTTACGGTAGTGAATCCAATAAACCAGTTGGTGATGCTATGATTTTCTTGGCTTGTTTCTTCATCTTCTTCTTTGCAACTACCTGGGGTCCAACAGTGTTCGTTGTTTGTTCCGAAACTTATCCATTAAGAATTAGATCCAAGGGTATGGCTATCGCAAGTGCAGCTAATTGGTTATGGGGTTTCTTGATTTCATTCTTCACACCATTCATTACTGATGCAATTCATTTTGCCTACGGTTATGTTTTCTTTGGTTGTTTAGTCTTTTCTCTTTTCTTTGTCTTTGCCTTTGTTCCAGAAACTAAAGGTTTGAGTTTGGAAGATGTCGATGAACTGTACGCCAACTACACACCAGGTTTAGCATTCATGAAGAATTTCAGAAGCAAGGATAAGAAATTATCCATGGATGAATATGCAGAGGAAGAAAAGAAATTAGAATCTTCTGCAAACATCTAATGTTGATTCATCTTAGTTTCAGTTTTTTCACATACTCTCAATTTTCAACTTAACGAGTTTTAATGACACTTTAGGTATTAAATGATATACCTTCGCCCACTAATGTTCTTTGTATTTATATTATTTTTTTTTGTATAGAATACATTTATAAATATATACTTATCTCTTTAGAATATAAATTGTTTCAATACATTTTATGGTTTCAAGGTTTTCAAAATTTGTGACAACTTTAGAACCGAGTATTGTGTTTCTGGTGTGCTTTCGTACATTGTATTGTTATAATACTTCAGTTGTTTTTGCTATTTTTTTCCAGAACATCTATTTCCTTATTTACCTCGTTCAAATTTATGTTTTCATGTATTTTGAGTCTACAGGATTGCTTCTACATCTATAATACACAAATATTCCAGAAATTACTATTTCAGGCAGTAAAGACTTTTGTTGATAATATATAGCACTGTATATTTAGTAATGATATGCATGTGTGCAAAAAGACATCAAACAAACTCGTCCTTTTATTCCAAAAAGGAATTTAAGAATTCAATTTCCAAAACTGTAAAATATCTGAAAATTTCTACTGTTCTTTCCAACTTGATGGCACTTAGACAATGCACGTCGAAAAGATTATTGAGTTTCATATCAGCATCATCACAGGCACTACTGTACCAGGAAGAGGTATTTTGTTCCATCCATTGAGAGTATAGGCTCTTTTTCAATTGGTCAACAGTTATTACGTCATCGGAAGGTGCATTTTTTCTAGCATTAAGACACGACATCAGATATCCATGGAAACATGGCGATAATGAAACTGTCACGTCCAGTACATCACCTGAATGCTTTGCAAGTTCGGATAATGCATTCATATAAGCCTCGCATTCCTTGCTGGGTTTAATACTGCGGATCATATGCTCGGTGTAGTTATTTTGTCTTAAGAGTTCCTTGTATTTGGCTATTTCTTTGGATATGGTAGTCAAACGTGAAGCAGTAAGCTCGATGTCTTCGATATTCTTGCCTTTAGACGCCAAACTCATAATCACATGTGCGTAGTTAACCAGATATACCACATTTTGCTCTAAAAACTTCATGAAGCAATCGAAAGGTAGTTCAAAGTTGTTTATTTTATTCATGAACTCGTGGTTAATATAGCGGGTCCATGGTTCTTCAATTTTTGGATGGTTTATTAAATATGACAATGCACCACCTCTCTTAAATGGGAGTTTGAATTTGCCGTTGAGTTTACCCTCGTAGTTGTATTGTTCAACGTACTGAATATGATTCAACGGTCCATTCCCATGGCCAAGTAATGGTGCGTTTTTAATTCCATTTTGTACGTAGACAATACCGTTTGCGACAGCATTAATCATGGAGAACCCGTTGGCTAAATTTGAGGCAATTGCAGAAGACAAGGTACACCCGGTTCCATGGGTGTGTTGAGATACGATCATCTCGGAACACATGACATAGTAGCAGTCTTTCTCGGAAGAATATAAAACGTCGGTTAAGAGTTTGGCGTCGTTCCATTTTTGGTGACCGCCTTTGATGAGAACATTTTTGATTCCTGTTAGGTTATGAATTTCTTTTCCCATGTGAAAAATTTCGTCTAAACTCTCCAAGTTATGACTATCGTACACTTGGCTAGCTGTCAGTGTATTCAGCAGGGCTTTTGCTTCGATCATGTTTGGGGTTATCAACGAAATATGCGGGGAAAGAGTGTCCGTGATCAGTTGTAACACCCTGTTACTCACAAAGTCGTAACCAGAGGTGCTGACCATAACGGGATCCACCACGAGATCCCCAGTGTAGTTATATTTCTCAATTGCATTTTTCAACTCTTTAATTGCTGCTTCGGTTAGAAGACCAGTTTTTATAGCTTTGAATTGGATGTCGGACAAAATTTCATCAAAAATGTCGGCAACCAAGCCTTGACTGGTATTGCCCGAATTGATCACACCCTTGGTGTTCTGGGCCGTCAAACAAACTATGTTTGTAGCTGCATAGCATTTATGTGCTGTGATAGTTTTTATATCGGCTTCGATGCCTGCTCCACCCGACGAATCTGAGCCTGCCACGGTCAAAACCGTATTCAACTTGTTATCAAATTTTATGGGAGTTATTGTCTCCAATTGGTCATCATCATACAGATGGATTCTTACAAAGTTATAACCGGACATTGGTCTCTTGTGTGGCCCTTGCAACAACACTGCAAGATCAGAACCTGGATGCAAGAGAAGCAGGAGCCCGATATGATTTCCTGCATCTGAATTCCACTTTTATTTGATTTTCGTCAACTCTCGAACAATAGACGATGTGTTTGTCGAGTAGCTGACTCGTTTGGGCGACTGCTATTGACCGGACGGAGTTCAACGAGTCGACAGGACACTATTTTCATTTCTGACTCTGGCTGGGGGTACATGTGATATTGTTCCAGGGTGTTGTGGGAGTCACTTGTCCGTTGTGAGTCTGCCGTATCTGCGAATAGCAATGGCCAGTATTTCGTAATTGAAACGAATCCGTGGCCACGTACCATATTTTAAGACAGCAGTGTACTCTTCTTGACATTCACAAGTCACACATGGGCAAACTTTGAGTGCTAGCAAGTAACTTCCTACGCTGGTTCATAGGGTGAATGTATTTATTGCCTAAAAGCAGCACAGTGTCCTCAACTGTTGGGCACTGTGATTGTTACTGTATCTGCTTGAGAGGGGCTCATCGAATTAACACATCTGGATCTCGTAGCGATTACATTACTACGTCCGCCATGTTTCTGATAACTGTAGTGTAGACTAATACTTTTATGTTCCGCTGTAAGTGGCATGAAGATACAGGCACAGGGCTCCCTGAGGGCAAAAATTCGGTGACTGTTTTTCAACAACTTCATCAACAAACTTCTCTCGTGGAATGTATGCGCTGCAGAGTAGTGTTGTCGGTGGCTC
Organism: Pichia occidentalis; assembly: GCA_030142935.1. Classification (NCBI taxonomy): domain Eukaryota; kingdom Fungi; phylum Ascomycota; class Pichiomycetes; order Pichiales; family Pichiaceae; genus Pichia; species Pichia occidentalis. Next base: position 686,499 of record JANQBI010000005.1, on the reverse strand, counting down.
TTCCCTTTTTTCCCGGTTGTATGCATTTTCAACAACAGCAGCATTACGGAAGTAGAAGCTGAACCCTGACTATAAATCCATTCCGGTGAGCTGTGGATAGAGTCAAGCAATGCAGGTCGATAAATCGAAGGTGGATTATTCTGTGTATCTGGTTACCAACAATGAATTGATTCCTGAAGGATTGGACATCTATCAACAGCTGGAAAGGTCTCTGCAGAATGGAACCACACTTGTGCAACTGAGGGAAAAGCATCTGGATACGGGCGACTTCATTAGAAGAGCAGAAAAAGTGCATGCAATCACGCAGAAATACAACGTTCCGTTACTCATCAATGATCGTATCGACGTGGCGTTGGCTGTGGACGCCGAAGGTGTACACATCGGTCAGGATGACATGGACCCAGCCCTTGTGAGAAAAATGATTGGTGATGGAAAGATATTGGGTGTAACCACAAGAAGTGAAGAGGAACTCATGGGTGTGATAAATTCTACGGTGCTTGTGGACTACGTTGGTATTGGCACTGCATATTCAACAACCACTAAGAATGTGGCAAGGCCTCCGCTGGGACCAGAGGGAATAAAGAACTTATTGAAAATCATCAGTGAAAAAAAGCCAGAGCTGAAAAGTGTCATTATAGGTGGTCTGAGTAAGTATAATATTGCACATACCCTCAGTACATGTGCATACGACGGATTCAACACTAACGGTGTTGCCGTTGTTTCAGGAATCATGGCCCAGCAAGATGCTGGCTTTGAAACAAAAGAGATTTTGGACAGTGTCAAAGTTGGCTATGGTATCATTGACCAAGCAGACGTGGCGTCATCCGCTAAACCTTCTATCGTCCACTTCATCACTAATTCGGTTGCCCAAAATCTGTCTGCAAACGTGTGTATTGCGGTGGGTGGATCTCCAATCATGTCTCAACTTTCGGATGAATTTCGTGATTTTGCGTCTCTTTCGAATGCAGCCCTGGTACTGAATACTGGAACACCAACAGAAGGATCGATAGAAATTTACAAAACAGCTCTGAAGGCTTACAACTCCAAAATGTCGCCCATTGTGTACGATCCTGTTGCATGTGGAGCAACAAAGGCCAGGCGCCACATATTGAAAGAACTTATGAAGGCAGGCCATTTCACTGTAATCAAAGGTAACCTGGCTGAAATGGCAACGGTTGCTGGTGTGGAGGGTAGCTTGATGCGAGGTGTTGATTCGACAATGTCTTTGGATATCGATAAGGCAGTTGTTACATTTAGAAAGCTAGCAAAGAAAACCAAATCGGTCATCGTGGTCACCGGTGAGACAGATATTATTGTTGACGGTATAACACCAAGGGAAGTACCAACTGCATGTACCATTGATGGTGGTGATGTGCTCATGTCCAAAATCACTGCTTCGGGTTGCTGCTTAGGTGGTGTTATTGCAAGATTTGCTGCATCCACAACCTACTTGAATACATTTGAGGCAACAGTCAGAGCTCTTTCCCTATACAAAGAAGCTGGCTTTAAGGCAACCCAAGTGTCCGAAGGACCGGGCAGCTTTTTACCCAATTTTGTCGATCAGCTGCATCAACTTTCTAATTCGACAATTTTCGAAAATACAACTGTGAAATTTTTGACATAATTACTTTACCTATTTAGAACTCACTATATAATTAAAATGGCAATTTACTTTGGTTTTTGTCGGTCTTTTTTTGTTTCGACTTACTTCCAACATTTTGACGGTCAGGTCGTTTCAACAGTCTCTCTGCATAGCTTTCCTCAAATTCTTTGTTGAGTTTGGTGTCCAGATTAAACGCTATGTGGTAATCTTGATGCATTTGCCACTCATCCAGGTTTATAATTTCTCCACACTGTGGGCAAGTTTTATTCAGGTCATCAGAGATATATGTTTGGTCTAATAGAGGTTTACTGGCAGTCGCTTTTTTTTCACCTTTGAAAAACAAGTCAATTCCATTTTCTATCTTTGGCTTCTTCGAAGTCTGTTTTGGTGCTTCTCCTGCCTGGATGTTTTTTGGATCGAGTTTCCTTTTCTGGACATTGGGTATTAAATCATCCAAGGTATTAACTGCACTGATGTCTACAAAATTCGATACCCCTAATCCAGCATGTAAAATAGGATACATTTTTTGCCTTGGTGATTGGAGCAACCATGATGTTTCCAACGATGTTAGTAACTCATTGGCCAAAGAGTGATATAATTGTTCAAGCTTCACGTAATCTTTTGGGGGTTGATTTATGGAACACTGTTTAGAATGTACTGTGCCAGTACTACCTTTCAGTGACAAAGACAGTTTAGTCGGTCTCAATACCGTACTATATTCGTCGTCAAGCTCTTTAATCCGCAGCATCAGCTCTCCTATAAAAACCCTAATCCAGGGCATCAAGTCCTTTGTATTTGACACAGACTTGCCCCGAAAGTTTTTATTAGACATCATTGACTTGATGAATTCCTTATTCTCTATTTTAGAATGCAGGTCACCTCGGACGATTTTGAATATTTTCGTTGCTAGCTCCACATTATTATCCAACACTTTGGAGAGAGCAGGGATCGTACTATAAGAATTGCGGATTGAATTTGCAGCCAACTCATCATGACCTAATTGTTCTTTTATATACTCTCCTAGCTTCCCGCCAAACGACCAGAAATCCGACAGTTTGAACTTTTTCAAAAAGGGGGGTATTGCATCATTTCTAACTATTGTTTGTTGGTCTGGTTTCCTGTACCCACTTGCTAATTTTGCGATGGTTTTCACTCTTCCCACACCACCGGAGGTTTTATAGCCCAATTCGGATTCTATTCTTTTTCTCAGCTCGAAGCACACCATTGAGCCGATCAAAATCACAAGGTCGTCCCAATCCTCAACCAAGAACTCGTGGGAAGAGTCTGGGACCCCGGATTCATCTTCCAGGTCATCCGTCTTGGCTATCACAAGGCCTGAATATTCGATTCCCTCGGGGATACGCTCAACGGGTTGCAGCCTGTCGTTGGCGTCTTCCATATTTTGCAGTAGATCGGGGAAGATCTGTACAATTCTGCGGAACACCAGCCGCCCAAGGTCCAAAAAGCTTTCGTCCACGCTGGCCTTTTCAACCAAATCACACTCCGACCGCAGGATGTTCAGCACCTTCTTGCCCTCCCGCCTGTACGGATCCAGCGAGACCTTGTGGTTTGCTGGCGACGGCAAGTAGTCGACATACTTCCAAACCGGCTCGCCCTTTTTGAAAACCGCCGTGTGTGCCGCTATGAGATCCGGGCACTTCAGCTTCGCCTCCTCCAGCCGGTCCATCCGTGTTATGCCGTAGTCCTTGGCCGCATAGGAGACCGCAATGAGCGTGTTCCATTGCACACACACCACAGGATCCTCCAACGATAACCCGAGCCGTATCTGTTCACACTGGGCAAAGAACGCGTTGAGATCGATGTGCCCAATCACGGAAAGAGGACTGTCCACGGATCGGTCTGGATTGTTCAGGTCCAGGAGGTTCCTATACGTGAAAGCCGAGCGTTCTTTAAAGCGCAGTGCCACCATCTCTGAACCGATGAGCCTCTGTGGTTCTCAAGTGTCTCGATCCTGTCTTCAACCAATACAGAGCAAAGAGGGCAATTCATGTTAATTTCCCCTGACTTGCCGTTTTGGGCCAGTTCCCTTATTTGCCACCGAGAAAAACCCTTTTTTTCTATTTTTCCTATTTTTCTCTGCCTCTTTTTTTTTTCTCATTTTTTTTCTTCCTCTCTGCTTTTTTTCGACTATAAAAGGAATGCCGAATCCTTTTACAGAGTTGCCTCTCTTACAAATGTGTGCAGCCAGTTGTTTTTTCTTACTTCCTTTTATCGGGCTCATGCTATTGACCAGTGGGTCAGATATGGTGTTATGAATATATATATATATATTTATATGGATTAACATGATATTATGGCTTGAAGAATTTTTTTTTCCTCCGATATGGAATTTATCCATCTTTTTTTTCTTCTATTTTTTATTGACAACATATATACAGTGATGACTAGCTGTCGCCCCAAACGGAACTTACATGACAGATTCGACTTATGCCAAACACTGAAAATTCTGATACGTATATACTGTTTCAATAACGTTTCTTTTTTCACCTCTATCGACACGTTTTACCCGCTTTGGCTGTCTATTTTTGGCATTCTAGAGTCCTAGAAACAAAAATAGCAGACTCCCTCTCTCTTTTGATCACATCCATTCCCTGTCATTCTTATGATGTAATATATTGTATTTCCATGCTAATCATGAAATGGTGTTTATACACCGCAGGATTAAATCTATCCGGATACTTTCTGAAGAATCGACACGGACATCGTTCTGTTGTGGCCTGTGGATGATCTTCCAACTCGAACAACTAACGAAAAGAATACAATCGGAGGTGGCTGCTCTCCAAGTCTTGTAGACAATCAAAGTCTGTATTTCCATTTCTAGTTGGAAATGCCCAAATTTCCAATGATCCTATAATCGATCTACACGTAACTGTCGAAAAAACAGTCAATAAGCGTGTATATTTCTATTTTTGATAAACCGTGTTGTTGTCTCTAAAACATCCTGTTCTTTTTTGTTGCAAAGATCAACTGAACACACATACACGCTTGGACAATGTCAAAACAGGGAGACATCTCGTCCTTTGATCTGTTTTTCCCGTTACCCTATCGTGTGGTGCTGTTGGTCAACGCCGGTGTGTTTCTGTGGCACATAAATCTGATAACGTGTAGAAAATTCAGAATCGATGTGTTGTTGGTTTTAAAATTGTCACCCCAGGATACTTCACTGAACAGGCTGATTCAAAACAGTTGGAGGAAATTGCTCAATATAACTCTGGCCAACGTCGTTAGTTACTTGATCTATTTCTTTTTCACATCAAACGGCTTTGAAATTCTGTTGATCGATTGGTTACCTCTCTTCAGTATCATCCTCACATTTGCTATCCTATTGCGTCATGATAGAGGAATGGAGTCAAAAAGATTGTCCCAGTCCATGAAAAGAGTGATTAGGGGTAATATTGACACCTCGATCAGAAATAACGACATACTGTTGACAGACACTTTTACATCCTACAACAAAGTGTTGGTGGATTTGTTGGTTTACATCACAGCATTGGTTTTGGGTATGCAGACACTGCCATACGGCTCCGATCTATCGAAACAGTTGAGCAAATCTCATCTGCAAATTTACAATATTGATTTACTTTTAGCCAACTTTCCTTCGTTTCTGAGACTGAAACAATGTTTACAGGAATATAACGAAAGCAGAAGAGAGAATGTTACACATGCACTCAATGCATTAAAATACTCCACGGCCTTTTTACCAACCATTTCGATGATTCTATTCAAAACGGGAGTTTTGAAAACTCAAGGCTTGTGGTACTTTTCCACCTTCATCAATTCATCATACTCATTTTACTGGGATATCACGAACGATTGGAATTTCGGCTTTTTTGTCAATTTCCTCTCAAGTAAACCAGATACAAACTTGTTGAGAAACAAACTGCTGTACAACAAGACGGCATATATTGTTGCAATTGTTATTGATTTACAATTGAGATTCCTGTGGGTGTATAAATTATTATTTGTCAATTCTGCTGGTGTCCAAAGTGGAACTTTTCCACAATTTGTTGTGTTGTTATTTACGACGGAATTGGGTAATTTTTTGTTGGAAATCTTGGAAATCTTCAGAAGATGGGTCTGGGTTTTCTTAAAAATTGAAACTGAGTATGTCAAAATGGTGACATCTGATGAGATCATAGAATTACAAAATATAGATTAATTACCTTCACGACGAAGTATGTACATCTTTAGAAATATATATATCTCTTTAGGAATACTGCTCTCTAACTTACGTCCTATTAATATACGACAAAATCGCTGATTCAATCCTTCTTCTTCCGCTTAAAAGATTTACTCTTCTCCTTCATATTCTTAACTTTTCTTTCTGTTTTACTCAAGTATCTGAACTTCTTCTTCTTTGGCTTTGAGACCTTTTCCGTTTCAGCAGGTGAGTCGCTCATTCCCATTAGTCTGGCATATTTCTTGGCCCTTACTATGGAATTATTTAATACTTCATCCGCTTTTGATAAGTCAACGTTCATCTTCTTGGTTACTGACGTGATATCGAGAACATTGGGATTCGTCAAACTTTCAATAACAACCTCCGATGTCCCTGTGACTGGCGCATCTTCGTTATCAATCTCGTAAATTTGTTTCTTTAGTATTCCTTTGGCCTTGTCCTTTTTACTCTTTTTGTCCTCAACACTGCCGTCATTGGATGCAGTCCACTCGTCATCACTCATTGCATCGTCAAATTTCACCCTTTCTTTGGAATTGTGTTCACCCTCTCCTTCAGCTACGCTTTCGTTGTCACTTCCGCTATCACTGGAGTCGCTTTCGTCTAACTCCTTAGGAAGAAACGGGTTCAATTCCATTGCTTCTTTCATTTCCGCCAACTTTTTCTGTACTTCTAATTTTCTCTCCTCACGAATCCTTGCTCTTTCTTCAAGTCTGTCCTTTTTAGCCTGTTCTTCCAAGTAATCATGGGCTTTTTTCTTTCTCTCCAACTTACGTTTATGGAATCCAGTAAGATAATCTTTACGCTTGTCCTTATCGAACACCACCTCACTCACTCTGTTCTTAAGCTTCTTGGCATCCTTATAACGCTTACCTCCCGTAAGAATTTCTCTATTTGGTTTTGGCATCTTTGTCTTTTAACTATCCAGTTCAACGATGGACCTTTTCAGAGAATTAGTAATGTCAAGAACAAAAATCCGAAAAAGGCAAACCATTGAAGAACAACATGAAAAATTCAGAAAAGCACAAAAAACTTCATCAATAAAAAATTTAAAAAATTTAAAAAAATCAAAAAAATAAATAATAAGGACATCATTTCACACTGCCATGGAAGTATAATGTAGCCACTATGGAATAAACCACAAAAGGACATATACAGATATCATAAGAGACATATGCCCTTCTGTAGCTATACTATGAAGCATATCGTTGGACAGTTTTTGTATCTTTTGCTCGTTAAGAAAATCACATGGCATCATTGATTCCCATTTCGTCCATTATAGTTCTAAGGGTGACTTGTCTCTGATCAGCTATCAATTGGATTAGCCTCATGCTTGTATCTTTGAGCTCATTGTAGTGTTTCAGTTGGGTTATATGATGTTTCATCTCATTCTGGTATGATTCAACTGAAGCCTGAACGTCATCATCGGCAGAAATGTTCAGCTCGGTTTTCAATTCTTGATGTTGCGCCTTCAGATCCTTTAAATGATCTTGTAGCTTCTCTATCTTAGCTTCCAGTTTTTTATCCAGGGTGGAAATCACATTCTTTTCTGCCTTGGAATCCGTTATCGTCTGTTTCTGAAATATATTGTGATTCGACATTGCCTTGTGGTGTGGACACCTCCCTTGGTAGGAAGAAATATAGGTAGAAAAAAGAGGGAAATGATTTCAAGCTGAGCCTGAAATCGAGCGAACACAATCTTCAGAGAAGAACGAGCTACGTGGAAAGTATATATCCAGGTACAAACATCAGCAGCAATTTACCAATACAGCTACTAAACAATCGATATTTTACTATAAAAACAAGTTACACATTATATCAGCGCATTGGAGCTGCCGGACCGTTCTTTCAATACCGACAGCTGTTGTTCCATCATTTCGATTGTATCCCGAAGCTCCTGTTGTGACATTTTCTGTTTGGCCGTCTTCTTCAGCGGTTCCTTGTTCCTCTCTTTAATTCTCTTTGAAAGTTCCGAAGCAGGGTCCTGGTTGATATACTTGTCTGACATGAGCTCCCGCTGTTCAATCCACTCCCATAAATTGGATTCGCTCATTAGCATTCTATCCGTAGAATAAAGTTCGTAACCGCTGGACTTCTTGCTCGAGGTGAACTTGTCGGTGATTACAATGATGAATAAGATCATGATTAGAACAAATTTGAGATCCAGTTGCTCGATTAATATGTCCATGTATGACTTAGGAGCTGCTGGCTCAGGTACGGCTTCCGGAGGAGCTGCCGTCTCCTCGACTTCTTCTTCTTGCAAGACCTCTTCTTTAACTTTTTTGGTTTTCTTTTCGTGTTTACCAGCCGATGCAGTACCTCCTGCAGAAATTTTCTTTCTCAATTCACTGACCAGGATTCCCAAGGCCTCCTTTTGTCCTGATATAGTACCTTTTTCAATTGCACCTTTGATCCACGATTTTCCTGACCACACAATGGACGTTACAATAAATATTTTGGTGGAGTTATTTGCACCCCAACTTAGATAGATTTTGGTTTTCACCTTGAACGCATTACCGGATGGGACATCTGGCGACTCCGTCATCTGCACCACCAAACAAGATTTGTTGAAATCCTTATTTTCAATGACTTCCTCAACAATGCATCGTGTCTGTTTCGGACCTATTGGACCACCATTGACAGGTTTAACATACTGGTAACTTCTCTTTTTGTTGGAAAATTTTGTTATCTCCCCTATGTCGAAATTCTTCTGAACTTTAAGTAAATTTTTCACAAAAGTGACATCGTCTCCAAAGAGGAGCTCATATACCAACCCCAGTGGTGCGTTGATTGTATCATCAATGATTTTGATATCGGATGATTCCGCGTTGTATCCTGCTGATGTAGCGGCGTGTGTTTTTGGACCTTCAAACTTCAGCCCATTGAACAAGTTATCATCCGATGCTGTTTCTCCGACGTTGCCTTTCTCCTCGGTCCCATCTTTATCGTCATCTTTAACCATGTTTTCTTGGTCTGAGATGCTTGTATCGGAAGAGTCGACACCGTCGTCATCGTTGTTGTTAACTGAGGAATCTCTGTGTTTTTTATTGCTGGTTCTATTTTCATTGTCATCGTCGCCATCTTCATCATCGTCCGAATCCGCAGAAATGCTGTCTGCGGAGTCTACTTCGTCGTCTATGTCAATGTCCAGAGTTTCGTACCCCTGGTTGGTGACGTTGATTTTCCATACCTTATGAATCAAATCGTAAGACAAATCTCTCGACATAAAAGACGCAAAAATGTATTTGTTATGCAAGTTGTTGAATTCGATCGCATTTGGGATTCCCACCGTTTTCTTCTTTTGCATTTTCAAAATTGCACTCAGCGGTATCACCAGTCTTGTCACCAAGCCAATGATATTGGAGTGGAAGCAAAGGTGGTGTTCACTCAAGTATAACTTACCCTGGATCAAAAGATCCTTCCGGTAGGCACATGTGAAATCCTCTATCAACAACTCGTCGTGTGCAAGATTCGGAAACAATGCGTGGAACGCCTCTTGCCTTTTGTCGTTGGGCTGCTTGATATCCAATTTTTCAAATAGTAGGTCCTTACCTCTTATGTTTTCCGAAAAGATGGTGTCGAGCACCTCTTCGTCGTTTGTGCTGTGGCGAGACAGGTCGGTTGAGTGTCTCTTTGCAGCCAGGGGCAGCTTGAGTTTCCTCCGAAAACTTAAGCTGTTAGACATGGGCAGGGCGCTTTGATCCTCCTCATCCGATGTTATGCCCGAGGTGCGTGAGCCTTTGAAGGTTGGTCGCCTGGGCAATGGGGAGAGAGAAGATCTCGATTTGATCATGGGCTGCGGTCTGGTATTGTCCTGGTTGGAAGCCTGTCCTGGTCTGGTCGGGGTATTGCCTTCGGCGGCACTGCCATTCAGCTCGTTGTGGACATCGGATCTGGCATAATTGGCATCGCTGGTGTTCATCGGCGTTTTGTTTAGGATCACTTTGTTCGTGTCCTCATGGAGAAGTTTGGTCTGGTTCTTCGGGAAGGCATCCAACGTTAGAGACCCTTCCCCAAGGGTGGTAATTAAAGCCTTCTTCACAGGAACGAATGATACAGCGTTAATCGGGTCGTTGATATTCTCTTTCGCGTCTATTTCCGAGCAATTTGACGAATTGACGGAACGGATGTCGGTATTATTTGTGATTGTTGAAGGATTGGAAACGGACGGGCCCAAGTGGTTGGCCGTGGTGATGTCGGTGAACGACTTCAGGTTGAAACTGTTGAGGAGGGTTGAAAATAGGCCGTTGTGTTCTCGGGTGTTGTTTTCATCGTCGTTGCCGCTGCTGCTGGCGTTGGCGTGATCTGGCAACACGCCGTTTGCATGTGAAGGCTTTCCACTGGGGGTGTTGCCACCGTCGTCGCCTCTGCCAACGGAGGAGTCCGAGTGGTTGGGAGTAGAGCTGTTGAATCGCAGGTGTGTCTTGTTGCGCAATTTGTTCAGTCTGCGGTGTTTGATGCTCGGGCGCTGGCTGGCATCGAAATGCTTGCTGAGGTCCACATCGTAGTGATGGTCCAAGTCGGCGCCCTCCACGTCGTCGTCGTCGTACTCGTCGTCGTCGTATCCTCCGAGACTGTTGCTGGAGAAGCTGCGGTCGTCGCCGGCGTCCGAGTCGTCCATGTTCGACCGTATGCTCATGGCGGAGGCGTCGTCGTGGCTCACGAGGCTCTTGAGCGGGGTTTTCGATCTGAAGCTGCTCCTGGATCCGTTGGAGTGGTTGCCGATGAGCTTTCTCCTCACCGCCTCAAACTCCTGCTTTTTCGACCGTGCCGGTTTGATTGGCTTCACCGACGGAAGGGGGGGCAGCTGCGACAAGTCGAGGGTGTCCCCCGCCGAATCCGTCAGCAGGTTGTTGGGGACGGATTTGGACTTCAGCACCCTTGCGGCGGATCTCGTTGGCACGATGTTCAGTGCCGAGAAGTCGAACGACCGCTTGCTCTTGGACCGCATCGACTTGGATTTGGGTATCAGCACCGGCTTCTCCTCCTGGCCACTCTCTTTCGACTCGCCGTGTGATGTCGAGTGCCGCTTGAAGAGGTTGGAGAAGGAGTGTTTTCTCTTGCTTGCGGAGTTGGCTGAGTCTGTGTCTGAGTCTTTCCGTTTGAAACGGAGGCTCTTGGTGGGATGTAACGACATCCGGATGTGGTGGAAAGCTGTTTCTGTGGCTTAAACCCCGGCTATACAATTCGACCCTGCTCCGACTCTTGGATGCTCCCAGTCCTGTTCCCTACGAAGAAGAAAGTGGGTCTGATCCGTGCTGCTATAGGACAATTGCCTGCTCAAGCCAAACGGTTCCTCCCTCCAAACCCTATTACATATAGGGAAACTTACCACTAATGGAGAAGTACTATATAGAATAGCAATTTTGCTAGGGAGCATTGATGCGCGTTTGCTGGGGATCTGCTGAGGTAATAATTGAATAGTCTGGGATGAGCGGTTTTTAGCCATATAGAAAAGCATATATAGATATATATATATATATATATATATGCCGAAATATATATGTAATGAAGAAGTAGATGTAGCTATGTACATAGAAGTACGTATGTTATGGTGGTACACCGTTACACTGCTCAGACACCAGTACATATCCTTTTGGTACAATATATAAAATGAAAAGTAGAGAAAAGAGAAAAAGACGAAACAAATGAACTAGGAGACGGAGAACGGAAGGAACCAGAGGAGATTCTAAGCTGGGGCGTCTTCTTCTTCTGTTAACGATCCTCGGCCCACTCGTTTTCCCTTCTGATGGCCGCTTCCTCTTCCGGAGTAAAGTCGTTGACTATATTGAAGGTCTTTCTGATCTCTTCAGGAGACTTTCCCCTGATCATTTCGGCAACGATTTTGCAGCCGGCATTGAGCAACGGCTTGATGTTCAGGTAGTTGGCAGCAAGGATGATCTCGTAGAGCATCTCTTGGTCCACGTTGAGGAAGTTCTTGTCCCAGGGATCGATGGGTGCCGATTTTTTCGAGTCGTCCTCCTGGTCCTCCTCGGGGAAGTCGGTATCTTTGTAGTGCTCACACCATTCCAGTATGTTCTTCATCACGGCCGAACGCACGTTCTGCGTTGGCACCTCGATGGTGTCCTTTTCTTCCTCCTCCGAGTCGGAGTCTCCGTCCGCTGGCAGGAGATTCTTGAGCATGTTCTTGATAAGCAGGGATTTTTCCGCCACTTTTCTATCGACCTTGAAACGGTCGTTGTCCGACGTGATGATGACGATAGGTGCTGATGCTGACATGATGGACGCTTCCTGGTGGGTGGATATTCTTCGGTTCTTGTGCAATTGCCGAGCCGTCCTACTACTCACATCGGGAGTGCCATTCCAAGAAGGCAACAAGACAACAGGCTGAATTCCAAATAGCCCTTTTTGAAGGCTCTGTGGAGTTGGAAAATCCATTGCACTGTATAGAAACGATGGGAAAAAAAAAAGAAGACGCTGCGTCGATCGACGTGAGGGTTTTTTTTCTTTTTTCTTTTTTTCTTTTTTTCTTTTTTTTTTATACAACCTGAAAAATAAAAACTTTTTCATGTTTTCTTACAGACAGATACTCCAAGTTCAAGAAGTTGAAAGAGCAGAATAATTACCTGGAAAATACCAGACACAACGATTGCATTACTTCAAAAATGGCCGTTACTAGAGACTATATTCTTGCTAAAATACATAACTATCTCCTTGAGCAAGGATTGAAAAAATCCGCCGATGCATTGGTTAAGGATTCCAGTTTAGTAGTCAATGGCTCAAATGTCGGTTCAGTCAAATTGGAAAACTTTTTTGCAAACAAGGATTTATTAGAAGAAGACGCCAAATCAATTGAAGCACAAAAGAGTTCCAGCTCTTCTGACTCTGAAAGCTCTGATTCTGATAGTGATGATTCTGATAGTGATGATTCTGATAGTGATGATTCTGATAGCGATGATGAAAAAGACACTAAGGAGAATGCTAAGGAAGACGAAGGGGAAATAAAAGGTGATTCATCGAGCTCTGACTCTTCGGATTCCTCTGACTCTTCGGATTCTTCGGATTCTTCGGACTCTTCTGATTCTGAATCCTCTGATTCATCTGATTCTGACTCCGACTCCGATAACTCTAATGCCGAAACAGAAGAACAGGAAAACAATACCAAAGAAAGTGATCAAAAAGAGGATGTTGAAATGAAGGATGCGTCATCCAGCTCTGACTCTTCCGACTCTTCTGATTCCGACTCTTCTGATTCTGATTCTTCTGATTCTTCTGATTCTTCTGATTCTGATTCTTCTGATTCTGATTCTTCTGATTCTTCTGATTCTTCTGATTCTGATTCTGATTCTTCTGATTCTTCTGATTCTGATTCTTCTGATTCTGATTCTTCTGATTCTGATTCTTCTGATTCTGATTCTTCTGATTCTGATTCTTCTGATTCTGATTCTTCTGATTCTGATTCTTCTGATTCTGATTCTTCTGATTCTGATTCTTCTGATTCTGATTCTTCTGATTCTGATTCCGACTCTTCTGATTCCGACTCTTCTGATTCTGATTCTTCCGATTCCGATTCCGACTCCGACTCAGAAACAAAAAATAAAAAAAGAAAGGTTGACGCTGACGACAAAGAAAGCAGCAAGAAGGCCAAACTGAACAACTCGACCGAACCAGAAACAACCACAGAAACACCATCCTCGAGAACACAATCCCCAGTCGATTACATTCCAGCCACCGTCGAAGATCTCAAGCCAGGACAAAAAAAGCATTTCTCCAGAATAGACAGAACCAAAATCGGTTTTGAAGCAAAGGCATTGATGGATAATACCTACCAAGGTGCTGCCGGTACCTGGGGTGAAATAGCAAATCAAAAGCTGGGTGCTGTCAGAGGTAAAGATTTCACCAAGGGTAAAAATAAGATGAAGAGAGGTTCTTACAGAGGTGGTTCTATTACAATGGCTGTTGGATCGTATAAATTCCAAGATTAGAAGGCTAATGGTATCCTGTTCTATTGCTAAATTTTCATACGGCTAATGTTCTATACAACATCATGGTGTAATAAGGTATGATCCAGTATAATAGAATAGAATGGAATAGAATATTGAATCATACTATTCTCTACTATACTATAGACTAAATAGGATAAATAAAGATTATGTAATTAATTTTTTATTTTTTTTTACATGTTTGTCATTTTTCTCAGAATTCTCTGTTTTTTTTTTTTTACTACCTTTTTTCCTATTATTGTAGAAGGCGCTCTATATCAAAGAAAGTCTGATCTATTCAGAAATGCCAATCCAATTTAACTTGACATGTTTGCCCTTGCTCAAGACCTGGCTTTTGTGGAGGTGTTTGCTTGGATAACAGAAGTTGACACGGACTCCCATATTAACAATGGCATCTGAAGTACCTGCACAGTCTCCTGAGAGTAAAAAAGGGTTGGAGAACTTATTTTCGGATAACAGCTCATCGGATGATTCAGAAACAGAAAATGACCAGTTGATTTTGCCAACCACGTCACGCTCGCAAACTAAACTGTCTCAGAAGACCAAAGACGCTATCGAATCCATCAAGGACAGTAAAGGCGACGAAAACTTCGAAGAGGAAGAATTGATCAAAATCCCCCTTGATAGACCCAGCGATTTCATACCAGATTCCGTCTCTCACATCTTCGCCAATAGTGATTTCTCATACCTGAAACTGAAACCAGACCACTCCTCACGTCCCATTTGGATAAGTCCCTCAGACGGTAAGATCTATCTCGAGAGTTTTTCTCCGCTATCAGAACAAGCCCAGGACTTCTTGGTTACCATTGCCGAACCCGTCAGTCGACCAAGTTTCATGCACGAGTACAAAATTACAACACACTCTTTGTACGCTGCGGTTTCCGTTGGTTTGGAAACTGACGACATCATTTCAGTTTTGAGTAGATTGTCCAAGGTTCCGGTCGCCACGTCGGTCATCAATTTCATCAAAGGCGCAACCCACTCCTATGGTAAAGTGAAACTAGTTTTGAAGTATAATAGATATTTTGTGGAATCCTCGTCGGCAGAAATATTGAGAATGCTGTTGAAAGATGACGTTATTGGTAAATTGAGGCTTGTCTCAAACGAAAACCAAAACGATACAAATAAGGACGGTTTGGTGGAAACACAAGCCCCAACTCAAGGAGATTTGGTTATCCCAGGTACAAACAAAAATAACCAAAACAAAACAGATAAAAATATCAAAAAGGAGAATGGAGAGGCGAATGGAGATGAACAGGCTAACCACGCAGAAGAGGTGGAAAACATATACGCAGATGTGATTGCCGATGCCGATGATGAAAATGCCGATGATACAGTTCATTCGTTTGAAATTGCCTCTGAAAATGTGGAAACTGTCAAAAAGAGGTGTCAGGAAATTGATTATCCCATGTTAGAAGAATATGATTTTAGAAATGATTCTCGTAATCCAGATTTGGAAATTGATTTAAAACCGTCCACACAGATTAGACCATATCAGGAAAAATCATTGAGTAAAATGTTTGGTAATGGACGTGCTAGATCTGGTATTATTGTTTTGCCCTGTGGTGCCGGTAAAACGTTAGTTGGTATCACTGCTGCTTGTACTATTAGGAAATCGGTCATTGTATTATGTACCTCGTCGGTTTCCGTGATGCAATGGAGACAGCAATTTTTGCAATGGTGTACTATTCAACCGGAAAATGTGGCAGTTTTCACATCGGAAAATAAACAAATGTTCAGAGGCGAATCAGGGTTGGTGGTCTCTACTTACTCGATGGTGGCAAATACACGAAATAGGTCACACGATTCCCAAAAAGTCATGGACTTTTTAACTTCGAGGGAATGGGGTTTCATTATTTTGGATGAAGTGCATGTGGTTCCAGCTGCGATGTTTAGAAGAGTCGTCACTGCTTTGGCTACGCACGCCAAATTGGGTCTAACTGCAACTTTGGTGAGAGAAGATGAAAAGATTTCTGATCTTAATTTCCTTATCGGTCCCAAGATGTACGAGGCAAATTGGATGGAGTTGTCACAAAAGGGGCATATTGCAAAAGTTCAATGTGCAGAAGTTTGGTGTCCTATGACAAGTGAATTTTATCAAGAGTATCTGCGAGAAAATGCACGTAAAAGAATGTTACTATATATTATGAATCCAACCAAATTTCAAGCATGTCAGTTTTTAATTCAATACCATGAGAGCAGAGGTGATAAGATTATTGTTTTTTCTGACAACGTCTATGCTTTACAAGAATATGCACTTAAATTGGGTAAACCTTTTATTTATGGATCAACTCCACAACAAGAAAGAATGAATATTTTGCAGAATTTCCAATATAACGATAGAGTTAGTACTATCTTTTTATCAAAGGTGGGTGATACATCCATTGATTTACCGGAAGCCACGTGTTTAATTCAAATTTCTTCGCATTATGGTTCAAGAAGACAGGAAGCACAAAGATTGGGTCGTATTTTAAGAGCTAAACGTAGAAATGATGAAGGTTTTAATGCTTTCTTCTATTCGTTGGTCTCTAAAGATACTCAAGAAATGTATTATTCAACTAAAAGACAGGCGTTCCTTGTGGATCAAGGTTATGCATTTAAAATCATTACACATTTGCATGGTATGGAAGATCTACCGAATCTTGCATATGCATCGGCTAAAGAGCGGAGAGAATTACTACAGGAAGTGTTATTAAAAAATGAAGAGGCTGCAGGTGTTGAACTTGGTGAAGATGCAGATAATTTGATAGGTCATGGGATTTCTAAAAGACTAAAATCAACATCTAGTAAAAACCAAGCATCGATGGCTGGATTGGCAGGTGGTGAAGATATGGCTTATGTTGAATACTCTAGGAGTAAGAATAAAGAAGTTGAAATTTCACATCATCCATTCTTTGAAAAGAATTATTACAGAAGAAGGAAAAGGTGATGGCAACGAGAAAAGTCATATGTTTTGCCTGGCATGGTTATCTGTTTTTTATTGTTTTCACTTTACTATATAGTTTATAATACACATATTTTAATTTTATTAATTTAATCATCTACACTCACACTTAATATACATCCATATAATACAATACATTAATTATTAACTTTCTTCCATTTCAGAAGCCAATATTTCTGAATGTTGTTTCACTTCTTGGTTTACCTCCATCGTGATATTTTCTAAGTCTGTCATGATATCACTCTTAAAGTTCACTACCGTGTCCAAACATTGGGCAATATCTAATAACAGTTGCGTTTTATGTTCATTAGTATTTGATATCACCTTTTTATACTCATTTTGGGTTTCCTTCCACTTATTTTCAATAGATTTCTTCTTTTCTGTATTTTGTAAATTAAATAATCTCATCTCTTTCGCCCTTTCTTCAATTTCAATTTGTTTATAAGAAGAATCAAAAGTATATTTTTCATTCAAGTCTGAGTATTCTTTTCTTGATTTTGATAATAAACCTTCCAAATCTTCAAGCTTATCGGTTTGGGAAACGATCGATAGCTTAGCGTCGTCTAACTGGTCTTGCAATTGCAAAGTTTCATCTTGTAATTTGGTTACTTCAGATTGAATTTTCGACCTTAAATCATTCAACGATACCCTTAATGTTGATAAACCTGGGATGATTTCACTAGGTATAGCTCCTAGCTTTGAAGTGTGATATTCCTCATCAATGGAAGTTAAGGCTAAGGTCGGCACATCAGGTGAGTTTGGCAGATTCAAATTATTTAAAATTTGATAGACTAGACTGTTATAAGCATTTACAGTTGCTTGTAATTCACCAAACTGAGATTTCAAAGTGGTTAGTTTTGTATCAATTGATGCGTTAGCAGATTTTTGGTTTGAATCTAACAAATTCAGATTGGCCGTGAGTTTAGCTCTTTCAATATGTAATTCTTCGATATCTTTTAATGTTAGCTGTTTTCTTTCCAAATCTGATATAATATCCTGTTTTTCCTTATTAATATTTTTAATTGATTCTTTGATATTGTTAATATCCGTCTTCGCCTTGTCGATTATGTTGGACCATTTCGTTTGGCGCTGTTTTTGACTATCTATGTAAGTTTGGAATTTTGAAACATCTGTTTTTAACGCACTTGACCTGTCCAGTTCATCGTAAAATAAGTTATATTTTTCTTTCAAGCTATTCAAAGTTGCTTGTAAATTGTCGTTAGACTCGGAATTTAGATCGGATTTCCTTTCAATTTGTTCTATATATTTTTTATAATCCGACTGCATCTCATCATAAAATATAGAGTAATCATCTTCTCCAACGGATAAGAACGCCTTGTATGACTTCAATGCATAGCTTATGAATAGCTTATTCAAAACAGACTGCTCACCTGAGACAACAGAGTCGTTAATTGAATCACTCACCGATCGGCTGGGCTGTGATTCTTGGATGGAATCAAGATCCAAGTCATCCAATTTTGTTGATTCTTTAACTAAAGTCAAGAGCCAATGGAGCATTCCGAGAAAGATCGGCCAGTTTGATCCTCCAACGGCGCTAATCTGAGACTTATTGATGGTGTCAAGATATGGATACTCTAAAAATCGCAATAAGGTGTATATATCTTGCTCAATTGATCTATTGAACTTATAGCCAGGATCCAGTTTTTTATATAGCCATTGAAATATCAAGTTGAATTCCTTCTGTGTTGGATTTTTCAAGGTTTTCAAAGACAACGGTACTTTCATTTCGATATCAAATTTGTTTGTAGACAAGTAATCGTACAAATCATCCTGCACTTTGGCCTGGAATCGGTGGCTTCTGATTGGCCTAGGATCTTGTGGCTTGGAATATGCCGACAAGCGATTTGTTGATACCAAATTTTCGTGCCGACTGCCGTGTCCCGACGCCGAAGAGGGGGTTAGGGTAGAAGCACGCCTGTTTTCAATGGCATTGGATCTTCTCGTTGGCAGATTTGACCTCGACACGGAAGCTTGAGACGGCTGTTGCATTGCTATATTGGATGATGGCGTGTTTCGGAGTGAGGATGGAGTATTCAGCATCAAGTTTTTCCCAGTGCTGAAATCGTGGTTGTTTGCACCCAGGCCAGCGTTATGGTTGCTGTTGTTACTCAATGACTGTCGACGCAAGTTTGGCTGGTTCAGCAATCGTGGTGCACCCAAGGTGCCGTTTGCAGGTAACAAACTCAACCTCCGCTTCTTGCGGTCTCTCTGCGTGTCGTTATATTCTGGAGAGCGGACCAAGGAAGAACGTGCGGAGAGCGATGTTCTTCTCTGTGGGAACAAGAGCGTGTTGGTGTCCATATTTGTATTGGTGTTGTGGTGGTTACTGTTGTTGACAGTTGCAGACGTTCCGATTCCGGACGATATTGGCGAAAGGAAGCTGTTTTGCCGCTGTATTTGCGAGATCCGGCTATTCCTAGCCAAAGATTCTCTCTCCGGTCTCATCGCAGCTTGGGAATGGACTGGTGTTGTCTGGCGTTGCCAAAATGGAGCTCCGATTCGCCTTTCTCAAAAGCTCTTCAATCATAACTTCTGACTTTGGCTTTCATGTAAACATTGGCAGTTTAGAGCAAAAAAAAAAAGATAGTTCCGATGGGTCGTGTTGGTGTACAGATGTGGAGTGCGATTTCCAACATGGAATGAAAAAAAAACTGGCTATGAAACTTTCCATTTATAAATGTATGAGGATATCCTGAATACGGATACCGAATCAACAGCAAAAGCCTTCAGCTGGGGAACAAACAATCTTGTTGGCTTGGCAATAGACAGAAGATAATTGGTACAACATTCCTATAGTCATGCTCCAACGTACACACTTGAAAACGGTGACCAAACGAGTTATTGGCAGGCTCGGAGTTAATGGTGCCTTCAGCAGATATCAGTCCAACAGAGCCGAATGTATGCATAACCGTAGGCTTTATGAGAAGGAGGACGCCGTCTTGGGATCACACGAAGGAAGCAGTCTGGGGGCTGATGATCTTGGATTGGGCGGTCGGTTTTCTCTGGATCCAGGGTTTGGGAAAATAGATGAAAGACTGCAGGAGCTGCAAACAAAGCCCGTGGACTTCAAATACTACCTAAGATCATTGCACAAAATACAGAGAAATGACATCCTGCCATACAAATTTGGGATGAATCAGATGCATGGAAATGAGGAGGGCAGGGGCGAGATAGATGCCCTGCTGAACGGGATATTGGGTAGATTCAAGACGCCCGTAAAGTACGCATTTGGATACGGATCAAAGATTTTCTCCCAGGGGTCGAATGTCGACATCTCAAACTCGCAAATCGATATCATCTGTGCAGTGGACGATCCAGTGGCATGGCATGGAAAAAACATGCGGGAAAATGGATCGGACTACTCATTTCTGAAGCATCTGGGGGCAAATTGCATCGATTATGTGGGTAATGCCGGTGCCGGAGTTTACTTCAATCCGTTTGTCAATGTCCGTGTAAAAGGTACCCCCCTAGAACTTAAATATGGCATCACCTCCGTCGATAACTTGATCGACGATTTAAGCAATTGGACCACGATGTATCTCTCCGGCAGATTGCATAAGCCGGTGGCCATTATCGAGAATAATCCGCAACTGATGTTTCTAAACCAATACAACCTTGCCAATGCTGTGAAATTGGCCGTTTTGCTGCTTGGCAAGACAGAAATAAAGGAGAGTGAGTTGTACTTGACAATTGCAGGTCTTTCGTACATGGGTGACCCAAGGTTGAAAGTCAAAGGTGAAAACCCGGATAAGGTGAAAAACATCGTTGACAACCAATTCAAGCTGTTCAAGAATCTGTATGCGCCAATTTCGAACTGCTACTTCCCTACATTGATCCAAAAGCTAGGTTCGGCCGGTACGGATAACGATCAAGGTTATAAGGTTAATATGTCAGCCGAAGAAGTTGCCAAGATCTTATTAGAATTGCCACGTAATTTCAGACGTTTGATGTTCCGGGAATATATTAATAGAAATGGGCTGGAAACTCGACTGGATGGTGACCAGATCGTGTATAGTCTGATGGGAAAAATTGAAAAGAGGGCAGATGTACCTGACATTTCGTATAATGATTTAAAATCAACGTCATATTCGGATTCGAGGAATATTCTTCGAGACATTCCAACTACGGAATGGGAATATCTTCCAGCTGATGTTAAACTTGCTTATTCACCAATAGCAAAAGAAATGGGTGTCAAATACACCAGTGGCAAACAAGGCGAAGACGAAATAAGGGAGGTTTTAATTCACACTGTCGAAAAAACAGTTGGATCCAGTGCACTGGTCCAAAGTGTTAAGGGAATATTGACTGCCGGTTTAGTACGTAGCTGGAAATATGCGAGTGCAAAGCGTGCAAAATATAAACAGTCGCAAGCAAAGAAGAATACCAATATTTAGTATATAAATAGCTCAATTAAAGTGTAGCAATATATACAAAGAAATAATTAAAAAAAGTTATTAGATGAAGAGATGGAAACTATTAGTACATGAATAAGATTGGTATGGTGGTCTTTTGTTGGTTGTGTTGTATTCTTATTATTACTATATGTCTATAATTACACTTTTTCCTGCACTGAAACTAGCAGCTAATTTTGAACCATCACTGTTCCATGCTAATTCGGATATGAAGTCTTTATCGTCAATATTGTCATGCTGAAATAGAGCAGACTGTCGTATACTTATTGGCTTGTGGGAGGCAGTGGAGTTGTTTGATTTTTCAATGAGCCATATTGATACCGAACCGGAAGAATCACCTGTCGCCAATAAAATTTTCGAATTTGACTTGTCTGTGTATATTGCGGCATTCAAAATTGCTTGGCCCTCGTCAACACATGTAATTGCAACTGTTTCACTTTGAAAAAAGTTCCATATTCTGATAGTGCCGTCCAGTGAAGTGCTTAGAATATACCAATTGCTATCTATTTTGATCCAGGCAATAAAAGAGACGGCTAGCGAATGTCCCGATAATATCTGTAAGCTGTTTGTTGAGTTTCCTTTGTATATTCTGATCGTACCATCTTCACTGGCTGAACATAATAACCTTAGGTGTGAGTTATATTTTATGCAACAGATGGATTCCTCGTGGCCTATTAAAACGCCCACTATACTGTGATTCAATTCGTCCGTTATTTGGTTCACCAGTAAGGTATAGTTTGGACCTGGGGTTATGAATTTGTTATCGTCTAACCAGCAGGTTGCGGTTCCATAGTTTTTATTCGACTCGTTCCGTACACTGTTGGTGGAGTCGGGATTATTTATCAATGCACCAAAACTTCTATCTAAATGAGACCAGCTTTCTCTATCCAAATGAAATATGATTGATTTCGATGAGATATCCCATATGATTGCGACGTTTCTAATATCCAAGGAGAGCAAGAATTTACCATTTGGGGACCACTGCAATGAAATAATTGGCCAGTGATGCATTGCCAGAATGGACACCAAAATTCCGTCCACCGACCATAAATGCAGCTCACCATTTTCATATGCTGTTACAACCGAGCTGCCATCGGGGGACCATGAGATCATCAGCGTTTCTTTACAGGATGGTGATGCCGACAGGGTGGTCATTTTGGAAGAAGCCAGGGAGTAGATGGACGCCTGTGAATTTTGTTGCGTCCAGCCGATCAGCGATGGATCGTTGGGTTTGAACGAGACAGAAAAGGAGGGGTCGTACGACATGGCCGGTTTGATCACCTTGATGAAGTCGTCCTTCTCGCTGGACATGGGGGCGGACGCATTGGCTGTGGCTGTGTCGGCCAAGGCAGCCGAGGTTTCGGCTGCTGTTACCGTCTCTGGGTTTGCATGTTCGCCCGGGGGACTTTTCGCCGTGGCACCTGTTTCTGAGGCGGGTATTATCTTTCTTTCTTCTGGAGAAAAGGTTTCGTTGATCTGGTGGAGAGCGGAGAAGAAGTTGAAGTTCATGTTGATGACTTCATCCTGTGTCAAAGTATCGTTTTTGGCACACACCACCAACTCGTTCATCTTGGAGTACAGGATTCCCTTCTGGAGCAGGTCCACCAAACACCCCAGCGGGACGTGTTTCGAGTATTGGGCGTCTAAGGTGTTGATGCGTGTCTCGTCGTCCAATGCGTACGCAGAAACCTCGAGTCCTGCCTCCTGGAAGTATCTCCAAATCAGATAGTTCACTTCATCTGCAGATATGGACATGGTCGATGGGGGATCTGCTGGCGAATTAGCAGGTCGGGTACGGCTTGGGGAGTTTGTTCGATGCCTCTGGCCTTGGGTAGCAGAAGAGGACCCCCTTCCCTCTTTCCATCCGCCCTCCTCCAGGGCCAGGAGAAAGCCATGGTGTGTACATGTAATGGCAAACACACACTTCTGCGGGCCCAAAACATTCTCAGACAGTGAAAAGGGAAGGAGCGAATCCATTGCTACTTCTTCTTTGAGGTCCTGATAATTCTCATGGATCTGAGCCAGCGGCTGGTGAAGCAAAGGGAAAAAAGAGTCAGAGATTAGATAGACTCCGTTGTGTTCGGGACAGTGGGTTTTCTGCTGTTCAGGTAAGCACGGAGAAAGGAAGGGAATGTAGAGGTCGATGGAAGCCGAAGCAGCAGTATTCTAGGTACTTCTCTCTGTGGCATTAGTGTGTTGTTTTTGTTATTACTGTTATTATTATTATTAATTGCTTGCGAAGATTGGCTATATAGCACCGGATAAGACGATGCTACTAGACAGCTTAACCATGGTTTCGTTTTTCAAAACGGCCGGGCCCATCGAGTATACGGAGAAACGAGTGAGAGTAGAGGGGACGGGGGCCGAGAGAGAGCTCGTGGTTGCGGAGCAGGACGAAGGGGACCTGGCCAGCCCGTGTGAGTCTGCGATTGGAGTCGAGTACGGGTATGGGCCCAAGTACCCGGTGGTCCAGGTGAACCGCCTGGGAGGGTCGGGATACCTGTTTTCAGGACACGTGGAGATACACCGAGTGGGGGAAGGAGAGAGCCGCAGTCTGGAGCCCGGGCTGCGGCTGGTTATACGGAAATACACCGGAGAGTGGGTTGGCACGGTCATCTATGGCGACGTGGTGAGCAGGGGAAGGAGGTTTGTGGATGTCGAAAGAAAGGAGGTGATCAGGAGTGTGTACCATATCCGAGATGAAAAGTATCTGGTCTATGTAAATTATGGAGAGGACTACGTTGTGTTGAGAATGGAGCTTTGTCCAGGAGACGAAGACATCTTGGGGGAGATTATCCGAAAGTACGGGGGTGCATGATCGGAAAGAGGAGGTTCGAGTCCAAAGGTCATTGGTGCACTTATATATGTGTATAGAGGTGTGTAGGCAAAGATGTGAATATACAAATAGACAGAGATATCTGAAAGATCGGTGACAATTTCAACACCACAAACAACCTTGCAATGGAGATCCCAATAGACCAAGTGGCATTGAAAATATCAAAAAAAAAGCTTGACTGAACAAAAAAAAGACATGATTGCAGAACTATACGTGGGTGGAGTGGATGTGGGCCAGAGAAAGCAAAGGGGGGGAGTCTCTGGACTGTATTTACAAGTTGAGTGGAGAGGCGGATTGGTGGAACTAAAGGTCTCTTTCCCATTCCAACTTTCTCGTTTCTCTGGCCTTTCTGGCCTTCAAAGTCTTGGCGGACCAGTTCTTGGCTGCCTTTTTCAGCAACTTGGATTGTCTCTGCAGGGTCTTTTCGTTTGGTCTGGTGGTGAGGCTGATGAAGTTGTCGGTCACGTTGAATTTCTCCTTCATCTGCTTTCTTGTTGCGCCGGCATCTCGCATCGCCTGCAGCTCGCCGACCACCTGGGAATCCAGGTTGTAGTGTTTGGGAGTGGCGGTTTTGGAAATGATGGGCATGTACGACACAT
This sequence comes from Pichia occidentalis, assembly GCA_030142935.1. NCBI lineage: Eukaryota > Fungi > Ascomycota > Pichiomycetes > Pichiales > Pichiaceae > Pichia > Pichia occidentalis. The sequence continues at coordinate 661,922 of JANQBI010000005.1, read as the reverse complement.
TTTTCGAGATCAGCGTGTCCTGTTCGGGGTAGTAGAGGTCGGATTTGGCTCTGGCGTCCGACTCTGGCAAAAACGCCTTGGGGGTGATCTCGGGGTTCAGGCCTGCTGGTGCTGGATGGAAGAATAGGCCATTTGGTAGATCTGGTTTCAGGTTGAATCCGGAGGATTTGGCATTGAACTTATTTGGGGTGGTTGCCAACTTGGCGATCGACGAGTTGTAACGGATGGATGCACGTGGAAACATTGGGCCTACTTCTTCTTATGCTGTGTGTGTGTCGATATAGATGGAGGGAGAGAGAGAGGGAGAGAGATATTCAGAACCTAGTCTGGATTCCAAGGTAACAAGGACTAAACACACACACTCACTTTGCTCTCTACAAATGGAAATGGGGTTTCCATGGCGGTCCCATCTTTTTTCCCTATTACTGTTCTAACTTCGTTTTCCCAGTGCGAAAATAAATGGAAAAAAAAAATAAAAAGGTGTTCCAGCTTGAACACTGAAAAAACGAAAAAATAGAAACTCAAAAACTGGGAAAACCAAAAACTGTTTTAAAAACCGGGTAAGTTTCTTTTTATTTTTATTTTTATTTTTTTTTTATTTTTATTTTTTTTTATTTTTTATTTTTTATTTTTTATTTTTATTTTTTATTTTTTATTTTTTATTTTTTATTTTTTATTTTTTATTTTTTATTTTTCTCGTATTTTTCTCGTATTTTTCTCGTATTTTTTATTTTTTATTTTTTATTTTTTATTTTTTATTTTTATTTTTTATTTTTTATTTTTTATTTTTTATTTTTATTTTTTATTTTTTATTTTTTATTTTTTATTTTTTATTTTTTATTTTTTATTTTTTATTTTTTATTTTTTATTTTTTATTTTTTATTTTTTATTTTTTATTTTTTATTTTTCTTATTTTTCTTATTTTTCTTATTTTTCTTATTTTTTATTTTTTATTTTTTATTTTTCTTATTTTTCTTATTTTTCTTATTTTTCTTATTTTTCTTATTTTTTATTTTTTATTTTTTATTTTTTATTTTTATTTTTTATTTTTTATTTTTTATTTTTTATTTTTTATTTTTCTTATTTTTCTTATTTTTCTTATTTTTTATTTTTCTTATTTTTTCTTTTTTCCTTTCCTTCTCCTTTCGCTTTTGAAAATCCAAGAAACGCAGCGCATTCAAACCGGGTAAATTACGGTTTTTGGTAATACTCTATGTACACTTCGGTTTCTGGGTTCTTGTCTATAGTGTACAATCTCTTCATATATATGGATACATGGCGTGTTTCTCCATACGATCGGGTTCTACTTTCCCTTTGATATTAGCTTTGACAACACAAGTCTTTTCCCCTTATACACAGTTTTTCATCTTAGAACCAGGAACTTCCTATTTTCTGATTACCATTATTGCTATTGTTATTATCAGGAGTATTATCCACATAGAAACGAAATTGGGATTATATTGGAATTTGTTCTATTTTTTTTTTTTTTTTTCAAGAAGAGAAATTGCCAACCTACAAAAAAAAAGAAAAGGAAAAGTTGCGTTACATTATTGCATATCGTATATATCGTACCTTTGAAAATAGTGTTATAGTAAAATTAACTACAGTCAATTCTGGAAAAGACAAGCAAAGAAAGAACAAAAGAAAAACCATAATATCCAGATAACATGATCAGAGCCAGTAATGCCACCATCTCCCGTTCGATCTTTTCGACCACCTTCTTTGTTGCGTTTTCCCTGGTGTTGGCTAATTCCTTGGTGCCATGTCCGGTCGACAAGTCTGTTGCAAATGAATCCAGAACTAACAAAGAACACATTGGACAATTACAACAGGAAGAAGAGAAGGTGAAATGAACTCGGATGCCAATCCAGCTGAAATGCATTTAGAATGGCTTGCAACGGAATGCTGTTACTACAGTCGCCGGTTGGTTCCACAATTGTTTATTATACCTACCGATTACGCTTCAACCCGCTAGTTCAGTTCTTATCTTTCGGATTGCTGTTCCCGGATCACCATAATTGCCATTCTCATTGATCTTATTATTCCTATTATCATTATCATCATCATCATCATCATCATCATCATCATCATCATCGTTATTATTATTATTATTATTATTATTATTATTATTATTATTATTATTATTATTTGTTTCATTCTTCGTGTTTATTAAGAAATATAGATAGATAGATAGATAGACATATGTATAACTGAATCGTGTATATACAGTTTTTAATATGACAAACTTCTTCTGACTGTAATGTGATATCAAAGCCCGTCCATTGGTCCACCGAATTTCTTTTTTCCACGCCCCCCTTTTTTTTTCTTTTTCTCCATTTGCTATTCGCGAACAAAACTCAGTCTCTCAAATCAATTTTTTTTTTCGATTTCTCCCATCCCAGTTCCTGCCGTATTAGTTTCTCCCAGGTCCTGGTGCTCCTTTTCAATTGTCGTTCTGTTGCTCACCCTGCTCGTCTCTCTTTTGCCCTCCTGGTTAGAGTGGTGAAATGAGTTTCCTGTTTGAACAGCAGGACTCTTCTTCTGTCTTCAAACAGCAAGCCCTGCATTGGATTGGATCTCTATACCTAAGACTGTTCCTAGCACAACAGGACAATCACCCCCTTACTTTATTATCCCCAATTCCAAAACCTTGGCTTCGACTCTACTGCCTAAATTACATCCTACGGCAATTAGTACTCCTATTACTACTGTTACTTAGCGGTTGATATTACTGTGGATATCGATACTATTAATACTGCCACGACACTTCTGTTGGTGCTTTGATTGATACAATCTTGTCCCACTATCACTTGCAGCCATGTCAGCTATTGCCCCAAACGATGATGATGACTATAACCCAGAATTAGCATCCTCGACAACCTCAACTGCGCCTTCCGATAATACCGCTATCATTAACACCAAGATCGACACTGATTCCGATATTCCTAACGATATTGCCACAACCACAACCACAACCCCAACCGGCACCGACACTATCGGTGATACCAATACAGCTACAGACGCTCCCATCCCTTCTAAACCTAAATCTTTAAATGACCACTCGGCCCCAATACCTACTAAGCCTGCAAAGTCTGTAAAATTTGCTGAGAATGATATAGAAATTGAAATCAAGCCTAGCCATTTGGAAGATTACTCCGAAAATGAAGACGAAAACGATGGCGAAACCGATGGTGAAACCGACGGTGGAAATGATGAACATCGTGTCAAAAGCGAAGTTAAAGAAGAGGACACAAATGACAGTCCTGATGATGACCAGTTACAGATAGTCGACGATAACAAGGATTTTAACTACAATCCCCTAAGTACCATCTCGTCCTTGCCTTCAAAACCGGTCCAAAAAATCAACTCAAACAACTCGAGCAGTACAACCTCTGTGGACTATTCAAATATTAACGTGCCTCTTTTTAACGAAGTTGTTCAATATTTCATCACAAGTGAATATTTCAACGACTCTAATTTTGATAAATTGTCACCAAGAGAAAAAGAATCGCTTATTCTGAATAGTTTCCAGTCAAAGTTTAATAGAAGTGTCAATCCATCGGAAGTGAATTTGAATTTCAATGCAACTACTTCGTACAATAAATCGAATTTGAAATCGAACGATGAAGAACAACTGTTAGTCCCAATTAACCCGTACTGTCGCCGTCCCGACTTAACGCTTCCAATGAATAACAACGAAATTTTTAAATTCAATGAGTTTAAAAAAGACTCAGAGATTTATTCAAAGGAATTTGAATGTTTGAATTTCCCTTCAGGCTCCCGACTTTTTGTTGGTAATCTAGCGGTCAACTCTTTAAAAATTTCGGATGTCTGGAGAATTTTTAGTCAATATGGTAATGTCAAAGCTGTTAATATGAAGCAAGGCTATGGCTTTGTCCAGTTTACAGACGCAACCTCTTGTAAGAATGCGATAAACGGTGAACAGCATGTTCCATTACATAACCGGTTGATGCATTTGGAAGTTTCCAAAACGCATGAAAAACATACAAATCAGAATAAATTGAATCAAGCTAACCCTCAAACCAGAGAAAGAGATAGGGAAAGAGAAAGAAACAGGGATAGAGATCGTTCACCCGTTAGAAATGCGAAGTCTACATCCAATAATAATAAGGTTCGTGTAATAATTTCAATTGAATCAGATGCAAGTTTTAACCATTTATTGGTCAATTCGTTGAATGAAGTTGGCTTGGAGTGTAATGTTAAACATGTCGATTCAACCGCAAATGATATACCTCAAGATGTTATATCAGAAGCAGCATATTCTGGTGTTTGTGCCACAGTTGTCACGAGTAGATCTGAACTGGTAAACCTCTTCTTATTCCAAAGAAATCAGAATGACGGTGCAATCAAATTTGATGAATATGAAAATATCTCAATGGAAAGTTCGATTAATTTCATTTTAAACCAGCAATCGAAAGATTCGACTAACACGGCTGTCTCTTCTTCGGTGACCTCGTCTGGGAATAACAACAATGCTAATGAAAGGAGAAATAGAGATGGCAGAGATAATCGTAGAGACAGAGATAGAGGTGACAATCGTAGGGACAGAGAAAGAATGGAAAGAAGAAGGGGAGGTAGAGAGAACCGTAGAGAGAGGGACGATTATAATCAACGTCATCAGAATGGCAATAACAATAATAACAACTCCAATTACAACGCATACAATAAATACAATAATGGAAATAATAATAGAAATTATAACAACCATAACAATAACAATGCCAATAATATGAGATATTCTCCAAGGCAACAAGAAGCTCAAAAGCATTTACCCCCTCAGATAGCACCCATTGATAGATATGCATACCAACAACAACCGAATTTTTACAATAACAATAACGTTCATGGAATGAACCAAAACCAAATGCCTCCTCCAAATAACTACTATAACAATAACAGCAATAATAATAATAATGTTGCGTCACAGTTAATGAATCAACTATCATCACTTGACGAAGGATCCTTGAAGGCTATGTTATCCATGGTCAACCAACAACAACATCAACAACAGCACCAGCAACACCAGCAACAATACCAACAACCTAACACGTACAATTCGCCAAATCAAGGCAATCCAAACAATGCAGTCAATGGGTTATTGGCGCAATTGCAAAATATTGTTCCAGGTGGAAACGCCCCAGTTCCTGTACCAAATGCGAACATGTTTGCGAACCCATCCGCAGCGGCACAACAGGCACCACCTGGCAGTACTAATAGCAATGGTGGCAACAATAACACTGATTCAGAAGATACAAGTAAACTTTTTGAGACCCTAGCACGTCTTAAAAATAACATGTAAATAATAATTTGTAAACTACTTTAAACCTATAAAGATTGTTTTTTGTCTGTCTGTTTGTTTGTTAGTTTTGGTTTATTTTTTTTTTTACTATTTTTTGGTCTGTATAACTTTCTTATATGCTGATAAAACAAAGGAGAAGAAGTCGAAGGGCTTTGGATGGTTGTGGAACAACGTAACAATAACGACACCCCTGCTCCGGAAATAGTACACTCTCTGGCAATTCCACTGTCTCCAGTCACGTGACCTTGAAGAACTGGCAGTTTGTTGCTTGTGTGGAGTAGAGCGGGAGGGGGCGTCTTCGGAAAAAATATTTACTATACCCAAGCATATGGGAAAAAGGCTAGTCATGAGAAATATAGCGTAGAACCCCTATCTCACAAGAAGTTGCGTCATGGATTTTTTTTTTCTAATTTTGTTTTTGTTTTTGCAACTCTACACGTTGCATGTGTCGAGAAGCCTTCAGTGCAATGAGGAATCCACGTCGTATGTTTCCTGCACCAGAAAATCAAACCAATCAATAGTACGGGAGCTCAACGGAAAAAGCTGAGCCGGAAGAATCATTGCTGATAAACATAACGTGTACGCAAGGCTAAGTAGCACAACGTGAGCATTGGCATTAGGCTGAGGAAAAAGAAAAACAATAGAGGAAAAACTGGAAAAATGGAGAAATGGAAAAACCGAGAAAAAAAAAGAAACGAAAAGTAGAAGTCGCGTTACTTCTACTGGAATAACAGACTCGCTAGCTTATACTATGCAGTGATTAAGATAATTAGGCCAACTAGTAAAATAACAATTGCAATGTAAATATTCCGCTGTTAAAGTGCGGGGAGTTTTTGTGAAATCTAGAAGCTGGTGGCAGACAGGATAATGCGGTGGGGAATATGGAGATTGCGGTGTATTGAATCATCTCGTCTTGTATGGAATCCGCATGTTTTGTAGCGGGGTGTAATTTGTGGTCATTCCCAATCCATTCAACTATTCATTTGCTCAAAAACGAGATTCTTTCCCGATGTATGCTATGTTATGGAAAAACTCACCACCCGCAACGTAGAATATGGAAATACTTTATGTGTAGATAGGATTAATTTGGTCTCGCGATTCTGCGGGGAGGAGAAAGGCGGCGCGAGAGAGAAAATCTGTAATTTATTGACAAATTAACTTGTGTGATGGTATAACGTTTTTGCTTTTGCCTCTTTGTTTATGTTTGTTGATGCACAATAGCTCCCCATTTTCCATTCACTCCATTTTCTCCATTTTTCGACAACCTAGATACTTTGGTGTGTTTTTTTTCAACTATAAAAAGGTATAAATAAAAACACATTTCAGTTTTTATTTTAGTTGGCCAGAAAGGAACTACTCTTTCCTGATTTTAGAGTTATAAATTAGTATCTTAAATTTTTCCTTGTTTCTGGCATAACATCCTTTGCTCCTGGATATTTTTCTTTTCTTCATATTATATCTGATCATACCCCATTAAACACAAACACATCGACAAACAAACATGTCTTTACAAGAAGCATTTGAAAAAACAAAAGCAGAATTAACAATCACACCTGATAAACTAAACGAAATCACCTCACATTTCGTCGAAGAATTAGGAAAGGGATTGTTCAAACAGGGCGGTAACATCCCAATGATTCCAAGTTGGGTGATGGACTTCCCACAAGGTGATGAAACTGGGGAATATCTGGCTATTGATTTGGGTGGAACCAACCTCAGAGTCATTAGAGTCCAATTGCTGGGTGATTCAAAATTCTCATCGGTTTCCGAAAAATACCCAATACCAGTCCAAATGAGAACTGGAGAGGCTGACGATCTGTTCAACTTCATTGCTAAATCGCTTGACGATTTTGTCAGCGTCCAATATGGTAAAGACTATACAGGTGATAAGTTACCATTGGGATTCACATTCTCGTATCCGGCATCCCAGAATGCAATCAACCACGGTGTCCTTCAAAGATGGACCAAGGGTTTCGATATCGACGGCGTTGAAGGCCACGATGTTGTGCCAATGCTACAGAATGCCTTGGATAAATTGAAAACCCCAGTGACTGTGGCAGCCCTGATCAACGACACAACCGGTACCTTGGTTGCGTCCAGATATTGTGATCCTGAAACCATCATGGGTTTGATTTTTGGTACTGGTTGTAACGGTGCCTACTACGATGTTTGTAAGAACATCCCCAAATTAGAAGGCCAATTGCCAGATGACATTTTGAAAGAAAACCCACCAATGGCAATCAACTGTGAGTATGGTGCGTTTGATAATGAGTGGAAGGTTTTGCCAAGAACAAAGTATGACGTTCAAATTGACAAGGAATCTCCTCGTCCAGGCCAGCAATTTTATGAAAAAATGATTGCCGGCTACTATCTCGGTGAAGTTCTAAGATTGATTTTGTTGGATTATTATGCACAAGGTTTGGTATTCAAAAACCAAGACATCAAGCCGTTACAAGTTCCTTTTGCCATGGACACCTCATACCCTTCGAGAATCGAACAGCACTCGGCCACCTTGGTTGAAGAGTTGTTCAAAGACTCCTTCAACATCGAAACCACCCTTGAAGAGAGAAAAATCATTCATGACCTGTGTGTTTTGATTGGTACTCGTGCCTCAAGATTGTCCGTCTGTGGAATTGCCGCCATCTGTAAAAGAAGAAACTTGAAGTCGGGTCACTGTGCCAGTGACGGTTCTGTTTTTAACAAATACCCTAACTTCAAGTCCCGTGCTCACGAAGCTCTTAACGACATTTTCCAATGGAACTGTGATCCAAAGGACTACCCAATTACCCTGACCCACGCCGAAGATGGTTCAGGTGTCGGTGCGGCCATTATTGCTTGTCTTACCGAGAAGAGACTTGCTGCTCACAAAAGCGTTGGTAGTTTAAACAGTAAATTATAATCAAATCTGACCTTCCGCCGCTTCCTTCCGCTGCTTACATGTATACCTACATTTATATGCATATATATATATATATATATATCTACATAACGAAATACTTTTTATGTCTTGAACCTTACTTTGATCGACTTGGCCCAGTAAATGCATCCTTTTAAGACGTCGTTTCTAATATGAATCATATGCATGGCCAGAAGTGATAAATGTATATAAAGTGTCAATATAGTATGTGTTTCTTGAACCTTATCATATCAACAAAACCACTTTTGGGTGGGTCGATCGACGAAAACATCTCAATTGGACCATAACCAAAATAAACGAGTATATCTGGTACAATTCAAAACGGGGCATGTATCCTTCTTGGATTTTGCCTTTACTGAGCTGATCATTTATCCAGGCTAACGATACGTGCAAAGCTACATATATGTGCAGAAACAGCAGATAGGATAGAAAACGATAGTTGAGAAATTCGGTAATGTCGCAAAGTTCAACGAGTTCTCTGCATGCGTTGACAATATATTGCTTGGAACATGACATGCTAGATACAGCTGAGTTCACAGCTGAAAGAGTACTGGCATATGAAAATGTTGATGTGTTTACATCGCCAAGCAAGTACAGAAACGGAGTTAGTGACAGAAATGAAAAAGGCACGAGCTCGTTTGAGGCAAAGGACGTCAGCGTGTCAAATATCGTTATTGGGACACCTACCCCAAGAGCATTCACACGATCAAATGCTGACGAGAGAAATGATCGATATTCACAGGGATCACGTAGTGGAAAATCAAAAGCGCTTGGATCGGGCTACACGATAAACGCACAGTTCACAAGCAGTGGCACAAACGAAGGTGCAATGAAATATCCGTTTGCACACACCAACAGCAACGAAAATTCAGAGTCAAAGCTTGATTCGATCCATTTATATGCATATGTCTTATATCGTCGTGGAAAATTCAAAACAGCGTACAACGTCACATCTGCGTACTGCTCGGTCCACATTGGTTGCTCTTACATCTTTGCCAAGTGTTGCAAAGAGTTACAAAAGGAAAACGATGGAATTCGTGCATTGCTGAGCACGTTGCATTTATGGGACCCACATTCAGCCAATGCGGGAAATCCTCAGATCATCAATCCAAATCCAAGCTCAAATCTGGCTTCCCACTCCACGTGCTCCATAGTCCCAGATTCAATTGCATGCTATATGATACTAGCAAAATTGTATGTCTCGGTTGGAGATATACCGAGAGCAGCAATGCATTATTCGAAGGTTCTGAAACTAAACCCTCTAATTTTTGAAGCTGTTGAAGAGCTATGTAAGATTGGGGTACGCATCAATGTTGATTCCATTTATACTGTTGAAAATATGTCAAGGTTAGGTACATCGGGTGAAATGGATCATAATATCAATATCAATATCAATAATGGTAATACCAATGCAGGTCAGGATAGCAATGTCCTCCGTAGAGAAGTTGGACCAATTTTAGAAAATGGACTCGAGCATGAGTTCAGTATGTATGTGGGCAGTAACAATGGTTCCAAAAATGAAAAGTTGAATAAAAGCGCCATTTTTAAAACTCCAAGTGCAAAAATCAAACAGCCAATAATATCAACAAGCAGTCCTGAATCTACTTACATGACGCCAATTAACAGAAGTCAATTGAAATCCCAGACCAATCGATCCCTGAATAGTCGAATTACGTCGTCCGCCTCAAAAAAGAACGCCTCAATAACATCCAGACTATTGCACAATAATAACAAGAATGATAATCACGATAACAGTGGTGGGGGTGGCAGTAGGGGCGGTTACAGTTTACGGACTGGCGAAGTGAACAACAATATAGATTCTGCGACTCCTACGTTGGGTAATAAATTCTCCAAGGATATATACGAAGAAGGGACGAACCTTGAATCATCCTCCAAAATCAATATACTCGAATCAATTAATAATGATGTTTTTAAAACGAATCCATTGTCCGCTAAATACGGGAAAGGTAATGGCCTATTCAATAGTATTGGAAACTCTACGTTATTTGGTATCAAAGAGGATAATTCTATTGACGATGGTGACAATGATGATGATGATGATGATGATGACGCGGTTCCCAGTGCAAATAATCTTAATAATACGAACCATATCAATACCAACACAGATAGTACAGGTAACAATATGGGTAATGCAATTTACAATGAATATTTCATTGCCATATATTCAAAACTAGCAAAGGGTTATATTGCATCGACATCCTTTGATTGCTTTAAAGCTATCAGAATATTCGACTCGTTGCCAGAAAATGAAAGAAACTCGCCATGGGTCTTATCAAAACTAGGTAGACTACATTTTGAGATTGTTAACTATGAAGAAGCTGAGAATTATTTTGAAAAATTGCGTAGGATTGATAGGACCCGATTAGATGATATGGAATACTATTCAACCTTGTTATGGCATTTACATAAGGAAGTTGAGTTGAGTTTTCTAGCGCATGAGTTGTACGAAATTGATCCTAATTCAGAAATTTCGTGGATCTGTATTGGGAATCTATTCAGTTTCAAAAAAGAGCCAGAAGAAGCCATCAAATGTTTTAACAAAGCAATTAAATCCAATCCGAAATGTGCCTATGCGTATACACTACAGGGGCATGAGTATCTTGCGACGGACGCATTTGAAAATGCGTTGAATAGTTTCAGACATGCGATTTTACTCGACAAAAGGCATTACAACGCCTTCTACGGTATTGGAATGGTCTATCTGAAATTGGGAGATTTCCGCAAGGCGGAATTTCATTTCCGGAAGGCTGTTGAGATCAATCCGGTGAATGTGATTCTATTATGCTGTGTTGGTATGGTGTTGGAGAAGCTGGGCAAGCGGGAAGAGAGCTTGAAGCAATATGAGTTTGCCACGAAGCTACAGCCACTATCGATGCTTGCACTGTTTAAAAAGGCGCAAGTTTTATTTGCTCTGGGCAACTTTGAGGAGGCGTTGAAGGATTTTGAGAAGCTTGAGAATCTAGCTCCGGACGAAGCCAGCGTCCATTTCCTGCTTGGCAAACTGTACAAGCACTTTGGCAGGAAGCACGATGCCATCAAGCAATTCACCATCTCCTTGAACTTGGACCCGAAGGGTTCGCATTTGATCAAGGAGGCGCTGGAGAATTTGAATGACGAAATACTCGAGTGATCTGGTGACGGGGAGGTTGGGTGTTGATATAAATATAGATAACGTGTGTGTATATGTATATATGTGTGGAAAAAGAGAAGAGGGTGGACGCAAACAAGGGTAATCTCGGGAGAGCAGCGTCGGTCTATGTACAAGCTAAGATGGAGAAAGGGCGCCTCTAGTAGCCTTTTCTGACCGCATCTCTCACCACCTCGAATAGCTTGGCAATACCCGACTCGAACACTCTTTTACGGTTGGCGACTCTCTTGGCCAGGCGTCTTTTGTTTGGCTTGGTGAAGAAGCGCTGGTCGGCGGCTATTTCTCTCAACCGGTTGGCCCTGACCATCGAGTCCAGCTGGAAGATCGATCTGTCGAGGTCTTTGTTGGTGACGTTGACCGAGCGGCCGGCGAACTTGTCGGCCACAATGAAGCTTGTGGCGTAGTCGTAGGGGTCCAGTTCTGCCTTGGAGACCAGGTCGAACTTTCTCTTGTTTCTGTAGAAGCCCGAGCCGTTGCCCTCCTTGCCCAGGTCGTTGCCGAGCAGGTCGGAGATCGTGCTCTGGGCCTTGCTGGCCGGCTCTCCTGCCTTGAGGGCGTTGAGGGTGTTGACTGTGGTGGTGGTGTTGGAGGCCGAGCTGTTGAATCTGGCCGCCGTGGCGGGGCCCATTCTGCCCAGTCCGGCGGCTTTCGATAGGCCTGCTGCGGCTGGTCTGGCAAGCATCGTGGTTCTGGCTGCAATCATTTTCGGCGGTGTTGGTGTGGGTGGGTGGGTGGCGGTCTCTACACTCCTTGCTTCCCGCCTCTGCAGCCTCTTCTGCTCTTCTGCATATACCAATTCATGCTTGAAATTTTGTCCACTCGAGGAAGTTAAGAAAATTTGGGCGGTGAAAAACAAAAAATTGAAAAAAAAGGAGAATAATCCCACCATATACAGCAAAACAGGAAAACAGAGAAAAAGGGTGCGGGTTCTGGCAAAGTAAGGTGGAGATGGAACAGTGTGTGGCAAAGTAAGAGTTGTCGGCTCATGCCATGTCCTTTTCTCTTGGGGTTTGGGGTGTAGGAGGATCAAGCGGTGTAGATATTGGTAGAGACGCCAGCCAAGTGTGCATATACGGGTAGAGCAGCGAAGCAAGAGTACGCGATGTTGCAGGAAAGCCAAGGAAAAGATTGTGCCGTGGAGACGGTGGCCAAGAAGGTGGAAAAGCTGGACGTGGGAGTAGAGAAGGGCCCGGAGGGCGAAGCGGGCGAGACGGCAGCGGCGGACAGCGGCGACAAGAAAAAGAAGAAGAAGAAGAAGAAGAAGAAGGCGGCGCAGGTGTTCGAAAACGCCATTGCAAACGAGTACCGGGGGGTGTATCCGGAGGGAGAGTACCAGGACTACAACCTGAAGCGGACGACGAACGAGGAGCTGCGTGCAGACGCCAACGCAGAGGAGGCAGAAAAGACGTGGAACAAGTTCCGCAAGGGGGCGGAGATCCACAGGAGAGCCCGGAAGTACGCCAAAGAACACATCAAGCCGGGCATGACGATGGTGGAGATCGCCGAGATGATCGAAGGACAGGTGCGTGAGATGGCGGGCACTAACGACACGCTGAAGGGCGGCATGGGGTTCCCAACAGGGGTCTCGCTGAACCACTGTGCGGCGCATTACACACCCAACACGGGCGACAAGACCGTGCTCGAGTACGACGACGTGATGAAGGTGGATTTCGGCGTGCATGTGGACGGCTACATCATCGACTGCGCGTTCACACACACGTTCAATCCGAAGTACGACGACCTCGTGAACGCGGTCAAGGAGGCTACAAACACCGGTATCAAGACCGCAGGCATCGACGTCAGACTGACGGACATCGGCGAGGCGGTCGAGGAGGTGATGGAGTCGCACGAAATCGAGCTGGACGGTAAGGTGTATCCCATCAAGTGCATCAGAAACCTGAACGGCCACACGATTCTCAACCGTCGTATCCATGGTGGCAAGTCGATTCCAATCGTCAAGAACGGCGACAACACCAAATTGGAGGAAAACGAAACCATCGCCATCGAAACGTTCGGCTCCACCGGTAAGGGCTATGTCGTCCAGGGTGGAGAATGTTCCCATTACATGAAGTCCTGGGACCCGCCGGCAAATGCCACGGTGAGATTGGACCGGGCCAAAAAGTTGCTGGACACCATCGACAAGAATTTCGGTACCCTGCCTTTCTGCAGACGTTATTTGGACCGTATTGGCGAAGACAAATATCTCTTGGCGTTGAACCAACTGGTGAGAGAGGGTTTGGTCAGTGATCATCCACCATTGCTCGATGTCAAAGGCTGTTACACGGCCCAGTTCGAACATACCGTTTTACTGCAACCAACCAGAAAAGAAGTTGTCTCGAGAGGTGACGACTATTGAGCAAGTGGATAGATGCATGTACAGAAAAAAAACAAATGGGTCTACAATTTGAAGGACGATATTTTATACAATTTCTTTTATAAATTAACAACGTGATAAAAAAGTTATAATTCATCCCTTGTAACAAACTCCTCTACGATATCTGTGACCGTCGATAATGCGGTTGCAATGTTCTGTGAGGATAGGATTTCGATCGATGAGGAGATTGCAGGAGCCGGTGTGTTCCCTGCCCTCGTCCACAACAGCAGCTTGAGCGGTGATAGAACCACCCAGAGCAACAGAAGAACCGGTCTCTTGAAGATTCGTCGCCAGAGGATCCAACAGCAGACAGACACGAAAAAGTACAACGATCTATAGATCATTGCCCGTTCGTTTTTGCTTGCCTTATTGATTGATTTGACCAGCGAGTTTGTTCTGTTCAAGACATCGCCGAAAAACGCATAGCTGTTTGACAAGTCCGCCAGTGACGACGTTGAGATCTCGAGCTCGTTCAGGTTCATTTCCCCGGCCAGGAGTGACGATTTCATCAGGGCGTTCACGTTTTGCAGCTTGTCTGTGAGCAGGGTGTTCTGTCTCAGCAGCCGTTCCTGTGCAGTCAGTTCTTCCAGCTGCTGGTCGCTCGATGGCCCCTGCGGTCCTGCCACCTCTCTCTCCGGGTGCTGCAGCTCGTCCGTTTCGACTGTCTCCGTGGCCCCACTGCGGATCTGCAGCTCCCGCCTGTCAAACGACCGGATGTACAGTGACTCCAGTGTTTTTTTCTTCCGGGCCATCTTGCCACTGCGGTACCACGCCCGCAGGTCGCCGTACCGTTGCTTGTGTTTGAAAAGAAGATACTCTGTCTGTTCCTTGTCCCGTCCCGGCGGCAGCGTGGGCAGTATGCGGGTCTCCAGCACGGACACGTGCTCCTCAAGCACACGGCCCATGTCCTCCATGCCGTCGTCTTCCTGCTCCAGCCCTGCCTCTGCCTCTGCCTCTGTCTCGTCCTTGTCTCTGTCCACCTGTGCAATTCTCAATGACATCGCATAGAGCCCTCTCTCGACCCTGGCGAGTGCCGCCTGAGCTTCCTCCATCTGTTGCTGCTGCCTAGGCTGTCTCAAGAGTAGCACTGGTCGCAAAGCTGTCCTTCTCTGGTGCTGCTCGTCCTGGATCTAGCTGCTCATCCCAGCACACAGCAAAAGCAGGCACCACTCTGTGCTTGCCACTCTTTTTCCAAACTCCCCGTCCTCACAGCAGAGCCTCATTTTTATATACCCTCTACAGTTGTACATGGAAAAAGAACTGTTTGAGCGAGAACGCGCAGAAGACAGGAGGGCAAATTGGCCTTCTCTTTGGTGTGCCTGCTGAGCACGCTGGTGGAGCAGGATGAGCCGGACACGGAGTAGCAGAGCAGAGACCTCGACAGAGCAGACATACAAGATGGAGAACAGCAGCAGAGAAACCCCCGTCCCCAACTTTTCCCTTTCACAGAGGGTGTTCCGTGCACAACACACGGAAGCATGCGGGTTGGGAGAAATCGTGGAGACCATCAGAAAGGACAACATGGCGCCGTACTACCACCATCTCTACTACGAGCAGAAGCTGGCTGGCCTGGAATGGGACCAGGCAATGTACGACGCTTTGGTGGCGGCGAACAACAGCGACATCGAGGCAATCCAGGGCGAAATCGAAAGGCTGGCCGAAGAAGACGAGTCGGAAATGGACCTCCTCAAGAAATGGACAGAGCTGGGCGAATACTATGCGGCAATTGGAGATAAGGAGAACGCAGAGAAAACACTGTTGAAAACGGTCGAGTTGGCGCCAAGCACAGGCTCGAAAATCGACCTCTTCCTCCTGATCTCGAGAATCGGCTACTTCTACAACGATCTCGTCTTCATCAAGAAATACCTGGATAGGGCAAACGAGCTGATCGAGAAGGGCGGAGACTGGGAGAGAAAAAACAGATACAAGACATACCATGGTATCTACCTCATGGCCATCAGGAATTTCAAGGAGGCGTCGAAGCTCTTGAACGACTCCCTGTCCACGTTCACGTCCACGGAGCTGACCACGTACGAAAACGTGGCCATCTATGCGCTGATCAGCGGGGCCATTGTCTTCGAGAGGCCTGCGCTGAAGGAGAAGTTGATCGAGAACCCGGAGATTCTGTCCATCAACTCCACAACCGACGAGGTGTTGCCGATTTTCAACCTCGTCAGGTCGATCTACTCCACCGAGTACAAGAAGTTTTTCCCCCTGCTCCTGGAAACCAACGACAAGATTTTGACAGGTGACAAGTACCTCCATGCGCACGCAAACTACTATTTACGAGAAATCCGCTGCCGTGCCTACTCCCAGCTGCTCGAAAGCTATCGTTCCCTATCGCTCAAATCAATGGCCTCGTCGTTTGGGGTCAGTGTGGATTTCATGGACGAGGATCTGTGCAGGTTCATTCCAAATAAAAAACTCAACTGTGTCATCGACAGGGTCGAAGGTATCGTTCAGACCAACAGGTCCGACACGAAGAACGTCCAGTACCAGACCCTGATCAAGTCTGGTGACGCCTTGTTGACCAAGCTACAGAAGTACGGTGCCGCTGTCCGTCTGAGTGGTGCAGAAAGAGTATGATGGTATTTCCTTGTACAACCTATATAGCTTGAACGTACACTAAGACACGTATATATATATATATATATTTGTGTATACCTGCATAAAGATAGGTAGAGTGATCGATGTAATCTAGACCAATGGGGCCGACTCGAGAATGGCTTCCGTCTTCTCGTCCTCCAAGCCCAGTTTCTGGCTGCTGTCTTCGAAATCCAAGTTGTCCACATTCACGTTCTTATCGGCCACTGGCAACACCTGGCCGGGGTGTGCAGAGTCCACCTCCACGTTCAGCGACGTCTTCTTGGCGTCGTCCGGTTTGACCACCATCTTTGGAGAGTCGAAGTAGTCCTTCGGGGTCTCGCTCCCGTCCCCCTCCTCCGAGTTGTACAACGACTTGAGTGGCTGGAGCAGTTTCTTGCTGTGTTCTTCGGGCGTCATCTGGAATGCTGCAAACATCGTCAGCACCAGGCATACAAAGATGAAGAACTTTTTGGCGTTTCCACTGATCATCGTGTGTCGGTTCCGTTGTTCGGGGGTCTCTGTCTCTTGGCAAATCCGTGCTTCGCCTGCCCTCCAGCCATCCTTCGCCACCCTCCCCAGAAGAAGAGACATCATCCTACAAGGCCAGCAGAAGGCAAAAAGTGCCCGGTCTGGAGTCACCAACAAAAACGCTGTCGCGGCTCTCCATCGTACAGATTGGAATGGCTGCTGGTGTTTACTGCTTCAACATCTGCTGGAACGGGGAGGGCAGAGACGAAGAGAGCCGCCCGGAGACCTGAGGCAGGGCGGCGCATGCTGCTGTGGGGGTGCTGGAGCAAGCGGACTGTGTAGAGGTTGTAGGATGGGGAACGGGGCCCGTGTCAGCGAGGCGAAGCATCTCCCCGCCGGGTGTGTCTGGAAGGAGCACAAAGGGAGCAGGACGGACGCCGTGGCGTGCCGAACCATGAGCACTGGAAGCCACCAGAGCCTGGACCAGGCGGGAACAGGACTTGTGGTGGCTGCCGGTAGCCAGAAGGGCGTCCCGGCCGCCGGATGGAAGTGGCGTGGTTCGTGAGAGCCGGTGTTTGCGGTTCAGCCCGAGCCAGAGGCTCTTCTCTGGGGCAACAGACCGCCACAGGCCGTTTCTGGCCTACCGCTTCCACTGTGAAACTGGGCCCCGAGTGGAACGAGCTGTAATAGAGGCCGTGGCACCGCACCAGGCATTCGTCTACGGTGGGTGGCTGCTCTCCAGTCCTGTGCGCCCGCCAATAACGGCATCATCTGCTTCTACGGAGTATCCAGAAACCTCCACCACACCAGCATGGTGCCCAAAAGTGCCCCCAAGACAGTCCAGGTGGTGGTGGGAAACACACCCTCCACGTAATACTACAACCGGTCACCATACACAGCGGCCGCAGGGCCACGGATCCGTCATTGGACACATGACGGATCCAGAGTGTCTCGTCAGCCCACACGCTTTGTGGGAAGAGCTCTGCTACAGAGCCATCGATCATTGTGGAAACGTTGGCGGTGGCTGGTCGAATCCAACATCCTTTTCTAAACATGGCTTCAACCACAACATGGCCTTTGTCGTGCACGCGGTTCACTCTACAAACCTCTGATTAAGAGACACTTTACTCTCTCTAATGTTTTCTCTGTGTGTTAGACCTACAACACTGGAGCGTCTCACGGGTATCTCTTCCAGGTGGTTTCATAAACAGAAACTTGGACGGAATAGATGTTCCGTCTCCAAACGTTTTCTTCCTTGACGGAAATTTTTCGTCATGATAAAAACCCAATATCTCCTAAAATGGATAGTGAGATGTGGAAAAAAAAACATCAACATGATTTTTCTTAATGTCTTCTCATCTGATGAGAAGGTTTTCTTTGAAACAAAGAAGAACAGTAAGGAGAGCCAGGAATCCATAGGCCAAACCGCAGACAACAGATTCCATACGGATTTTCACCATGAAACTGACACAGAGTATCATCAACGAAGCTCCGTCCTTCATCTCTGCTACAGAATCTCGGACACTGTCGCTTCGAAATCACAACTTGTCGTCGCTGGATGCAATACACACATTGGAACTATCGGATATACATTCAACAGTGGATCTGAGTAAGAATGAGCTCTCCTATATAACGCCATTTCCCAAACTCTTGCGTTTGAAAACTCTCATATTGGCAAATAATCACATCAGAAATGTAAAAGGATTGGCCAATCTGGTTAATCTCGAATGTCTTTCATTGACATATAACGAGATCTTATATTTATCCGATCTCGAAGATTTGAACGCATTGGCTTCTTTGACCTCCTTATATCTTGTCGGAAATCCGGTAGCGAAACATAAACTATATAGACTGTGGTGCATCTGGAGATTTCCACGTCTGCAGGTGCTGGATTTCGAAAGAATCACTGATGCACAACGTAAAAAGGCAGCAGAGACGTTCACAAACGACCCCGAGTTGGTTGAATCGGTTCTTTCTCTTGGTGGATCCAAGTCGTCATCCGAATCTTCTTCAAAACACACAGGAACCAAAGGACTGACAGAGGATGATAGACAGCGCCTGGAAAGTGAGTTAGAAGTGGCAGAATCGCTGGAAGAAATACAACGTTTAGAAGAAATTCTAACCAGGGGCCACTACTGAAGACAATATAGTAATAAATACAATCGGTTAGATATTAAACAAAGTTCGACAACGTTATAATTATATATTAATAACTGTATCTTGGAGTTAACATCCGTAGAGCGAATAATCAAACTTTTGTGTGTTCACTGAACTTAAATCAGGGACAGCTACTTTACTCTCTTGGTCCATAAAACAAACATGGCAGACCACATCGTTTTCAGACGTGACATTGTGCCAGAGTAAACTCGATGTTCTCGAGCATTTGGAACATTTATGGTTCCAATTCTGCTCTTGTACCATCGAACTGCCACTGTGAACATGTGCTTTCTTGGCCAGTTCGTCAAATGCACCCCTCATATCGTCATACACTTTTCTTCGCAATTCACCACTTGTCAGGTTTTCCGTCTTCTTTCTCTCATCGGAAAAGTATAGCTCTAATAGCGTTTTATAGCCCTTTTCCTTGGAATTTAATTTCCGGCCAAACTCAGAAACATGCAAGATTCTTGATTGTTCCGACAATTCAGGGATGACGGTATGATCGTAACAGTAAATAATTGGCTTTAATTTACCAAGCAGCTTCTTGTCCTTGATTTCAATCACATCCCCATCAGTAGTTTCACAAATTTGCAACATTTTAAAACCGAGTTTCCATCCGTAATCTAATCCACATGTCACATGTGCTTTCTTTGGACAAAATTCGCAACTGGCTATCGAACCACCGTTATTCAAGCATACATCACATGTTTGAAACACATTCGTGATCCCTGTGACATGGGTTCCGGAAATAGGTTGCAAAGAATCAGTTCCGTATTTGATATTGTCACTAAATAAAGAGCATGTAACATGACACCATCTACCTTCAGCAGTGCGCTTCAATGCGTCGGGGATTGACACTGGATCACCTTTAATAGCTTGGTCCATATTCGATTCACGTGAATTACAGAGCATACACAAGTATTGTGTTGATACTAGTGGATGCAAATCGTTCGAACATGGATCACAATGCCAATTGTATTCCCCTGGTTTCTTTTCCATTTTCAAACTCAGTTTAACACCATAGCAGGACGCATGAACATTCAAACCACAATTAGAACAAATTAACATCTGATTTGTATCCCCTAATTCTCGACATACACAGCATGGTCTCTTATCTGCAGGGAATAAAGGTTGAAATGCTTTATTTGCTCTACCTTTAGATTTTCTGCTTGTTTGATATTGTTTCCAAAGGGTATGTAGCTCTTTGCTTGATGGTCTCATCTGATAAATTGGAGAAATATAAAAATCGTCTGATAGTAGTGGATTAAAAACATCAAATTTACTTGTATATCTTGAAATCATATCCTTTGTGATTTTATCATTATAATCAATCAATGGACTTAACATTTTAACTTTGAATGAGGGCGATAAATTTAGGTATTCTTTACCTTTGAATGAAACATTGAAAAATCCTTGTGAACCATTATTCTTACCTGTTCGGATAGTTGCAGCTTCTCTTGATGTATTTGGGCGTGATGATATTGCCATTATTGGTGTATTTGCAGATGATGGCACGCTGGCATGTATGCTAGAAGATGATTCTTTTGGTGTCCCATTAGAATCGGTACCTAGCTTGGATTGATCTACATTTGCCAACGACTCGATTTGCGAAATACCAGAAGGCAACAGTAATGGTTGACTTTGAAATTCCGAGTTAGAAATATTATAGTTAAGCTCACCCATGTTGGATATCTGATCATACATTTGAAATACAAACTTATTGCGTAATGTGGAACCATTATTGGATGTTGCTGTTGCAGGTGAATCAGATGGTAATTGAATTGGTGGTGTTTCAAAAACTCCACTGCCAGGAACTGATGTTTTGGATAAATATAATCTTCTACGGACATATTTCTTACTTGAACTATCTGAATGATCTGTAGAATCTTTCGTTCCAGGGCGAGTAGATGATGGCGAAGTAGAAACAAAAGTTAAATTACTTTCAGAACTGTCAGCAACATGATCTTCTGGAATCAAGGATGAACATTCTTTTTCTAATAATTCGATCCTTTCCCGTAATTTCATATCTAGGAAAGCATTAAATAGTCCACTTTGATTATTCTCTTCCAGTTGAGCCTTTGCTTCCATCAATTCTTCTCTTAGCCCCTCATACCTATTCAGATCACCCGATTCGGTAGAATTGGCCTCTTCACATTCTTTTCTCTTTGTTGTTAATTTTTTTGATCCATTACTTGAATCATCAACAACTTTTCCGTAAACAAATTTCAAATTTCTATCCACTGGTTTTCTCTTCTTATACTTCCTCTTTTTCGGTTTATCGGAATCCAAATCTTTATTCTCCTTTTTAACCTCGGATGATACTTCCATTTCGACATCTTTTGCTGTTCTTTTAGCTTTTCTTGCAACAGAACCCGATGTAGCAGCCTGTTTTTTTTCCTTCTTAAGTTTAACCTTATTTTCAGACATTACATCAGATGTTGAGTTACGTGCTGATGAGGTAGATGGGGAGGTGTTGGATGTCGATGGTGCTGGGTTTTTAGTTTGTTTTTTGGTGCTTCGCTTTTTATTCTTCTCTTTAGGTTTCTCTTTACCAAAATTAATATAGTCGGTATCAGTGTCAATTGTTTTATATTCCGTTAAACCTTCAGAAACTTTACGAGGATGTAGTTTATATTGTTCTCTAGCTTTTAAAACCAATTCTGCTTCTTCGAATAAAGCGTATTCAATCTTTTTTCTACTTGAACTAGAGCCTTTCTTTTCCTGATTTTTTATTAAATCCATTGGATTCTCCCACTTGGCCGCATATTTTCTCCATAATTTAGCACATCTATAACAGAGTCCTTCACATGAAAAGTTTTTTGCGTCATTAACTGCTCCAGGAGCTCTGTACCATTCAGCACTGTGATTTGTATCGCAATACATGCAACGAAACTTTACCTGAGACCTATTTATTTTACCACTTGAATATGCACCATCATCTTCTGGATTATCAAGATCAACGCCCACGTTCTTGGTGGTTTTCAACCTATTTTTAGCTCTACCAGAAAAATTATCCCAAATCTCATGTCCATTTTTAGTCTTCTTCCATAAATAATAGAACCTAACAACCATTGCTGAGGTTTGAGTCTTAACATCTTTAAAAACGGGATATAGTTCACTTCCATGAATTCTAACAGAATCTTCAAATCTTTTAACTTCTTCTTCCGTAAAAGTGGGTTCTTTCAACGATTCACGAGTTAATTTGTTAACGTCTTCCATACAATCATCTGCTTTATAATTGTGTCTCATTAAAATTAACAAAATTGCATCAACAAAATTTGGAGTAGTTACAGTGGTTAATTTTAACCTTTTTGCAACACCACTACAATCTTTGATGTATTGTTCAACCATATCGCCTAGGTCCTTCTCAGTTGAAGTTGCACTTACAGGCATTTTCCATAATAAAGTGCTGGTATCGTCACCACCCCGTTCAATATACCCTTTTGGTCTTGGTTGTAACCAACCCGGAAAATCCTTTGGTTTCTTGTCCTTGTATGGTTCGGGTACTGGGAATTTTTTATTTTCCAATTCATCCTCTTCGACTAATAGTGGAGTTTGTGACTTTTTACTTCGATTATAATATTTTTTGAGTTTTCTATTGTTGGAATTCGATGAAGACTCATTGGCATCATAATATTGAACAGTGTGATCAAACCAATCACAGACTGATGTACATTGGTATTTAGATCCTAACCGTGAAGCTGCTCTTGCATACGGACGGTCTTGAAGATCTAATGCGTCTTCAAATTTTGCATGTACACCCAAATATCTATATGGCCACTCTTCCAAAGCCCTTCTCTTTTTAAATGAAACATTCTTATCATCTTCCAGAAACTTCTCTGCTAATTGTTCGTATCGTAAGGAGCTTGGGATGTCTGTGCTGTTGTTATCATCGGTATTAGACATCACACCATTACTACAAGGATTCTGGTCAGTAGAATCGGATATATCTGTATCTTGTGAGGCAAGTTCTTCAGCTTTTATGATCTGAGATGGTAAAGAGCTTTCTAGCATTTTACCCCTATTTTCAGCTAATTTATCTTCAAGTTCTTTATTACATGCCGCACAATACCACGCAAAACCTCTTTTAGGTTTGCTCAAAATTGGTGGATCTAAACACAGTAAGTGATATGATTTTTGACAGCCTGAGCATAATATCGAATCCGAATTTGAACACCATTGTAAACACTTTTCACAATTTTTGGGAGAGCTCAATAGCTCATCCGCTTTACCAACCTCAACAAAAATATATTCAAATCTTTTATTCAGAGCTTTATAATAATTTGGTGGTAAATGGAGGAGTTTAACAGTTGGAATCATGTCATACATTTTTATCATATATCTATCGTACAGTTTATCAAAATAAAAGCAATCTGGCTGCTGTTTGTAGGTGTCCAAGTCTTCAATTTCGGATTTATGTTTAACCGTCACAAACCCCCTAAAGCTCGTTAAAGGGCAGTTGTCACGATGTAAAGATGCATATACCAGACGTGAATCCGTCAGGCGCCTGTTCAAATCTCTTGGACGATAAAACCAGCATACGCTGAACATATAATTTGATGCTTTTTTATAAGTCGAGTTCATGTCCTTTTTGGTAAACCCTAAGATTTGGGCAATGTAGAAGGGCTCCGTTGCAGGTTCACAGATCATATATATGCAGTCGCCCTTTTTAATTGTGTATCCATTTTTCAGGGTCAACACCGTTTCAGTAGAGTCGATCTTGGCGTTTCTTATGTCGATCAATTCGTTGAAGTTGGAGTCGGGTGACACGGGTGGTTGGTAGTTCAAGGGAACAACGTCATCCACGTCAAAGTATGAAACGGTTTTTGATGCTGAGGACGACGGTAAAGAGGAATTTCCTCCTGGTGGTGGTGACGTTGATTCCGAAGTAGAGGACTTGGTACGACGCAATTTGGTGGTACGTTTAGAGTCCATTCGTAACGAAGGAATATCAGACTCTTGCTTTTCTTTATAATTTATCAGTTTTGTCGACCTTCTTTTAGGTCTCGATGCAATCGTTGATACCTCGATAGTATCTTCGACTGGCACTATAGGTTCTGCATTTGGAGGGTTTTTTGGATTTGAGGGATTATCTTTGGGGGTTTGTGAGCTTGTTTGCACCGTATCTGCCGCAGCAGCAGTATCATTTTCTTCTGGCTTTTCTTCAACTTTTGTGATTGGACTATCTTCATCTGCTTGCAGTGTGGCTGTTGTTCTGTCCTCAATAACTGCGTTTCCGGCATCCCTGCTCTCTTCTGGAGTTGCGGTAGAGTCCATATCGTCTGTCTTCTGTTCTGGAGTTTCTGTAGCAACTGTGCTGTTTTCTCTCTGACTTACAGCAGTTGCTGGATCTGAGGTTACAGACGTTTCTGGTGGCATTTTCAAACCCTGATTGAATATCAATCTGCAATTATCCCAATAGTATCGGCCTGCCAAAACAAAAAAGAAAAAAAAGGAAAGTCCCAAACAAAACATAAAGGCAAAAAAAAGTAGCAGAAAATATATCCAGGAAAACTTCATCCAACTTCACACCTTCTGTTAGGGGGGAGGTAGTCCAATTGGACATTCTCACTCGAAGACAGGAAGAAGCGAGTTGAAGCTATTTTTTCTTCATTTTCATGTTGCCATATTATACATACCCACCTTATGGTAGGAACTTAGTGAAAGGAGGCTGATTGGGGGGTTCAACGTCAACAGAAGACAGCAAGATGGCAGATAGAACGGTTCCTTCGATCCCTGGGACCCGATGTCTACCGGAGGTGGAGGTGTACCTCAAGCAGCAGGTTGCGATGATATTACGTACAAGGCCAAACTCGTTTCCGGGATCGCAACCGGTTTCATTTACAAGAGAACACTTACACAACAACCTTCTGAATAGAGACTACCTCGTTTGCGAAAAGAGTGATGGGTTGCGTGTGTTGCTGTTTGTGCTGGTGAATCCGGAGACCAACGAAGAGGGTACATTTTTGATTTCGAGAGAGAATGAATACTATCACATACCCGACTTCCATTTCCCAAGATCGACAAAAGACTTCGACTCGAGCCACAATGGTACGATTGTGGATGGGGAGCTGGTGTATTCAACCAATCCGGTCACAAAGGTGAGAGAGGTGAGATATTTGATCTTCGACTGTCTTGCAATGGATATGGCAAGCGTGATGCATAAGAATCTCTTCAAGAGACTCTACCATGCCCAGCACGAGTTCCATCATCCATACCTCGAGTTGCGGAGGAAATTCAGTGACGCCTGTAAAGACTGGCTGTTTAAGCTGGACTTCAAAAATATGACACAGCCGTTCAAAATCCACAAGATCTTCAATGAAATGAAAAATTTAACGTACGTTTCAGACGGTTTGATCTTGACGTGTTGTGATACGCCATACATATCAGGCACGGACACCACGCTGTTGAAATGGAAACCAGCGGAAGAAAATACGATTGACTTCAAAATCGGACTGGAATTCCCAAAATTCATCGATAGTGATCTGCCAAAACACGACCCGAACAGAGAATACACAAACTATGATGTAAAACCAAAGTTCAAATTGTACGTCTGGAAAGGCGGGGACGACCCATTTAGCAATGAGAGTGTGGAAGACAACATTAAAAGAAATGCAGGCGAGTACAGAAATAACTTCGTCAACTACGACGCTTGGAATGACCTGGATGTGAGTGACAAGCAGTGGGAAGAACTAAAACAATCGGGCGAATCGTTTAACGGGCGTATTGGCGAATGCAGACAAAATGAAGACGGTACATGGGAACTGCTCAGATTTAGAGATGACAAGCTCAACGGAAATCATATCAATGTGGTTTTGAAGATTTTAAAATCAATCGAAGATTCTGTTACAAAGGAGGAACTGATTGAGTTAGAGCCGCAGATGAAGGCACGGTGGGAAGAGCGTGAGAGAATTAGACGAAAGGCCCAACAACAGCAACAAAGTTTTGTTGAAGGTCATCATCACCAACACAATCAACAGTCTTCCGTTGCAGAAAAGCGAAAATTAGTTCAACCAATCACCGAAAGTCATAACAAAAGAGCAAGAAATGATGTCGAACCTGAGAAGGAACCTGCTCATGCTGATGAAAATGATGAATATTATGAGTCTGATGGGTTTGAAGAAGAACCATCCTTCAAAACTTGAACTGAACTAAGCTTTTATAATATTTGTAGATTAACTAGTGTGGTAGTGAGCAAGCTGTATATCATGTATTAGAAAAATTTTATTAAATATATTGTATTTACATGGAATAATTTTTATATAAAATATTGTGTATATGAATATATAATTATAGGTGTTCAAGCGTATGATAAAATGCAAGAGTCCATAATTAATTTTGGATTACCGTTACCACTGAGCAGGTATTTTTGAGATGCAACTTTCTCAACAATGGAAACTTGGTTATTCGATAGTTTATTCTCTAAGTCGTATTCGTTGTGAATCAAATTGAATTTGAATAAGTGGTCAACTAAGGATTTGCATTCATCCAAATTGAATTTGGAAATCTGGAAGTTCTGCAATCCATTGTTTTGTAACAATCTGTTAGCAAGTTTAATATCGAAGTCTCTGAATTTGGAATAAGAGTAGTCATCTATCGATTTAACACCACTTATCACATCCAACGTAACATTATTCGTCAATCTATGGTTACCATTGGTAGCAACCATAACTGCACCGGATTTGAAAGATTTTTCACCGGAAACAAATTGCAATAAACTGTCGGCAACAGTGAAGTTTTGGAAATAGATTCTATCATTCTCTGTATTTCTATATTTGGTCATGCCGTGTTGAATGAATGCAGAAAAGTTATCGATTGTCAAATAGACTGGCAACTTGTCCTGTTTTGCTAACTGATCAAGTATTGTTGTGAAAGCAAACGTTGTATTTGATTCCATTGGGGACGCCTTTAAGATGTAGTTGACAAAATCCAAGAGGGTACCATTGATTTTATGGTTTACTGATTTTTTGTACATGTTGGTGACCGGGGTAATCTCTTCAGACAAAGGGATCTGTGCCAACAAATCAGAATTCAAGTTTTTGAATTTTCTGATGAAGTTTTTCGTGTACATTGGTTGGTCGTATTTCTTGGTTTCGGGGTTCAATTTGAAATCGTTTGAACCATCGACCAACAAGTCTGCATTTGAGATTGGAAACAGGATTGCACTGTTGTTATTTTTGGACAAAGCGAAAGATTGCAAGTGGGCCAAGATGGTTGATTTACCGATTCCTGATTGACCATTTACCAAGAATCTGTTGTTGCCGCTTTGCGACGACACCGAGGAGTTGACTATCTCCAACAGTCTTGAGTCTTCCTTTGAACGGAACAAAGTAACCGGCTGTGAGTACAATTCATTATACTGTTCTGGCTTGAAGGAGCCCGCAATGTGCAATTTTTTGATACTATCTGATGGGTACTTGACGAAGGTGTTTCTGATTAAGTCTTTGTTTTCGGAGTCGATTGAAGGTAACGCTGTTATCAAAGTTTCATCAAACTTGAGGGCCAGTTTTTTGTAGTTTTTGGTCAGAACGGTATCTTTGAAGGATTTGTCATTACCTGAGCCTTTTCTGTTTTTGGACTTGTCGTAGGAGTTTTTTTTGTTGAACGATTTTCTAGTGACTGCCGCCGCCAAACTCACCGAGCTGGTGGATAATTGACGACTCTGGACAAGTGATCTGAATGCCAACATTGTGGATTGCTGTTGGAAGGATGAGGATGCTTTCTTTCCGGCCAACGTGCTGCTTGTTGCCCAGGCTACTCTGTCTCTCTTCTCCTATACATGAAATCTATAGTTTCAGTGTGAAATATTTCAATTTCCTCACTTCGACGAAACGGAGAGTGAAGTTTTAGTTGACCATAATTGAAAATTGGCAGTTCATCACGTGACCAGAAAAGTTGCAAAAAACTTCACGGCTGTGACGGCCATTCCGGTGTACGGGTGTGTATCCCCGGAGGCTTTGAAATTTACATTTTTTCTTCCGAATACAATTTTCAGCCCATTTTTTTTGCACAGAGGGAAAATGAAAAGAAAAGTGGCGCAACTGAAAAACAATTAAAGGCTGTGCAGAACAATCACAGGGATGAAGATAAAGCCGAAGTGTGGCAGGCACAAGGGAGGTAATGGGACGGAAGCAGGCAGGGTTTGCAAGAGACAGAGGGGACAGACTGAAGGAATGGAGCAATACAGGAGGCAGAAGGGACAGACTGAAGGAATTGGGTAGAATTAAGCCATATTAGATAAAATTAAATTAAACATTAAAGAGTTGTTATAAAGAATATTAAAAAAATTGAATAAGAGGGGGGGGTTGTAATGATGACTTGGATCTAGAATGGTGTGTGGAACAGCTGTAGCATCAAAAAGAAAATAAAGAAATAATATCACAGGTCAGGACCAACCGGGAACGATGCAATGGGTCTGCACCGCAGCCGTTGCTGGTCTGATGGATGGACCAATCAGTTGAACATCTTCTTGAAGAAAGCACCAACCTTCTTGAGTGGGTTTGAGGAGGACTCGCTGGACTTGGAGATCTTGCCTTGGACGTCCTTGACTTCGTCCTTGATTTCTTCAGCGCCCTTCTTGATTTCCTCAGCACCCTTCTTGATTTCTTCTTCGGCCTTGTTTGCTGCAGACTTGATGGAGCCGACAATGGAAGCAGTTTCCTTTTGTTCTGCTTGCTTGGTGTTGTCGACGACTTGTTCGGCGGTGGTGGTTGCTGGGGCTGCTTCGGTGGACATGGTTATGTTTGGAAAGTTGTTTTTTGTAAAATGGGTTTGTTCAACTACTTAGATAAGAGAAACGGACTACTGAGTAGGGGAAAAACAAGGTAAGTAAAAAAAAAGCCTTCCTAAAATTTACAGAGAATTTAGAAGCAGTGAAAAAAACGTTGGCATGGGTCAGAAAGGATGATGGGACGTTATTCTTACAAAACAGGTTGAGGGGCAGACATTGGTATTTATATTGAATATTCATGGTCTTCAATAACACATATATGTATCTCTCTCTCTATATATGTATATATATATATATAAGGCAATAATAGAGAAGAGAGAATAAACAAAATAAAAACCTAAACAGAAATAAAAATAAAAAAAAAGTAATAACAATAATAATAAGAATAATAAACTGAATAAGGGTAAATAGTAGAAAGAAAGGAAAAAAAAAAAAAAAACCTATTTGAACCGTAGTCATGGATTAACAATTACTTACAAGCCACCTCTTCTGGCAAGAGATGACCCTTTTAAGAATAATCATAATAAAAAAGGATATAGCAGAAACTGTGCAAGATTGGAATAACGGTGTCACATGAATTGGACAATATGACGGCGGTGGCGGTGGCGGTGGCAGTGGCGATACCTGTGACGAGATCTCCAACAATACCTGTAAACAATTCTGTACAAAGCAATATCTGGATATTGCAACAATGGCCCTCATCCATTACAAGATGGAAGGTTTGTTTCATCCGGTTGTCAAGGGTTAGGCGCAGCCCAGTGTCCTTTCTCTAATGGTGTCGTCTGAGCGATGTGAGACGGGGGGCTGTTAGATACGTAGTTATATACAGACATGTATAAGGATGATCTATCCACGCCGATGCCACTGTGGTATGGCATGATCATAATCCAAGTTCAGAAGATGACCCTGAATATTTTTCTGGTCTGTCTTTATCGGCATCCCATGATAGGTGCTCGATGCTATATCTTTGAACCATTGGACAAGATTTGATCATGTCTGGTGATGGATAGTTAGCCAGGTAGAGATAGACATATATAACTATACGTTTTTTATGGAATTCATTCTATGTTGGCTATGTTAAAAACCATGAAGCAAAAAATGAACAAGAATATTTCTGCGGCTTTTTTTTTGTCAGTTCCGAAAATAGAGTAATTATGCGGCTCAAACAGGTTCAATTCAAATTGAAAAAAAAAAGCCACTTTCCAATTTTATTCACAAAGTGGCGCAACCAAAACAACTAAATAGAAAAAAAAAAGGAATGAACGTTTGGACTTTCTATTCCTCGTAGGCGACGATCGACGTGGGTTGGAGGGAAGGGGGGGCGAGTATTCTGTTTTGTCCCATCGACACGTGTGGTCGATCGGCGTGCTTTTTCCATCTCTGCAGAGGGTCGATCGGCGCGTGCAGCTTAAAAGGACCGTAGTCGATCGGCGCATGTATCTTTGAAGGACTGCCGTCGATCGGCGCGTGCAGCTTAAAAGGACCGTGGTCGATCGACGCATGTATATTTGAAGGACTGCCGTCGATCGACGTTTCCCGGCCTAATGGCTATTCTTGCTTTACCCCGATTTCCCAATTTTCCTAAATACATTTTCCATACGTTGTTTATTTTTATGATCGTTAACAGGAAAAAAATCCCGACATCGCTGCAAATAAGAAAAAAAAAAAAAGAAAAGAAAAGAAATGTATGTATTATATAAAATTATATATCATATTATGGTAAAAACAAAAAAGAAACTATGATTAGATGTTGATATAGATGAAAAAAAAAAAAAACTAATATAACATAATTTAATAGAGAAGTTAGATGTAATAATACTTCTATCTATTTTCCTTGCATATAAGAATATTTCTTGTACTTTTGATATTGTTGATAAGTTTTCCATTCAATTAATCGTTTCATCTTAACTGGATCAGTTCCATCTTGATATCAATAAGAAAAGAAAAGAAAAAAAAATCATTAGAGTTGGAAGATTACTGAGGCAAAGAAAAAATAAAATCCCCCTTTCAGAATCCCATTTTAAGACTCCCCTTTTTTTTGTTCCTGTTTGCTACTCTGTTGAATCAATAGCCAGGCAACCAAATAACAACAAGACAGTAATTGTTATAGACCATCCAATAGACCATCAGATAAAATGGATCCCAATCAGGTAAATGTCGACTTAAGAGTGGGTAGAAAGTATCGTTTAAGTAAAAAAATCGGTTCAGGCTCATTTGGAGATATTTATTTGGGCACAAATATCATCTCGGGCGAAGAAGTGGCGATCAAGTTGGAGAGCATCAGAGCCAAACATCCCCAGCTAGAGTATGAGGCAAAGGTCTATAAGGCCTTGTGCGGTGGTGTCGGCATACCTTTCATCAGATGGTACGGTACGGAATGTGACTTCAACGCAATGGTGATCGATTTGCTAGGCCCATCGCTGGAAGATTTGTTCGGCTACTGTAATAGAAAATTCTCATTGAAAACGGTCCTGCTGTTGGCAGATCAGCTGCTCTGCCGTATAGAGTTCATCCATGCTAGGAGCTTCATCCATAGAGACATCAAGCCAGATAATTTCCTCATGGGTGCCGGCAAAAAAGGCTCCCAGGTCAATGTCATCGACTTCGGGTTGGCCAAAAAATTCAGAGACCCAAGAACACACTTGCATATCCCCTACAGAGAAAATAAAAACTTGACAGGTACCGCCAGGTACGCCTCCATCAACACCCATATGGGAATCGAACAATCGAGAAGGGATGACTTGGAATCGTTGGGTTACGTTCTCATTTATTTCTGCAGGGGCACCTTGCCTTGGCAAGGTCTGAAGGCCGCAACTAAGAGGCAAAAGTATGACCGGATCTTGGAAAGAAAACTGGCAATCCCTACAGAAGTTTTGGCAAAAGGTCTTCCATTCGAGTTCACCCAGTATTTGAATTACGTGAGATCGTTGAGATTTGATGATAAGCCAGATTATGTCTATTTAAGAAGAACTTTCAGAGATTTGTTTTTGAGGGAAAAATATTCCTATGATTATATTTTCGACTGGACAATCTATAAATTCACCGTTCAAAATCAGCAGCAGCAGCAACAACAACAACAACAACAACAATTACAACAACAGCAAAAGGCCATTGAAGATAAGAATATTTCTCAACAAGATCAAACACAAGCACAAGCGCAAGTGCAACAAACTCAACCGGCCCAACAACAATTCCAATCGAATGCTATCAAACCTTTGTTACAACAGCAGCAAAACCAAGCTGTGCATGTTCCTGACATCGAGGCAAATAACCAGTTGAAGCAGACTTACAGAATACAACAATCCCAAGCAACACAAAACCAAAAAAATAACTATTACTATCTACAACAACAACAGCAGGCGAAGAATATTCAGATCCAGCAAAATCAATCCCAAAACCAGCAGATGAATTCCCAAAATAACGTAAATAATAATAACCCCGCTTGGCTGTAATATAATGGTTGGACAATCAGAAATAAACTGATGAATTGCAATCGTGTTATACGTATAATTGGATTTTGATCTTAGTCATATGCGTTTTATGTACTGAACGGTGAAATCTATCCGGTTTTCAATGGAGAACATTTGAAATTCTGCTTTCGAATTTTAAGTGGTCCAGTTGGTTCGGCGGATTCCGAAAAAATAACTCTAGCTACCGAAATTAAAGAGGTTGAAATTGGTTCAAGCATTGATATACAATGTTTACCATTCATTTTCTCAGTGTACGTACCTGATTGTACCTACACCCTTATTTTTGCAGATGTATAATTTTTATATGAGCAATAACTCTCCTCGTATTACAAATCAACGCGCAGTAAAAAGACGGACTGTTGTAAGAAAATCCGACCTGTATCTATCACACATTCTTGTGATTGATGCATCAATTGGCCAGTACCATTGGGCAAGACAAAAATGAAGGATATATTTTTTGGTTGTAGTAAACAAATAGCTAGATATGGATATTTACGCAGAGATGTGGATCATATGAAAAAGCTGCAGAGCAATATTAACGACTCCAAAGTAATAATTTTCAACAATCGACACAACAAATCCAAGAGATTGGAGATTTTATTACATTCGGAAGAGCCGAACAGAAGAGCCGGCTTGTCATACTTGAACGTGAAGGATTTTGATATTTTCAAAAGCTTGCTATCCAAATGGCTTTTATTCAACGCAGAGATGCAAGAGTTTGTCACTTTGAAAAAAATCATGGCGTACAATGACATCAATGAAGAGTTGAAGAAGGTTTCGATTTTCTGGCTGGGCTTTGATGACATGAACGTCACTAGGGGCAGAACAGGTGATTCAGTTTACTCGATTGACATTAGCAACTCAGACGTGCTCTGTGAATTTGTGGAGTCGAAACTTCTCCCGGGTGGCAACTACAGATATTCCACTGATAGGGCCGATATCCTGAACTTGGAAAATGAAGACTCGACTTTGTACGCCTATTCCAAAATGTACATTGACTTTTTGAAGAAAAATAATTTTTGTGCTGGATGTGGTGGACACGTTGTACCGGTTGAGTTGGGTTCAAGGTTGTATTGCTTGAACGATTCTGCATTTGCTGATGGTGAAAAATGTACGGTCAACTTCACCTCAAATAACCTGCAATACCCACGTACAGATCCGGTTGTTATTATTTCGCTATATGATGAAAGAGGTAGAATTTTGCTTGGAAATTCTAAAAAGAAGCCGGCCGCTGTTGAGCAGGTTGTTGATAAAGAATCCGGTAAAATGGTTGAAAAACGGAAAAAGATGTATTCTTGTTTTGCTGGTTTCATGGAGCCGGGTGAAACAATCGAACATGCATGTATGAGAGAAGTTTATGAGGAAACCGGATTACGTGTGAATGAGCATGATATTAGAATCGTGGAATCTCAACCTTGGCCATTCCCAGCAAACCTGATGATCGGCTGTGTGGGAATCGTGAGTAACAGTGAGTCGGCTGACTCCAAAATCAACATCACACTGGACAATGAAATGAATGATGTGAGATGGTTTGATTCAAATGATGTCAGCAAAGTTTTGAAAAATGCATCAAATGGTGTGCTGTCGACAAGTGACTCCTTGATCGAAGAATGGTATTGTCCAACATTTGAAAGTGTTGCTGGCAGAATTATTTCGAAAACAATCGCCAGCTGTGACTCGATCAAAAATAAACTTTAGTTGTCTTTGGAGCCAGCTGTACCGCAACTCGGGTCAAATGCCGGTCTGATAATTTTGGCATCGCATGATACTGAAATATCCAATATGACATATAATTCAATTGTATCCTTTTATTAACCGAAAATTTCTTTCGATTATATTTGAAATTCTAAAATACCAGCTTCTGTCTCTTTTCCGTATTTCTCAATGAAGTCATTTCTTATAAATGACTTCATTGGATTACAGCAAATTGAAAAGCCTCAAGGTATGGTAAAAAAAACCCTCTGTAATAGAAGAAATATTTTAAATATTTTGACATTTATTTCATCTATTGCTACGTACTTATCTTATAATGAAGTTGATTCCGTTTATTTCACTTTTTTGTATAATTTTAGAATTTGTTTAATGAATAGAAGAACCTAAGAAGGTTGGATAATCATTGCTTAATCTTTTTCTCTCGTAGCAGTCATATTTGCTTTTTCTTTTCTCTTTTGTTTTAGTTTTGAATAAACCTTGCTGTCTTTAATATTTAGAAAAACACAGTTTATTCCGTATATATTTTTCCAACGTCACCATTAAAACAAAAAAAATATATCAGTTGAAAATAAAAACTTTAGTCCAGGTTTATGCCTGCTTTTAAAATCGCAACAAGTGGTCGGATGGTCTAGTTGGTTATGGCATATGCTTAACACGCATAACGTCCCCAGTTCGATCCTGGGTTCGATCATTTGAAATTTATTTTTTTAACTTTTTGTGGTTTTGAAGTTTTTCCGTCTTGGTTTTTTCCAACGCAAATGTTTTTTATTATTTCTCGAATAGGCAATATCTAAATAATCCTCAAAAAGCGTGTTGTGGTTGCTTCCGTCCATATTATTCGGTGGGATTGTTGTGTTTTGATGGAATGTTATTATAGCAACTTTCTCCTTTTGTCTGTTGCTGATATTTTGCAACACGTTCTATTGTTTTCGATCACAAAAGTTTTGTCCTCAGGATTATTGTTGTCTCCAGAAGTTGCTTTGTGGTTTTCAGCCACCGATCTACGATCATCAGGTCCTATCTTATAAGTTTTTCAAATCATTCTTTTATTATATTCTTCAGTAGCTTGTTTTTCTTTGCCATCTTCACCACTGCACCTCTTGAACGTCTTCTTAGGCTTACATTTGTTGAATTGACACAGGGAAAAACATCTTGGATTCTTGTACCATCACCTCCTCCTATCACCGTATCATCATATTCTCTCTTAATTCTTCACTCGCTTCAGTTTTAAGAGATCTTATTATCATACATCCATCTGCATCTCATAATACCAAACAGCATACTGCATGAACTATAGGGATTGAACTAACTGGTGTCAATATAATGCTTGCTTTGATTTTGCTACCGTTTCTTCTGAATCTTATCACCTCAGCTGATGCATTCAACGACATTTCCCCATCATACGTGGATAGTGCCAATTCATATTATGTTTCAGAAGTGGTAAAAAAATCTGATAAATATGTTGTTCTTCAAAAACAGCAGATTCTACAAACGACAAATTCATCATCCACTTCTTCATCCTCATCCTCATATTCAACTGCGAGTGTACAAACAGCAACAATGACGGCAGGCATGTCATATTTATATTCAAACGAACAAAATCAAGCGTATTCAGTTAATATTACCCTTAAACTCAAAAGATTATCCCGTTTTAATAGATACAGGGTCTCCATATCTATGGTTATATTCAGTGGACTGTGAAGATGAGTCTTGCAAGGGTAAAGAATTGTTCGACCCAAAAGTGGCGGACAAACTTAATGGGACTTTCCAACTGTCATACGATTCAGGTATCGCATCTGGTGACATCTACAAAGACTCAATCATTATTGCCGGCTTTGAGACAGAAAATTTTGAATTTGGTGTTGCAAATAAGGTGCCTAACTTATTTGAAAATTATGGCTTTTCAGGGGTCTTAGGATTACCAGCAAATAACGCATCAGTAACTGGATTAGTGAATGCAGTTTCATTTTTATCAGAGAATGGCGATATTGATACATCCAAATTCACAATTTGTTTGGGCGAATATGACAGTGACTCGTCGAACGATGGTTTGTTATTTTTGGGTTCCAGAAATGACATTCTGCATAATGGTTTAATTTACACATCACCAATCATTGACGAGGCAGTCAGTCATTGGG
Source organism: Pichia occidentalis (assembly GCA_030142935.1). Classification (NCBI taxonomy): domain Eukaryota; kingdom Fungi; phylum Ascomycota; class Pichiomycetes; order Pichiales; family Pichiaceae; genus Pichia; species Pichia occidentalis. Next base: position 625,880 of record JANQBI010000005.1, on the reverse strand, counting down.
AAATTAAAATTGACAATATTTATGTGGACGATTACCAAATTTCTTTCGACGCAATCAAGATTAACAATAAAATGACAAATACTTCAAGAATTGGTTTATTAGATTCTGGTACAACCTCATTAATTTTATCAACAGACGATGCCAATAAAATTCATTCATTTTTTGAAAGTTCCATCACTGACGGTGAAAACTATGCAATTTTCTGTAACTCAACATTAAATTTCGATTTTGAAATTTCCGGAAAAAATTGGACTCTAACACCTGATATGTACATTGGTAATCAATACCCATCAACAAGCCAGTTAAGTGGTTACTGTGTTAGTAATATTCAAGGTATTGATTCAACAACTGACGGTGCCTGGATTTTAGGTATTTTATTCATGAAAAATAAGTATGTTGAATTTGACTATGAGAACCAATGGATTGGTTTAGCAGAAAGAAATGATAACATTAAGTTTGTGAATCCTCCAAAATATTCAAATTCAACGCAAGGGTATTCGATTTCTTCAACCATTTTAGCATCCTCCTCGGTAACTACTCTTGTTACAAGTACTTCTTCAACTCACAGTTCCAGTTCTATTGGTCAGCATTCAAATATCGGTGATAGCATTACAAATAAAAATAATTATTGGATATATTCAATTATATCTCTATTTTACCTCACCAATCTTTACTAAATTAGATAAAAACGTCAACTATTTCATTTAAATTATCAAATTTACAACGATAATACAATAATTTATACTTGTTCTTTTCTTCTTTCCTTCGTTTTCTTTGTTAAATTTTGCATCTTTGCATCTTTCATTTCCATACCCTATAGATGTTTCATGTTATTGATGTTATTATCTATTTGCTATTTTATTGTAATTATTATTCGATATTTTTTTTATAATTTTGAAACAAAAAAATCAATATTTATCCTGACATTCTGTTTAAACGCTTAGAATATTTCTTTGTATTAATTGTTCAATTAACTAGTCTATTTATTTGTCTACTTAGCTACTTATTTATTTATATATTTTTTCATGAATGATAATTACTTACTACCGAATCTTCTCTTTCTTCTTTCTAGTTTAGAAATTTGATTGAGATCATCTTCACTCGGTTCAAAAATATGCCAAACTGTGTAATGTGGCAAACCTCCAACTTTCATTCCCATTTCCTTTGTCAACTTGCCAAATGCTTCAGTTTCTGCATGGTTCAGAAATGTAAACGCAGGGAAATTTGTACCATGTCTAAATGCCGATGCTTTAGATAAGATTGAAACACCACCGACACCATCTAAATCAATGATTTCTTCAGGATCACCATTAACATCTCTGATATACGCCAAATGAGCTCTCCAGGTGGAATATTCTGCATATCCTTCAACGATGACATCGTCTTCGTCTAAAGATTTTGCCAATTTCAAGCCTGCGTTGGATTCAATCCAAGAGTTCAAGTCATATGGTTGCTCACGCCCAAGAAAAATTGGCAAAGGTCTCCAAACATTTGGAACAATAACATCATACTCATTGGCAAACTTCATCATGAATTCTAAAATATCACCCGGTGACATTTCAATATCAACGTCTCTCCAATAAACCCATGAATGGTACGGTTTTAAGGCAGTTGATAAAAGCCAATTTCTAGCTCGTCCCATTAACTTTCTTCTAATACCTTGAATTTTCACATCATGCCTATCACTGAAACCTTGACCAATTATTTGACCGAAGTCTTTTTGATAAATTTGGATACTTCTGAATGGTTTTTCATATTCGGAATGAAATGGTGGCGAATATGACCTTTTCACCTCGTCCATATAATCCTGTGGCATATACTTTAGATACAAATCACCAGATCCAAAAACACCTTTACCTCTACTCTGTACTTCCCTTTCTTCCAGCAAAGGAATCAAATTGCCTTCTTGCATTGCAGATGTAAACTCATATAGTGTCTCCAGTGTCTTATCATCTTCTGAACAATCACTGACTAAGAATGCAATATCGATCAAACTATGGTCGTAGGTAATGTTCATCATGTTACGAAACATCAGGGGTAAAACTTTGTCGGCGTTTCTCAAAGGAACCAATAGTAAAACGATTTCGTCGTTCAATTTGCCTCTGGTTGTGCCTTCATAGTCTTGCAAATCATAATATTCAACGTTTGCTGGTAACCAACCATCTTGGTTTGGTGGGGTTGCAAGTGCTGCATTCGAGTCCAACTCAGCTTCGTGTACCGACTTTGATTTGTCGCCTACGCCACCCATACCTTCATCGTCCTCTAGCTGTTTCAATTTTTCCAACAACTTTTGGTTTTCCGTCTTCAAGTCATTTTGTCGTTGCTTTTCAACATACAGAGGATTGCTTTCGCCATTAGGATCAAAATTTGTTTTAGTTGCAATGAAAACAACAAACATGATGACAATCAGCCCCAAAGCCATCTTGTAGATAAAGGCCTTATCAGTGTTTTCCTTCTTTTTAGGATCAAACAATTTTGGTGCATCCATCGTCATTGGTATATCGGTTTTCTTCCTCTTCCAAGTATCTCGCATCATCATGTGTAGGTTTCTTTACTTTGATATTCCGACTTGTTTTCACCAGTAGATACAATCTTTTAAACGTACTATAACAAGTGAGAGATAGGGTGAAAGAATGTCCTACCTTGGATCTAGTGCAACTGGCCAATAACGTCTGCTAAGAAGGTTTCGAATAACACCGAGAAGAGAAAAAAGGGAAGGAACAAAGAACGACAAAAAAGTCTTGAAAATAAAATAGAAGAAAAACGCAAACAAAAACGAACAAACAAAACAGAAAGATCGAAGACAAAAATAGACAGTGCGAGTCGTTAAAACTTTCATTACATCATATCACCTTACTGTTAGACAAGTTTCTCCACAAGCTTGTTCTCTACGGGTTTGAACCACTCCGTTCTCAAGGTGGCCCAGACGTCCCCGGCTAGAAATGATGCCCTTGCTTCATTTGACGCTCTGGCTTCGATGTAGACTTTGAGCTTTGGTTCCGTTCCAGAGCCTCTGGCAGTCAACCTGATAAATTCGTCCGCATTGTCGGCCCCAGCGGCTGTACTCAACTTGCAAGTGATCATCTGAGATGTCGGATCAACATGAAGTCGAGGTTTATTATCCGATGTGGTTGAATCAAACCCAGTTGTAAGATCCCTCCATGTTTCCACCTTGTACTTGCCAACGGTTGTTGGGTATGGTCTGTCTTTGGTTCGAATATTTTCATTGAAAATAGATGATTGAACGTCCGAATGTGGTGTGACGTAATATCCATTGCACTGTTTGAAATACCCAAACCTTTTGCACAACAGCTCAAGCTTTTCCAAGGGCGTTATCCCTTGCTTTAGTAATGCATCGTACAGCTGTAGAAATACGAGCAATGCGGAGATACCGTCTTTATCATGCACGGTGGGGAACATGAATCCGATTGCTTCTTCGTAGGCAAACGGTACACAGAAGCCCTGTTTCTCCAGTTCTATGGCCTTGTTGCCGATCCACTTGAACCCAGTTAGTGTGTCTTTGAAGTTGAACCCCAATTCCCTTGCCATCGAGCCAATCATCTGGGAAGACACGGTGGAATTTAAAATATAAACATTCGATAAAGGAAGTGACTTGGCAATATACCTGGACTCGATTATGAAGTCTGCAAACAAAAGACCCAGTTCGTTACCAGATAGCTGTCGCCATTTTCCAGCTGACGATTTAACCGCAGCGGAAAATCTATCAGCATCGGGATCATTTGCAACCACCAAATTGATATCCAACCTGTCTGCCGTTTGGATTGCCAGATCCAGAGCGTTTTTTTCCTCCGGATTCGGGAAGCTGACTGTTGGGAAGTTGGGATCTGGCTTGCACTGTTCGGGCACCGGGACAAAATTTCCGCTTGTGGTGAACGACTCAGTCAATCTTGAAACAAATGTATAGCCGACGCCATGCATTGCGGTGTACACGTATTTGAAATCGGAGAGTTTTGCCGGTTTCAAGACGTCCAGCAAGTGGGCGCTGTAGCCGTCTGCAACTTCTCTGTGGCAGTAAGTCAGCCTCTCAGAGTGCAGATATTCTTCGGTACTCCAGAGGGTGCCCGGATCCAAGACGGGGTCCAAGTTTTTCAGAATCTCATTTTGAATCCGGACGTCATGTGGGGGGATGATTTGGCAGCCGTTGGACCAGTACACCTTGTACCCATTGTCGTCCTTGGGGTTATGCGAGGCAGTGATCATGATGCCGCCCAGCGCCTTATAGTGGTCCACTGCAAACGGGACCATTGGTGTTGCACAGTCGTCTGGTCCGATGTAGAACACCTTGAAGCCCTTCACGAGGAAGACTGCAACGGTCAGTTCGGCAAATCTTTTGGAGTTGAACCTGTGGTCATGGCCTATCACAATCGACCATTGTTCTGGCGCAGGGGCCACCGTTTTCATGTACTCAGCTAGACCTTGCGATGCCTGTACAACGGTCACGTCATTCATTCTATTGAAGCCCGCCTCCATCCGGGCACGCAGCCCGGCCGTGCCAAACACCATTCTCTCCGAGAGCATGTCGTTCAGCTTCTCGCAGTTCAGCTCGACGTTTTGCGCCAGTGTCAGCACTTGGCGCCTTGTGTGTGGGTTGACATCGATGGCCAACCATTGGTCCACCAGCCCTTGCACCCGGTCTGTCTTTTCCTGCCCAGCTGCCATCTGCTCTTGCGCTTGCATTGAATCCACTCTTTCTGTCCAATTGCCCTCTGTCTTGCCAGCTCCACTCGGGGCCGAACACCGCATGTGTCGGGAGAATGAGGCTCATCTTCACCACTCACCAGCTCTCAGCACACACCTTTGCCTTTTCGCACGGTAACCCTGAAAAACAAAGAGGAAAATCGGCAAACCGCAGGGGCACCCGTGCACCCGAGGTATATCCGTTTTCGGAAATGTAATGATCGAAAAAGGCGATTTTGTTGTTGATGCGGTTATGAAACAAAAAGGAAGGCTCTGAAACCAGAAAAAAGGGGAACCCTGCTTCTTCTTCTTACAGTCTACAGGAAGCTGTGGCGTGTGTTAGTTCCACCTGTTTTCACTGTGAACCCGATCGGATTGCTCCCCAACGGTCGTGTGGAAGAACGGAGAATGATGGCAGCACAACTTGAAACGTCCCCCCTGAAAAGACGCAGAGGCCGTCCGTGCCTCAAAAAGAATGGCGGTAATGGCATAGTGGGCGAGTCGACCTTTGAAATCTCGGTCACCTCGCCGCTGGAAAGGAGTGCGTTTGAATTGAGCGAGGCGACGGCCAAGAAGGGATTCAACGCGACGCCGATAATGCGGTTGAGCCCATCGAAGGAGACGGGAAAGTCGAAGTCGAAGTCCATACTGTACGACATCAACGGCGAAGGCACGGGCAGCGTGAAGCACAAGTCGCTCAGGAAGAGCCACAACGAGCTGTTTTTTGTGACGCAGGAATTCGGCGTCGACAAGGACCCGGAGCCGTGCAAGGAGAACCCCCCCGCCGACTGGCGTGGGGACGACGGGAAGTCGGACCTCGGAACCTCCTCGCCGCTGTACAACAGTATCATGACGAGTGAAAGAAACCTGAAGTCGTCGTCGCCGCTCAAAACCTCCCCAATACCCTCGGAACATGAGTTCAAAAGAGTGCTTGATTTCAGCGATGCGGCAGAACCTCCCAACCGCAGGAGTGCCAAATCACTCCACTCCTCGCCCTACGAGGACCAGATGCTAAAATATATAAACTCGTCGCCGTTCTGCCTGCCCAACACTCCGAATGTGAGGGAGCAGCGGTTAGAAAGCTATGATCTGGAGAATCTGGCACAGCAGCGGTGCCAGCGAGGCCAGAATAGGTCAAAGAAGAGGAAGATCGACAGCTTCCGATTCAACTACGAGTACAAACTCACGTTGGATATCGACGACCAAGGTAAGGCGAAAGTATTTGCACGAGTTGTTGAAAAAAACGAACCATATTATGACCCCGACGCACGAAATGGGGCCGCAAACCTTCGTGAAGAATATGGAGGTTTTGTTGGAGGGCTTGATTATACGGACTACCAGACACTAATACCGAGCCGATATGAGCAGTACATCACCGAATGCAAGCGGTTCAACCGAGAGAGAGAGGCCCTCATTAGAAACTGTATGAAAAGCGATGTTTACATGACAAAGCAGTACTATTCACCTCGGAACAACAACTGTTCGTCCTCCCTACTGCCACAACCTCCAGTGTCAGCCTTGAACACTTCAGCAGACCCAATATCTTCAACCATGCACATACACAGCCAATCACAGCTTGACGATTATGCTAATCATGAGGTTCGGACGGTGAATATCAACCATGTTGTCAGCAACAACCATGGAGGTGGCGCCGAGCCTGCTCACCGCAGCAAGGATAGCAAGACGAGCAGCAACTGCACCCCGAGGGACCAACGAGGCCTCTCGGTGCCAAATAACAATGCTATTGTTGCTCTACATGAAGCCATAATGAGGGAATAAACCGTCGGTGAGTGTGTACACCCAAAACCTATGTAGAACGTATAGACCAAAACTTATAAAGAATTGAAAACATAAACAAAGAGGCAAAGTCAAAATAAAGCAGAGAGCAAGGTAAAATGCAACACGGGGTGGTAGAATCAAACAAGTGTCATTCTGATGTGCCCGTGTGCCTGCTGTACGCAGCCAATCCACGTTGCTAGCATCAAGGACACGCTTATCGGACAGAGACGACGGTGTTGGCCAGGGCGCAAACAAACGATAGGGAGTCTCCTGGATGCCCATGGTATCTGCAGTGCCAATATAAGACTGTCCATATAACCGAACAGACGGTTTATCAATGCTCTGATAAGAGGCCATTTGGCCTGGAGAAGGTTATCTTGACGTTGCATGGAGTTCGCAAGCATCTCTTTGTCTATACTTTTCGTCAAGGGAGCGCGTAATCCAGCAAGCAGGTTGAAAAAATAATCCGAAGATGTTGACACCAACAAGCTGCAGGTGGTTCTAGCCGCGGAAGGGCAGAATTAGCGCGTTTTGCTCAAGCGGCTTGGCTAGTGAAATTAGGGTGCGGCTTTTGTGGCGTTTGGGGCTCGCCACCACGTGTGGGTTGAGAATAGGAGGGGTAGCGGCAGAAGGAGGGGTCTGCCCAGCCAAAGAAGGAGGGAGAGGAGTGATGGTGGTATGTAGAATAATTTATATCGTGATGTTCAGGTGCAGTCTCGTGATGGATGTAGTAGCAGAAGAGGGGTATGATTACAGGGACTGAGGGATGGGCAGACAAGACATGTGTTTGACAGACAACAACACAGACAGCCGACTACTGTAGTGTGTACCACATTATCTACAATTTCCTCATGGTTTCCTTCTGATTAGACCGAGTAGCTAGAGTTAAATTGGACTGAAATTCGATATTTTAATTTTTTTTCTAAAATAGCAATATAATAACAATGCAAACACAACCACCAGAGTGTGTATTTTAGCCTGCACGGCTTAAATACCACCCCCCTAAATATAGAGTTTGCCATCTAGAGCACGCGAAAAAAAAACCACTAGTGAATTGTTTATTACCTTATTTGTCTTCGTATAAAACAGCCGAGATTGTGTGATTGTGATTGCCTTGATAGCTCTTTAACAGTTGCTCATTTGGGCTAGTGTGTGTATCTCTCTATCTGTATATGTGTATATATTTACATATATATATATATGTAAACAATGTTGTGGATGTGTGTATCCTATTGTGCTTAGTTCTAATCTGTTTTGAGTATATTTCTTAAATTGTTAGAATGTATTGTTTGACGAATTTTTTTCGCCAGCACCTTTTGGCAACAATTGTCTATAGCCCAAAAAATTAAAATTACGAGAGTTTTATGGTGTGGCATTGTGTTTGTTGTCCTTTTTCAACACTTGCCGCAATAGAACTCGTTTCCTATCCCGGTTTGCCCACAACACTGCGCAGCCAATGATTCAAACCGTCCTTTGTTGTCCACCAAGTACGTTGGTTGCTATATTGTGTTTTTCTCTATTAAGCTTTTCAAACTCAATAGGAAATAACAACAAAAAATATTGCCCCAGTCGGGGAAAACGCCCATTCCCCTACTGCCCCTCCTCCATCTCGTCATACCCTTGCTTCTAGTTGTCTAACAGCATATATCGGAACGGCCCGTGTTGATAGAAACACACCTGTTTATGACTTCCACATTGTGTTCTTTGTTGTGGCTATCATCTCATAGCCAAAATATGATCATCCACTATTGTATTGCCTCAGAATTTTCTTTTGCATGTCTATGTTTTTCGATTGCTGTAATCCCCTGTTTGTTTTTATATAAACCCCTTTGATTCCTTTTGCATTTCATGTATGGACAGTTAAAATCCCTTTGGACTGGAGGCTTGTCTTTCCTTCTGCTTGCTCTTGTTTAGATTGCTGTTTCATTTTAATCTTCTCTCTCCGTAACCATCCAACCCAAACTCGGCCTATTCCAGTATCATACCACTATCCCTTGTATTGTGTCATTCTTCATACATTACACTAGTGGAAACTTATTATTGAAAAACACTTGAGCCTCAAATTTGCATCCATTAGGTTGATCCTACACGGCTTTGCTTTCCAGAAACCATTGCATTTGAAATCGCATCGTATCACAAAAAAAATAATACTAATAGAATCATATACATATAGATAGACAGAAAGATATATCCATAGTAACCCCGTAAAGATGCCAGAGATGATAACCGCACCCGAAACCCAACAACAACCCCAATATTTAAACCTCGCACACCAATTTCTAGATACCAACTTCATCGAATCAACAAAACATAACAAGTTCAACGTGTTGCCTATTATATCCACAAATCCGATTCGTGAATCGTTCATCCGCTCGGACCCTCCGATCGCGGTTGACTACTTTTCCTACAAGTTGACCTCCAAGCAATACCACAGCTGCTGGAAAAATATCTCAAACAATCAGTTCATGAAACCGTACGAACTATCGAATGTGGATAACGTGACCCGATTGAGAACGGTGCAACACACCGACGACTTGATGATGTTTCTTCCAACCACAAGCCAGGCGAGGTTGGAAAACGCTTGTTGGAGAGCATGGTACAAGAACTTGAAGGGCTTGCAAGAACTCGATCCAACAGAGATCAACTGGTTCAAGGAAAACGATATCACAGTGCTCTATGGCCCTCTAATCGAAGAAAAAGAAGACGGAGAGGACAGAGAAAATAACTCGAAAGAACACATCCACGGAAAAACCGACGATGCGCTGCTCAGCCCAAGTGGTTGTGGATTTGCACACGGCCTGGACCAAAACGACCAGAGCGATCAAAGCGAATATTGGAAGTCTGATTGCTCGACCTGTTCAAGTGAAAGCGAGAGTGACTCAGACAGCCTGCTGTTCCAAAGACGTTACAGTATGGAGTCAGCGAGGACATCGATTTCAAGCGATTCCAACTTAAATCTGGCAAACGACTCGAAAGAACTAAAAGGTATCCTAAAGAAACGTCGGAATATCTATTCAAGCGGTTGTAAAAGTCAGAAGAAGAGAATCAGCTTCTGCCATGAACTAATAAACATCCGAATCATTGCTTAAAACTCGTTCAATCCATTTGAATTGTTCTCTGCTCTACCAATAAAAATCTTTACTAAATTTTCAGACATATCCACATTCACGTTTCACAGTCTAAGTTGTAATTGCAGCTACAGTTTGGATGACCAATTGTCTTTAGAAACTCGTGTCTCAGCAATTTAATCCACCTTATTTGATCCCCGTCATTTCAAGCCACGTTGAAATCGCAAGTACCACTTTTGTTTGGCGGTTATCTAGAATAGCCGCCGTTTGCTTTTATCTAAAACTAATAACGACAGCATAGTGAGTTCAATTTTTAATTTTTTTCGGTGTAAGCTCCTTTTTTAGGGCGCTATTAGCATCTTCTTTTTTTGATTTCTACTTGTAAATCATAGCTGCTTCAGTTTACCGTTTTCTTTATCGTTATGCTTAGTTTGATGCTCACTTTATATTTTTTCTTACTTCTATACTCATTTTTGTTGTTTTTATTTATTTTTTTACAATTATAATTTCTAATGTTTTACTTGTTACCTAGGACTTGAGAAATGCTCAACTGTATATTCATTCCAAGCATAGCAGCAGATGCTCCAGTGCTACATAACAACTGCCAGGCCGTTGCATAATTCACCGAGATCTAACTCCCTCGGTTGCTATATATCACTTTTTGATTGACGAGTTGAGAGTTTTAAACCTTCTCAAGATTACAGATCGAAACCTAAATACCTGATTTATAACTGAGGGCAAAGTCTGTCAAACAGGAGAGGATAATTTCAGCGTAAGTCAATGATTTCCCGATTCGGAAATCAGACAATGTAAACATTGGAAGTCAGTGGGAGAAATTCAATTTTGCGGCATTTGATGGTATCCACCAGTCGCAGAGTTTTCTGCTTCTTGATTCAGCTTTATTTTGCGCGAAGCATGAATTATAAAAGGAGGCTGAGCTAGCCCAATAGGGACACTAGAACAAGCTAACTATTGCCGCTTGATTGTCTTGTGCTACCTTTTAATCGTCTTTTTTATCCTGGGGTGTGATTAGCTGTACAAGGAGTCTGCTTAAGTTGGGCTAGGTTATGTTAATACGGAAGGAAATTTTATTTTTCGTATTACAACTTTAATATGATAAAAAGAAATCAAAAAATGCTGTGCAATCTTCTCTGTGAGGTCTTTTAATGCAGAAGGAACTAATCGATATTACATACGTTAGTGGAATAATCGCCAAAAAAGTATGGGGTCATTACCTAATCTGGAATGATCGAACCTAATCTTGGTAGGCTGAAGTAGCAAAATAATATTTTTGTTAGCGTGGTCTGTATCCAAGTCGATCGACCTGTGAGGATTTAAACTTTATGAACTAAAAATATTTTATGGGTCTAACACCTTTTTCTGACGCAATAAGAATGCCACTCGTCTACAGAGCAAAAAAATAGAATAAGAACCTCTATATGCTCTTCAATAGGCGCTCTTGGTTTCTGTTTTCAGAGCTCGGTTAAGTTACAAATTTTGAGTCATCATTTCGTCAGTGTTGAGTCAGCGGGATGATTACTCGTGAAGCTGGATTATTTCTTTTTTTTATTTTTACAGCGTGGTCGCCAGTTCTCCGTCTGGGCTGAAACATCAACTATTGATGTTGGCGATAGTTGATGATTTAAATCCACATACAACATTTGATTGAATGATGTCTACAATAACTTTACACACACAGTTTTCTATAATTCTATTTGTTGTGAACAAGGCCCAACAGTTTTACTATTGATGGGCAGCATATTGATCTCCAGTAATTTCTATTCCTCAATTTTGTAATCTACAACACCACGTAACACCTTAATTACACCATACACTTCATGGTACATCTCGTCATGCGATATATGCTTCTGGTTCTTGGATCTGTTCTTTCTTTCACTACCGGGAACAGGCCATCGGCAGTTAATGTTCAACCTTGCACACTCGGCGCATATCGGTTTGGTTTCACAACATCGTTTCTTTCGTTGTCTACAGGTCAAACAACCGTTCCTTGATCTCTTACCTTTGTTAGGTAGAACCGTTCTACCGTTTTCTTCTTTCCCTTGAAAGGTTTTTTCTCTAGCGTTTTCAGCAACAGCATTCGTATCCGCCATGGTCTGCTTCTCGTAATCGGATTCACTGTCCGAATTATCAGCATCAGAGTGATTCCCATCATCACTATTGGTGTTATTATTATTATTATTATTATTATTATTATTATTATTATTGTTGTTGTTATTATCGTTATTATTGCTGTTATTGCTGCTACTACCATTTCTGCCACTATTATTATTACTTCTGCTTTCATTATGATAGTTTCCACCACCCTTGTTATTATTGTCACTGTTAATACGATCGCCTGTATTACCATTTGTTCCTATGCTTTTTGCGCTGTTGTCACTGTTGTCAATATTCGCCGCCAAGGAGACATATTTTCTACCGTTGACTATTACTTCCCTTTTATCTTCTAAAATATTAACGTTTCCATTCTTACTACCGTGTAATTGATTGGCTCCATAGGTTTTATTTTTTATATTTTCATTACCATGATTATTCCGATTTCTGCTTTCAAAACGATCCAAATAATTCACCGCTTTAACTGAATGATTCTCCTGATCAATATTTTGGTGCGGTGGTTCAGTATCAGAAGGATCTAATAGCGATCTGACAGAATGTGGTGTGACCGTTGCTGGCGTCAATGGATAGTGTAGACTTGGCCTAGGGGTATTTTCATTCGGGCTAATTTGTGATTGCACTTGTAAGTTAGAGACTTTCAAATTAATAGACCAGGCGGAAGATCTTACCTGAGGTGACCCTGAAGTCATGGGCCTTCTATTAGGCGCTTCATCCCGGTAAATACTTTGTTCATTTGTTTTCAAAATCGGTGAACGGCCAATATCGCTCATGTTCTTCGTAGTTATGGTCTCTGCCTTTAAATGCTGCAAGTTTGCGTGTGTGAATGTTGATATTTGAGCTTTACTATATACTGGCATAGGCATTCCATTAGTTGACTCGGTGAAACAATTTGAATTGAAACCGTCACGGCGTTGTTCACCACTTTGTAGACTTATTTTGGGCAGGGCAGAATTACTGAACTTTTTCAATTTGCATATATTATGTTCCTTGATACCGCCATGTGGGGTAGCTATTTCATTAGAATGTAAGGGTGAATACATGGAAGCTACACTCGAAATGTCGAGTTTTTGTCCCTGTGTATGTGAATATTAGCTATCAGCTTTATTGGCTTGCTTTAGATGATTGAAATATATTGTCAATTGAGAAAAGATAGGGACATATACAGACATATATACTTGTCACCACACAGATATACACATATACTCAGCCGGTCATTTATCATTGACGAAACCTAGGTGAATATGTATACATATATATATATTTATATACATTATAGCAAATAGTCTGTGTTACAATCAGATATGAAAAATAGGAAAAATATTAATTAACGTGTAAAAGTCTAATTAAATAATAATATCCAGATCCGAAATGTCGTCAATCCTCTTACCGAGGAGAGAAAAGAATGAATCACAACGAAATCTTTACATGAAAAAGCCAAAAATAATTGAAAATTAAAAAAAAGCAAAAATAAAATAGACGAATTGCATCACTATTTGATATTTTCCGTAACTGTAAACAATTTTCATCTTTTCTTTTTAGGCTCATGTTGAGCTAAAGCTGGTTTTTCATGTAATGTTGGCTTAAGGAAACAATTTACAAAAAATATATTTTAAACACATAAGCTCTTCTTGAAGATGTATGGTGTAAAATAAGAAAACAAAGGAAGAAATAAAGAAATAAAGAAATACACCCATGAACTATCGGGCAAAAGAAAAAATGAACAAATACTCAAATAAAAGAACAAATAAGCGACCAAATAGGTGAATAAGTAAATAAAGCCATAAAAATATAAATAAACGCATGGCTATGACTGCAGCAGAAAAAGGTGAGATCTTCAAGTTAGCAAGCGGAGCTGAGGGAAAGGAGAAACGGTAGAGGTGGTGATTACTGAATTACGATTGATGTACCACATAACTTGAAGAGAAAAAAAAAACATAGGCAATTCCCTTCATAATCTTCAAATTCTATCACCAGCACGGATAATACCACAAGCGTAATAGTTAGCGTCTATTGTTTGATAGTTGTGGACAATAGTGTTGTCCAAAAGCATTAATAATTGGCAATTTTGAGTTAATTGCCAAATAATTTGTGACTTTCAAATACACCGCCCTCTATTTTTTTTTTGAAGGCATCTATTGATGCATCTTGATGAATTAACAACTGTGCATGAAATATAATTCTCCTGAATTCAATAGTTCTGATGGTGCCTCACTCTGTTTTAGATCGAGTGCGGAATATGCGCAAATTCTAGAATTCGCTCTAACTGCAGCATCATCGTGTACTGTTTGTGACTATTGTTTTCCACTTTCAGCCAAGCCGAAATGTAGACCCGTCACCAAGCCCATGTGTTGGTTCTGGAAGGGCGCTTTAGCACGGTGGACAGCAACAGCCCAAACCAGGTGGACATTGAGCCCTACTGTTTGTCCATGGTGGCCTGTTTTTTTTCTGTTCTATGTATACACGGTTTACAGATTCCTACATATTCGTACCTACCCTATAAGATCTCTGGGCTGCATAGGAGATATGTATCTGAGATCTAAGTATAAACCTTAAGTTTTTTTGTGTTATTTTTGTTAGGTGTCTGGGGTGAGGAAGCAACAAAACATGATACCACTCATTCACCGAAGCCGAAGACCGGAAAACCGAAAAGCCGAAAATCCGAAGACCTTTAGGGGTTTAAAAAATCGTAAATACGAAGAAACGGAGAGTTCCAGAAAAAAAAACAAAAAAGAGAAAAACAAAAAAAATACAATCAACCCAGCGGTTTCCTCACTGACATAATATTCGGTTGGTCCCAGCTATCGGTCCAACACTTCACCACCGCTCTTCCTTACTGTGGTTATTGTAGACTCAGATCTCGTCGTGTATATATATTTTGTCCTTACATTCTCGTACCATTTCTGATAAATGCCTTCTTAACTTTTCGCCATCTTGGACTCCACCTCATATACTATTTCTTTGAGCTCAACCTCTTTCCTTCGTATATCTTGTATAGAAAGACTGCTTAGGGTTACAAATTGTTATACATCCATGTCGGTGGAATGCTCGTCATTATTTCGTCACTTTTCGATATGACAAAAATGTGGGTGAAATGGAGATCATGCAACCCGCTCTAGCCAAAAATGTAAATGCCGTACCTGGTTGCTGTAAACATCCAACAGAAATCACCTTAATATGTTAGCATCGAAAATATATAACGTACAGCTTACCTAATACAAAAAAAAAGAAACGCAGCAAACAAACAAAGCCTATTCACCAATAAATAAAAGACAAAGGTATGCGCAGAGGAGGCATGTACCAGCATAGTGTGAGTATGCTTATGTGGCTTTCGTCACATCCAGGATCCTCACATATCACCCAATTTTACTTCATGGCCAACAATTTTGTTCCTATTGGGTCTATGATAGAATACTTCCTTAGTAATCAATTGGAATTATCTACATTGTATTTTCTGTAGCAACCGTGCATCTATCTATTCCATATTTTATGAAGACTATATGGATATACTCAGTTTCAAAGATCGGGTCTAAGATCATCTGTGAATATACCGCCTTACCTTATTTGGCTATTAGATCTTTGCTTTTTAATACTTTGTTGGACATACGCAGCGTATCTTGCATTTGGCCCAGCATCAACACTACCTTCTCTATCTCTCTCTTTCTCCATTACAGCAGCGTAGAGCTTCGTTCATTTAACCTCTAATGTAAACACTTGCTTGTGCTTTAAAAATAGTAATGCATAATACGTCATACATTTTTTATACCAGCTTTTTTTTCTTTTTTTTTTCCACAAAATTTGCTCCTTAGTTTGTGTCTATGCAAAGGACATCTAGCCAAGAGATTTGCATCAGCCAAAATTTTGTTTTTTATTTTAAAAGGTGATTATTGATGAAGCAATGCTTCTCATGTGTAAAATTACCCACGAAAACATTATGCTGATATTCGGTTTTGTTACTGGCGAGTTTTCGTACTCAAAATTATCTTTATTGCCTCATTTCTCTTCATTCTTTTCATTTTGAACAAGACACCTAGGAACAGCTTGCTACTGGTAAAAAAAGAATCCGTACATAATAAACCTACTAGCACCTATCCCTCCTCTGTTATCTTTGTTTTGTGATAGATACGAAACTATTTATCCAGATTTATTTCTACTAACCCTTTCAGGCGAGAGCAATTTGTAATTTAACCCTTTATACATGTTTACCAAATCAAGAATCCAAAATTAAACTCTCATCGCAATTGCTACAGTCTGGAATATGCAAAATAACTGAGCAGATTGGCCAATTTTGTTGAGCTTTTTCTTCTTCTCTTTACAGCTCATGTGTAAATGCCTCTTCTCAAACTCATCAGATTTAGCAATTGGCTTTTAGCAAACAATCGAATTATTGGATTAATATATTTGTTCTTGCTAAGCAAATGATTGATTGAAACCTCCAGAGTGTTAAATAGATCTTGCTGCATACTGCGTATAGCTGATCGCCTATTGTTTTATGCTCTTGTAGTCTTTCGCTTGTTCTCAGATAGAAACACCCCTATTCTCATTCTCGATATTGTAATCCTGATTTTGTTGGCAAGTGTTTTCTTCCTCAGAGCACACTCTTTTGCTATTATCAAACGTAAATAGGCAAATGCTTCATGTTTCTATAGAACTACACACACACAATAACTTGCTACTTTTACCTGTTTTTGTTTGCTACAGTTTTGCATCACATATCACATTTTTAATTGCTCTGTATTAAACATGTTTTTATAGTTATTTTTAATCCCCAAACGAAAAAGAAGCAATAACCATCTTCAGACCCTGGTGCAAATGTCCAAAATAACAAAGTGTCGAATATCTAATGCAAAATACCAAGACAATTTCCACTATCCAATTTTTTCCTTGCTTTGGCGTCAAAAGACATGAATGATTTGGTACAACACTATTGGTCTGAATAATAACAGCAGGATGATCATTTGTTCAGTTTCACTATACCAATTTTTTCTGCTATGCTAAAAAATAATACAGCTCTCTATAATACAGTGCAGTGTGAGTTGTATACTTCAGTAGGAGTTTATGATCTATATAATCACATCAGCTTCTTTATTTCTATTAATATCGTTTGGTATGTTTTAAAGTACTATTTTGATCCAATGATATACTTTTTTATGTCTCTACATTACTGCCGTTTGAAATTTTGAGGTATACATTATTAATCCTGCTTTAGAAAATAATATGAGTTATATTCCCAATCAAACTCTAGTTTTATTTTTTAATATACTACTTCCACGAATAATAAAAGGTTGCTATATCCAATTTACCATGACCAAATAACGAGTACTGGACGTAATAGGAAAACAACAATTTGGACATTCAATTTAAAAAGAACAAATAACAAAGTTATTTTTTTCCATAAAAACCGTCTTTGGGTATGTATAAAATATACCATTAATAATTATGCATCATTCAAGTTATCTATGTCTCAGTATACTAAGTTTACCTCAAGAATTAAACTAGAAAAGCAGTATCGAACAGATGGACTTCAATAAGAGATATTCTGAGAAAACGTGGCTACCTGGAAAAGGTACTGTTTTATTTCCGTGCTAACAATTTTGATATATTGGATGCAGATGTAATCTGCAATCAAGAAACAATGGTTTCTAACCAATTGGTAACGAATTGACTAAAGTTTTCTTTTAAACAAATATTTTCAGTTGATAAATTGCATTTCAACTCATCACAAGAGCATACAAATCCACTGAATGGGGTATAACAGGAAATTGGTTAAATTGCACAACAAATGTATATTATGGATGCCATATTTTTTGGAACACTGATATTTTGATAACATTTTTTAATTCGTTCAAATTTTTGCTTACGTGTGAAAAGCTTAATAGAATTATCTCTGAATTTGGGAAAACTTCATGGTATTGATAACCAAGCCACCCAACATAAACTCAATTGTTCATGTCAAATACGGTTGGAGGATTTCAATAATGTGGCTAATTTCATAGGAATAGTTCTATTTTTTTTAATTGATGTTTGCTTGTTATCTAATCACAACGACAAAGGCCACAATAATTATTATTTATAATTTGTCAATTCATATGAGCGATGATTGTTCAAGTGGCAAAATATAAACTCGCTTTGCAAATTCAGACGGTATATGGTTTTGTCCGATCACTGTTTGACGGTTGCTTTGTTTTTACATTCTTAATAGGTTTACTACACAACAGACGCAGCCAAATTATCAACTTTGATCGTTTAATAAGTTTCTTTTATTCTCGATCGAATCCAAAATGAAAAAGAGTTGATTTTGCTTGCACATGTATGTATGACAGACTTTGCTATGTTTCAGCTGCTATTTCTGACAACAGACCAACATGAGTAAAAATCAAATGTAACATTTAGCGGAATAATGCTACAAAAAGAAGTTTGACTTTTACAACATTTTATTTTGAAGTGTAAAAAACCACTATATATTGCTGCACTTCTAATTATTTGCGATTACGTAATATAGATTGTTACGAGTGTGCCTGCTCAAAACTATTTTTTTTTTCTTTTCTGCTTCTCCTCAATATTTACGAAATTGAAAGTACCCTTTTTTGAAGCGAGCACAGGAAAAATCGCACTCAAAATAAATCCGCTGTTTTTCCATGACAGACCACCGCATCTACTTTTTTTCTCAACCGGGTTTTTTTTGTACGCTGGATAGAAAAATCCGGACGGAGGGTCCATGAAAGAAATAGACGATCTGACGTGTGGGGTAACCCACGCGAAAGGCGTGTGAATAGTAGAGTGGGCACAATCTCCATTTGTCGATTCAATTATTGCATTACCCAGGTGTTGTAATATTGTTTCAAATCAATTTTTTTTAAAACTGGAATATTGTTATGCGAATGATCCGAATCACAAATTTTAATCGAGAGATTACACCTACAGCACCATATAGAGAAGAGAAATGGTAAAACCTTGGAATAGAGGGAAGTATGTCGATGCTTGTCGTTTTTGTATAGTACACCGAAAGAATTGTGCGGTATCACAAAATTTGTTTCTGCACAGCTTACATATATTTTTTCCCACCATTTCAGTCATCTATTTTCTTCTTACTAAAAATATTATCATTAGAAAGTTAGCGTCAATCGATTAGTAGTTGGCACATAATGCCGGTTTAAATGTAACATTATAAACGGTAAAATTTAAGAGTAAAAAAATAAAAAGCTATAGTATTTTACATGTAGATTCATTAAAACATAATTGTATTTTCAAACTTGTTCATTGTAAGAAACTTGTTCTTGATGATCAACTTCTGGTTTGTAGGCATCATCAAAATCGTTGATGGCATGTGGTCTCCATTTGGAAGAAGTGAAAGGAACGGTTTCTGACAACATGATATCGACTTCTTCTAAGGTCAAACCCTTGGTTTCTGGAATCAAGAAAAGTGCGTAAAGGAAACAGCAGCCACATAGTGCACCCCAGATGAAGAACACTTTTGCGCCCAAGTTACCCTTGTCCTTACCAACCATGTATGGGGTGATGACCGAAATGATACAGTTCCACAGCCAGTTGGAAGCTGTTGACAAACCGACACCTCTGGATCTGATTGGCAATGGGAACATTTCACCGGTCACAACCCATGCACCAGGACCCCATGTTGAAGCAAAGAAGAAAATGTAAATGCAAATGAACGAGATCATAGCGGAGACGGTTTTGGTGTTATCACCGTCAACAGTACCTGCAATAGCAACAATCAATTCACAGACCGTCATACCCGCAGCACCGTAAATTAGCAAAGGACGACGTCCCAGTTTTTCGATGGCGTAGAAGGAGACAGGGGTGGAGCAGACGTTGACGATGGTGGTGATGATGGAAATCAAGAACTCGTTTTTGATGGTACCTAATTCTTGGAAGAAAGTTGTACCAAAGTAAAAGATGAAATTAATACCAGTTAATTGTTGCATCATTTGAAGGGAGGTACTCAAGATTGTTCTTCTCAAGTTCGAAGATTGGTCTCTGAGACTACCGGTGAAGCAAGACTTCCATGTTTGGAAATATGATTGAGTTGGAATGAGGGCGGATTCTGTTTCGAAATTTTCGACGATTTCTGCCAATTCTTCTTGAACGTAAGCGGAGTCGACAGGTTGTTGTCTTAGGGTTGCTAGAACGATTGCAGCCTTGTCCAATTGGCCCTTTCTAACAAAGAATCTTGGAGATTCAGGTAAAAGGAACAAACCAATAATCAAGATGAGGACCCACAAGAATTGTAAACCAATTGGGATTCTGTAGGAGCCAGAGTTGTTCATGTTCTTTGTACCGTAATCAACACAAGATGCAATCAACAAACCGATGGTAATACAGAACTGGTAACCGGACACAATTGTACCTCTGATTTTCTTTGGAGCAATTTCAGACATGTACAAGACAATTGTCGTAGAAACACCACCGACACCAAGACCAGCAACAATTCTTCCTGCGGCCAGCAAGCCGATGGAGCTGGATGCAGTTTGCAGAATAACACCAATAATGAAAATTAAACAGGAGCAGATTGCAGTGGTACGTCTACCGATCCAATCGGCAATGTCACCAGCAAAAATGGAACCAAAGAATGTACCGGCGGATAAAATAGAAGTGATAAGCGACTTGTCAGACGAGGATAATGCGAAGTTGTCGGTACCGTCGTTGACCTTGCCTGTGAACTCAGAGATGAAGTAGTTCATGGCCATGACACCCGAGATGTAACCGGAATCGTAACCGTAGAAGACACCACCGAAGGAAGCAAACCCACAGATGATCCATGTTTTGAGGGTCAAAGGTGCTTCTTCTCTTTCGTGGTAGACGGCTTGATTGTTAGCGACGGTGTCAAGCTTTTCGTCGGAGACGTTTTGGAAGGAGGGAGTGTCTGAAGGGAGTTCAGATTGGGAGTCTGAAGTTTTGTTTAGACCAAGCATTGGATAATGATAGTGTTCAGTTGTTTTTGATTACTGAAAAAAAGAAAAAAAAGGCAAAGTCAAAGCAGAGTAGGGAGCAACAAAATAGGCTGAAAGCTGGAAAAGGGAAATCCTTGTCTTTTTATAATAAAGCAAAAAACTGGAGAAACCAAAACATACCAGAAAAAGTGTGGGGGAAAACTCTAGGAAAAACTGCAACCCCACGTTGAAATTGGTAACAAAAACAAAAGCCATGAAAATTAAAGCTGGCCAATAGCACAATAAAGGTTGTCGTTCTACCTCATATAGGAGGAGCAATTATGAAAGCCTTTCAGAGGTTTTTCCATGTCGCCGTGTTGTCGCGTGCATTTTCCGCCGTAATTTTCCCCGTATTCTGATTTTTCATAGTAAAGCATTCAATATGGGGCTACAATCTACTCAATTTTCTCGCCTTACACGAAAATTTATTGATTTGTTATTATTCCGGGGAAACGGAAATTTGGGAAAAAACAACAACAGCAGACCTGTGTCTTTGGAAAAATTGCGAGCACAATTGAGGAGTCAGGAAAAATTTCCTCGTATTTTCCAGGGTTTCCTTCTCGTGTATTTATTAAAGCTCTGTAGCAACATACGGGCTTTGTGGTAGGCCATAGAATCGACAGTGTCAGGGCTTAGGGAGGTGTATCTTTAATCACTAAACGGCTTCGGGGTATAGGGAATTTTAAGCTTGCATCGTTGGACACGTAAGACCTATCTCAACTTGCACGTTACATGACAATCCATTAAAAATGTAAACATATACACAGTCTTTTGTTTTACTAAAATAACAATAGGCTTTTTTTCTGCACGCTTTTGTTTTACAATTTGTGGAGTAAAGTAGAATCTCTTTCCTGGCTATTTTTTTTATTTTTCTCAGTCTAATGTGGCATACAGCTTTTGCCCAAAAGAGCAAAAATACGCCATAAATTCAAGTCATTTGTACTTCAGTAAAAAATTCGGTTGGATCGTATGACAATTGCTCTATCCTATGTTTACTGGTTTGTCAGCCTTTAGTGCCTTACAGAAAAAGTTTGATTATTTTGCGATCGATACGTTTTTCAGAGTTATAAAGAAACTATTATAGGTTTAAAAAGTCAAAAAATTTAAAAGTAAAAAAAGTGAAAGAGATTATAGCAATACATTAGTTCATTAAAAATGGTAGATTAATAGTAAAAAATCAATTTTGTGGTGGTTCAGACTTGTTCATTGTAAGAAACTTGTTCTTGATGATCAACTTCTGGTTTGTAGGCATCATCAAAATCGTTGATGGCATGTGGTCTCCATTTGGAAGAAGTGAAAGGAACGGTTTCTGACAACATGATATCGACTTCTTCTAAGGTCAAACCCTTGGTTTCTGGAATCAAGAAAAGTGCGTAAAGGAAACAGCAGCCACATAGTGCACCCCAGATGAAGAACACTTTTGCGCCCAAGTTACCCTTGTCCTTACCAACCATGTATGGGGTGATGACCGAAATGATACAGTTCCACAGCCAGTTGGAAGCTGTTGACAAACCGACACCTCTGGATCTGATTGGCAATGGGAACATTTCACCGGTCACAACCCATGCACCAGGACCCCATGTTGAAGCAAAGAAGAAAATGTAAATGCAAATGAACGAGATCATAGCGGAGACGGTTTTGGTGTTATCACCGTCAACAGTACCTGCAATAGCAACAATCAATTCACAGACCGTCATACCCGCAGCACCGTAAATTAGCAAAGGACGACGTCCCAGTTTTTCGATGGCGTAGAAGGAGACAGGGGTGGAGCAGACGTTGACGATGGTGGTGATGATGGAAATCAAGAACTCGTTTTTGATGGTACCTAATTCTTGGAAGAAAGTTGTACCAAAGTAAAAGATGAAATTAATACCAGTTAATTGTTGCATCATTTGAAGGGAGGTACTCAAGATTGTTCTTCTCAAGTTCGAAGATTGGTCTCTGAGACTACCGGTGAAGCAAGACTTCCATGTTTGGAAATATGATTGAGTTGGAATGAGGGCGGATTCTGTTTCGAAATTTTCGACGATTTCTGCCAATTCTTCTTGAACGTAAGCGGAGTCGACAGGTTGTTGTCTTAGGGTTGCTAGAACGATTGCAGCCTTGTCCAATTGGCCCTTTCTAACAAAGAATCTTGGAGATTCAGGTAAAAGGAACAAACCAATAATCAAGATGAGGACCCACAAGAATTGTAAACCAATTGGGATTCTGTAGGAGCCAGAGTTGTTCATGTTCTTTGTACCGTAATCAACACAAGATGCAATCAACAAACCGATGGTAATACAGAACTGGTAACCGGACACAATTGTACCTCTGATTTTCTTTGGAGCAATTTCAGACATGTACAAGACAATTGTCGTAGAAACACCACCGACACCAAGACCAGCAACAATTCTTCCTGCGGCCAGCAAGCCGATGGAGCTGGATGCAGTTTGCAGAATAACACCAATAATGAAAATTAAACAGGAGCAGATTGCAGTGGTACGTCTACCGATCCAATCGGCAATGTCACCAGCAAAAATGGAACCAAAGAATGTACCGGCGGATAAAATAGAAGTGATAAGCGACTTGTCAGACGAGGATAATGCGAAGTTGTCGGTACCGTCGTTGACCTTGCCTGTGAACTCAGAGATGAAGTAGTTCATGGCCATGACACCCGAGATGTAACCGGAATCGTAACCGTAGAAGACACCACCGAAGGAAGCAAACCCACAGATGATCCATGTTTTGAGGGTCAAAGGTGCTTCTTCTCTTTCGTGGTAGACGGCTTGATTGTTAGCGACGGTGTCAAGCTTTTCGTCGGAGACGTTTTGGAAGGAGGGAGTGTCTGAAGGGGGTTCAGATTGGGAGTCTGAAGTTTTGTTTAGACCAAGCATTGGATAATGATAGTGTTCAGTTGTTTTTGATTGCTGAAAAGAAGAAAAAAAACAACATCAAACAAGTTGAAAGAAGTTGAGAGAAGTTGAGAGATGCAAAAAACAGAAGGATATCATGTCTTTTTATAGCAAAAAAAAGGAAAAGCCAGATGAATAAATGAAAGCCACCTAAACCAAATACTGTGGGGTAGAATGTCGTGTGTACTTCCATTCAACAGGGAAACCGAAATAGAATAAACAAACAGCACAAATCGAATGCCGGCAGGAAAATCGTAGCAGAATACCAATTTGTTGAGTGTGGGCGGGCAAACTATTTCACCGTGGGCTTCTGGGACAATAGTTCAACAATCACACGTCTGTTTTTTTTGAACAATATGCATAAT
This sequence comes from Pichia occidentalis, assembly GCA_030142935.1. Taxonomy (NCBI): domain Eukaryota; kingdom Fungi; phylum Ascomycota; class Pichiomycetes; order Pichiales; family Pichiaceae; genus Pichia; species Pichia occidentalis. The sequence continues at coordinate 601,998 of JANQBI010000005.1, read as the reverse complement.
AATTGGATGTGGGGTATAATAGTGGCAGGGTATAAGGAGCAAAATAAACAAAAAAAGGGAAACAGGAAAAACAACAGGAAAAATTTGAAAACAGCACAAAAAGGTGCGCCCAATAAGACAATATAGTCAGCCCCTTCCTTTCTATTGGTCTTGGATCCCTGGATTGTTCCAATATGGTGATACGGCGTGTTTTTCCACCAATTCTAGCCGCGTATTTGGTGTTTTCAACAAATGCGGCCAAAAAGAGAAAGGGAACCCGCATTTTTTTTCCGGTATTGCGGGGGAGGGAAGGGGTGTCCAATTAAAATAAGCTTTTCCTACTGATACTTTATGAGAGCAGAAGTTAATCCAATTAATATATTAGATGGTTTGAACAATAGAAAAAAACATAGCCAATTGCTTTGTTTGTCCCTCGATGGCTTCCCCACTTTCGGTTTAACCTGGCGACAACTTCTTGGAAAAATGCTTTTTGGTGGGATGGCTGGGTCTATCACAAATTTCTATTAATTTTTCTTGTAAAATTGCGGAGAAAATAAATTGGTGATGAGAAGAATGCAAGGTTTTGGAAAATTGCCTGCTTTTCTTTTTTCATTTTTTTCATGGAGACCTTTGTTTCTATTTCAGGTTTTTCCATCCGTGTATTTTTATTGGTGGAGGTGGAAAATACTCTTGTTCTTCCAATTTCCCCGCAAAACTTAAAATTGGTTTAGACTAATTGTGAGATCTAGCTAAAATTCTGATACAGTTGAGTTAGATGGTCAGTCTAATAGTCTTGTTTGGTGTTCTATTGTTGCATGACCTGTCACGTAATTCCAGGGTAGGGGAATGATTAATCCGCATATGCAATTGCTCATCCTTTCCCTCCTCTCTCTCTCTCTCTCTATCTACGCTCTCTTACAGGAGATTGACAACGACAAATTTAGGGATTTAATTAGAACACTACCATGTGGTAAATGTGAGTAGCAATATGATAGGTGGAAGCAAATCAAAACGATAGGATGATCTATGACGTATGAGGTATGCATTAAATTATTAAAAATTGATGGCAGATATTCAAGCTTACATAATTATACAGGGTTTGGCGGCAGGACCATACTGCTCTTGGATGATTTCTCTATCGTTTTCAATTTCCTTCTCACGGACTTCCTTGGGAAAGTACATTTTCATATAGTTCATCTGGGCGACATCGAGATCATCAACCGTTAATGCTAGTAAACACTCCTCTCGGCACAACGGGCACTTGTCTTCACTCTTACGTCGTAATTTGACCAAACATCTGATACAAAAGAGATGGCCGCATCGTAATCGGATGGGTTTGAAGGCGATTGAACAGCACACAGGACAGAGGTAATCGTCGATCTGCGGAACCACGGACAGCAGCTTGCTGGATATTATAAAGCATATGTCTGAGGCGATGGAGCTTTCGAGTATATTGATCTTGTTGGAGATTAATTCGGGAAAGATGTACTTGGAGTTAAGTTGGGTTTGTTTATCAAACTTCTTGAGGATCTTCTTCACAGCCAAGTTATTGAAGTTCTGGTAGGTGGAAATCTTGATGATTTGGAAATTCATCTTCTTGAATTCGTTGAAGGCCAGCTGGGATTCCTTTTTGTGGAACTTGCTCAGGACCTTGGATTCGTTGATCTTCTCGAGAAACTTGACATACCTCTCCTTGCTCAGACCGATGTCCACGCTCCCTGCCATTCGTTCCACCGTGCTGAAAAATATCTCACTTTCAATATAATATTGGAAAATCTCTCTCCAAGCATACAGATCTGTCCTTTTCATGTTGGGGACGGTGACGCCAGAGATGTTCTGTGCGATGCACTCCACGCTCCTCGTGATCTCCTTCTCCTGCTTGGTTTCGAAGTTGTTCAACTCTTCGATCTCGTTGTATAGCACCTGGAAGAACTTTGTGTCTTGCAGCAGCGAGATCTTGAGCTCATAGAACACCTGGGTATCGTCGAATGGGTTGATGGCCGAGATGTTGGACGAGGCGGTGCTGCCCACCTCGGTGATTTGGATCGGGTGGATGTCGTAGTCATAGTCCAGCGCATCCAGACGTTCTGTTATCAACAACCGCACCAGCGGTGATATCTGGATCACGAGCTGGGGGTGGATTTCGCCCTCCACCAACTCCAGGTCGTACTTGAACTCCAACTCCTTTTTGCTGATTCCCACCTCCTCAAACTCTTCCACCACCTTGTTGATTCTCTTCTTGAGCTGTTTGTACTGGATTGCCCTGTCCACCCACTCCGCAGGCAGGTGCTCTTCCGTGAGCACCTGTTGGAACACCTTTGCGAACTTCATCCTGTGTTATTATCTCACTCTTCTTTTTCTGTCTTCGATGTGTCTGGACAGTTGTACCCTGTGTCTCCTCTATCTGTCTGGACAACTGTACCTTGTGTCTCTTCGATGTGTCTCTTCCCTTTTTTCTTTATGCAAGCTCAACCAACTTGCCTGCATTGGTTCCTTCCGTCTGCCAAACGATGATAGGTTCAACGATCTTTCTTATCGACGATTTCCTTATACAATCAATTATACTCTGTATATGGTGATTTCTTTTTTTTTTCACTTTTTCCTCAACAATTTACCACATACAGAATCTTGTCATATTAGGTCCCCCCTATATAATATAACCCATAGTTAGTACCCAGTAATAAAGACGCGGTTGCGCCTGGAGGGCAAAACAAAGAAGCTAGGATGCTTAGCTCAGTCTTTTCTTCTTGTGGACGACATTGGGCAACAGGACGGGTATCAACGTGGCCAGTGTCTCCTCGATCTGGGCGACCAGGGAGTCGTTGATCTGGACCGAGTGCAACGTAAATTTGAAGAGCAGGGCGTCGGTCAGGATGGCCTCCAATCTGGCCAATAGCGAGGAGCTGAGCAGGGAGTCCAATCGACGCATTCTGAATTCCCCTCGTATGAGTCTTTCGACGAGCTGGTGCAGTGAGTTGGCTGTGGAGGAAAGAGCCGGGGAGGCGGGCGACTGTGTTTTGGTGCCCCTCTTGATGATATGGGCGTTGAGGCTCTTTTCCAGCTTTGACTGTGCCGAGAGGCCCGCTGGGACCGGCCCTCTGTCTCTGGCGGACGGGCGTGCCAGTGTTGCTTTGACGAATGCGTCGTTCAGGTCGATATACCGTAGTTCGTAGTTATAGGGCCTGCCTGCTAAGTTCGGGTACACTATACAGGCCCGACCAGGAGTATGGATGAGCAGGGAGATGATCTGCCGGGTGGCCAGCGACGCTTTTAGCAGCACGCTGAAGAAGTTGACCGTGTCGCCATGGGTGCTGTGGACGGTGTGGGACTGGGCCGATAACAAGCACAACGGCAGATGCTGCAGATCGATCAGACCCGTCAACCGCACGGCTTTGGGCAGAGAGTCGGACGGCGACGACAGGGCAAAATCCAGCGTGGGCCCTCCAACAGAACGGGTGTCGACAGTAACCATGGTAGCCCTGTTTATCCAACTTTCCGGGAGGAATGGACACAAACACACACACAGAGAACCAAAAAGGAGCACCGCTGACAGCAAGGGTTTTCTACAAGGAACGCTCGATAACCGTGTGAGTTTTTGGGTGAGTGAGTGAGTGTGCGTGGGAGGGTGTGGGTGTGCAGAATAGGGAAGTTCTGTTTCTGTGGGAAGAGCGGTGTTTTTCACCATGGATGAGGGGTGGGCATGCAGCAGCCGGCGGCCACCTTCTTCAGCTACGGACTCGCTTCTTCAGCTACGGACTCGCTTCTTCCGCTACGGACTCGCTTCTTCTGAGAGAGACGAGAGTTGCAGACGGTATGACGCTGACATTGGTGCCGACGACCTCCGAGGAGGAGATCCGAGAATGCCAGAGACAGAACTATGTGACGTGGGGCGGCAGATATACCCTGCAAGGCTACCAAGACCGTGACTGGAACAACTACGCCCGGCCATACATGAACAACCTGCACAGGAGACGCGGGGAGCTGGGGGGAGTCTACTTTGTGCTGAAGAACGAAGAGGGGGAGATCGAGTCGGGGTGTGAGATCCTGCTGAGAAAAGGCTGGGTCAAGCTGGAGTCCGGGGACATCGAGAGCTGCACCAGCGCTGTGGTCGGATCCGTCTACACGCAGGAGCGGTACCGTGGCAAGGGGAACGCCAGCACGATGATGGCCCAGCTGAACGGGCTGCTCGACAGGGAGTATTTGGCGGGGGAACACGACGTCGCCTTTCTCTACAGCGAGATTGGCGACTACTATGCGCAGTTCGGGTACGAGAGTCTCGAGGAGCCCGTCTACACCTTTGCGGCAGACCAGTTCTCCGCCCCGGCCCCCGCAAAACACACGCTGCTCACCTCCAGCACCGACTGGGCGCCGATTGCCGCCGAGCTGCGTGCGTCGGTCTACAGCAGCCTCGTCTCGGCCGGCGGCCGGGCGTTTGCCCTGCAGCCCGTGCCGGACATCTTTGCCTGGTTTGCCGTGCGGGCGCAGGCGGACGCCAGCAACTCCCGGCTCGCGCGAACGATCCCCATGGGCGCCTCGTTCCACGACGACAAGGGCCGCCTGAATTTCGTCGTCTCCGTCCCCAGCGCCGCCGGCTGCACCGTCGTGGCCATGGTGGCGCACTCCCCGCGCAGTAGAGACACGCTGCTGGCCCTCGTGGCCCAGGGCCTGCCCAAGGGCGCGGGCATCGAGGTGTGGCGCAGCGACTACGGCGATATGTCCGGCGCGCCGATCGGCGCGCACGTGACCGCCAACAGCTCCGTTTCCGCCCTCCGCATGGCGAAAATCAAAAACTGGGTGGGCAATGGCAAATGGTGCTGGTTTTGATGTGCGATGGAGAATGGATTGTCGCTGGATAGAAGGACAGGGCTTGCGGGGGTGTGTGTGTGTGTGTAGTAGAGAAAAACGTGTGTAGGTATATAGGAACTACGGAAGCAGAGACAGAGAAACGAACCGTTGCATTTTCCACCCGAACGACACAAGCAGGATGGCAGTGGGAGACATCAACAGTGCAGGCAACAAGATCTACTCTGTGGCCAGAGTGTACGCAGACGCCAACGAGCGCAGGCCCCAGGAGTACTGGGACTACGAAAACTGCACAATCAGCTGGGGCGACATCTCGAACTACGAGATCATCTCGAAAATCGGCCGGGGCAAGTACTCGGAGGTGTTCACGGGGCTGAACGTGGCGAACAACCAACCGTGCGTGATCAAGGTGTTGAAGCCGGTGAAGCTGAAAAAAATCTACCGAGAAATCAAGATCTTGAAGAACCTGACGGGCGGCCCCAACGTCATCAAGCTGTACGACCTGATCCAGGACAGCGACAGCAAGATCCCGGCGTTGATCTTCGAGAAGGTGAACAACGTGGACTTCCGGATCCTGTACCCGAAGTTCCAGATCGCCGACATCAGGTACTACTTCACCCAGTTGCTGATTGCGTTGGACTACTCGCACTCGATGGGCATCATCCACCGAGACGTGAAGCCGCAGAACATCATGATCGACCCGCTCAACAGGAAGCTGAAGCTGATCGACTGGGGCCTAGCCGAGTTCTACCACCAGGGCATGGATTTCAACGTCCGCGTGGCGTCCCGCTACCACAAGGGCCCCGAGCTCTTGGTCAACCTACAGCAGTATGACTACTCGCTCGACCTCTGGTCGGTGGGAGCCATGGTGGCGGCAATCGTCTTCAGCAAGGAGCCGTTTTTCAAGGGCGACTCCAACCAGGACCAGCTGGTCAAAATCGCCCAGGTGCTCGGCACCGACGACCTCCTGAGCTACGTCCACAAGTACGGCATCAAGCTGTCTTCCGAATACGACAACATACTGGGCAAGTACCCAAGAAAACCGTGGTCCTCCTTCGTCAACTCCAATAACCAGTCCTTGTCCATGGCCCCCCACGTCATAGACTTGATCGACAACTTGTTGGTCTACGACCACCAGGAGAGACTCACCGCCAAGGAGGCAATGGACCATCCCTTCTTCAAGTCTTGACACCGCTCCCTCCCGTGCTGAATCTGGCTCTTAATTTTAATCTTAGTGTCTCTATTAGTAGTAATCTCCAATCATTCTCCTCTATATAATCTTAATGGCTTATTTAATCTCGCGCAGCAGTCTCGGAGCAAGCAAAGAAGTATGAAAAAACATGAAACAATCTTAGACCTTGTATGAAGCACACGTCAAATGGCACAGAGACACCCCGCCACTGGTGTGCAACCCAGCGGAGGAATGGGCCTTTCCAGCGTTTGCTAACCACGACGATGTCTCAACTAACCATACCGGGTAATTTTTGCACCATTGAGTCCAAGAATGTGGGTCCATTGCTGGGCTGGATTTCGTTCCACACAGGCCTGGACAAGAAGCTCGACTTCCAGGCTTTGAAAGATGGCGTGATACTGCTACATTTGATCGACAAACTGACAGATCACAAAGAGTCGAAGGAATTGTCGCCGCCGTTTCTATCAAGCGAAAACGGGGCCTACTTACAGTGGTTTGCAGATTCGAAGAAAACCACGATTAAGACACAGGCGTTGACCCGATTCCAGCAACTTTCAAACTTGACTGTTCTGATGAATTGGCTCAATTCCAGCCAGCTATCCCCCTTTTATCGGACGTCCTCTAACTCCATAGGCCACGACATCATCATCAACGGGGTCAGTGCCTTGGATATGGCAGAATCCTCCTCGATGAAACCATTTGAGGGGCTTCTGTGGACTCTGTTTTGGAACTTCATCATCTTCGAACCGGCTGAAAAATCACACAACAACAACATGAAAAATATTCAAAACAAGCAAGAAATACTGCTGCGCTGGATCTCCAGCAAGACAGAGGACACTACAATTTCCTTGGACCCGCAGTTGTGGTTCGACACACTTTTCACCAAGCTGGCGAAGTCTCTTAGTATAATCACCGACGACTCATCGGCCGCTCCAATCTTTCGATATCATGGAGAAGACCTACCATATACCTAAATTCATCTCAGCCGAAAATGAGAAAGTGGATGAGTTATCGATCTTCATATATTTATCCTGCTGGTTCGACTTGTTCAAGGAGACAACAGAGACCAAGCAAAGCGCAGGGGAAACTGTGGAGGATAAGTCCGAGAGTGAGTTTTCCGATTTTTTTGGTCCGAACATATTGTCAAAGGCAAGTGCAATCTCGGATTATCATTTTAACATGCCACTGAAGTTGAAAGTTGAGACATTTTTGGTAATTGCAGTGGAAATCAATGATGTGAAAAACAAATTCTTGAAGAATTCTGAAAAACTGCTCTTGGAGATCGTCGATTTGATTGGACTGTTTGCTGAGTTCGATAGTTTCGATTACAGTAACGACAGCAATAAACCAGTGGATCTTGAAAAACTGAATCTCGAGGATCCGTTATCTACGCTAGAGCAACAACTGGAAGAGGAAGCAGAAGGGCAAAATACGGGGGTAAAAGAAGAGGCTGAAGACGAAACGCCGGTCGAACAAGCAATTAAAATGGTTTCATTCATAACAAACTTTCGAAAATCCACCAAACGGAGAATAAGCGAACAATTCTTCGAATTGAAACTGCATAAAGTCAAACTAAATGACATTTTACATAGCTATGGTTTTGACAAATTTGTGGAACCAAGTGAAAAATCAATAGTTAAAATTGCCAAATTTATCAAACTGCTGGAAAATTCGGAGAACTCAATCTATTCCAACTCGATCGAATTTATAGACCAAAAGATTGCAAATCTTAAACATTTAATCGATTTGAATGAACAAGAGCTCAAAAAACGGTTTGAAAAAGTTGAGTATGATTTACTGAAAATTGGGGACATTGACAGCATTGAAACACGTCTTGTGGAGTTGGAACATGTCAGAACGACGGATTTAATGAATCTGAAAAAACTCTATTTAAATAGTGTCCAATATAAAAACCAGTTAGAGCTGATCAATTCAAGCTTAAACTATGGCGTCAATAAGGACCACTATAAACTGCTCGTCAACAATCAGCGCTCAAAATTGGGCTTTATTGGTGATTGTATTGAAAACTCCGTTGCGTTTCTAAACAAGCTGAAAAATCAGAAATGGGAGGCCAACGAAGTTTTAAACATTGCAAAGATGTCTGAAAAGTATCAGGGCGAATTAGAGCCCTCTGAGAATTCCGAGCTGAAGGTACATCTGTTTGTTCACAAGTTAATCCAGCGTACGTTTCATTTTAAGAATATCGATCCAACCAGGGTGTTGTTTGAGAAAAACGATATTGGATCGAAAAACTATTTGACCAAAAGTGAGTTTAAAAAGGCCTTTTTAGTTGCGTATCCAAACACGATCAAGTTGGCTGGTGTCGATGAAATCGATACGATTTTTGAAACCAGCTATGAAGCCGTTGGCAAGGTTAGACGAGGCATTGAGTTTCCCCAATTCAAGGCAATCATTGAGCTTGGAAATAACAGTGATATCAATATCGATGAGATAGTAAAGGAATCCCAATCAACTCATACAGCGGAGGATAATGAAACCGTTGATTCCAATTCCAGCACGCTGAATAAATTAATCTCGCAATTCGATAGCCTGGACGTTGACTCGAACATCAATCTGACTTCTGATTTGTTTCTCCAGGCGTTCAACGAGCTAAGTACCGACACGTCTCGTCTCAGTGCCGATGATTTGAGTAAAATCAAGTTACACAGGACTTTACTGGCCAGAATCAATGAAATTTTCCCCAATGGCAAATATCATGATTGGTTTGAAAACAACAATCAGAGTTGTATATACCTAGACCAAACGGAAGACGAAATGGCCATTATGGAGGATGGAAACGTCAATTATACCACGGATATCGAAACCACAGGCTTGAAAAATGTACTATATGAACTAGAGAAGGTGGATTTGAGTAAAATATAATGTTTCTATTTGTTATACTAGTATCTATATAGATAGGTAGATTGAAAAATCATGCGAATGATGTTTTTTTTTTTGTCTTTTTTTTTCTCTCTCCTTTTTCCTTCATTTTGTGTTGCTACTTTTAACATGAACGTGACCGTAAATTGTGGGGAGATGTTGTTCCTTTCTTTTGATTACTTTGCTCTGCACCACGTGCATTGCCAGAGTTGTTACGCTATAGACCATTCTAATCAACAGTGAATGCCAAACCACGATGTCATTTAAGTTGAACTGGAATGCTATTGAAAAAGATTCATTTTCAGCCCATACTCGGGAATTACTGGAGGAAGCATTGAACTCAGGGAAGAGACCGAGCATATTGAGTGATGATATTAAAATAATCGACCTAAACTTTGGTACCATAGCACCAAACTTCCAGATTTTGGAGATCGGGGACTTGGGGTTGGATAAGTTCAGAGGGATTTTCAGTTTCAAGTATTACGGGGACGCCTCGATCACAGTCAAGACCAAGATTAGTGCCAGTTTATTGAAGAATTACAACAATAACATCGGAGACGAGTTCAACTTCATCAAGCCCAATTTCATTGTAAGTGATTGCGACTTTGATATACCGCTAAATTTGAAACTGAGCAATTTCAAAATGAGTTCGATCATGATAATTGTTTTCAGCAAAACCAAAGGTTTAACGCTAGTGTTCAAAAACGACCCACTGGAGAACATCGATGTCAATTCAACGTTTGACAAGATCTCCCCCATTGCAGACTTTCTACAGAAAAAAATCGAATCACAAATCAGCGACTTGTTCAAAGAATTTTTGCCAAGTTTACTCTATAAGTTCAGTTTGAAATATACGACCCAATCGTTCGATCAGTTCCACAAGGATTTGCTAATCGAAGAGCAGGAGGAAGACGATTATAGAAAAAAGAACATCATTTTGCTGAAGGATTTAGACCCAGAAAACCCGTTCCGCATTTCTCCCGGAAGCTTGATGAGGTCCACACGGTTGTCCAGCATGAGACAGACGTTATCGTTGGGTAACGGGATCGATAAGCTATCGTGTGACCGATTCAACAAGGATATCATAACAAAGGCATTTTTGAATATTTTAATCAACAAGTCCAATAGTTACAATACAAACCGGGTGGAATTATCCGACAAGGATTTTGAATTTGGGGATGTCAATGATAAACTAATATTCGTCAAGAACTTCCAGAAAAAAGCTTTTCTCAAGAACGTGAACCACAAACCAACGAGGAGAACCATCAAAATGAACGTCAAGTCGAAAAAGACTACCCGAGCCAAAGTAGCCCAGGAGAGGGACTCGGAGTCCGCTATGGAGCCGGGGCCAGAGTTGGAGTGCAAGTCCGTGCCCGATATGAAGTCCTTTGCGATGGACCGATCGGTCAACACGAGCGTGTTCAGCGACTTTGCAACCGATACCGGGGCGACCGTCATATCTGTGCCGGCGTCGAAGCGTCCATCAATGAGCAGAGATGGCGTTGCGCTCTCGAGATCCGTGTCTTCCAATAACCCTCTTCTTGGCGCCCATTCCAATACGATTGATGCAAAGCATGAGAATCATCATCGTCGAAAATCCTCCAACCATGGCAGAAAATCCAGACGGCCGTCGTCGTCAACGATGTCCACGCCGCCCGCCCAGTTGACGCCGTCCGTATCGCCACCTGTGGGGGTTCCTGCTGCCAGGGCCGGCCGCAAGAGCCTGTTGAGCACGAAGGATGCCGCCAAAGTGGATACGGCCGAAGAGCGGGAAATCCGCCGTAGAATTGTCAAGTTGGATCGACTGGTGAACAAGAAGAGTGATGACGCCGATCGGAAACGGTTGCAGAGTATGCACGGCTCACGACACTCGGCACACCTGGCACCCCCACCGCCGTATTCACGTTAGAGCTTTGCACACGTTTTCCTACGTGGCTGGTTTTATGGGTAATTTTATAGATGTTTTTAGGCAACGTACTGGTGTGTAGCAACTAATATACGGGCACAGGAGATGGGAAAAATGGGAGCGACCAATGAGAAGCGTGGAAAATGTCAGCAAGGAGAAAAAGCTGATACTAGAAAGCTTGTTGTTTATCAAAAATACATATTAACGATCATTATACACAGAACCATCTATATATGTAGATGCATCTACCAAAGGACACCAACCGGAGACCCCGTTGTTATCGAGGGCATCTGCACCGATCTCTAGGCGTTGAACATCTTCTTCTGTTCCTCCCACTCGTTGACGGTGAAAACCTTCTGGGTGAACGCATGTATCTGGCTGATTTCGTCCTTCAGCGAGGCGTTGACAAGCCTATGGCGGGCCAGCTTGTTCTTGCCTAGGAATACGTCACTCACAATTATCACGGCGAAGGCCTGGCCACAGCCGCCAGACATGTCCTGCACCTCGACCTCCGTTGCCTGGAGTCTTTCCTTGATGATTTGTGTTAGTGTTTCTGCGGTTAGCGACATTGTGGAATTGATCGGGAGATTGGTCAAGTCGTTGTTTGGCTGGTGGATAGAGTCCGGATGTCGAAAAGTCGGGGGAAAGAAGAAAGAAGAAAGAGAGAGAGAGAGAGAGAGTAACTAGTCGAAAGGTCAAATATTAACCATCTCTGGAACAAATGGCCTGAAATTCCAGTGAGAGCGCTCTTTACGGATTTATTTCTCTCCTTCTCTCTATTTGGAAGTGGACACAGTCTCGAGTTGAGAACGGTCTGCTTGTCTTTACGCTTGGAGGAGAACAAACTGGAGGGTGTTGTACTTCTGGTTGGGACTTCGAAACCTACTTACAACGACGCCTCAGACACGAGAAGAAAATGACAGCAGCACTGCGCCGTTCTGGCTTAAAATGTGTCACGGATGCCATGAACAAGCTCTATCCATTGAAGTATGCCGACAAGTCGTGGGACAACACGGGGTTGTTGATCGATTCGTCCGTTGAAGACGGAGACCCGAGCTCCAGCGACAAGGCCACGATCCTGCTCACAATCGACCTGACGGAATCCGTCGCAAGGGAAGCGATCGAGAACCGGTGCAACGTGATCATAGCGTACCACCCATTTCTCTTCAGAAAATTCAACAGAATCGAGCCAACCAAGAACAGCCAACAGAGAACCTTGATGAAGCTGATCCAGCATAACATCAGCGTCTACTCGCCACACACGTCTGTGGACGCCGCCAAAGGCGGCGTCAACGACTGGCTTGTCGAGGGAGTCAGCCGGGGCAGCACGATCCTGAAGACAGAGGTCATTGTGCCGGACAAGTCCGGCGCCGAGGGCTATGGGATGGGCCGTATCGTCGAGTTTGAGGAGCCCGTTGCGCTGGAGCAGGTGGTGCAGAGAATCAAGAAGTCCCTGGGCATCCAGCATTTCCAGCTCACCACCCGCAATGACGTCCACGAGACCACGGTGAAGAGAATCGCACTGTGTGCCGGCAGTGGCTCCGGTGTCTTCACCGAAATCCAATCCGACGTCGACCTCTACTACACCGGCGAGCTCTCCCACCATGAGCTGTTGGCGTACAGTGAAAGCGACAAGACCACCATCACCTGTGGCCACACCAACACCGAGAGAGGTTTCCTCGGGGCATGCATGCTCCCATCATTACAGAAGGAACTCCCCGACGTCAAGATCTTCACAAGCGTCAATGACATGAACGACATGTACCATCTCATGTGATGCATCTGCATCCTCCCTGTGTGTAATCCGTTTTTCCGACCCCCAGTCTATAATAATCCATCCTCCATCTTCTACGACGCCTGCTCCACATCTCCGGCCCCTAAATCTCCATCTTCTACGATCCCTGCTCCACATCTCCGGCCCCTAAATCTCCATCTTCTACGATCCCTGCTCCACATCTCCGGCTCCTACGTCTCTTCCCAGCCACCCCACACTCCCTTGTAAACAGCCCTCCTTCCTGGTCCTCATGTTCCCTAAAAGCCCTGTCTATATCTCTCAACCCAATTTCCCCATAATTTCCCTGCTCACCTCATTTGGAAAAGGGGCAGCGAATTGCCCTGTTGCGAGAGGCGGCAGCCAGCTACAACAGACACACTCCATGTCTGGAGACAACCTTCTTGGCAGGCAACGGGTGTGCACCGAACAGGTGGATCTGCACCAGGGCCAGAGGAGTCTACAGCGGGATATCCAGGTCCAGGGTTTGTTATATCAGCATAGGGCGGGATTGAGGTTAAGCGCCTTCTCTAGTCGGTTTTAAAGGACTTCGCTATATCCGTATCTTGCCATCATCCTGAGCACATGGACGATCTACAACCAACGCCGGTGACGTCTCACAGCAGAGACGCAGCCTCCACCCCCATCAGAGAGCCAGGCAAACGGCCAAACTTGTTCAACAAGCTCCACCAGAATGCCCGGTTCGGCAAGGGAAGCACGTCTCCCTACACAACGCCGCCACCACCTTCGGCCAGCCAGCAGCAGCAGCAGCAACATCACTACCACCCACAACCGGAAGACGAGGAGTGCCAATCGGCGGCAATGAAAACTTCCCTCTCCGTGCAGGTGTCCCCAACATATTCGCCCGCCCTGGATGCCGGGAATCATCATCCGTTCCATGTGTATCACAATAATTCGTCCAACGACTCAAACTACATGGGCCACCCAAACAATAACGAAAACAACAGCGGCATCGACATCACCGGGCAGCACAAGACAGACCTGAAGAAGCCATCCATGAAACTTGGTGCGTTTTCCATGGCACGGGCAAAAACATCACCGGTCTTGTCGAACGATTCCCTTGACGGGAAAAAAGAAAAGAAGAAGAAGACGCCACACTCATCAGCCCCCTTCCACTTGCATCGCCACACCAGTCCACAGACCTTTAACCTTGCTCCAAGTCAGTCGCCGCCGGCGTCAAAACCGTCAACTCTTTCCAACTTCCCGTTAAACCTTCCAAACCTGTTCTCTTCCCCAGCCACTCAATCAAATAAAACGAATGACTCGACCGCCACATTGCAGCCAGCAACGTTGACACCGGCAACCTTACATCCAGTCAAAAAATCAGGAAGTAAAATCTTAAAATTCGGTAAAAAGGCGACAAAATTTGTGGGCGATATCGCCTTTGGCTCTGCCATTCCAGATTCCGATATTCCGTTGCACCCACATATCCCACAGTATAATCCACATCACCAAATGATAATCCATCGAAACCAGAATCAAAAACAACAATTGTCTTCGGAGTACAACTCCAAACTAAAAACCCTTGTAAATTTGACTAAAGATCACAGCATGGTGTACTATTTGGAATATCTAAGATTTTTTTTGAAATACATGGATGAATCCGAGGCAAGCGACCCATTGAATTATGCAATTACGAGAAATTCCTTATGGAATCAATGGTTTACAAAATATTTAAATTTGGTTAATGATATCCTGAAATCCAGAGATGAAATCTACAAATATCAGCACGAATTGAAATTAAAATCAGAATTCGAAAAGCAGCGACTGGCAAGTGCATCAGACTTAGAACATGAAAAGGGGAAGGAATCCGAAATCAGTAGTTTGAATAGTGAATCTTTGAAAAAGCGTTAACAATATCACACATGGGAAAAGAGTTCCAACAAGAAATAAAGTGGACGAAACTTCAAGACCCGATGCAGACTTTTTGAATGATTATAATGAGGCATACTTGTCAATTAACGGCGGCGGTGGATCTTCAGCCAAATTGAAACAGAAGCGTTCTGGTTCTAATAGGCATAATTCTGTCACATCGCTAGCAGCTTCGTCTGCGGCTTCAACCGCTTCAACAAATTCAAAAACCTCTTTAAGCTCCATGCCCTCACAAGCTGCAATTCTAACTTCAATTGATCACATCAAGACCAAAATTGACTGTATGCCAACCATCGAGCAAATAGATAAAGAAATATTTCAGGATAGACGAATTATATTACTTTTGCTATGGCATAATCAAATTGTAAACAGATTATCAAACGAAAACTTGGTTATTTCGAATTTATTAAAGCATCATCCAAAGGATTCAGAAGTTTGTGTCATAATAACAAACAGGCTGAAACCTTTTAAATCGTCACCTGATGAAATATTACCGAAACTAATGAAAAATCATTTATCTCCGGCTCATTTAGAATTAATAGATGGTTGGCAAATCAGACATGATTTTCCAGACTATAAAACAAATTTGGTCACTCTGACTGATAGATTTCAAGTTATTTTAGACTTAAGAAAATCCGGTTATTTACCGGATGATTTGTCACAGCAGTTTCCACATTTCAGTGATTTTTCGTTTTTATCCGATGATTTTATAAACACCAATATGAGTTTAAAGGAAAGATCGTTTTTAGCAAGTTATTCTTCATTTGCTGCACCATCACTTAAAAAATTACCGTTCAAGGACAATTCGCAATGTTTAGTGTATTCACCTGACTTCACCAGGCTAGTTATGACCGAAAACGATATCAAGCTTGGATTGGATGAATTCAACAGAGTTTTAAAACCACATGGAGCAGTTTCATTAATTATGTTTGATATTTTTTCATTCAAGAATCAGTCAAATTTCGATCATGATGTTTGTTTAAGTGAATATATTCTATTGTTTTTAAATAGTGAATTTTCAAAAATTTTCAAAATTACCGAATATAACAGAAGTGATTATTAAAAATTTGAAAGAAAAGGGTTTTCAAAATATAAAGTTTGTGAAATTGGGTATTCCGGCAGTTAATTATTATGAAAAAGATAAGCATTCAATAAATGGAACAGAATTACCAATTCATTCAACATTAAAATATGATGGTCATGGGATGTCAAAGCCAAACACCTCAAACGATTTGAGTGATGACAATATTCACAATAAAGATAAAAAGGTAAATTTTCAACCAAGTCCAGCGTTTAGATCAATATCAGGTTCAAATATGAAGGCTAATTTGAACGAGGAAAATGCATCTGGTATGTATTCAGATAAACCAAGTAATTTGTACAGCGACAATGAGACCAGTCCAAATATAGCTGATAACCCAATTGCATCAGTATATGCAATGTTTTCATCATTCATTGACTTTATGCGTGTGTCGCAAATGGTAGATTTACACTCATGGGTCTCTGATCCTAAAGAATGCCATATGAAAGACAGTGAGATGAATGGAATTGGAGGATTGAGTGAGGAAAAGACCCAACTATTAAAATTATGGATTGATTGGAAGCTAAATGGGTTTAGTGGAAAATTAATCAGATCCAAAATTTTATCTAGGTTACTTCAAAATATCGATAGAGATGGTTATGATTCAGAGCTTCGAGTCAGACTTTTAACAAATGACGGTGAGTACTGGACAAGACATCCGGCTATTATGGGTAATATTAATTTGGCCACCCAGTTTTTTGATAATAATCAAGGATCTTTTGGTGATGGGACATTGTCAGGCTTAGATTATTTGTTCTTGGTGACTGGAGAAAAGGGTAAGAAGTAAGAATTGGTTAATTACGTTAAGGAAGAGAGATTAATTTTATGTATTGCGATTTTGTATATAATAATTATATAACATCAATAATTTGGGCCTAATCTTAAAAATTCATGGATATCCATCTCATTTGAATTTCGTTTCTTATACTTTCTCAAAATTTCGTCAGTTGCCTCGTTATTCGATGACGAATTGTCATTATAACATTTACTATGTTCAGATTTGTTTTCAAACATTTGTAGATTCCAATTGATATTTTCAGAGTCCTTCAATTTATATTTGGTATTCCCATTTGAAGAGCTTGCACCACCTGAAACAATACTCAAGTTTTGATCCACCTCTTTATTATTATATGTGGTTGATTTATTAAACAATAATGATTTGTTAGATGCGGAACCAACCGATTTTTCATGCCATGATTTATTTGACATGTTGTTTATACAGCCATTCATTGAAGATCTACTTGAAGCAGTTGATGATGATGCAGCCGGTGCATTATCCAATGACCTAATTGACATTGATTTTAGTTTTGATTTGAAAGATAAGCGCCTTGTTGGAGATGGCAAGGATAGGGATGGAGATGCCGAAATCACATTCGATTTTAGTTGAATTGAATTAGTAGAATGTAAAAAGTCTTCTAAACTCAAGTCCCCAAATTCATCACTTGTGAGAGTGCCATCCCTAATATGTGTATTGTTATTACAGTTTAAATATTTATTATATTCACATTCATCATCATCGTCGTCGTCTTCATAATCCCGGTCACTATGATCATAACCATAACTAATATTAAGGTCACCATTAGCACCACTATTGTTGCTATTTTCGTTATTGTTATTATTGTTACCCCTAGCACAGCCGTGTCCATACACGGTGTTTCCTGGTGTGAATTGATAGCTGTTCAACTCCACATCCAATTCATTTGGGGACATTGTTCTACCAGAATAGCTGCCATAACCAGGTAACCAAGATATATAATATCTCCAGTTAGAAATCGAGAAATGTGAATTATATTTTAGCATTTCTTTTTCAAACTCAAAAGAGTCATCAGTTGAATTTGAATTTCTGGTTGAAATTGGAACTCCATTTAAATCGTCCAACTCTGTAGTCAATTGCCATGGCTTTTCACGGAACAAAAAAACCACGGTGTCAACGAAACAATTCAACGATTGACAGAACCCGCCTGCAAATGTTGACCACATTGTTTCATGCCCCAGCCTGATTATTTGATAATGATTTATCAGCGGCAGCAACCAAAGCAAAATGTAAGAAATTGGATATATAAAAATAACTTTCATTTGTTTCATGATTTGATTTTTCCTTGAGTTGAATCT
Source organism: Pichia occidentalis (assembly GCA_030142935.1). NCBI lineage: Eukaryota > Fungi > Ascomycota > Pichiomycetes > Pichiales > Pichiaceae > Pichia > Pichia occidentalis. Next base: position 584,381 of record JANQBI010000005.1, on the reverse strand, counting down.
CTCCATTGCATCTTCATATAACAGTAGTTGAATCTGTTTGGAAATCTCATCATTTTCAATACCTGCATAATGATAATTCAAATTATCGTTACCACTGGGGTTCTCATTATTGGTTTCGTTGTTTTCCTTTGCGTTTCCATTCTCGATTTTATTATTTATACCTGCCGTTTTGCCATCTTTGAGCCGATTATTATCTGCCACACTCGACCCACGTGATATGGAAGTTGAGGGCTGGGATGACTTTGAGTTGAATTTTTCCTCTGATGCTGAGAATATTGAAAAAAGCTGGAACAGGGTGTACCAGACGGAGCCACCGAAAATCGGATAGACACTCCCACGGTGTTCTATGGTATTATTCTTTCCGGTGGTGGTACCATCACTCTGTTGCAACGCATCTGGTTCGTTTGATCCTTTATTGCCAAAAGACTTTGACACTTTTTTGAATTGGATCACCACATACACGTAGATTGCGACGTAAATTATGATGATCGTGACATCAATCACGTGTCGTATAGTCCAAGAGAAATACCACGGACCTGTCCATACTCTGAAGAATGATATATAGACATACCCCTGATACGTATTGGGGACGTAAAAGCTGATGGATGCAACCAAAATTGGGAACAAGAAAGACAGAAATATCACCGTATATCTGACGTTGTACAATCCGCCTTCTGACATTTTATTGTTCTTCGTGTTTTTGAAAAGACGGTTCTTGAACACACTGAACGTATCCCAAACGTCCAAAGGTATGTGCAACCTAAGACATAGGTTTGAGAACAGTTGATTCAGCTGAGTGTTGAAGATCAACAATGCCATATGGACGGCAAAGGCCACGATGACCGCATCGGCACCCTCAATACCGAACACCGTCAGCCACCCAAGACCTGTCGTTATTGACCCTCTGACATCCGTATGGGTATAACAGTAAGTGGAAAATACCAAAATTGCAATGGCCTTAATGAAGTCGAAAAATATCAAGAGGAAGATCAACTGATGCCTGAAGTTTCGCCTTGAGGGATGGATCATGAAGTAGAAGTACAGGAACAGCAGACCCGACACCACGGAAATTGATGAAATTGTGATTGTACATATCTGAATCTTTTGTAGCTGGCCTTTACTCAAACCTCTCACAATAGAGCTTGTTTCCTTCATTCCTCACATAAAACCCACTCGATGTTTACTAGGTTTGCAATGGTAGAAGGACTTATGCTATGCTTTGATATGGTTGATTCCTATATGAGATGTGGTCACTTCTTTGTTGAATATATAAATCTATACGTACATATATATATATATATATATATATATATATTATATATAAGAGTAGTGTGTATTAAGGATGTTCCAGTTGTAATTAAATTTCTTTTTTTATTTGTTGCCTACCTTCCTCTTTTTTTTTTAATTAAAAACCGTGCCAGATTAGCAGATACCTAAGCGAGAGCTCGCGGGGAAAACGTTTACTGGGCAAAACCAAAAAAAAAAGAAACGTGGAGGGAAAAACAAGGGGGGAGGGATCAGGAAACAAAAACCGTGGGCAAAAGTTGTGCGCCACGCGCCTCCGGCGGAACAGCAGGAGTCGAAGGACTGGGGAGCCGGGCGAGGTCCCAGCCTAAAGAGAGAGAGAGAGTGTGTGTGTGGGTGGGCCGCATTGGGTTTTATGGGGGAGCCGCGGGAGTTCCCAGCCTACAGAGGAAGCTGGCCGCATTGGATGTGATGGGGGATCTGGCACTCCCCACCAACGCGGGCCCGCCTCTTGCTGGGAGCCGGTTTGCCACAGTATGTTGTTGTGTTTGCCGGCGAAGAGGAGCCAAAGACAAAGATCTCTGTGGTGTGGAGGTAGAAGAGCTCTGGTCCGTGCTGAACATCGTCCACATCCACCACGACGCCCACGATCCCACAATCAAAAGCGGTTTTGCTGGCGATCCCCTCCACCAGGGCCCTGGCACTTTCGACGGCGGTCTGGCCGGTGGCAACCCCTGCCAGGACGGCGTTGCACACCCTCCTGGAGATGTCCTCTTCGATGAGCCGCTCGCCCTGGCCGGAGCTCATCACGGCCACCAGGACGTTCTCGTGCCGGGCACTCCAGCACCCGGCGCCAAAGACCCCGGCGCTGCCTATCCTTCTCCAGTCACGACACAGGTTGCCGCCGGACGAGGACCCGACCGTCAGGAAGACGCCGCCGGCGTCGCCGGCGGCCATCTCGCAGAGGATTACGCCGACCGTATCCTGGACACCCGCCCGTGTTTCCTGCTGCTGCTGCACGTGCCGATACACGTCTGCCATCGTGCCGCTGATCAGCGTCGGGTCGCCCTCCACCCTGCCCACCACCAGCAGGGGGCTCACCACGCCGCCCTCGTTGGGGAGGGCCAGCCGCCTCCGCAGAACCGCCACTGCGTCCTCCATCGGGAACCGGCTCGAGTTGCACACCACCCCGGCCAGCCCCGACACCCCGTCCAGGACCATCGATTTCACGCTGGAGTCACAGTGCACGCTCCCGTCGCTGCACACGTTCGACCCGAATCCCGTGTTGGTCACCTCCGGGCTCTCGATCGCCCTGCTCATCGCCACAAACCTCTCCAGGTGTGTGTCGATGTCCACCGGTCCTCCCTCCTGGTCCCTGAGTCTGCTCAGTATTTTCTTCACCATCTTTCGGCGGCCCAGACCGTCCTCCCAGGTCCCTCCGGCGCCGGCATGCAACACCATGATTCTCTTCATGCCTTCTACCACACCACCACTGTTGGTCGTTGTCTACCCTTTTCGCTTGTATATGCATAGATACATTTCCAGACACACACATACATATACTTGCACACTGGCAACATCCCTTCTGCACGGTACATGTAGCCCCGGCTTGCCCTCTTTCTTTCTCTTTTCCCGTTTGGGCGCCCGAGAAAAACAAAAAGGCCGCGCCTCTTTCTTTCTCTTTTCCCGTTTGGGCGCCCCGAGAAAAACAAAAAGGCCGCGCCTCTGCCACAAAAAGCCCTTTTCTGTCCCGGTCTGGTCTTTTTGGCTGACCCACATTTGGCAACTCGATCTGGCACAAATACAATGCGAAGGCAAAGCGAGACGCAAGCAAGGAGATAGAAAAAAAAGGGGGAAAAACAGAGTCGTGTTGAAATGCTCAGCTCTTGGGTCCTCAACAAGGCTCTGCAGAAGGCAAAGGCTCGGTTATGTGTGGGTTTGTCTGGCGTGCTGCGAAGTCATCAGTGGCAACAAGACATAGAGAGGGAGCAGCTGGACACGTACAGGCAATGGCAGAAGAACATCCACAATCCCGCCTGTTGCACCATCCTCAAGTGAGCCCATATCTGCTGCATTCCCGCAAAAGCTCGGTGAACACAACCACAACGGCGGCCTCCAACACGACGTACGGCCTGCTGGACTACTACACGGCCACCGACAACGAAACCGAGCAGGAGCAGGAGCAGGAGCACGGCGACTCGTACGCCGACACCGACGAAAGAAGCCACCCGTTCCTCAACTCGCCATCCGGCCACACGCCGCTGCACCGGAACAACACCAACACCTCGAATATCACCTCGCAGATAAGAGACATCCTCAATGACCCCAACAAGATCAAGGAGGAGGACGAAGGAGACGAATCCGGGACCGGGGACACGGGCGCCAGCGGCGAAGGCGGCTCGACCAAGCCCCGGCAGGAATATGGCGGGAACCTCTCCTCCCCGCCGTCGGAACAGTCCTCGGTGCATCAACCGCTGATGCTGCACACCAACATGTCGTCCTCGCACATAACAAAACACGAGACACCAGCCGACATCAAAGAGTCAAGGATCCAATTCGAAAAGTTCAAAGACAGGCTGAACGACACAATGACAATCAAAGAGGTCTCGTCCTCTTCGGCGTTCTCATCGAATTTCAGAAACAAAAACTCTTTCCTGAAAAAGTCCATCAAAAACTCGGAGTTCGATAGATACGGCTTCAAAAAGACAAACAGCTATATTTCCTCCAAAGACTACAATGACTGGTGGAACGAATATTGCCCCTACTTGATTCGCCGAAAGTCGAAATGGGTCAAGTTCCTGGAAAAAAACGGCTTGTACTTATCCTCGAAGAATCAGATTCCAAGTCGCTTTCCAACCAAATCGGAAGAAATGTCGAAATTCGTCAAAAAGGGGATACCGGCAGAGTGGAGAGGCGTCGCTTGGTTCAATTTCGTTAACGGTAATGACCGACTGAAAGAAAATGTAGGTTTATACGATGAACTGGTAAATCAGTCCCTGGATCTGGTCAACGAAAACACCGATGCGATTGAAAAAGATCTACACAGGACCTTCCCTGAAAATGTTTACTTTAAAAACGACAAGCACAACACAGTTCCAAAGAATAACTCTATATGTCCCGAATCGCCCATGTTAAACACATTGAGGAGAGTCTTGAAGTGCTTCAGTTTATACAAACCCAAGATCGGTTATTGCCAATCGTTAAATTTCATAACTGGTTTATTACTTTTATTTATGGACGAGGAGAAAGCCTTTTGGATGTTGGTCATTATTACCGAAAAGTTCCTTCCTGGGGTCCATGAATCAAACCTTGAGGGTTTGGCCGTCAACCAGGGCATGCTGTTGTTATGCTTAAAACAGCATTTGCCTGATGTATGGAAAATAATAATGAAGAATGACAATGATGATGACAGTCTAATCGACTCCTTCAACAACGATGATACCTCATATTTGTTCTTTTTACCAACTTTGACCTTTTGCACGACCAGTTGGTTCATGTCTCTATTTATTGGTGTTTTACCAATCGAGACCACTTTAAGAATTTGGGATATAATTTTTTACGAAAACTCCAAGACCATTTTTCAGATCGCATTAGGTATTTTCAAAATGCTAGATCCGGAATTGAGAAGACTGTATTGTCATGCTCATGGTTTGTCCAACAATATAATGAGTAACTCACTAAATATACATTCGGACTCGGATCTCTCGTTAAATAATGCCAAATCTACTTCCAATTCATTGCATGACTACAACAAAGATCTACTGTCAAGTGAACTATTTCAACTTATTCAAAATACCCCCAAAAGAATCGTCAATGTTAATTTGTTTCTTGATGAGTGTTTCAAATACGATTCATCCTCCTTTTGCAATTTGACCCAGAGTGAAATTAAGAGATGTCGAGAGTTCGTCATATCTGCCCGTGAAAGACACTCCAACTTGATTGAAAAACGTAAGGAATTGGGCATGTCGCAGGAGGAGCGTAATGAATTATTAAAACAGGAGAAGGAACTATCCATGAATGGGCTAGGCTTGAATTCTGTGTGGCAATCAGGTAGTGCACACCAGAGCAACAGCAAACTCACGAGAAAGAAGAGTTCCACTGCCAGTCTGCATTCCAATTACACGCATGACATGAACAACTTGGGTAAAACAAGCCGTGGTTTAAAAACAGCGTACTGGAATGTTGGTTTAAACAGACGTATAAAGAAAATATATAGCAAAGGACCCGACAACCATTCAACAACCGGCTTTTAATAATACTCTATAATTGACCATAGATATATAGAACAGATACCTCTTCCTATGTAGTTAATCATCTGCATTATCTCCATCCTGTTGTGTTGGTACGATCCAATCAAGACTTAGAAACCCACTCTCGTTGGGCTGGACGATCCTGATGACTCGACCTTCAGTTCTGAACTTGTCGTTGGTATCGACAATGTAAGCTTCCAGCACTGTCAGCCCGCTCTGCTTATATATCAGGGTCTGTATTTTATCTTTCAACAGACAGAGCAATGCCGGTACATCCAAAAATACCGTGTTCAAAATTACCCACAAAATGTTGCCATACGAACTGGAATATGTTCCAGCCAAGATTTCATTGATGCGATCGACGATTTCACTGAATTCGGTATTCGAAATATATTTCGAAAGTGGCGACACCGATGTTTCACCAAAGCGTTGGTTCATATAGGTGTGTGTCGGTTCGAAAGCACCTGCGCCAGTCTTGACAATAGCGCCAGGCTCCAGGCCTGGTAGTACATTACTGAACTGTGGATAATCGATGTTTGGCACCCGGGGTATTCGGACAACCCGAGATGCTGTGTCTAAATAGGGGAATGGATAGGGGTTGGGATGATGTGTAATTATAATGCTGTTCTTCAATGGACATCGATATTCATGATAGTTATAAAATTGCGTGTTATTTATGGTGTGTGTGGTATTTGCCGTGACGGTGCTATTTATATTATTCAACGTATCGGTAACGGTGTCTTCGTTTTTGTAGCTGACGCTATCACTGTTGTTGCTGTCATTAGGCATCCTGTTGCGTCATTTATTGGCTGCACGTCCTGTAAAAACGGTCTTCCGGTAAATACAAAAGAAAAAAAACATGAAACCATAACATGAATCTCTCTGAAGTAGCACACCTTCTTTTCACCTCGCTGTATGTGCATCTGTTTGCCTCCTATACATGGTTGTTGCTCTACGATGTGCCCTTCTGCTGTGGATTTCCTGTTGTTATAGACTGGAGTAACGCACTAGACGACACCCCCTACGATGGCAACGGAAATCGAATTTGCAAACAAGTTTGTGCAGCTTTTACAGGTGACCAAGCCAAGCTTGGAAGCCCAACAAGCATTCAAGGAATCATTCAAATTGAACAGGGTGGAAAAACTGCCTGCTAACTTCACCTTTCCTGCCTTGCCACACCCATACATTGCAAACCAATCCACCTCAGGAGATGCTGCCCGTGAAGGGGAACTCGACGACGGGGATGAGATGGAATCGGCTGTTGAATTCACCTTCAAGTCGCTGAGACAACCAAAATTCAACATTTCTTTGGTCTTGGATATCAAACCAAGCACCAAAATATTCCACATTAAAACCTTGCTTGGCAAGTCGCTTTTGGAGAACCCAGACATTGGCATTCATGTGGATGCTTCAGACATAAAACTCATGATGCGTACAAAGACGTTACATGACTCGGAAAACATATTGTCCGTTCTGGAATCGGCTGGATCGAGCGATAAAATATCACTGAACGTTCTAATCACCAAGTTCAAAGAGAAGGAACATGCTGTTGAGCCGGTGGCTGTGGTCGTGGATGCACAAAATCCTGCTGTCTCTTCGGATTCCTGGCTGAAAATCAGAGAAATCTTGCTCCATGATCTAAAAGATGAAGCTAAAGTTGAGGCAACACTCAAAAAATTTCAAAATTGTGTTTAATACTCTCTTTTAACTTGAATTTGCTTCAACTTCGTATATAAATGGATAGATAGTTAAGTAGGTGAGCTGGAGTTGTTTATAACAGATAGAAAATAAAACAGAATACAGAGAATAATTTGAACATTTTACTCCTTTTGTGTCGGGTCAGCCCATTTTTGTCCGGCGTATTCCCTAGAACTTGGTCATTGAACAAGGGTATATCTGACGTAAATATCATTTTGATGTGTTTTACATCGTTTAAAAGGAAACAGAAATTTAACCTGCTCTTTGTATCCATATCTCCTCTTTCTCTTTTGACCAAATACACACACCAGAACAAAATTTAAGACGCATCTTGTTTCTTTTAGAATAACGCAATAGTAATTACATGTTGCTGTATATATAAAGATTAATTAATTTACATACCCATTGGCATTGGCATACCTCTTCCTCTAGGCACTGCTGCACCGGAATTTTGATCACTGTCTTTGTTTTGGATTGTCTCATCAACGCTCAAAACCAAAACAGCAGCTTCGGTTGCACTCTGAATGGCATTGATTTTAACAACAGATGGTTCCCAAACAAATTTTTCCAAGTTGTTTGCAACGTTATCACTCTCTAAATCTAATCCAAAATAGATTTCATTATTGGCATGCAAATTACGTAATTTGTTTAATAACTCAATGCTGTCGAGACCGGCATTTTCACACAACTGTCTTGGAATAATTTCCAGGGCCTTTGCAAAACTTTGAAGAATCAATTGCTTCTTGCCTCTGATCTGGCGTGAATGATCTCTTAAATATTTACTCAATTGCATCTCGATGGCACCACCACCTGCAACAATTTGCTTGTTTTTTAAAGCTCTCTTGACAATCATGATTGCATCGTGTAATGAACGTTCGATTTCATCGATAATTTTGATCGAACCGCCTCTTAAAATCAATGTACAGGTCTTTGTTAATGGGCATCCACTGAAAATGTTGTAACGTTCACTACCGATTTGCAGTTCTTCGAATTTTTCACATTCACCCAAATCTGTCTCAGTGTTGATATCATTGACACTTGTTAAAATCGATCCGCCGACCGCTTTATTTGTGCGTTCCAAATCGTCACCTGACACTCTACCAGCACAGAATATGCCTCTATCTGCAAAGAATTGAGTTGCTAGATCTCCAATTGGTAGTTTTGATAACACGATGTTACACTTACTTTCAACAATTTTATTTAGCTTATCCATTATAATTTCCCACTCTGCATCGACGATTTTCTGATAATCACCGACTTTTTCGATTCTGACCTCAGCATTGTCCTTTTCGGCTTTCAATTCTAACTCAACATTCAAGGATAAAATTTTTGGGTTTGTGAATGTTTTTGGCTGTTGCTCAAACCCAGCATATGAGAATGTCTTTTTGAATCCAACACCACTAATGAACAGTGAGTCTTCCATTGCACCACCTGGGATTTTTTTTATGCCGATCAAGTTTTCATCCAAATCGTTTCTATCCAACGTTAACACGGAATCAACCACCAACTTTGCGTAGAACTCACCGTTCTGTTGGATAATCTTACTGTTCATTGCAGTCAAGGCACACTTGATCAACATGTCATATTCTTCCTCCTTTGGTTTTTCTTCCAGGTTGATTTCCAGCTCTTTGATTTTCTTGACCGCCAAGTTGCACGAGTCTCTCAGTCCCTTGATGATCGAGTTGCTGCTCATGCCTTCTTCGATGTACGGTTTACAGTTTTTCAGTATTTCACTTGCTAGCAAGCACACGCTTGTTGTACCATCACCGATCTCGCAATCTTGGGATCTGCTAATGTCGACCAGGATTTTGGCTGCTGGGTGGACAACGTCCAACTTCTTCAAAATCGTGGCTCCGTCGTTGGTGATTGTCGTCTTGTTGTCGCTGCCAACCAATAAAATATCACTACCAAATGGCCCAAGTGTTGATTTCAATGTGTCTTGGATGGCTAAACATGCGTTGATGTTGGAAATAATTTGTCCACGGCCTTGCGACGTGTCTGTGCCCTCCTTGAGGACAACGATGGTTGGCGTTTGTCTGTATGACATTGTTCAATAATATTCTCTTGTATCTGAATTACTCCTGAATGGCCTCAAGTTCCGTGTCTGCAGCCTTATTTGCCACCCAACCCAGAAAGAGGCATCTTAATCGTCTTTTCTAACACCAAAATCTGGGTAAACCCAAAAAAACAAAAAACACTGACAATTTGAAAAATTCCAAAAATTCCAAAAAGTTCCAAAAAAAAAAAAACTAAAAAAAGGCAAATCCTGTTTCACGTCGATCGACGGACCCAATCATAATTACGTAATAGTGTTCAATAACTATGATTATCATTAGAACTATTTACACATTCCATACACTAACTACACCATCTGAACGTCCTTCGACAAGATAACTGCCTCTGAATTGCATATCATTACTACAATTAAGGGTGGCGGTGTCGGGTGCACCATCTTCGAGTAAATCGCCACCCAGCATCCAATGTCTCTGCTCTGATCGGTCATAAACATGTAATCCACGTTCATTTTCGACAGCACTGACGATCTTCATCTCATCAAACATCAACTTCTTGATTGCGTTGTCATAACTGAACGAATCAAGCAATCCTCCCGTACGCAAGTCCCAAATACGGACACTCCGGTCCGAACTACCTGTGACCAAATTGAAGTTCTTGTCGAATTGGAGGGTGGTGATTGCGCCCGTGTGGCCCAACAGTTGCCGAATCACCTCCCCACTTCGTAGATCCCAAAGCCTGACGATCCCGTCGTTGCTTCCACTCGCCAAAGCGGCATCAAACACCTGCAAACTGGATATATACGGATAGTTCGAGCTGTTGTTCATGAGGTTGCCGGCCGCTGACGGTCTCATGTTCTTCGTGTCATCGCCAAAATGAATGGAAGAATTCGCCATCGACGAGGCCCACATGACGTCGATTGTTTGCACCAAATGTCCGGTGTTCAAGTCCCATTGTCTGATGGTCTTATCGTTCGATCCAGAAACCAATTCTCCGTTGTTATAACTCAACGCAGTCACGCTGTCCACGTGGCCTTCAAAGCTATACAACAACGGAGTTTCATCATCCTTGTTGTTGCCAAAGCAATCCAAATCCCACACCTTGACACTCGCATCCATACTGCCAGTGAATGCCAAATTGTTAAAAATGTCCACACAGTTGACAGAGGCGTAGTGGCCCTCTAGCAGTCCAATACACTTGTATCTGTTCATGTCCCACAACCTAACAGTGTTGTCAAGCGAACAGGTCAATAGTCGGCCATATGGCTCATCAAATGCAAGGCATGTAATTGGATCATGATGCGCTTGAAATTTGTGTATTTGATCACCTGCTTTAAAACTTTTCGTAGTGGAGGTAACTCGAGAATACGATTTGCTATCTTCTTCCATATACACATTGACGTAATCATCATCATACGCATCGCCGGAGTCTTCGGCACTGGTGTCCTTAGTTTCGCCTCTCTCCAACGAACTCCCTGCTGTATCTCTTTTATCTTTTACGGAGCCGTTACTTCTATTTTTGTTTTTCTTGTTTTTCAGCTTCGCCATATTGTTGTTAGTTCCATTTGACTCACCGTCTGGGTTGACTTCATTATTTTCATCCAGTTCGTCATATTCGGGGACATCTATATCTTTAATGAATTCTAGTCGTTCCTTGATTTCTAGTAGGTGGTTTTCGAGATCATTTTCCGTCTCTTCGTAATAGGCGACGTTATCGGAGATCTCCTTTCTCCGCAGGTACAGTCTATCGATTTTGGCATCAATTTCGTCCACCTCACTCTTCCCCAATCCTTTACGAATTTCCAACAAATCCAAATGGTAGTTGATGTCGGAGATGAAGTTCAGCAGCACCCGTTGATTCTGGCATGTTTTGATTTTCTCACTTGTGATTTCTTCGATTTTTTTCAATCGTGTTGCAACCAAGGGCGTCTTATCTTTGCCTCTACCCTTTTGTTTGCGCTTCCCGCCACTGTCCTCCAGCAGCTTCCCCGACATGGCTCTGATGCTCAGGATCGTGTCGTCGACCTCGGGCAACACGGCCGCAAAGCCCTGGAAAAGAGAGAATCGGCTCTCTTCGCCCGGCGTGCTGCTGTGGATCCCGCTGCCCGCCGGGTCCCGGTCCCGGATGTCGTTCAGCATGTCGTTCGACAACACGTTGAAGTCCTTCTTCTTCTTTCCTTCTCCGGTGAAATTCGATCGTTTCAACGACCGGGCCACACGCACGTTGTCGTTGTGCTTTGCAAGCAGCCCCAGCAGCCCATTCGACTTGCCCGAGGCCACGCCACTCTTGCCGTCGCCCTTTGGATCAAACGTCGACTTGAACGCCATGTTCTTCTGGATCATATCGTTGATGTTCGTGTTGGTGGTGGCCGAATTCACTAGCACCGACGCCGTGGTGGCCAGCTTCGCCAAGTCCGAATTCAAGTTCTCCATCTCTCTCTCTCCTCCTCCTCTGTTGCTTGGATTTCGTGTGTCTGCAGGAAGGTCTGATCCTCCATCTCTTCCCTCTGGTCTTCTTTCTCCTCCCAATCCACCCTGTATTTCTCTGGTTCTCTAGTTCTCTCTCATTCTCCCTTCCCCAATTGGAAATAACTCAAAAGGGGAAAAAAACGAAAAATAGAAAAGAATAAAAAGGGGAAAAAATGCGAAAATGCGAAGAAAAGAGCCATCTCGGCAAACCTGCCTAATTGGGCAATTGTATTTTCATGTTAGGTTTCATGGTAATATTACAAAACGGGATGGGGTTGAGTTTAGACAATCGGATGCTTCCGTAGCCCGAGGCCGCCGGAGTCAGCTCCGCCACTTGACAAAGACTTCGTCGGTACGGAACTTTTGGCTACAGATGCTCTCGTCAACGGGACACTGGCCACCCATACGGTACTCCAGGATACCGGCCTGTGCTATCATGACCCCGTTGTCGATGCAGAACCTCTCGTCGGTCGCATAGACATGGCCGGCCCTGTCCCGAGCCATGATGGCCATCATCTCCTGCAACCGCTCGTTGCAGCCAACACCCCCGACTATCAGAACCTGGTTGGAGTTGACATGGGCCATGGCACGCTCGGTTATCTCCACAAGCATGGCAAAGAGACACTCCTGCAGAGAGTAGCACAGGTCCTCCCTGGTCTCCGTCCCCCGGCGGGCAATTTCTTCAATGTGCTCCAGAATCCCACTCATACTCAGATCCATGCCCTTGACCGTGTAGGGGAGCTCGATGAATTTGGAGCCCTTCTTGGCCAGCTGCTCGATGTTGTAGCCCGGCGACGGGGCATTCGGGATCTTCAGGACCCGGGCAAACCGGTCCAAGCAGTTCCCGATGGCAATGTCCAACGTCTCGCCAAAAATCCGATACCGTTGTCTGCTGTACGCAATGACCTGCGTGTTACCACCGCTGACGTACAACACCACCGGATTCTCGGCACCGGTCACCTCTCTCCCCATCTCGATGTGGCCTACACAGTGGTTCACCCCCACCATCGGAATCCCCCACATCAGACTCAACGCCCGTGCAGCAACAACCACACTCTGCAGCGGAGCCCCCATTCCTGGTCCTTGTGTGAAACAGATGCAATCGATGTCGGGAATCTCAACGCCGGCCTCCTCTATGGCCCGCTTCACCAGTCTCACTACCCAGTTTCGGTGGTGTCTGGCGGTGTCTCGAGGCATAAAGCCCTGGCCCGGTGGTGCATTATATGTGTCCCTGACATTACTCAATATCACTGCCCGGTTTTCCTTAACCGATGGATCGCCAACTGGCTGTTTAACTATGCCTATACCCAATTTGTTTGCAGATCCCTCCATCCCGAGGCCAATATACCATTTCTGGTCTTTTCTGGCACGCGTGTCAAAATTCAACTTCATTTTATTGATGGCTCTTTACTGCTGATGTCCGGATATTCCAAGCTATCGGGATTTCCAAGGAGAAACAAAAGAAGATTGGTGTGGAGAAAAAACTTATACAATTTCGATAGAACAAAAAGTAAAAAAAAAGTAAAAAAAATGCAAAAATGCAAAAAATGGTAAAAATAGTAGAAATGGTGGAAAATAGAAAACAATACGTAAAATAAACACGATATTAAAATTTCATTACTGTACTTCTTATACAAAAACTATAAAACTATCAAATTATGAAAAGGAAAGAGAAAAATGTGAAATATCCAAGATTCAAGGTTGGAAAAAGAAGCAAAGAAAAACACAATTATTACAATAACAAAAACAAAAACAAATTACAACAGGAAATTGACGGCAGTTTCAGAATCATTATTCCAAGAAATCAAACCAGTAAACGTAACAAGTCCTTCCATTTGAATTGCTTCAAAACTTCACGCACGTCAGTATCTTCCTGTGGGGATTTTTTGGTACTCTCATCATCGGTGGATGATTCAATATCAACCACTTCTTCGGTGACAACACCTTCACCTTCTGGCTCATAGACACTCTCATCTTCATCAAAAACACCAAACGCAATATCGGTAGGTCTATCCAATGCATGGAACTCGCAACCTGTTCTACGGCAGTTCAAGTAGATAATGGAGATACGAGCAGCAGCACACATCAAACCAAAAACAATACCACCAAATGGCGCAATGATGAAAGCTCCAAACGCACCCCAGTCGTTTGGATCGTAAACACCGTTCCAAATTAATAATAAATAGCCACCTTCCTTGGCACTTCCGTAATAAATCCAACCAAAAACGAAAACTGCAAATAAGGAGCCCAACGCCCCAACGATGATATCCAAGCCACGCAAGAAATGGAAATGTTTGGATAAACCGAGAAACATTATAGGAACAATGGCAGAGGATAACAAATCTGCAATGAAATAAATTTGCAAAACATTGGCAGAGCATTCGATTGCAACAACCAATGCCGGAACCATAATAATGCAACACAAGATTCTTGAATAAATTATTGGAAACTTGTTTCTGAATAGATCATTGGAAAGGGAGGAGGTGACAGCTGATTGCAACGAGTCAAACGTGCAGGTTGACAACAAAACAGAAAATAATAAAATGACACCAATGACCCATTTGTGCATATGACTAACCAAAATGAAAAATGCATTGGTTGCATCATCTGAGCCAATCTTTAAATCGCCTGTCCAAACCGCCAAGATACCAGGGAGTCCAACCAACGTACATACAATAGCAATGACCACAGAGGCAATCCCGGTTGCAATGTATAGATCTTTATCTGTTTTAGCTGCAAAAGTACGTAACCAAAAACCCGACATGAAGGCATCGTTTGTCAGAATGGCGACATTTAGAATATAAAAAACCATCCAACCCAACTTGTTTGAACCCATCAGTTCATGGTAAGTCTCATGTTTGATATCCATATCGATATGAATTTCAGTGGCATAGGCAACAATACCTATAATCATAACAACCAAAACAAAAAGTGCTTGAAACGTGTCCGTAGTAAACGACACCCCAAAACCACCAATCGATGTGTAGATGGTAGTGACAACACACTCGATAACAATACATGGAGTTGGCTTGATGCCCGCCAATGCAGAAATGGCATCTCCAATGGCAGTTAGTTCACCAACCATGAATAGGAATAGCGTGAGCACGGTTGATGCCGATAATCCCAACGCCGTAAGCGGGCCGTATCTACGTGTACACCATTCGGTGAGCACAAACCCATCGGGACATCTTCTTCTAATCAGTGGACCAAAGAAGGAAAAGCAAACAATTGGAAAAGCACCTGCCAAAACATAAACCATTAAACCTTGAATACCTGCTATATTGGCAATTTGAGTGTACGTTGTTAAAATACCAACACCCATACCTATAGAAACAAAAACACGAAAAGACAGATGTCATTGTTAGTATCAACAGCTGCAAAGGGATACAACGGAAATTTTCAAAAGAAAAATGTATAAGCTGGTATGATCGTTGATATTTTGACAGTTGTAACAAAATAATCATAGTACTATTTGAAGTTTCAACGGTATAGGAAGTGAAGTTGGATGAATTGCGGAAACGTAAAAGGAGTTGCCTTTTTCTCTCTGTCAAAGTAGGACCTTGAACAGAGAATATCTTTCAGTTTTTGCTTCTGAGGAAGAAAAAAACCAAAGACAGAAACCCAGATGGAATCTGCATCCTCTGAAATTCCCGTATGACAAAAAACCAAAGACAGAAACCCAGATGGAATCTGCATCCTCTGAAATTCCCGTATGACAAAAAACCAAAGACAGAAACCCAGATGGAATCTGCATCCTCTGAAATTCCCGTATGACAAAAAATCAAAGACAGAAACCCAGATAGAATCTGCATCCTAGGACATTCCCATATGACAAAAAAACCAAAAAAATAATAAAATCATATCAAATCCATTTTATCTTTTGAGAATTTTCATTGTACCAATAAAAGTAACAAAAAAATGCACAACAAAAATTCAACCCGGTTTCTGTGTTGCAGAATCGAGTCGAATCTTATTGTGAAATCAAAAGATGGATTCAACTATTTTTTTTCAACAATATATGATAATCCTCCCGCAAGAATTAACTTGATCGAGTTAAACGGTATAAATCTCAGCCCAAGGCACCCGTTTATCCATATTGTGAAAAGAATATGTGAAAAGAAAGACAAAAAAGGTAAGTAGAAAAGAAAACAAGTCAATGATTTCTAGAAATAGAAGGAAGAGTTGTGTACTGAATCGTGTGTTCGGATATCGTTTGTTGTTGAAAAAATCTCGGTATAAATCAATCTTGGATGATGGTTACTTCTTCGACGGAAAAGTGTTACTAACCTGACGCAATGAAATTTAATGCTAGTGCAAATCCAGTCCTTGTACCATTGGATGAGAGAAACTGGTCTTTGTGGTTGCTTTTTCTTAGTTGATAGACTGCAATTGCAATACCACTCACCAGCATGGCTCCGTACGCCATGTAAATAATCGCATTGGACGCTTGTGATGACAAACCCATCTTAAATACTACTGTTCTATAACAATACCTTAATCTTCAAGCTGTTGGCTCAATCTTTACCAGGCGGAGATACTAATAAAAAAAAGACTCGTGTATGGAAGAAAGAAGCAAAACAATAAAACTTCTAATCGAGTGGCTGTATGGTCTGTTATATATAGATATTAAGCTAGGTTTTCAGCTGTTGAAAAGGTAATTACTCACGTTTATATAAGAAAACAAGTTTAAAACGGAAACAAAGAAAAAAAAATTTTCTGTTTCTTTCGGATTGTTGTGATTTCTACGTTTTTATTCCTCTATTCTGCCAACGGAAAAGCACATCAGGTGTCGGGGTTTAGATGGTGAAAATCATGCAACATATCGACAGAATGGTTTGAGATCTAATGGTTTACAAACGGCCATATATATATATATATATATATATATATATATATATACATTTACACAAAGATGTGGGTATTTGCTTCCATGTTTTTTTTTTCTGTTGGTGTCATCAACAAAACCTCCTTACCGTTTTTTGTTTGCACAAGTTTCTGTCTGTAAAGCTCCTCTGCCCAAAGAGAATCGACCGTGGAAATAAGGTTATTTCCCACAGATGCCCCAGGACAAGCATCCATCAGTCTGTTTTCTCGGGAATAGAGGAGTCCGAAGAATCCAAAAGAACAATCTCGGTGTTTCCATTTCTAGAGGTGTGCCTGCCATCTTCACGGCTGCGTTTGGCTTTCCTCTCTCTGTGTTGTCTGTGCTTTGGCTTTCGTACACGGCTGTCTTTGAACCCCTGGACCGTTTCATCGTGGACACGAACGTCGGTGCTGTTCAGGCTTCCTTGGCTCTTGTCACCTTTCTTGCTCTTGGCCCGGGCCTTCTTCGTTTTAGATCCTTTGGGGCCTCGGGTCTTGACGCTCTCCTTCTTGGTCCTCTCTCCCTTGGCTTTCTCCCTCTTGACATACACTTCCTCAGAGGTACCCCGTTCGGTAGAACTTGGCCTTCCCCCCTCCATACTATGTGTGGAATCGGTTTGGGTCCCAGAGTCTTCCTCCCTGTGTGTAGCCATCTGAGCTGCCTCTTCTCCAGTGGCTGCGTCCTCAACTTCTTCCAACTGGGCTGCCTCTTTTCCAGTGACTGCCTCGTCCGCTTCTTCCAACTGATCTGCTTTTGCGCCTTCATTGGCGGGTTCCTCATCGAAATGGCCTTCCGCTGTAGACGTGGAAACTTCACCTTTACCAGTAATTTCCCCATCTAGACCTTCTCTGTGGCATTCGTGCTCTGCTTCGGTATTGCTCTGATTGGTGTTTTCCCTTTCCAGTTTTCCCTGCTCCAACTCTTCAGCCTCCTTCAAGCATTCTTGAATATATGTATGGCATTTCAAGAAACTATTCTTGCATATTAAATCACTATTCAACACCTCATCAATATCTCCCTGACATAATTTATCATCATCGAAACAAGCACGAAACTTCCTTAACTTCTCGATATCAGATTTATAGGTAAATGTCAATTTACTCAATGCCCGCAAAATTGGCTTGTATTGCATTTTATGGATCTTATTATGATAATCGTAGTTTCTTAACAACGCCATGAATTGGATTCCAACATCAAGATGGATCGAGCTACAGGCTGCATCTTCATCTTCTACCATCACAAGGTTGTACGGATCTGTCCAATACAATAAACTTTCAATTATGAAATTTGCAGTAACCGGTTGCTTGACCTCAAGCTCTTGATTTAACCTCGTAATCTCTTCCCAGTTTCTATAAAGTCTATCAACCGTATCATATACGATACTGGCAATGAGCTCTTGGTGACTTTTGTGTGAAAATGCATAGGTCGGTATACAAAATTTCAAACACTGCTTCAATGGTTTGTTCTTATTGACTTTTGGGTTGAAGTACGTTAGTAGCGTCGTTTCAAATAGTTCGTCATCGGTGATAACTCCACATAAAAATAATTTGAATAATGTAACTGCAACAACAGACTGTGCTTCAGGTTTACTCTCATCCTTCAGCGTGCGGTAAAATACTTTGGCTACGGCCATGGTATCAATACTAATTTGTTGATCGCTCTGTAAAATGGAAATACCATGAATGGTGAGCAAATCGCCAATCACTTTTAAACCAGTCACAACAAATGATTCATAGTCACTTCTAGTAACAAAAATACCTGCAACAACCATTGTTGAAACAGCAACTTTCTTGTCTAATAGACCGCATAGACCATGGCATGTTAGCGCTAGCTCACGTACTTCAACTTCAGACCTTTCGTTAACACATGGAACGATGAAATTGTCAAGCAACGAAATCAAGAGCATATTTTCTCTCAATGGGGCAAATACTAATTGCAGCATGCACTTGGCAATGGTTAAACAATCGGTTAAGATTTCAGGAGACAATATCGAAACTTGGTCAATTTCTTCTTGTCTTGATTTGTTAGCTTCAATTATAGATTGTCTGGACATATCATTCATGGCAGAGTGATACTCATCTGAGTCACTTATATCTGAATCTGAATCAATGTCACCTTCATCCTTTCTCAAAAGATTGGCAACCTTGGTGTTCAAGTCCTCCGTGGTTTCGATTTCAGAGTCGTCAATTTCAGAATTGTTTCTGCTACGCCTTTGTCTCTTCCTAGCATTTGCTGCGGCAAGAATTTCCTTCTGCTTTGCCACTTCTTCTTCCTTTTTCAAATCCATAACCCTTTCATACTCTGAGTCTTTTAAATCGTTAATAATTTCAATTGTCATTTGACAGAAATCTCTTTCATTTATAGCTAATTTTCTCAAACATTCCATTAATAATGGTAGTATCGGTTCAGTCACCGTGTTGCCACTTAAAGTTGACCTCAAAACGCTGTACATTTTATTTCTACCAAATCCATCACTATAGTCATAATCCACTGCAATTTTCAGTAGTTGCATAATAATATAGTTATATTCATCGGGGTCAATAATATCTAAGGAAATTGCAAGTTCTGCATTTTGTTCTAGTGCTTCTCTATTATCACTAATCTTTTTAAAGTTCTCATTTCTTAAAGTAAAATAATGATCAATTAATGTTGCAAACTCCGCAGCTTCTAAAAATGTGTCCTCTAAGATACTCGTTTCATTATTATCCTGGCAATATTGAAAGACAACCCGTAATAATAGCGATAACGGTGGAGTCAATGATTCAAAAAATTCGGAGTCAATTTTCAAGTTATTAACAATACCGGGGTTTTTATCCAACAGCGTTCTGACTGCAATGTCGGCAATATCGCTTTCAATCACATTTAATCTATCCAAAAACTCAATAATATCATTTTTGGTGTCATCCATCCACGTCGTAGTTAACCAGTTACCTGCAGCTTTTCTAACGTTTTCATCTCTATCTCTCAGTCCCCATTCCAGTAATTTATTCCGGTTTGCCGAACTTATGTCGGTGAAGTGGCTATAGCTTGGCAAGACTCTGGAGAATAATATCCTTCTGTTTGTTGCGTCTATGTCTCTTGCACGTTCAACGATAAAAGGTTCAGTAAATTTATTCTTTTCAAGATTTTTCATGCAAGCCCTACGAACCTCTGAATTTAAATCGTTTTGCATGATAAATCTCAGTTTTTTGCCTGATAATGATAATGCACCCCCATCATCATTCTGAAAACACGATAATGCAGCAACTGCCTTTATACGAACTGACGAATCCCGATCATAAATTCTTGTTGACAATTCATCTGAAATTGACTCATATAAATCCTCATCCATACCACCGCAATTCCCAATAATGTATGACAGTAAGTGACAGACACGGTATCTAACCGTTGTATTCATTGCATCCAAACCTTTAACTAAATATTTTAGAACCCTTTCAACAAACCCCGTGTACAGCTCTTCACGTTCCCCCATCGACAGCGTATATACTTCAGGGTTTTCGCTTGCTGATGAAGAATTTGTTGGATTCATCAGTTCAAAAAATGATGAAACAAATTTGACGACTTTATCGGCAGCTTTCACGCTCTTTTTGATTGGTAGAATCTTATTTAGAAGAAAGCAAAAGAAATTATTAAAGACCTCTGATAACTCCAATGCATGGGCACGTTCCATAATAGTTTTCAAAATAGTAAGGTGACGTTTGTGAACCGCAACCGTTGTCTGTACTTCTTGGAAGGTCTTACGCATAGCCATTTGAAGCTCCGTACCGTTGGATATCTTCAGGATATTGTTCAAATATTTATATGACTTGTCCTTACTCTTCTTTTTGGCATCGGCTTTAGAAATCGCTTTGTCAATATCCCCATCGTCATCAACATCTTCTTCCTCTTCTTCCTCATCATCATTATCATCGTCATCTCCTTCTTCCTTGTGCTCGTCGCCACCTTCCTCGCCTTCTTCGTCTTCGTCCTCGTCATCTTCCTCATCATCATCCTCATCCTCATTCTCATCTTCTTCTTCATTCTCTTCTTCGTCACTGGTATTTTCACCTCTAATGTCATTGTTTTCTTCTTCATTCACCTCTTCTTCGATCCCATGTATTCCATTCATAGAAATATCTCCACTCTTGTGATCCGCCATTTTTCTGTTAGAAGACCGTGCTTCGGCCGTAGAAAATCCCCGTTTCCCCATTATTTTAACCTATGTGAGGGCTTTGATCTTCTAGTGCGTCCACTCAATAGAGAAGCAGAAGAAATCTTGTTGTTCCAGGATTATTAACACGTAAATGAGCCAACATAAAGAAAACAAAAACATGGTAAAATCA
The DNA here is from genome assembly GCA_030142935.1 of Pichia occidentalis. Lineage (NCBI taxonomy): Eukaryota > Fungi > Ascomycota > Pichiomycetes > Pichiales > Pichiaceae > Pichia > Pichia occidentalis. The sequence goes on along the minus strand of JANQBI010000005.1, from coordinate 563,521 downwards.
GAAAACAAACAAATAAACTAAACAGGAAATATGGTAAAAAATACTAAAATAAAGAAGATTCCGCGGCTTACCTCAACTTTGATACAAAGTCTCTACTGTATTTTTCTTTCATGTTTTCTTAGAAATCTTTCTCTTTCTGGTATGTTTATATGTTATGTGCAACTCTTTTCGTCTCTAGAGTGGACATTTGGAGGGACAGAGAACTCTGAATAATCATTGATAAATGGCCGATATCAATCCATCATTTTCTTTGTATAATCTGACACTTAAGCGGCCGACGGGAGGTCTTGCATCCATCATTGGGAATTTTTCAGGCTCAAGAAAAACACAGGAGATTGTCAGAGCAACACAAACATCACTAGAAGTATGGATATTTAATAAATACACAAAGGTGCTGAGCAGAACACATTGCCAAGATTTGTTCTGCAATATTAGAAATATATCAGCATTGAAGGCTGCGGAATCGGCGAAGGATTTAGTTGTTCTGACGTCAGATAGCGGTATGCTGACGATTATCGAGTATGATGCAGTGACCAACAAATTTGTTCCCGTGGCAAATGAACCATTCTATAAGACTGGAATACGTCGTCTATCGCCAGGTGAGTACATAGCTATTGACCACAGAGGTAGAGCGGCCATGGTGGCGGCGTTGGAGCGTAATAAACTGGTCTATACATTTGCAAAAAACAACGGAAGTGAAAACCAACTGACAGTCAGATCACCAGTAGAAGCCAGTAGAAATGGTTTATTAACGTATGATATGGTGTCAATGGATGTTGGGTTTGAAAATCCAACGTTTGCTGCTATTGAGACAGATTACAATGATCCCTCACATAAAAAAGTTTTGAATTATTATGAATTTGATTTAGGTTTAAACCACGTCATTCTAAATGAAACAGCAGTCATTGATTATACATCCAATCATATAGTTGCTGTTCCTGGTGGAATTGACGGTCCAAGTGGTATACTGCTTTGTTCTGAGAGTATGGTTCAATATAGGTTTCCTTTCAAACCGTCACATTATGTCCCTATTCCAGTGAGAAAAAATGGTCAAAACTCTGAGAAGTCGATAATTGTTAGCAGCATTGTTCATAAGATGAAAAATGACTTTTTCATTTTATTGCAAAATCAATTCGGAGATATTTTCAAGGTGACTTTAGACTTTACAACTACTCAGGAAACTCAATATGATGATTTAATGAATTATGATAGAGGTCCCGGTATGGTCACATCACTGAAGATTAGATATTTTGATACAATACCGGTATGCACCTCGATGGTAATTCTGAAAAGCGGGTTTTTGTTTGCCGATTGTGAGCATAGTGATAAATTAATTTACCAGTTTGAGAAATTGGGAGATGGCAAGGATGAGACGGAATGGAATTCCCAAGATTATCCTGATGAACAATCTGTCTTAGAAGAATCTTTTGAAAATATCGAATTTGAAACAAAAGCCAACGATAATATAGTGTTAGTAGATACTAATGTCAATCTGAATCCGATGCTTGATTTGAAAGTAATTTCTGGTGATTTTGTGCAATCATTGCCAGAACTTTATTCTGTGACAGGTATGGGGACGAGATCAGGAGTAAAAGTTATACACAATGACATTCCGTTATCAGAAATTGTGACGCAAGATTTACCCTCTCCCATTTTGCATTCATTTACTTGTAAAATTCATAAAAATGATAGCTTTGATAAATTTATTGTACTGTCATTTTTTGACGGGTCTATTATATTGAGTATTGGTGAAGAAGTTGAGGAGGCTGAAAACTCCGGTTTCATTGATACCGTTACCACGTTAAATGTATGTCAGATAGGTGCAGATTCAATTGTTCAAGTGCACGCTACCGGTTTAAAACAAATATTTTATTCTGAAAATGATGAACCTATAAAAACGGTGGATTGGAATCCTCCTCCGGGAATTGAAGTTTTAAAGTCCGCATGTACTAATACACAAGTGGTGATTGCACTTTCTAATGGCGACCTTGTTTATTTTGAAACTTCAGATTCCACTGATATTCTAGTCGAGTATTCATTACACAAGGAATTCAATGCGTCCATCACTGATGTATGTTTAGGTGATATCCCATTGGGAAGAGTTAGAGCACCGTTCATAATAGTTACATGTAAAGATTTAAGCGTACATGTTTTAACAACAGATCCTAAGAACACACTAAATACTATGTTTACAACAAAGCTTCTTGAAAATGCATGCTCGGTTGCTATCACTTCTTATAGAGCCAAGACTACCATTGACTATAAAAATGAGGACGATGTGGATATTACAAATGAACTATTAATACGGGGTCATGATAAAACTATCAACTGGGTTCATATTGGGTTGCGGAATGGTGTTTATTTAAGGTATGTTTTAACCGACGATGGTAAACTTGAAAACCTGAAAATGAAACTTATTATAGCTTCCCCATTAAAAATTTTCCCTATTTCGATTACAAACAAAAATGGAGAGTCGATAACCCTTGCAGTAATCAATTCGTTGCTTTCATTTATAGTTGTACCTGATCTTCACGACGATATCAAGCTTGTGCCGTTACCAATTCCAGAAAAATTTGTGGAGTTAGATGATGAAACTGCAGGTGAAGAAGGAGAGGAAGGAGATGAAGAAGAAAAACCCGAACTTGTATTAGAAAAAACTTACGGATGTATCGTACCCCTGCATTCCGAAGATGTTCCACAAGGTTTGCTTGTTACTCATGGTGACAAACTAACTATTGCTTCTGTTTCATTGTTTAATATTGTTGATCAGATCAAGGACTCAGGAGATTGTCAAGCATCTTTATTAGATGCTTTAAGCAATTTAAGCAACATTGAAACCGTTCCAACCAGATATACACCACGTGCTATATGTCATTCACTAAGCAATACATATAAAATGAGTTATATTGCATGTTCAGATTTAAATATTGACAGTATATTCAATGCAGAGGAGGATGGTTTAAAGGACAATAAAGAAGTTATAACGTATGGAAATATGAGTGATGAAATTTTGGAAAAATTCCAAGCTTTACAGCATGTGGGATATCCATCAAATAAGGATAAGAGCGGTTCGTGCATTCATGTATTTTCAGAAGAAAATTTAGCAATAGGTCAAACTATTGAACTACTTGATTCAGAGATGGCATATAGATTAGAAAGCGCAACATTGGAGTATAATAAGCAGGTTGGTGATTATTTGTTGGTAAGTACAATTAAAAAATTCAATCCTAGCGATTCAAAGAAGTTTGAAGAGTGCTTTATTCGGATTTATTGTGTTGAAGAGGATGGAAGTTTACGATATCTTTACAAGCAAGAATTCCCAGCGCCTGTATTAGCCATTCATTCATTTCAAGGATATGTAGTTTTGGGATTTGGTAATGAAATTGGACTGTATCAGCTTGGTAGACTACAGATGTTAAGGAGAACTGGTATAAAATTGAAAGATATTGGGGTTCACGAAATCATAGATATGAAAAGTTCTGGCTTTAGGTTATTCATAAGTGATATAAGATCCAGTGTTCGAATTCTTTTGTATGATAGTGAAGAGAACATATTCATTCCAATGGTTGATGATTGTGTTAATAGACATATTACAAGAAGCTTAACTTTAGATCATGATACAATTATTGTAGGTGATAAATTCGGTACATTGAGTGTTTTAAGATGTCCAAATTCAGATTTAGAAATTGAAAAGTATAAATTTATGAATGGGTCCAATGTAAACATGATTAAATTTGAGTTGATAATGAGTTTTTACGTTGGTGATATGATTACTGGGCTATTTCTTGACCAAATCGGAATAGGGGGTGAAAAATCGATTATATATGGAGGTATCAATGGACTAATTGGATCATTGAGCGCAATGAAAACAGTGAAGGAAGTTAATTTCTTTCGAGAATTGGAAAAACTGATGAGAAAAGTGTATCAAGGTATGAAAATTGAAGAGGGTGAAGAACATGATTCAAAAATTGAACCGAACAAATATGGGATTGTTGACAGTGATGTTCTAAAATTTAGGAGTTACTATGTACCTAAAAAGTCGTGCATTGATGGTGATTTGATTGAATCATTTTTTAGCATTGATGAAACCTTAAAAGAAAGAATTGCCAGTGCAATGGATCGGTCGGTACCACAAATCGAAAAAAGAATTATAGAGATGAGACATAGAGTCGGATATTAAATATACAACTTAGTTTTGATTTACTTTAATAATTAGTTTTGGATAGCTTTTCGGTGGTTCTTTGATATTTAAAAGTATCTAATAAGTATGTATATATTAATGACAAAAAGATAAAAAGTGGCAGCTAAACTAGCTCCACACGTTTTTAAAGGGATCATCACCTACCAAATTATTGCTCTGTGTTTGATTAATAACTGGTGTGACAGAAGAGACCGAATTGTTCCACGATCCTGAAGGATTTGGATTGTTAGAGATATTGATATTGGACAATGTTGAGGTTGTACTGGATGCTGAATATGTTTGACGATTCAACGAAATGTTACTCGATGAAGGGGTAGGGGAAGAATATAAACTTAGGATACTCTTCTTTAAATCCGGTCTGGTATTACCTCTATGCTGGTTTTGCGGTGTCTGTGATGTTGGTGATGCACTATCTGCTGTCTTAGATGCTGAATGGTTTTCAAGGAGTGATAGCGTGGGGTTTGTGTTTGATCTATTGACGGCTACCGGACGATCCAAAAGTGAAGACGTTGACGAAGACTGGGCCAGCGGAGTGGTTTTCGGAGGACCGAAATCCAACAGGGACGAAAGATCGTTGGTTGTGCTCTGTGCTTTGCTGGCCGAGGATGCCGCCGCTGGTGCCGCCAATGAAGCTGGTGCATGTGCCGAAGTTGAGGTAGGCACGTTTTGGTATCTTGCAGCATCTCTTGAGCCGTCGTCTTTCCATTTACCAAGCACGTACTTTGTACGAACAAAACTTTCGACCTTGCTATCCATTGGCACATAGCCGCCCAATTCGACTTCGCTTTCGTTTCTTGGTTTCAACTTGGCTTCCCAGTATGCGTTTGCACGTCTATTACCCCATTGGCACATTGAGTCGGTTTGCTCGTCTGTCCAAGAGTCCAAATCGACACTTTTGACTCTGGTTATATGGGTGCCCAACGAACGGTGGATACCACTGCATCGGATACAGATGAAGAGACCCAAGTTCCACGACGCCCATCTTGGATTTTTGGCGGTTTTGCAGTCAGCACAGTGTCTGTTTGCTGGATCTTCCAGGAGCTTCATCAAACGAGCCTTATTCTTAGCTGTTGTTGCATGCGATTTGTTGTGAGACATTGTGTACGCTCTTGTCGGTCTTCCTTTTCCTTTCTTTCTGTTGTTTTTCGTCCTTTAGATGGGCTTTGAAAAAGCACAAGCACAATAAGGATCGTAGCAGGTTTGTAAACAATAACTGCTAGAGAAAGTTGCCAATACATGTAATGGCTAAAAAAAACTTGTCACCTCCATTTGGTCTTTCTCGCTCGATATGTGAATCGGAAAAATACAACAATACACACATGTATGATCAACAACTGAATACAGGAACACAGATAAAAAATACCGGTCGTGTTGTCCATACAAGGTTTTTATTAACCAGAAATTTTGGAAATTACTGCAAGTTAGACTATAAAAAGAATCATAAGAAAATCATATTAATGTACTTTAAAAAAACAGGTGATATGTTGACTTGTGTTGTGATGGCTTGGATGGAGAAAGCACCGGCTTGTATTCCTTTATTTAGAAAGGAGCATCAAGTCTTGATAAAACCTTTTTATCAGCAAAATAAGCGTCCATTTTCTTGGCCTTTTCAACAACAGCATCGGTGGTGAAACCGAATTTTTTGAAGAGAGCGTTTGCAGGAGCAGATGCACCGAAATGATCAAGGGAAATATGGCCATGAGCATATTTGCCCCAACCGTAAGAGCTCATAACTTCGATACTCAAGACTGGCATGCCGTCTGGTAAAATACTCTTTTTGTAGTCATGGGATTGGTTGTCGAAAGTGTAGAAGTCTGGCAAAGAGACAACTCTGGTTGGAACGCCGTTCTTGATCAACTCCTTGGCGGAGTCGATGGCCAACGAGACTTCGGAACCGGTGGCAGCAAGAATCAATCTTGCATCTTCAACATCGAACGCAACGTAACCACCTCTTGAGGCCTTTTCGATGGACGAATTGTCAAGTTGTGGCAAGCCTTGTCTGGTCAATGCAATGACTGAAGGAGTTGATGTAGATTCGAGAGATTTCTTGTATGCAGCAGAAACTTCATTACCGTCAGCAGGTCTCCAGACCATCAAGTTTGGAATGGCTCTAAAGTGGGCCAAGGTTTCAATTGGTTGATGGGTTGGACCGTCTTCACCTAAACCAATTGAGTCGTGGGTTGCAACCCAGACAACAGGATGGCCTGATAATGCAGATAATCTGAGAGCACCAGCAGCATAAGACACAAAGTTGAGGAAAGTACCACCATATGCCTTGTAGTTAGCACCATATGCGGATATACCATTCATGATTGCACCCATGGCGTGTTCACGGACACCGTAACGAACGTAACGACCGGAGTAGTCGCCCAAGCCGGTTGAAGGTGGTTGGAAATCGACAGCATCAGGCCATCTGGTCAAATTTGAAGGGGTCAAATCTGCAGAACCACCCATCAATTCAGGCAAGTCTTGTTCCAACTTACACAAGACGATTTCGGACATCTTTCTTGAAGCCAAAGCGGAATCTTCAGGCTTGTAGACTGGCAACAACTTTTCCCAGTTGTCTGGCAACTTTCCAGACAATCTTCTGGCAATTTCGGCACCTTCTTCTGGGTATTCTTGACAGTATGCGTCGAAGAGGTTATCCCATTCTTTGTTGGCCTTTTCACCGGCTTCTGCGACGGATTTGTAGTGGGCGTAGACATCTTCATCCACGTTGAAAGACTTTGTTGGGTCGAAACCGAACTTTTCCTTCAATTGTGCGATATCGTCGGCCTTCAAAGGCGAACCGTGAACGCCCGAGGAGCCGGCATTCTTGGAACCGAAACCGATGGTTGTAGTCATCTTAATACATGTTGGCTTGTCCTTTGATTGTTTGGCCAATTCGATTGCCTTCAAGAGACCGTTGAAATCTGTGTCTGCGTTTGGAACGTCGATGATTTCCCAGCCGTAGGATTCCAATCTCTTGGAGACATTTTCGGTGAATGCAATGTCGATGGAGCCATCGATGGAGATCTTGTTGTCGTCGTAGAAGGCAATCAAGTTACCCAATTGGAGGTGGCCTGCCAAGGAGCAAGCTTCCGAGGCGACACCCTCCATCATACATCCATCTCCGAAAAATGTGTAGGTGAAGTTGTCTGAGATGGTGTAGTTAGGCTTGTTGTACTTGGCGGCAAAGTTGGCCTGGGCGATGGCCAGACCGACGGCGTTTGAGACACCCTGACCCAGAGGACCGGTTGTGACGTCGATGCCCGGGGTTTCACTTTCTGGGTGGCCTGGGGTTTTGGAGTCCAACTGTCTGAAGTTCTTCAAGTCGTCCATGGACAATGGGTAGCCTGTCAGATGCAGCATGATGTAGAGCAAGGCGACGGCGTGACCATTGGACAAGACAAATCTATCTCTGTTGATCCAATCTGGGTTTTTTGGGTTTGTTTTCATCTGGGAGAACAAGACATGGGCTGCTGGGGCCATGCCCATTGGGGCACCTGGATGGCCTGAGTTGGCCTTTGCGACCACATCTGCTGCCAAGGCTCTGATGGTGTTGACGGATTTCAATGTAATATCAGACATTATGCGTGATGGTTGTACGATGAGTTTTGTGATTACTAATCTACACCAAAAGAAGGAGATGCAAAGGAGGGGGGAGGGGAGGAGAAAAGGGAGGGAAAGAGAAGAAACAAAGCGAAACGGAATGGAAGAAAGCAGTATACGGAAAGGAATGAAGTGAACTGAAATGAAATCAAGCAAAGTTAAAGGAAATCAGTTCCTAATATAGGGCAAATAGTAGATGAAATAGGCAAAAATCAGAAAATCAGAAAATTGTAGCTTTTTTTATGGTATTTCTTATAAAAAATCAACAAAAAAGGACAATAGAATACCCAAATTTCTCGATAACAGGAATTACAGATATTACCATATTACTCTATTACAGGATATATATACTATATGTAGTAGATGGAAATGGATGTATATATATATATATTTAGGAAATATGTTAATATATCCAATGGAAAGTGAATGTGTATATTAATAATAAAAAAAAAAGATAATACCCCAACAACAAACAACAAATAAAGGGAAAAATGACCAAAAAGTAAGGAAAAGACCAAACAAAAAAGAGTCATTGAAGATTTGGAAGTGTAAAAAAAAAAAAAGAAAAGGAAGGAAAAGAAACGTCGGAGAACAGTGAAGAAGAAAATAAAGAAAGTTGGCGCAAAAGCGAAAGTTCAGATTTAATGAGAAAAAGAGAAAATACGAAAACCTGGATTTTTTTCTTTTTGATTTTATTTTTATTTCTTTTTTGCTGATTTTCTTTTTTGCTGATTTTCTTTTTTGCTGATTTTCTTTTTTCTCTTTTTTCATTTTTCCTTTTTTTCATTTTCTCTTTTTTTCATTTTCTCTTTTTCTCCAATTTTCTTTTTTTTCTTTTTCTCCAATTTTCTTTTTTCTCTTTTTTTCATTTTCTCTTTTTCTCCAATTTTCTTTTTTCTCTTTTTCTCCAATTTTCTTTTTTCTCTTTTTTTCATTTTCTCTTTTTCTCCAATTTTCTTTTTTCTCTTTTTCTCCAATTTTCTTTTTTCTCTTTTTTTCTTTTTCTCTTTTTTTCCAATTTTCTCCTTTTTTTCTTTTTCTCCTTTTTTTCTTTTTTTCATTTTCTCTTTTTTTCCAATTTTCTTTTTCTCCTTTTTCTCTTTCTTACGGCCAAATTGTTGCTCTCATCCCGTACGTCTTTTTCCGCTTTTTTTGTGGGGTACAATCATAATCATATAGGGATTTGTTTTTACTGGTAGTAGTATGTATAACTGATGAGATAAGTCTCTGTGAGAGAAATGTAAGAATGTATGAGGTACAGTTATATGTATATATATGTATATATATATTTGCCCTTTGAGCCTCCCTCCCCCTCCTTCTCTCTCTTTCTCTTGGTATGTCTTCAGTCGTCTGATCAACCATCCAATTAACCATGACAGATCACTCCCCAAAGCTTGGGTATGATCAGCCTACCGATAATGATGGCGACCAGATGACCATGGGCATCTTGGCCTCAAACACATCTCCCGACCCCACCAATGGCAAGACCAGACCCGCCAAACAGAACAAGTCGGGCAAATCCATCAAAGCGACAAAACAGAACAAAGGCGGCAAGGCCCTCAACACCGTCCGCCCCTACAAATGCCCGTTGTGTGATAAATCCTTCAACAGGCTCGAGCACCAGACAAGGCATATCCGAACACACACGGGCGAAAAACCCCATCAGTGCAACTATCCGGGATGCTTCAAGCGCTTCTCCAGATCCGATGAGTTGACTAGACACTCGAGGATCCATTCCAACCCCCTCTCCAGGCACAACCAGGCCCACTCGAAATCCACATCCAACCTAGCCAACCTGGCAAACACAACCGTCAATTCCGACTCCACCAACTCGGCAGCGTTGAAAAAGTCAAACTCCACCACCAAGCTACTCAAGAAACACAAACTGTCAAGACCCTCCCCCGCCAGATCGGCCAGCCATTCCAAGATTTTGAAATTGGAGGCCGACTCCTCATCCACCCACCCGGGGCCGGGCGCTAACCCTATCGACGCCTTGGTGAATGCTGCAAAGCAAGAATTGGAAAACATGAACTTCTCCCCCTCCAAGATACAACAGAGGCCCATGTTCACAACAGGCTCCTCCATTCGGCCCCCAGACCTCGACCACCTTCAGCAACAAGAACAACGAGCCGCTTTCTCCTTGATCTCAGCCTCTCAACCTAATCCAAATATCCAATATGTCAAATCCCTCCCAAGCTTAACACAATACTTCAATGACGCAACCCAACCGACTATACCCAGCAACAGTGTCAAGGGAGATCCACCACTCGTCTTACCCTCCATTGACAAGATTTCCTCAATGACAAACTTGCCTCCTCCACTCACTCTACCGATCCTGCCCAATATACCAAAAACCGCTTCGTCGTTTCCCTACGCACTCTCCACTTCCACCGCTTCTCTTGGTTCCTTATTGTCTTATAATACGTCGTTGCCGTCGATCAAATTACAAAATGCAACCCATGTTCCAAACAGCGTGTCTAACAGTCTCTCCACGACGCCTCTGCATAGCCCGTTGAATTCTCCAACCGCAGAGTTATCCCCAGTCTCAAGTTTTGTAAATATTCACAATGCTGCTAAACTGGTAACTTCTCCTCAGAGAAATCCGAACTCTACAACCGTTTTGCCTTCGGTAACCTCTCTCGGTCTAGATTTACCATCTGCGTTGGACATGTCAAATTTATCAAAAAAATAATACTACTTTTATGTGTCGGTTATATAGACTATTTAAATCAGCTAATGATAATGATTGTTTCAATGGTTAGTTTCCCCGTTCTCGTCATGTTTGCGGCTTTTTGGTGTACCATAGTGTTTAAAGTTAACAGAAAAAGGATCCAAATAGAATAATCACAAATGACCCTATGGCAATTGCCTTGGTCACGTGATAAAAATGAGTTGCACTTTACATTTGTAAAAGTTGACTGAAAATTTTTGTTTTTGTACAAATTAGTTAATACTGAAAAGAAAATAAAAAGTAAATGAATAAAGAAAGGTAGACAACCATACAACCACTTTCTGGTAATAGATTCAAATAAAACCAAAGCATATTGGTAAAAATACATGTTCTTTTGGAATCCGTTTTTTGATTCAAATAGGTGTCGTTCGGACTTAATTCAGACTTAACGACACTTAGTATGAATGTTACAACCAAATACCTGTCATAAAAAATATCACTTTTCGTACAACAAACAATTGGTATTGGCATTTCTGATGATTTTCTGTTTCCTTTCATACCGTGATTGACCATTACCATTTTTACTGTGGTTGCTGTGTTTAAGACAATGTCTCAGATAACTCAAGAATTTATGGCTGGAGACAAAATTATCGTCGTTGTTGGCGATCTTTTTGATTTTTATGATTTCGTTACACAGCTCGCAGTAGGTGAAATACCTACCCTTTTTATCTGCTATCACTAGTTTTGGTAAGTCGTGTTCGGTGCCATCTGAGTAAACACCATGGTGTTTGGTAACGTGGTGCAAATATTCCGAATTGTTTCTACCGTAAAAATAGTCGTCTATTGCGGCAACTGTGTTTGGCCTGACTGCGCTTTTCATCCTTTTGACCACATGCTCTCTATCAATAAAACAGTAGGGACACAGCGCTTCCACGTAATAGGTTGAATCATCTTTTCTTTTGCTCTCTTCCTTGTGTGATCGTATCCTCAACTCAATTTCTTCAAGAGTCATTAATTTTCCGTCTTTACGTCTTTCCCTAATAATGTATGGTTCGTAGAAATTCCCAATTTGCTTGCAATGTCTCATTGGTAATTCTTTTCTCCATAACGAAAGCATCGGCTGTCCCTGAAGATTTTGAAAATACAACCAATCTCCCTTTGTCTTATCATACTCAAATAGTTGGTCAAATTCCGTGGTAGTGTTACAATGGTTGGGAAGCTGGAAGCTGAAAAAGTGTGGCTTCCAAACACTTTCTGGTACTATTCGGAAAATTTCGTTTTGAAATAAAAACTCCTTCTCTTCAATCACCTCTTGGACAATAGCACTGTGCCGTTGTATGTAGTTCTTTACTCTTATATTTAAATTACTTGAGGGCTGTACTATTTTTCTCTTGGTCCTCAGTTTCTCAATTGGAGCTGCATGGGTCAATTCATGAGTATTTTGTTCTTCTGCTTCATCTTTTGCAACACTTTTACAAGCAAACTTGTTCAACTGTGCAAAATCCAAACTTGAGCTTCCCAATAAGCTGTTTGAACTCAACCCAAACGACGCCTGTGCTTTCAAAAGGGGTTTTTCGTCATTATAAATTTGGCGTAGTAGATGGTCATCATGTATCTCTTTTTCTTTATCTGGAGTTGTGAACAAAACCTCTAAATCCTCCCATATACCGCCACACACGTCATCACCTGTCCATTGATGCTGCGGCTCCAATTGTAAGTGCAACTCAGGTTGTGGGGGAACATGCGGTTCAACCGCTGTCTCCGGGACAAATATCGACTGAGGCCCAACTCCCTGGCCAAGCACATTATGGTCATCATGATAACCTTCCAGAAGTAGGTTATATTCATTACTGGAGGCATATTCCAAAGCCAGTGACTCCCAGGAGCAAAATAGTTCCAGCAACTCTTCATAATGGTTATCAAAAAGCCCTCCATTTTCAACGCAATCGCTCAGATTGTCAAATACGTTTGTATTTTCGTACATCAACTGGTTGATTTCGTTTGCGGTGATTTCGGAGTTGAATATCTTTTTGTCTCCTTGCTCACTGTGATCCACGTCAAATAACATGTTTGCTTGAAGAACTGCTCTGAAGACTTTGCTCACAAAAAATTACAGTTGAACAAGTGCAGTTCAAGTATAAGATGTTCTCTACGCTGGCACATATTTTCAAGGATGTTTAGATGCACTGGAAGGAAGATCAACACATCACATCTCGGTGAGGCACGATCCAACCATTCTGAATTTCAATTCTAACAGAATAGCTGTCTGCACTACAACCTAGAAGAACACCTCCGTGTCTTTAGGAATTATTTACAGAATAAAGAGTTTAAGAGCATAGATTTACAGAGCAAAGGGTTACGGGAAAGCCAAATACTCGTGTGAGAAGAAGGAGAAAGTGTCCTGTTCTGTTCAGCACTTCGGACGCTCGCTCGAGGTGTCAAACATACTCGGAGTTTTTCACCGGGTTGTTTTTTTTTCGGAGAATTTTCATCTCTTGAAATTTCCAGTAATTCATGTTTGTTAAATACATATGTGGGCAGAAAAAGAAACTTCCCTCTGGTTCTCCATGTATATATATATATCTAGATACGTATAAAAATAAAATCATAATAGCAAATAAAAAAAACTTATCATAATAACCAGCCTCTCTTTTCAACATCTTTGTAGAAAGGCATACTTTCAGCGGCACCGAATTTTTTAATTGTCTCAGCAGAGGCCTTTGTTGCAAATTTGATTGCAGACTCCAAACCATCACCACGATACAGGCATGTCGCAACTGCGCCCAAAAATGTATCACCAGCACCTGTGGTGTCCAAGATTTCATCTGCCTCTACATCCTCGGAAGGTATGTAGGAGTAGCTGAATTTACCCGACTCTGAGAACAAAACACCGGCCGGACCCAACGTTACAATCAACGTCGGTTTTGTCAACAGGGTACGTAACTTGGACAATAGATTTATATTGAAGTCAACAATATCCGCAAACTCTGAATTCGGTTCAAAATTCGAAATATTCTTCAATAAGGTCATAGCTTCTCTGTCAGGGTTTGGATGGCAATTTTGAACAATGCCCAACAGTTCGTGTTCATTGACAATTATATTGTGAGAATCATGTAAGGCGTTTGAGAAATCCTCATTATAACCGGATCTGCCAATTGGTAGTGGAGATGGATTGTAGAAAATTTCGACGTTTGGGAACTTTTCGGCTATATGATTTATGATTTTGCAAGAGGTTGGGATTTCGTTTTGCAAAATCAACATATATTTAAAATCGTCAGTCTTCAGAGAATCGTTGAGTACATTTCTGTGGTTGAACATACTTAAGTATGATTGACTTGGAGGCAACGAAGCAGTGGAAGAATGAGCGGAAGAGCCACCGAGAGAGAAGGAGACATTGGTCAAACGATGTTGAGCTGTCAAATTTAAGTTTGAGGCCTTCCTCAGATTCGAACTACTCGTAGAAACAGGGACTTTTGAAGCCAAGGTGATTGCGGCGTTTTGTAAATCGATTGCGGAGGGTTTGGGAGAAGGATATGTCAACGTCTCTATCTTTGGAACAGAAGCATGCGAGTGGAGATTCGAAGGGATAGAGGTGTTGCTGTCGCTGTAAGATCCCGTTATCTTAGAGACCATGATATCATTTGGTTTATGAGAATGGAAGCCTGAATTGTTTGTTTGGTCGGCGTCGACACCAGACATCATATTGCTCAAAGACGAGTGAATATGAGTGGAAGAATCGGCTGTGTTTGACAGCTTGTTCAGTCCCGAGGCAGACCAATTGTGAATCAAGTTACCGTTTTTATTGGCCAGACCGGCGCTGGAAACTTCTGCTTGTAAGGAAGAAGGCGTTAGCAACGAAGATGTGGAGGAATGAGAGTGCAAGCCGGAGGGAGGGTGTGGGTTGATATCCAGGGTTTTCGCCATCTTTTCGTTATGTAGCGGTTTGGAAGCATGCGAGTGCAAATTGGAGGGCAAGTTTGGGTTTTCAATCGAGCTTTGCAACTCCAGCTGATTCGACTGTTTGAAAATGAGGTCCAACTCCTGGATGGAGGGATGGAAGAGACCGTTTGCGCCGGGAACGACAATGATTCTATTTTCGCCATTGGAGTGATCGTCCACTATGATTGTGGCCGTGCCTGTTATTTTGCCGTCCATTATTTTGATGAGATTTGTGTCGATGTCCAACTTTTTCAAGTAAGCCAAGAATCTCTTGGAGACATCATCATTTCCCAGACACCCGAACAGCTTAACGCCGAAGTTGTCGTTTGGGGATTTAAGTTTGGCACATGCGACTGCCTCATTAAACCCTTTACCACCCAGATTTTCCTGGAAAGATGTTCCTTTGACGGTTTCACCTGCTCCTGGCAGCTTGGTCGTATGAGTTACGATATCATGATTCAACGAACCGAATACTATGATTGGCATTGTTTGATTGGAGGAATTGTATTAGTGGGGGATGACGATGAGAGAACCAACCACAAAAGCAGAGAAGAAACACGGTCTTTTCTCTTGGTTTGGGGAGTACAGGAGTGGAATGTCCTTTGGAGTATAAGATGAGGAGGTCCTTTGGAGTATAAGATGAGGAGGTCCTTTGAAGTATAAGATGAAGAGGTCCTTTGAAGTATAAAATCAGGAGGTCCTTTTGATTTATGAAGTGTAGGATCAGAAAGTCCTTTTGGTTTATGAAGTGTAGGATCAGAAAGTCCTTTTGGTTTATGAAGTGTAGGATTAGAAAGTCCTTTTGGTTTATGAAGTGTAGGATTAGAAAGTCCTTTTGGTTTGCGCAGCAGAAAATAGAGAAGCTCTTTCGGTCAGCAAGAAACGGGGGACAAGATGTTGTCGGTAGGATGCTTTCAATGCTATTTAAACAAAGGTTTCCCAATTGAAATCAACGTTCTGGTTCAACAACAACGGGATGTGATGAGAGTGGGGCAATACAAAGAGGGATGGCAAGAAGATGGTACAGAAGAGGAAAAAGAAACGAAAGAAGATAGAACTCTAATTGCAATCAAATAGGCTCAATATAATATAGTGCCACCGAGAGACTGAACCAACCAGAAAAAAAAATGATGTCATGAGGTTGTCATCGATTGCGCAAGGTCATTTCATATGTTTTTCCTCTGGCGGGTGATATTTTTCCTTTATGGTATTTTTCCTCTCACTCTTTGGATTGGGCGGTGTTGGTTGCTATAAAGTGGGTGTGTGTGTGTCCTTTGCGAGGAGAGGTCGGCGGGAAAGGAAGAACAGAAACACGTGATGCGGGGCTATCGACGCGCTAGGGAAAGATGCATCACGTGACTTGGGTGTTTTTTGGCGACGCGTCGGTATTCTGATGTCACGTGATTTGTGTGTTTTGGCGACGCGTCGGTATTCTGATGTCACGTGATTTGTGTGTTTTTGCGCCGCGCCCGGAAGCAAGAGAGAACGCATTCTGCGTTGGGTTCTGTTCCTCTGGATCGGCTCTCCCAATGCGGTCGTGGTCAGTTCTGGGTTTTTCTTGCTGGTTTCGCGCCATACACGCCCCAAACACAGCACTCGGCCTGTACTCAGCCTCCACCCAAACCGGAGCCGTCACCCAAATTGGAGCCTTTGCCCAACCCGGAGCCGTCACGTGACTGCGCGGCCCACTGCCGCCGACCAATATTTGCCCGAGCGAGTCACGTGACCGCTGTGTTTTTTTTTTCAGACGCTCGCGTTCTGCTGTGTTCCACAGACACACGGGCTCGGTTGAATTCTGCTCAGCTTCCTCTCCTCTTCCGTTTCGCTAGGGACGCACCACCCCATTTTGATACCCGACCTCTCTGCAGCACCCCTTTTCGCTGTTCGTTTTTTTTTTTTTTTTTTTTCGCTCCTCCCACACTCGGGCTCCAACCGATTTGCAGCCTGATGTTGGCCAATTGCTTCCCAAAGGGGAAATAATCCTCACTCTGCTATGCCGAACAGTACTATGGAAAATGGCATATTGGGGATTTTGGGGATTTAATTGTTGGGCCCATTACACCATATGAAAAAACCCAAAAAAAATTACTCCTTCTTTTTTTTTCTTTTTTTTCCATATCTATTGTGTACGGATCTCTATATCGTATAGTATAGTATATTATAGTATAGTATAGTATAGTATAGTATGATATGGACCATATATATCTGTATATACTATATGGAGAATAAGACAAGCAGAGAGAAATCAAAAGGGGAAGAGAGAATTTTTGATTTTGAAAATTGCCTTAAATACTTCATCCAATCCATTACCAGTTCCTTGTCAGTTCCATGTCTGAAGGATTGGCAGCTCTTGTAGGCCGTTTATATATTTTTGACGGATTGGGTCTTCTTCTCTCTCTTCTTTTCGTTTTGGCCTTCCTGATCTCTTAGATCTTCCTCTTAGCCATTCATAGGTCTTCTAAAGAATCGGATTATCATCTGGAACGTTCCATATCTTTTCAACAGTTTTGTATCCCTGTTTTGAAATATCCCTTAAACCAGATCCATTTGAATCACCATCCATTTGAAATTTTCTTTGTTGTGTCAAATCATCAGGCAACAAACAAACGGAATTAGGAAGTTCAATACACACAATTCAACCATGGATTCAGTTGATATCACACAAGCAAACGCCGTGGCCGCAGGTACAAACAAAACCACCAAGAGAATCGTGGCCTCCGGTATCGGAGGCCGTCTGATGGGTACCAAGGCAATGACCGCCGTGACAGCAGAAGAGCTGGCCAAAGATTCGGTGGCCGAAGTGTTGAAGAGGGACAAGGAGTTGCGTCTGAAATACGAAAACGAAAAGCACATCTCGGAAAAATCATGGACGTGGGCCAATTGGCACGAACATATCAATTGGCTGAACTCGTTCTTGGTGGTGGCGTTTCCTTTCATCGCACTGCTGTGCTCGTACTGGGTCAAACCAACGTTCAAAACGATGGGATTGTCCCTCTTTTTGTTCTCTCTCTCCGGCCTTTCCATCACCGCAGGTTACCACAGATTGTGGTCCCACAGAGCATACGAAGCAAGAGACCCATTGAAAATCTTCTTTGCCTTGTTCGGTGCGGCGGCAATCGAAGGCTCCATCAAATGGTGGGGCCACTCTCACAGAATCCACCACAGATACACGGACACAGACAGAGACCCTTACGACGCTAGAAAAGGTTTCTGGTACTCCCACATCGGCTGGATGTTGTTGGTCCCAAACCCAAAGTACAAGGCTAGAGCAGATATCTCCGATTTGGTGGACGACTGGATTGTCAGAGTCCAACACAGACACTACTTATCCATCATGCTTTTCATGGCCCTGATATTCCCAGCCTTGGTATCCAAGTACTTCTTCGACGACTTTTGGGGTGGTTTCATCTACGCCGGCCTAATCAAATCGTTCATGATCCAACAGGCAACCTTCTGTGTGAATTCCTTGGCACATTGGATCGGTGAACAACCTTTTGATGACAGAAGAACCCCAAGAGACCACTTCCTCACCGCCCTGGTGACATTCGGTGAAGGTTACCATAACTTCCATCACGAATTTCCTTCCGATTACAGAAACGCCCTTAAGTGGTACCAATACGACCCAACCAAAATTCTAATTTGGTGCTCATCCAAGGTTGGTCTGGCCTACAACTTGAAGAAGTTTTCTCAAAACGCCATCGATCAAGGTATTTTGCAACAGAAACAGAAGAAACTCGATGAAATGAGAAGTGAGTTGAACTGGGGTCCTCAACTTTCAGAGTTACCTATCTGGTCAAAGGAGCAATTCACAAAGGAGGCTGCCAATAAGAAGGGTTTGATCATTATCTCTGGTATTGTCCACGACTGTTCTTCTTTCATAACCGAACATCCTGGTGGCCAAGCTTTGGTTAGAACTTCTTACGGTAAAGATGCCACCGTTGCCTTCAATGGTGGTGTCTATGCTCACTCAAATGCTGCTCATAACTTATTGGCAACTTTGAGAGTCGCAGTCATTCAAGATTCAGGCGCTATTGGTAATACTTTTTCAAGACAATTGCAATATTTGGCCAAATCTGAAAAGGATCATCTGGAAAAATCTAACTGAGTTCTGTTTTTCTTCATATTGAATAAGAGGTTAACAAACACACACATATAGCCATCCAACTATTAAGAAAAGACAAAACAGTACACTAAAATACAATTAAACACCAACCACAAATCAAGGAAAAAAACCCACTTCTTTTTTTCATCTTTCTTTACTATTATCATTAAAAAATCCATATAGTTGTTATTTAATTATATATATAACTCTGTGCATCCTGTTTGTTATTTTTACTTAGTCTTATATCTTTACGTTTTTTTCTTCTTTTTTTCTATTACTGTTTTTTTTTTTATGATTTCTTTATTTCTCTTTTTTTATATTGTATCCGTGTATACTCTTTCTTCCATCTTGCACAAATGTATATCTTTCTCCTAACGAAAACAAAACTGACTTACATTTTTTGAACATTTGGCTTATCTTATATATAAGAACTGAAAAGAAATACATGACTTATCATCACATGTGTCAAAAACTGTAAGTGAATTATTGAACCAACCCAACAAACTATCAAACGTCGATCGACGGGAAGTTGTAAAATTTGATTTATTACTTTTTCCTCTCAATTTTCAATTTTTGATTTTTACTCTTTTGGGATATTTGTTTACTTCAACCTGTAGTAGGATCCACTTTTGAGTTGAACTCTATGCTTGCGTCACCATGTAACTATATCTTGAGAGATAGACGTACATCAACACATACGTACCGAAAGATACCTACGTACTGATCCAACATATTAGACAAAGGGCACTCGATTCAATATAATGAGCGAGGCAGTCAATATTGATAGATGCTACTACAGAACAACCACCTTCGATCCCGAGACCAATTTACCACTTTATGTGTTGGACTTAACTTTCATACCATCGACGATTTTGAAGCAATCAGGCACAGCTCCAGATATCGATTCCCAGCCAAAGTTGCAGAATTTTATCAACTCAATAATTGAAAGACTACCAAACGAAAACCACGCCTTGGTCCTCTTTACAAATGGGTTTTACCAGTCGGCTCAATCTTCGGATCAATCCAGTTTCAAATTACCACTGAATATCATCAAAATTTTTAAACTAATACCCATAGACTCGAAAAAATATCTCAGGAAAATATATATAGTTCATGGTAATTGGATTATAAAGTCTGTCATTGATATCTTCACCAAATTTTACTCCTTCAATTCAAATTTGAACCCCATTTTCATAAACTGTGATGATCTATCATCCCTATCTCATTACCTGGATATAACAAAACTACCAATTTCATTGCACACGTACTTGATAGACAAAATCCAATACAAGAATAATAAAATTATTTTGAATAGACATTTCCCTCCCCTGTACGCAAGACCTCTGACTATTTATTCGCTGTATAACTCAAACCCAGTTAACAGCTCATTACCATTGAATCAATTCCAAAGAATATTCAATAACTTGATTGCGTACTTATCAAATAAAAGTTTGGATATCGAACTCACGGCAACCGACTGGAATACAATCATAAAATGCTCCGCACTATCAAATGAAACTAAAATATCAATTGATATTTTATCGGATTGTTTGAAAAGGGATCAATTGATTGTGTTATCCGATTACTCCTTTTTAGAGCATTACATGATCATAATAAAATTCATTTTGAAATTATCGAATTCCAAATTCCCGCTGATTCCGCTGGAAATATTACTTGAATATTCGGTCGATTTCAATAATTTAAATCAAGTTAATACCTTTTTTAATAAAGTTCTCACCTTCAGACACCCGTTGGTCGATTTGAACGGCTTGAAATCCACTCAAGAGCATCACAATTTAAATGAAATTGACAGTTATGACAATGCATATATATTGATCAAAATTTTCAAATTATTCAAATACTTGTTGAATAAGCTTGAAAGAGAAACACATATTTTGGAACCAAATGCAAAAAACCACATAAAATCTATTGAAAGGCAATCTTTGAGAATTATACTTGCATTTACTAAAATTCTATATACTGATAATAATGAAGATTCTTTGGCATCAAATGATGATGATGATATAGGGTTTGGTAACTTGTTTAAACTGATTCGTTCAGTTATGCAACATTTTGACACTTTAACTATTCTAGGGACAAATTACACACTTGATGATTTTAATAATCATATCAGTTTTGACGATTTCCTGGCATTTGAAAATTTTAAGAATAAGCAATTAGGAGTCCAGGACGTTTTAGAATCTAAAATTATTGATAATTCCAAAAAGTTAAACCTCTCACCCGTCAAGCCAAAAGCAAGCAATACTCATGATTTACAACCGTTGCCACCGATGCCGAGGAAAAATAAATTGTTTGCCAAGTCCACCACGAGCACAAATGAAAGGTCCGTCTCCACTAGCTCGAACGAATCGAACCCATCATCCGTGTCTTCTTCTTCTTCATACCTACTAACATCTGCGGATGCCTCAATCCCGATTACTAAATCCGAAGTTGAGATATTGGCCAATTCTGTTGAAAGTCTAGGTATTGAGGATAGTGATGATTTATTCAAAACTCCAAAAAGGTCGACGCTCAGTCCATACAGTGCAGATTCATGCCCGGATGCGGATCATGATGATCTAGAAACAATAAACGATATGGTGGGCGATCTCTTGACGCCGACAAAACCAACTTTGAATCCACACACACTTTTGCATAAGGTCTCACAGAATTCTTTAATGCAAAGAAACTTACGTAAATATACAGAGAAGGATCTTGTCGTTCAACAGCAGGTTGAAAAGGAAAAACAGGCGGCTATGATGAAAGAACAACACGCAAAAGAGGTTGAAAAGGGTGTTAGAAGAGGTGAGCGTAAGGTCAGTCGTTTGGCAAGACTTTATGAGGAAAAGTATATGCAATAAGTTTAGATAATTTATTCGAGATAACTCTTTATAAAATTGTTTATTTTTTTGGTAATGAATTGTTGAATTCTCTGACGATAATTTCACAAGTAACTTCTTTACAGAGGGATTTTTTCGTATTGTTTGGAACCTGTTTCAAGAATTCCAGACCCGAAGATCTCTCCAACGATTCAACTGGAACCTCAAAACTTCTCAATGGAGTTTCGTTTGGAATGATGGCGTTTGGCATCACAAATGCAGCAATTGCCAAGTCTTCGGATGTGGCTGATTTCTTTCTACTTTTTTCTGCAACAACCAATTTGAAGAAATGGGTAGGGACCGCAATATTTGGCGGGTTACCAATAACTTCATACGTCACTCTGAATTTACCGTCGTCGCATTTCTTTGGCAGGTATAGCGGGCCAGTGACAATCCGAACAGAGTTGTAATCGTTGGTCAAACGTCTACAGAAGTCTTCGAAATGTGCCCAGTAGTCTCTGTTGAAGCCCTGACCGACTTGTGGGGACATGTTGGTCAGGTAAAAGGTTTCATCCATTGCATCCTGGGAGAATTTGGCGTTTGCAGCTGGCGCCTGGTGACCTCTGTCGAACCCGGATCTGAAGTAGTCTTTTAATCTTGCACGGAATTTATCTGGGACGCTTTCGTCTTCCTTGAAGACGGAGTTTTTACGGTCTCCGTTGTTGCCATTTTTGCTGATGGACTCTGGTGTGATATGTTCTACCACATAGTATGGATTTCTGGTCTGTCTGTCGTAGACACTGATGAATTCCTTATGCGTTGCCATGTCATGAACTGGTCCGGGAAATCCATATTTGAAAAATGCTGCCGGGTTAACTTCTGCGTTCCCACTGACCGCCGCCGTACCACTGCTACCGCCTTTGCCGTTATTCGGCATACCCATTGGGAATGCCCCTGGTCCAGCTGGAGCTGGAGCTGCTGGTGATGGTGTGCTTGATGATGATCCCCAAAAGAACAGTGCCGATGCACCTGTCAACGATAATGCTGGAAGAGCCAATCCTTGTTTGAACATTATTCTTGCTTCTGCCTTGTTGGTAACCAGCCAAAACACCCCAACGTTCAAACCAGAAAGAAGGAGATGGAGAAGCTTCATAAAATGAGTGAAAAAAAACTTCAAGATTCTTCTGTTTTTTTTTGTCTATTTTTTTGATTGTTTCTTCGTTATTGTCTGTTGATCTTTACTCAATTCTCCGGATCCGGACGGATTCGTAGTCAATCTCTATTTTTGCGTCTTCCCCTTTCTCTCCCTACTTTCTTCTACTAGTTAAGAACAGGAAGTATATTTCTCCTATTCCAATAATTACAGACTACAGCCATTAGGATGGTTTTGAAAAACTTCTTTTGTACAAATGGTAGCCTTGCTCCCTTCCATCCAGCTACATCTGCACCCCTGTTTACTCCCTTACAGATTTTGGTCCTTCTTCCAAATACATCGCTTTCCTGACGAATGTGATGCGTTACATTCTCTCTTTCAATCGTAAAAGCCTGTATGTTCTTTTTGTGATCCAAAATAAACAAATAGGCTTGAGAAATTTCATCTGTTCACGTTTTCTGAAATTTTTCACTTTTTTCCCCAATTTTTCACCTTTTGATGTTTCTCGGTGGAGAAAAAAAATAGAAAAGAAGAAATATGTGAGCATGAATCTAGCTTGTAGTATGAATATGGAAAGATGATGTGAAAAGAGCATTTTTGGTACGATTAGCTTGAAGAACATATATATATATATATATATACATATACATACATATGTATATGGATATATCTATATATGAGTAAACATATGCAGCGATATATACCAATGAATGGAGCAGCTTTGCAACATACAAGATGGTTGTATGCATGGCGGCGAATGGCGTCCACGTCAACACATGCCAGACACACAGAGCCAATGTTAAGGTTGAGTCAGCTGCCAAACGCCGAACTAAACAACGCACAAAAGATGAAAGAGATACTGAAAACGATGGGACCATCCTTGTTTCTGCAGAACGTGGTGATGACGATGCTCAACTCGCAGGCAAGACTGGCAGAACTGGCCCCGTTTCTCCGCTTTGTTGCATCAGAGCTCCACAAGTCATGCAGAGACAAATACCACTATTCGCTTGGAAGGCCGTTCAACGAAGACGACAACTATAATGACATACTCAGCGTGATATTCCAGCTGGCATTAAACAACAATTCACTGTTCACAGCCAAACTGGTGTTGACAAACATCATCAATCTCCAGCTGGACAGGGACACTCCAGAGAGAGACAACAAAGCACTGGTGTCGGTTGTGACTCGGGAAAATATCTCCCTGCTGGTGGATCTGTATTCCGTCAATAGATCACAGAGTGGCAATGTGCGAGAGATCGATCTGATTTTTCGACTGATTGCGTCCTACAACCAATTGATGACGAGACTGGATCTCACGGACCAGCTCTTCATCCTTTCGGACTCCCAGATAAAATCTCTTCTTGATAAAGCATATTTCACTCTGCATGAAGATAGATCCTTCTCACTCGACACGAATTTTGATACCGCATCAACGAAAAATTACTACTTCCCCTACGGCAGCCTTGAAATAATGATTAGGGAAATCGGGCTGATTTTGAGTAAACGCATATCCTCCACCCTTTCGTTTTACAAACAGGATGGAAACGTGGAGGGTAATGACACTCCAATGGAGATACAGGAGCTGCTAGCACGAGAGCTATTATCCAAATATTTGCAATTTTGCTACTTCCTAATCCAGGAACGTTGTAAACATAATGATCCAGCAACAGTGTACACTATTTGGAAGCTCATCAAGCCTTTCCACAATAAAATATACAATTCAATCATCAATTCAGAGAATAACCATTTTGTGAATAACTTCTACTACTACCAAACCCTATCCAAAATAATCACATCTTTCAGCAAGAATAGAAGGTACAGAAGATTGGTCAATGAAATAATCTATGATTTGCCGTTAGATTCCGTCAAAGTGTGTCCGGAACTAATGTCCTCCATCCTATACCACTGCGGTAGAACCAAAAATGAATCTCTTGGATCGATTGTTGGATCACGATATGACGACCACAGCAACAGCACCAATAGCGACAACGATGGTTCAAGTGCGTTGGATTTCAGTAAAATATTTGGTCAAGGTGGAGATTTGACAATTTTGGGTACGGGAGAAAAATTTACGCCTGGCCAAGTCCATGCTTTCCTGGCATATAATTTGAGATTGGGTAATAAAAAGAGAGCATATGAAATAGTGGAATATCTGAAGTTTAAACTGATTGGATTCACATCTACTGATTTTAACGAATTGATCCGAGGTATACTCTACAGCGACAAACTACAGCCTAACGATCAAGACGAGAAGAAGAACAACAACAAGAAGAAGGAAAAAGAGGAAAAAGAAGGAGAGGAAGGAGAAACAAGTAGATGGAGTGACGGGAACAATGCTACTATCAAAGGGACTAGCAATAAAGACCCCAGCAACATGGATCTTGCATGGTCGATGATAACAAACAACCATATGAATAAAGAAGATGTGCTCAATAAATACGCATTGATTACGTATTTAGATTTCATGATCAATCAAATGAAGACGACAAACAATCAATTGGATCTTGTGAGAGTAGGCGAGATTTACAAACTGATCTGCAGCTCGGTGTCCAGGTCAGATACGAAGTATTGGAACCACTTCAACATGTCGTATTTCAAATACTTGGTGAGAAAGTATCCTTTGAGTTTGGCTAAGACAGTTTACACCAACGGCAAGTTGCATGGAATGAAGAAATCCATGTACTTTTTAAAGATAGCGGATTATAACTATGCTCGGAACCCGTTTGAAACCAGATATTCTGATGTCAGAATAGGAATGGATGCGGAGTTGCGGTCGTTAGTCTTGAGGGATATATACCAACGGAGTGACGGGTACTTGAAAAGAGCCTACCGCTTGAAGAGCAACGATTTGGCCGAGGCAGAGAAGGAATATGTCGAGACCTGCCGATGGGTTTACGACGAATTCATGGAGCTCAAAGCCACAGGCAACAGAGACGCAAGTAAGGTGATACGGAATTCCACGGTCATGGACATCATGAAGACAATCAGTCGTCAATCGCGTAAAATTGGGTTCAAGCTCACTGCTGATGAGGGCAAGAGTCTTTCGAAAGATGAAAGAAATTACAGGTTAAGAAACGGTGAAAAACTTGCTATTGGAGATATAACTTTAGAGCAGGAGTTTGCGAAATCCTTGGATTTTTCCACATCCATCTGGAGAAAAGCGTTGACAAACAAAAAGGGTGATTGAAGGTGCATTCACAAATACACACACACATACAAACATATACATATACATATACATATATATACACACACATATACACATATATATATATATATATATTCCTGCATATATACTCAACATATTATAGACTTCGATGTACAAATTAATGAATCTTATGGTATATACAGAGCTGGTGGTAAACCACCGAAGGATTTCCACCTTCCTAATCGGGTAGTTAATATTTTGTGCTAAGACTTACCCGGACATTGACTTTTTTCATGAAACGGCAACATAGAAAAATAATTAAAGTGCTTACGTAAGCTCGACTAGTGCGGTTTCTGCACTTTTTTATTTTTTTATGTTTTCATTTTTTCATTTTTTCATTTTTTCCTTTTTTCATTTTTTCATTTTTTCATTTTTTCATTTTTTCATTTTTTCATTTTTTCATTTTTTCATTTTTTCATTTTTTCATTTTTTCATTTTTTATCCCAATTTTTATTTTTATTTTTTTTTCCCTTTTTTTTTCACAGAGAAAATTTTTTTTTGAAGTGGCTCTTTGGAATATTTTGCCATATACAACATTAACAACAACCCATTTCCTTCTCCTTCCAAGTGAAATTTTTACTTCCTTCGAAATCCCCAACCTGGACTTGGTGTTGCCTTCTGACGAACCGAAAAGACCTCTTTTGAATTATTTAGCAAGGAACATACACAGAAAATGTCATTTGTCTTGACCGAAACAGCTGCAGGTTATGCCCTCCTGAAGGCATCCGACAAAAAGATATACAAGTCATCAACACTTCAAGCAGATCTTGACACTGCTGAAAAGGTTCTCTCACAGTTCAAAATCAAGGCGTTCTCGAAATTTGCAAATGCTGCTAATGCATTGGAAGAGGCTAATTTGGTTAACGATGGTAAAGTCTCTGATCAATTAAAAAAACTTTTAGAAGAAGCTAAACCAGATAAGAAAACAACTTTGATAGTCGATGATACCAAACTTGCCAACTCAATCAACAAACTGGGCTTGAGCTATTCCGTTGTCTCCGATGCTGCAAGTTTGGACATCTTCAGAGCAGTCAGAGAATACTTGCCGGAATTATTGCCAGGTATGACAGATAAGGATCTTTCTACCATGTCGTTAGGTTTAGCCCATTCCATTGGTAGATTCAAGTTGAAGTTCTCCCCTGATAAGGTTGATGTCATGATCATCCAAGCCATTGCATTATTGGATGATCTAGATAAAGAGTTGAACACCTACGCAATGAGATGCAAGGAATGGTACGGTTGGCACTTCCCTGAGTTGGCAAAGATTGTTGTCGACTCAGTAGCCTTTGCAAAGATCATCCTTAAGATGGGTATACGTTCCAACTGTGAATCAACCGATTTCAGCGACATCTTACCAGAAGAAATCGAACAACAGGTCAAGACTGCCGCAGAAGTCTCGATGGGTACCGAAATTACCGATGACGACTTGGCAAATATCTGTTTGTTGGCCGACCAAATCATCGAATTCTCGCAATACAGAGACCAGTTATCAAATTACTTGTCTGCTAGAATGAAGGCCATTGCTCCAAACTTAACTTCCTTGGTTGGTGAATTAGTGGGTGCAAGATTAATTGCCCACGCAGGTTCTTTGATTTCCTTGGCAAAAGCACCAGCTTCAACTATCCAAATTTTAGGTGCTGAAAAGGCCTTATTCAGAGCTCTTAAGACCAAGCACGACACGCCGAAATATGGTTTAATCTACCATGCTTCCTTAGTCGGTCAAGCAACCGGTAAGAATAAGGGTAAGATTGCCCGTGTATTGGCAGCAAAGGCAGCCGTTGCGCTTCGTTACGATGCGTTGGCCGAAGAAAGAGATGACTCAGGCGACTACGGTTTAGAAGTCAGATCAAAGGTTGAAAACAGATTGAGCGCATTAGAAGGTAGAGATTTAAGATCAACCCCAAGAGTCAAGAAGGACATGCAAAAAGTAGAAATCACCGAAGCAAGAGCCTACAACGCTGATGCTGATGCAACCTCCTCTACCTCCGAAGAAAAGGCAGAGAAGAAGAGAAAGAGAGAAGAAGCCGACTCCGACGACGAAGATTCCGACGACGAAGATTCTGCTGAAGAAAAGAAAGAAGTGAAGAAGGCCAAGAAAGAAAAGAAGGAAAAGAAGGAAAAGAAGGAAAAGAAAGAGAAGAAAGAGAAGAAGGAAAAGAAGGAGAAGAAGGAAAAGAAGGAGAAGAAGGACAAGAAGGAAAAGAAGGAAAAGAAGGAGAAGAAGGAAAAGAAGGAAAAGAAATAGAAGAAGTGATGTTCAAATGACTCTCATGTTGCCAGTTATGTGCTTTTCTATTCTATCTTTATTCCACAATAATATAATTTAATTCACTATAGTATACTACAGTTGGTTTTCTTCTCTTGGGTGTATTATTTCAATCCTATTAAGTAGTATTTGACATCTTCGTATTATTTACTTATTATATTATGTATATAATATATATAACTCTGTGTCTGAAAAGACCCTATCTACTACAGTTCTGTTTTTAATATAAAATAAATTACCGTTTTTAGAAAACAAGACATTCAAGGCAAATTATCAACATTTTATATCTCTCACCTAAAGTGGATATCTGATGTTCTTTTTTTTTGTTCGTTGCTTTCATCCCTAATAATAGGTACATCAGCTTGCTTCTATAGTGATCTCTTCCCCTACAAAGACTTTACCAACCAGCTGGAGCCATGTCTTATAGCATTGACGATCAGGATGACATAGATAATCCGAAAATATCATCCATCACTCAGACAGCACAAATCCGTGATCTGGAAAATTTGCAAACCCAGAGGTTGCTCAGCAGATTGTTCCAAGAACTTGACGATGAAAACACAGATTTGGAGACACTTGAGTCCCTGCTTAACAAAATTGCTACGGACGCCAACATTGATTACAAACAATGGTCTAATGAAAATACGTCCATATGCTTGAAAGATAGGATAATCACCAAAAGTGATGACCACGTTTCAGATAAAGAAGATCTATTAAGTATATTGCTGAAGAGGAAGCGGGCATCAGATGGGACCGGAGGCCTTGTTTCACAAGATGACGAGCGTGCATTGCTTTTGCATCTGTTGAATAGAGAGAAGAAGCTGTCTCAGCAATATGAATCACTGCTTTCGTCCTATGAGGAGTTACTGACCTACACAGCCATCGCTGCAAGAGACAGAAGAGAAGATACATTTGGAATTTATGCGGACTCCCCATCATTGGCAGAAACAGAAGAAAGCAGACAGTCTGTAAGCTGCATCCAGTCGATTCAGATATCCCATAACTTGAAGAATCGAGCCCAGGCATTGAAAAGTAATACAGAAATGTTGAAAGGTTTAGCCCGGAACAAAAGAATCCAGATGAATATAGTGAAAAATCGATTAAGAGAAAAAGCGTTGAGCTTGAGGGACTCCTTAAATGACGCTGCAGATACAACAACTACCGACGATACTTTCACTGCAATTGCTAGCAATCGTGAAACATAAATTTAAATATACCCAAGAAAAGTTTTTTAGGTATGTGTCGACAAACTATACATTAAATACACATCTTCTTAAGCAACTTTCTTTTTAGAATCCGTCCTCTTTATTTCTTTCTCACTTTTGGCATATAATTTCCTAATAATCATAGTGACGGTTTGATTCTTGTCAATTTCTCTCCATCTTTGTTCTACCATCTTGGTATCAACACGATGTAATAGTGTACAGAGTATCAAATGAAAGAAAAGGTAAACTAAAATATATGGATTTTCCCAGATCGCCTTCCAGCTAATTGATTTCCAATCAATACCGCCATCATCAGCATAAAGTCTTTCCATTATTGGGGTGCATTGGTCATCCCCATTCACATCCTTCTCCTTTGATGCAGCCTCCTTACAGTGCTCACTATCCGACTTCAAATCTTCCGCTTCTTTATCATATACCTTAAAGCTAGACCCTATAGCCGAAATTTTAGACTGCAGTGTCTTGATTTTGAAATTTTGTAACGTTTTTAGATTATTTTCAATCTCTTTAGTCTTCTGCAATAATAATCTCAATTCATACTTTAAACGAGCATTACTTTTAACGGTGTTTTTAAGCTTATCTTCAAGTTCATAATATCTTCCAACCGCTTTGTTTACATCTATACCCATGGTGTTGTATCGTATCGACACACATGTAGCAGGATTTTTATCAAGGTTAATTTGTTCTAAAAGTTGCATTGATGTTAATTTTGAATTTTTGGCTGAAATGTATGATTGTTGAACCATATCAATTTGATATTTAGATTCCAATTTGAGGTATTTTAAAGCAAGCACTTCTGGAGTTAAAAATTGTTTATCAACGTATTCAAAACCGTATACATCCGAACTTTTATCGAAAATTAAGCTATGCTCTAGTGAACCAAACGATCTACACCTTCTCAACGGTGTTTTCTTTACTTTATTACTGTATAAAATAATAGAGCTCATCGAGACGTATGTTGAGTCTAAACTTCCAATGGTATTAAAGCTCTGTGACCCGAATATACTTTTTTTCCTTGGCATACTGTCAGGCAAATTGAAGGAATCTTTCAAGTCTTCTAAATTCGTATCACTTTCCAAGCTGTAATTATTTGGATTGGTGCAGTCCCACATATTACGGCTAGTTTTAGAAGCACTTTTATCCATTTTATCCATTTTCGATTTCATTTCAATAGCGTATTGATTCATTTCAGCCTCAATTATCGGAATACTGTGTCTTCTTCTAACTCGTTTCATAAATTTTGCATAATCCATGTCATTTTCTGTCTGATTGGACTGTTTCTCATTGGAAACATTGTTTTGGACCGTATAGTCGATGTAATTATGATTGGTTGCTAGATGATTCCCATTTTGATAATGATGAATTCCTTTTCCATCCAAATTCGATGATGCTTTTCTCGAATGATTAGTGGCTGAATTCATGTTCGAAGGTTTCCGACTATGTCCGCTGGATCTGTTTATACCATCAACTTCGTAATCGTACTCAAACCCATGCTCATATTCGTACACACCATCGCTGTCGTTGTCATATCCTGAACCATATGTTTTATTATGTGGATCATTGTTAAATTTAGAAACACTGTTAACTCTGGAGGTCGGATCACTAAACTCACCAGTTGAAATAGCATGTGGAGATGCATAAACAGTTCTTAACAAACCTCTTGCGTTTTCTTTGGAGTCAGTATTTCTCCTTGAGTTTAAATTAGATTTGCTGTTAAATTCAGAATCTGTTAAAATTTCATCATCAATAAGAGCTTCGTCAATATTACCAACATCCAAATTTTGCCTTCTTTTAATTGGTGAGTAAAAATGAATAGAAGTGCCATCATGGTCCATATAATTCTCACCTCCATTTTCAGATCTTGCACCCACACTACCAGTTCTGGAAGAAACAATCTTTGGTCTATTACACTTTTTATTCGGAGTATATACTGCAATCTCATTGGTACAATTATCATTGTTATATCCTGATAGAGGATCGGCTCCGTTAACTTCGTTACATAATTCATCATCCGAACTTAAATATGAAGAGGGCAGAATACTCTTCATTTTCTTTTTTATTTTATCGTTGATATTAGATTCTTCATAAAAATCATTTGAGTTGTTTATAACATCATCTATTTCCGCATCACTGAAACCTTTATGTTTTTCATAATCCTTCTCATCAGAATCACTGTTAACATGCTCATGATCTCTGTCAAAAATATTTAACGTCACATTTGAAATATTTTTCAGATCCAAAAAATTATTTGTAGTTGATTTTTGATTAGACAATGATTGGAGGCTAAGTTGCGATTTTAACTTTTTTACGTTATTGACAATGAAGTTATTTGTGGTAGAAGCGGCAATCCTCTTTATCTCTGAATTTGACAATGATTCTTCATTCAGGTTAACAGGCTTACCCGTCCCATAAAACAAATAGTTTAACTGTTTGCCTAATGACATATGTTTAACATGTTCTATATTTTGACAATTTATCATTTTACCATGATCATAGTTTGAAGAGGAGTGCAAATAAAACGGAGATGCTGTTGCATTTTGTGCAATGATCTGTAAATTCTTACCTGATGTAATATCGATGACTGTGTTTTTAACAAGGTTTTTCACTTTACTTAGATCTTTTGCTAGATTCTGAGAGGCTTTTATGTTTTGACCCCAATCTAGAAGTCTATGTAATGTTTCACTGTTCAATGTGGCGGTGGTTTCAATTTTAAAATGTTTTTGGAATTTGGTAAAGGATTCTTTCATTCTTTTGACTTCTAAAGGGTCTTTTGGAACACTGAAGTTGTTACCTCCTAATTCCAGCAAATATCTACACAAAACTGTGAACCCTATTATTGCTTGGATAGAATCATTTGGATGGCATGTCGGAGGTTTGATTTTTATAATATGCATAGCCAGAGGTATGTCTGAAATCATTTTCCACCATTCAACTATTGCAAATTCCGTTTTTTCACAAAACAAACCGTCGCAATATATTGGATCCAGCAGTCCGTAGTAGTGTAAAAATGTTTGTGTGATCATTATGAGATCTATAACTGCATAATTGACGGGGGTTTTTTGGTGTATTTTGAAGGCTGTTTTGAATTTAGATTCCATGGATTTTGAAGGCTCATCTGTTGTTGCAGCTGAACGTGAGCCACATCCCAATTTTTTCAAGTTATAATTGACCACAAATAAGATATAATCATCTGCAATCTTACCTGTTTTAGCATCGATTAGCGATAAAAATGGGTTGAGTTGTGCTAAATTTGTGATAAAGGCGTAACCCAAACTGGTTTCGGTAGCCACAGAAAACGGAGATTCCAGTTGTTCAATTAGATAAGAGATGAATTTTGGAGGCCAGTTATCAAATGGCAGGGCGGGTGAATCGTTGTGGCTGTTTCCAGAAACCGCATGAATGGCTGGGGGTGGTTCCAATTTCAAATTTTTGGATAATGCTTGAACATGGTATGCAATGATTCTATCCGACTGGTCGCCAGTATATGTCACTATTAAAGTGTTTGAAGATCGTGAAGATATCCATTGCTCCACAAAATAGGCCTCATAACCGACCAATTCAACCAGTGAGATTTCAAAGCGTGACGAGTAACCCGGTAATGAGTTGAAGTATGGAAGAATTCTTGAGAATGCAATAGTATCGGGTATAAGAAATGACTTGTTAGCAAAGAAATCAGAGTATTGTAGCCATGGATTGGATCCACCTCTACTTCTGCTTCTTGTGTATGACGGTTCCTGTAAAAATACCTGCGATTGCGATCTGGATGGTGCTCTGGAACGTGACATTGACATTGTTGTTCATGTGAAGATGGTCATTCCATGCGAGCTACAGAACACAGGTTTTCTCTTGCAGGTAGAAACAGCTTCTTCTGATTCACCTGCCTGTTGTTTATCACATTAGCCTTCTGCTTTTAACAAACGATACCAATTCATGATGTGGCGCATGGTATGCGCTACAAGGTGTGGCGCATTTGCCGAGAAGAGGCTGCGGTGGCAAAAAAGAGATGATTGTTATGTTTCTTTCCTAATTCCTCTGGGTTTGGTGAAGAGAAGACCCAAGCTGGGTTGATGGATATAGCCAATTGTCAAACAAGGACATACAATTGCTGGCAAAAATGGCTAGCATGCAAGATGAGGCGTTTTTCCGTACGTTAGATCTGAATTAAGTATATACGTTGTCTAGACGGATTTTATCCGATGAGGTATTTATGTATACATGTGGACATACTAACAGAAGAGTTATAAAACCAATACAGGCTCAGCGGATATGTCGTTAGTTCAGTTCTACATCCCCTCAGAAGTAGCTCGAGACTGTGTGGCGATTCTGGGAGATATGGGAAACGTTCAGTTCAAAGACATGAATAAGAATGTCAATTCGTTTCAACGTGCTTTTGTAAAGGAAATCAGAAGCTTTGATCAGACCGAAAAGCAACTGAAGTATTTGTCGGGCTTAATCAAAAACCAGAAGATCAGCATACACTCTCGTGACTACGATCATTTGGTTTTGGCGCCAAGCGTTGATTTCCAACGCTTCTATAATTCAGAAGCACATCTAACATCAAGGCAGTTGGAAGAATTGTTACAGACCATAACCGAGTATGAAACAAATATTAAACAGCTTTCCGAACGTAATGATGAGATGCTCCAGAATAAAAATGAATTGCTTCAGCATAGGATGGTTCTGCAACACACAAGGCAATTTTTTGATGCACGTTTATCCTTAGAACTAAATGATACTGATTCAGTTTTCAACCAAGTAAGATTGTCCACAGAATCCACAGACAGCTTCATGATTTCGGACGAGGAAGACGGAATAATGTTGGAGTCAGGCAACAATCATAATGGGGCCAGTGAGGGAGTAGTATCAACGGGCCGTAACGAATTGAATGTGTTTGGAGCCACAATGAACTTCATCAGTGGTATCATCGATACTGACAAGTTTTTGATTCTGGAAAAAATATGCTGGAGGACATTGAGGGGTAACTTGTATATAAACCATGTTCCATTGGAAGAACCTATAGTTGATCTCGATACCAATGAGAAATCGATGAAATCTATTTTCTTAATTTTCACTCATGGAGACACATTGATCAATCGGTGTAAAAAAATAGTTGAGTCATTGGATGGTAAGCTATACAATGTTGAGAGTGATTATGAGATTTATAAACAAGAACTTAAAACAATCAACAACAAAATCAGAGATTTGAATGAGGTTTTGACTCATACAGAGGATCGTTTAGTTATCGAACTAAAAGAAGTTGCGTTAGAGATAGAAAAATGGAATATCATTATTAGGAGAGAAATATCAATCTATGAAACTTTGAATTTATTCAACTATGATTCAACCAGAAGATGTGTCATCGGTGAAGGATGGATCCCAAGAAATGATTTACCTTGCATCAATGCTGCATTAAAAGAAGTTACCTACAATATTGATTCTGCCTTAAGCACAATTGTCAATCTAATGCTCACGAATAAAACGCCACCAACATACCACAAAACCAATAAATTTACCGGCGCATTTCAATCTATTATAGATGCTTATGGTATTGCCACCTATCAAGAAGTCAATCCAGGTTTAGCCACAATAGTGACATTTCCATTCATGTTTGCCATTATGTTTGGTGATTTGGGACATGGATTTGTTTTGTTTCTTGCTGCATTAACTTTGGTCTTGAAAGAAAAGGCAATTGGAAAAATGAAAAACAGAGATGAAATTTTCGATATGGCATATACAGGCCGTTATATTTTATTGTTGATGGGTGTTTTCTCCATGTACACTGGTTTGATCTATAATGATTTGTTTTCTAAATCCATGACGTTATTTAAGTCCGGATGGAAATGGCCTGAGAACTTCAAAGAAGGTGAATCGATAGTGGGAACCCAGTCAGGTGTTTACCCACTGGGTCTAGATCCTGCCTGGCATGGAACTGATAACAATTTACTTTTTACAAATTCCTATAAGATGAAATTATCCATTTTAATGGGTTTTATCCATATGTCGTATTCGTTTTGCTTTGCATTGGTCAATTATAGATTTTTTAATTCCAAAGTTGATATTATTGGTAACTTCATACCCGGTTTACTATTCATGCAATCTATTTTTGGTTATTTGACACTTACCATTATTTATAAATGGTGTATTGATTGGATTGGAATAGAAAAGCCAGCACCAAGTCTTTTGAACATGCTTATCAATATGTTTTTGTCACCCGGTACAATCGAAGATCAACTTTATCCGGGTCAAAGTGTAGTGCAAATATTTTTGGTTTTGATTGCTTTGATATGTGTCCCATGGTTATTATTATACAAACCATTAACATTGAAAAAACTAAATTCGCAAAAGATACAATTAGGCTATGCAGATTTGGATGGTGGCCACATTCATAATTCCAGAATATCAATTGAATCTGTACCTTTTGAAAGATCGGAAGACCCATTTGTTGATTCTAATGATATAGGAGAAAATCCATTTGCTGATCCTGAAGATTCCATAGTTCCATATTTGGAGGATGAAAATGGAGATGAATCAGAACCGTTTAATTTTGGTGATGTTATGGTCCATCAAGTCATTCACACAATTGAATTTTGTCTTAACTGTGTTTCCCATACCGCATCATACCTTCGTCTTTGGGCGCTATCACTAGCGCATAACCAATTATCAGCAGTTCTATGGGAAATGACAATTCAGAATTCTTTTGTACCATATGACAAATCAGGCTTCACAGGATCTGTCATTGTATTTTTACTATTTGGAATGTGGTTTGTGTTGACCGTCTGTATATTGGTTGTCATGGAAGGTACATCGGCAATGTTGCATTCTCTTAGACTACATTGGGTGGAAGCAATGTCGAAGTTTTTTGAAGGTGAAGGTTATGCGTATGAGCCATTCAGTTTCCATAAAATTATCCTTGATATGCAGGCTGCTGCATTTGAGGAAGAGAAGCAATAATCTCATTGCAAGTTTTTATTTAGAGAAATGTAAACCATTCATTTTTGCATTTGGAATAACGAGTTCCCTTTACTTGAATCGTCAACTTTGTATTTATTTTAAGAATATTTGACTACACTGTTAAATTTGTAAATTTTCTGTTTTCTGCTGACTTCGTCGAAAAAGAAGTGATAAATCTCTTACTCCATCATTCAATGAAGACGGTTGGTTATGTAACTTAAGTAACAAAATCTGCAGAAACCTTCAGATGCTGATATGTCCAAAACAAAAGTGCTAGATGTGCGTTAAGAAGAAAATAAATAGACATCTTGTTCTTATCATAGAAAGATGATCACACTGTTTTGGGTTTTCAGTTTTTTTTTTTTTTTGGTAGTACCGGAGAGTATCATAAGTGCAAAGGAAATATTTAAATTAAAGACTTTAACATTTGCTTCCACATGTAAAAGTGTAACCCTAAAACTCAGATTTATCCACCTGAATATTCATTAGACACAATGATTTACACCAGAAAACAGATCTCCATAAATTTTAGGTTTTTTTCAGCCGAAACTGTGCAAAAACCACATATTTTTTAGTGGTGACATTCAAACAGGTTAATTCGAAAACAACTTTGCACATTAGTAAACTAGAGAATTTAGTCTTTAGTATTAGGAACAAACTCGTATTTTCTGGACAAACTTGAATTTTTTCAGCATACATGTAAATTGACATGCAAATGGTCTGTATGTGACTCAGTTACTTTTGTAGATCTTGTATTGAGTGACGTTTCTGTATACCTAATTGAATATCGACATGTGACCTTTATTTCTTGAATAGGTGAAACCCCAAGCAACAAATCAAACCAAATTTGTTTTCTTTCTATTTCACAATGATGATCAGATTCGGTAGTTCTTAGGAGCCTGTTTCTTCAAATCTTTCCCCGAGATGCTGTTTTTTGAAGGAGTCTGAATTAGTTTGAGTCAAG
Organism: Pichia occidentalis; assembly: GCA_030142935.1. NCBI lineage: Eukaryota > Fungi > Ascomycota > Pichiomycetes > Pichiales > Pichiaceae > Pichia > Pichia occidentalis. The sequence goes on along the minus strand of JANQBI010000005.1, from coordinate 526,433 downwards.
CTCTTTCTTCCAAATTAAAAATAAAGAATGTTTTGTTCAGCCTCAAATCCCCTTTATTATGTCATGATACTATTACACATACCAACGTAGAGGATCATTTCCTCAGTGCTGATCTAACTAACCACAATACCTGGTTTCTTTTGCCTTTTAGTCACACATGCTTTCACGCTTTCCTGTTAAACGGTTCGCCCTTGTTTTCAGAGTGCAGGCTTAGCTTTAAATTAATTCCTGCTCCAATAATTTACACACAGAGATCTCTTTCTTTGAATACTCCTATAAACCTATCATGTATGATCCGTTGAAATGGACCTCTGTTTGTTCTGTTCCACAACCAAACCTAACTCATAAAACAATGGATATTGTTTTGCTTTGTAGCTAGCAGGTCACAGAAAACGCTTTCGTCTATCAGCAGCTTGCTTATTGCTGTTGTTAACCACGTGAACCTAGAAGAAAACACGGGAAACCAAGAAGAGTTTGGCATTTCCACAGGTGTACAAAAGCTGAGCCTTCACTTCCATGTTGGACTCTGAGAGTTTCTGATGACAACCAAATAGTCGCGGATGGCTTTGAAAGACCACATAATGCGCTTATAGTGATAACATGTTTCCAACTTGATGTTTACCTTATTGAAACCTTTTGTTTGAACATGTGTTAATATATATATACACTGTTGGTGCCTGTTTGAGAGCAGTAAGCTATTTGGAAATAATGATAAGGTCCACATCATTACAGAGCATGAACAGAAAGGCGCCCGAGTCGTTAGAAGGGAGAAGGTCAACTCAAAATATACGAAGTAGGGTATCCACACAAACAAAACAAGGTCGAGAGGTGGGAAAACGAGAGGAAGAAGAAGATACAGTACAGCAGAAACATCGTGGAAGACGGAAGGGTGTTTTGGAAAAGTTTCTTGAATCATCACAACCATTGATAACTACAAGTTTGTCTCAATTGCGACATACGATTCTGTGCGAAGGGCTTCCGGAGCCATGTCCATATCGCTCATACATATGGAGTATATTGCTGAGAGCGGCACCGGTTGAAAGTGAATGGTATAGTGGAGTTGTTGCACGTGGCGAAGTGAACGCCAAAAATGCAGGAACAGGTCCCAAATTTGCACATGTGAGTGACAAGATCAAAAACGACGTGTTTAGGACATTCCAGAATAATAAAACCTTCTGGTCCAAAATATCCGAAAGTGAATTCATCAGGATACTGAATGCGTTTGCGTGGTGTGTCGTAGAAAACAAGGAAATGAACTCAGTCGGCACAGTTAGGAGCGGCGACGCACGCACCGGTAACATCTCTCCATACGTTCAAGGGATGAACGTTCTGGCGGGCCCGTTTTTGTATGTCTGCCGAAGTGAGCCACAGGCGTTTGCACTCTTTTATAAACTCATAATGACCCAGCTGCCACGGTATGTGTCTCCAACCTTGCACGGTACAACAGATGGCGTGAGGTTGGTTGAGCTTATTCTGCAAACCGTTGACGCCAAGCTTTTTGATTCATTATCCAAATCAATTTCAGATGCAAAACTGTATGCACTACCGTCGGTTCTCACCCTCTGTGCGTGTACACCATCCTTGGAAGAGGTGATTAAACTCTGGGATTTCTTATTCGGTTTTGGGGTCCATATGAACATTCTCCTGGTTGTATCCCAGTTATTGCTAATTCGGTCAGATCTGATGGCAACACAGAACCCAATGCGTTTACTGAGACAGTTCCCTCCCCTTAACTCAGAAAGGATTATTAAATTGTCTCTGAGTATTGCCAAGAGTATACCGGATGATCTGTACGATCTAGTTGTACGCCATACATACGACGACACAGTGACACCGCTGATTGAAAACTACAAAGTTTTGTAAATTAGAGATTACACATTCAATCGAAATACTTTCTATAATCGCAATCATCCACATACCCACCTAATATAATACGATTGTGGTAAAACCTACCACATACTTTGTGCAAGCACGACTTTGCGTTCTTTGGCGTAGTGAATTTCACAAAAATCCTGCCATACTCAGGACGAATTTTGTCAATTTTATACCGGAAACCTTCAGGAACGTTCACCAGTGAAATTTTCTCAAATCCCTCCAGTTTGGATATTTCAGACTTGAAAATACCGAGTGTTTCCTGAGCTTTCTCCTTCTCCATCAGATCAGCAAACGATATAGCGTTCAGAAGTTGAATAGTCGATGTTTCCTGATGTACAGAAATTTCCTCTCTTTTGGAACTTACCATTTCTCTAATGTTGTGCACCGTCAAATCTATATCCTGATGATATTCGTACTTAGGATTTACACATGCCTGAAAACAGTTCCACTTGTTATCTGACGATATTTCTCCTATGATCTTTTTCAAATCTTTGTCCTCGTCTTTGAATTTCCTGAAACTACAGAACACAGTGCCTGTCAAATTATGATTTAGTCTATCTTGTAGAGTTACCATTGATAGCAACTCCCCATATGTAAGAAGCTTTTCCCTTATGAAATCCTTAGCGGTATCTACCGGTAAGCCATTGATACATAGCAACGCAGAGGTCTCTATTATTTCTTCAACTACAGTGTTCTCTCTATTATTGTTTTTCAGTTTGCAGTCATTCCTCTCATCATCCTCGGGGTCGTCTCTCTTGATTTCATTTCCGGTGTTCACCCCTCCTTCTTCCACATCTTCAGGATCTTTTCTTTTTCCATTTTCCAGACTTATTCTATCACTGTGTTGTTCAATATATTCGTATGGTCGCCTCACCATCAGCGTTTTCCCCAATTCGTCTACATATTTCATGTTAAATGACATCAATGCTGTCGCCATAAGGGAGGACGCACATTCTATAATGAGTGAGTTCTCTTCTTTGTCGATTGCAACGGTCAGCTTAGCATCGGCGGGTGATACTTTCGGAATGACGGTAGACGCAAAAAAGTTCTCGAGAAATTTCTGGACATCTTGTGGAGATGTTTTATCAAGATCAATGCCTTTCAAAACGACCATTTTCGAAACCTGCGAGTTTGCAGGCTCTACTAATTTTTGGCCCTCTATTTTAATGCGTCTTAGCTTCTGCAGTTGTTTCTGCTTCATCACCAGTTCCTTTATAGTTTCGTCATTAAGTTCACCCAGCTTATTTGTGGACGGTGAAGAATAGATTCCGACAGATTTCACAAATTTGGCCGAAATGCCTTCCAGTTTTGGATTGGCGACATCCCAACGGCTGTTTCCAAGTTTGAACGATTCCAGAGGGGCAGCTCTGACATTGTTGTTTGCAAGTCTGTCATTATCTCTGTATCTGTTGTTTCCGTTATACCTTGGCGGATATTGGTCCTGGCGTTGGCGTTTGTATCGTTGGGACTTCCGCTCCGGGTTGCTGTCTGGGTGCGATCTTCTGTATCCTGAATGACCTGACATACCGCCATGGGGCTCTCTCCTTTCTCTGGCATCGTAGTGCATTTCCTGCCTTCTGGTCACCCTTGTATCCCTTTCTCTTTTTCTCTCTGGAGATGAAGGTCCAGCTGTGGATTTTTCAACCCGTTTTTGATATGCAGCTCTTCTCTCGTTGAACATTGTCTTCTCCACTTATCTTCCCAGTCCAGTATAGCTTCAAATCTAGTAGATACCGCCGCTCAATATGTTTCGGGATTCACACCAGTGGCAGAAAGAAAGGCAATAATACCTTCTGGAGATGGCTTTTTAAATTTTGTTGATTGTTTTTCAATTTTTAAGTTTTTTCTTCTTCTCACAGTTTCTGTTTTTTTCGTTCCTGCTTGTCCTTTTCTAGTTAGTTATAAATTTGGGTCTTGTTAACTACGTGTCTTTAATTTCCTCTTCTTCTTTCTTATCAGACGGGTTTTCATCTTTGTTATAGCAGATATATAAATACATATAGTCGTCAGCTACGTGGGAAACACCAGAGAACAGATGAAGTTATTGTCAACGTTTGTGTTATCATTCTGTCTGTCGATCCTGAGCGTCAATTGTGCGTTGTTAGGTATTGATTTTGGTACGGAATACACCAAAGCCATACTTGTGGCACCAGGGGTCCCGTTTGATATCCTATTGACCTCGGAATCAAAGAGAAAAGATGTCTCAGGATTGGCCATCGAGTTTGATACAAGCAAAGAAACTCCGGATGTGCACAGAAAGTTTGGAACTCATGCACTTTCAACGTGTATCAAGTCGCCACAATCCTGCATGCTCTACCTAAAACCGCTATTAGGTTTGGGAAGCGCCGATGAGGGCATGTACGAGTACTCCGGCAAATTTCCAGGGGTGGGACTCGGTATTCAGAACGGAAGAGATGCGGCCACCGTGGTCACAGGCAGCAAAGATGGCTCGTTCAATGACACCTTTTTACTCGAGGAGGTCGTTGCAATGACGTTCCTGGAAATCAAAAATCGTGCTTTGGAGTACTGGAAGGAGAGATCGCCGGACACTTTTGGCACGATCGAGGAGGTCGTTATCTCTGTTCCAAGATATTTCAACGATGCTTCGAGAATTGCGATCACGGACGCAGCAGAATTGGCCGGCATGAAGGTGATTTCCTTGGTAGATGATGGATTGGCTACTGCGCTGGATTATGCGCAAAAGAGAAACGACTTCAAGCAGAACGAAAAAGAATATCACTTGATTTTCGATTCCGGGGCAGGCTCAACAAAGGCGTCGTTGGTGTCGTTCACCAATATCAATGATACCGTTTATGTTGAGCTGGAAAACTATGCGTATAGCGACAAGTTTAACGGTGAGCTCTTCACCATCATGGTCCGGGCAATTATTTTGGAACAGTTTTCTGAGCAATCTGGCGTCCAAATTGCCGACATCTTGTACGATGCAAAGGTGATGCAAAAGTTGTGGCAAGTATCGGAGAAAACCAAGTTAATCTTGAGTGCAAACACGGAAACAACCGTGAATATCGAATCCCTATACAATGATATTGATTTCAAAGGCTACGTTACCAGAGAGGAACTGGAATCCCGGATGGAGATTTCATTATCTGCAATCCCAAACATGTTGAGCTCTGTATTCAATGGTTTCGATGTCAAACAAAAGTTAAATTCGGTCATTTTATCTGGTGGCTCAATCCGTGTCCCAATTGTTCAGCAATATTTGGTTGATTTTTTTGGAACTGATGAATTGATCAGTAAGACGGTCAATGCCGACGAAAGTGTTGTTTTCGGTACAACTTTATATGGTGCCCAACTATTAAAATTGACACGTAAGAAAAATTTCAAAGTTATTGACCACAGTCCTGTGGGCTACAACATATATTATAAAACACCAGATAACCAGATCAAAGGGTCTGTTGAGGTGCCAAGTGGGTTACCATCCAACGAAAAGTTATCTTTCAACATAAGTGATTTTGAAAATCAGTTTGTGCCTGAAGTCAATATCAACATTTTCCAGAATAATAAAATACTTACCCATCAACTGAACTTTACGATGCCAAAGAAGTTCAACGAAACCACGTGTGAAGGTGGTAAGCTTGAATACACGATGAATTATGGATTCTCGAAATCCCATGTCTTTAATGTGAACAGTATAAAGGTTCAATGTTATCCGCTGGTCAACGATACCATTTCTGAAACCGCCAGAATCGGTACTATGCAGCACGTCTCGAAATATTTTGGATTTGAACCGATGCCACCTTCCATGAAAGCCAAGTCAATCAATAGGTTGAATTTGTTTGAAAAGAGGGATTCCGAACGCCAGCTTATTTCCGACACGAGAAACCAGTTGGAGAGTAAATTATACGAAATCCGTTATGCCCTAGAAGAATATGAGCAGGTTCTGCCAAGCTCCTTTTTTGAGGAGACTTCGGCCAACATTACCGAAACCCTTGAATGGTTGGATTATGAGAGTGATGACGCAACTATCGGCGACATTCGTGACAAACTGCAAGGTGCAGAAGAAGTTGAAAGCAACATCAATAAATACATCAACGTTTCCACGTATGAATCTGCGTATGAAAATGTCTATCTTCCTTATGATAATCTACTAGCTCAGAAGGAAAAAGTCATTGGGCAGATTGAAGAGATTCTTGCAAAAGAGGAAACCATGAAGAAGGAATGTGAGAAATACAATTTGGACTGTGATAAATTTCTCTCCAAACTTTACGGCTCCAAGTATCCAAACATGGAAGAGATGTTCACCAAAGTTGATGACGAGTTGCAGCAGATTTATACCACCGCAGGGCTATTAGAAAACCCAATCGAGAGTGACGTATATGCACAGATGGATATAGTTCCATTCCTGGAGGCGGCCGACTTGATTGCGACGGTGGACAAGAATTTGGCAAGCATTGCTAGAGGTTATCAAGCTGTCTTTGACAGCAGAAATGACTTTGTAAGTCAACAAATAACCCTTGCGAAAGCTGCCGCCAAGAAAGCCGCCAGAGAAGCCGCCAAGGAAGCTTCCAAAGAGGCCGAAATGGCAAAACAACATAGTGATGAGACTCTTGGAAAGGCAGATTCTACAACCGCTGGTACTGTGTCCAGTACCTCCAGCATCACCGGAGATCACACCACCTCGACGTCTGATTCCGTTGAACACGATGAACTCTGAGGGGTGTACCAGTATGCACCAGTATATATATAATACATACATATAATAAAATTAATAATATTGTAAAAAAGTTCGAGTTTATTGTATATGGGTATTCCAAGTTTAGAGAACGCAAAATTCAAAAAAACGCTTATAGGGGAAACTGTACCAAAAAACATCAAAAAAAGCGGAAGAAATGAGAACCAAGAAATTTTGCTGAATTGGGAGAAAGGTGATTTTTATAAGGCCATAAGGGTAACTGCCAACAGAACCATTGTATGAATAGACAGCATCAGCTAAAGAACGAAAGAAAAAGAGGCAGAGATGCCAGCAGTAGACGTTGAATTGGTTGGTCCTCTGACGGCAATCACGGACACGCTGTTGAAACGGCCAGGAGCGGTGACCATGCTATCCATCAAGAAACTATCAGAAATGTATGGATTTACAACGTTTATTGAACACATGAAAGAAGAAGGTAAAGAGAGCCGGCCACTGATAAGAATCAGTATCTCTGGGTTGGTTCTATTGATCGATATTGACTTTGAGGTTCCGGCGGATTATGCAGGCAATCTTGGGCAACCGCTTTCGCCCAGTTCCAGTTCAAACTTGGGCTCGTTGGGGAATCTAGCAACCCTTGGTAACGAGTGTATCGTTGGTGTCTCGATTTCCTCCGCCATCCGCCCAGACACAATTGACGGAGAAAGCTATGATTTTCTGTTTGGGTTTGGGGGGTTTCCCTCTTGCCAGGAGGTTCTGTTGCGGAACCTCAAGGAGAAGACGTTGGATTCGTTCAACATGAACCTGAGGGTGTTGATACTGTTTGACCGCTTGAGCAAGAGCAAGCCACACGACCTGTTTACCCTCTTCAGCACGCTGGCCTGCGGCTTGACCAAGGAGCTGGAGTATGAGAAGAAAAGTATGGACGTGCCACTGGTTCTCGACGACACGCAGCGGCAGCTCGACTGGGACGACGGCGTCCTCGGCATCGGCAAGGTTCTCTGCAACTGCAATGACAAGGTGGGTGTGTTTTTGAAGTACTGGGTGGATGAGCGGTACGTCAATCGATGGATCCGGGAGAACAAGGGTCTTGACGTGGCCGAGAGGGAATACATGATCCATTTCAAGGTCAAGGAGAGTTTGAAAGCGAAGCGCAGTTTTATCAACAGCGGCCCGGCGGACGAGGATGCTGCCCTTGGCGATGCAGCAGCCGAGGAGGTGAATGGTGGCGGGACCGATGCCGAAGCCGGCGACAACGACAACGAGGGCCATGTGGAGCCAGCCGAACACCTGGACGGGAACGGGGATCTTGACATGGATGATGCGATGGAGCGTTCTGCTGCCGGCGCCAAACACTCTTCTACGGAGGACGCCTCGGGACATGGCGGTTTCTTCTTTGATCCAGAAGAGGGGGTGTGGAGGGTCGACGATGCTGGCGTTCGCAACAACCTTTCTGTCGTGCAGCTGGAGCTGTGTCCGCCGGTGTGGGTTCCGGAAGACCTGATGAGGATCCATGGTCTTGAGTACGAGGTGATTGACCGAGGAAACGAGAATTGGGGCCACAACAAACAGGGAGGCGACGATGCCCGTGACACTGAGCTCGATGCGCTTTATGACACTCTCAACGACGACGCCAGCAACGGCTCTGTCACGGTCTCCGCCCCTGTTCCGCTGCACCTCCATTTCTTGGTCGGCTGCAAGATGGTTCGGCTCTTCAAACTACATCTGTGTGGGCTGAACCAGCTGCGGTCCGTTGTGGAGGCCCTGCGTAGCTGGTGTCTCGCCAACAGCATGCTACGCTCCACTCTTTCGGGCTCCGCTCTGGCAACCGACCCAAGCCCTTCGCAGAAGGACCCCGATGTCGACCTGATGGAAGTGTTTGCCAATCCCCAGCCCTGCAGCCCCTCCCCGACCGCGGCTCCTTCTCCATCACCCAGCATCTCCATCTCCATCGACGGGCTGGGGAAATGTGACTACACTCTTCGGGGAAACCCAACGGTTCTCGAACTGCATTAAAAAATCAGAACCGCCATGCGAGAGAAGATGCGAGTGCGTGCGTGGATGCATCGCGGTGGGTCGTTTTTGTAGAATTAGGCTGGATATATGTATACTGTGCATCGTGCTAATAATAGGCTGAGTAGGAAGACCAGATGGGGCCTAGTTCCTCCTATCTCTCCGCAGGCTAGAATAGTCTGTGCCAGTACGTTGTGCAACTCAAGGCCCGAGCAGTGGATATAGCTGCAGTGTTGTTGAAAATACCGATTGAAATTTTAACAGGCAGACCCCCAGGCAGAGAGTTGAGAAAGAGCAGTGGAAAGCACAAGCAGCATTTGCAGGCTGAAAGAAAATGAAGAAAGCAGTAAAGAAGAAGTCGAAGTCCTACTTCAAGCCGCTCTTCAAGGTGAATGCGTCCCGCTCGGAAGAGATCGAAAAGCAGTCGCAGCTGATGCTGGACAACCACAAGATGCTGTCGGCATCCAACTCCACCACGACCACCAAGGACGGTCTTCGAAGAAACCACGCCAAGCCCAAGAAAAACCAGTATGTGTTGGTGCATTCATTTTTGGACGAAACTGGAACCGGCAGCCACCAGGAGGCCGAGGTTCTGGACACACCAGTGGACGCCGACAAGAGAGATCCTGCCACAGGTGTCGGTGTCGGCCCAGAGAGAGGCACAATGATTTCATTTGATGATAGAAGAAGCCCGGTTCGTTCACATGCACACAGCGACGAAATTCGGTCCAATGAGTACCTTACAGGACACAATAATACCACCACCACCAACAATAATGGTTACAACGACATGCATAATAGTACTCATGACAACAAAAACGACAACAGCGTTCTCTCGGACGCAGATACCGTCGTTTCTTCGGCACCGATGGGTCACTCCCATTCAAACGGCATATCGAATCTCTTCAGAAAAAAATCATTGAGAAAATCGGCCTCGGGGTCGTTTTCTTCACTTACACAAGCCTCCCTGGTGGATGAGAATGGCGTGAAGACGTATGAACATGATGCAGACCCAGTCTCTGGAGCGACAAATCCAGAAAGGTCCTTCCACACAATCGATACGAAGAAACCATCCAAAAAGAGCAGTTTCAGGAAATTCTATCATCGAACAAAAACAATACGGAAAAACACCGATGCCAGCTCTCATGTGGGTTCTACAGTGAACTATTCGAGTGGAAATAATAATAATAGAAATATTGATAATGACATTAATAAGTGTAATATCAAGTATTATGACAATAATAATACTACTACTACTACTACTACTACTACTACTAATAAGAATAATAAGAATAATAACAACAACAACAACAACAACAATAATAATAATAATAATAATAATGATAATAATAATTTCATTGATAACGGCTACTTGGAAATCATATCAAATAATTTCACAAATTACGTTGCAGATACCCATATCCAGACAGAACCTTTTGGGACAAGCAAACGGCCAAGCGATGACTACTGTTGTAGTTTCATATCTTCATGTGATTCATCGAATGGGGTATCCGATGCCAAAAATCAGAGTCTCAAATATACCGCAGGCCATGTGAACTACTCCGGGGGGTTCGGCCAGAACACCCCCAATCATACTCTCAGCAAGTCAACAACATTTTCATCCCGGAATAGGTCGACATCTTCAACTTCCTCCAGTTTTATACGACAACAACAACTACAACAGCAAAGCTTTGCCAATGATGACTCTTTTCTGAGCACGCCAATAGGGACACCATATGAGTTGTTGGATGACGTGGTCACACCACTGCACACGCCGCTGAACCTCGACGACGAGAGCAATCTCGAAGTGTGTTCGATCACCACGTCTGGTACAAAACGATTCAAAACTTTGAGAAGATCAAACTCTGTAGTATCAATCAATTCTTCTGCAAGCGGTCAATTACCTGCATCTATTGCTTCAGGAGGCACGCCTATACCCATTTCACCACTCGTTTCATCGGTGTCTAATACAAATGCTGGGCGTGGCAATATCTATCCATCCATAACGACACCGTCTGTCCATACAAGAGCACGGATCCTAAGTTGCTCCTCCAACGTGTCCACGGGTCACCATTACTATCAACCACAGCAGCAACCTGCACAGCAACAGCAGATTTTTGGTAGCAGCCATTGCGTGCAGAAGTCACCATCATGTTCAAATATATCTGTACCAAAAAACAAGATAATGACTCCCAACATGCAGTTTTCCCAGTCATCGCAATTTTCAAGATCGAGGTCTGGTTCAGGTCAGGTGCAACCACAGTCAAGCATGCGTTCCTCAACCCCTTCCAATATCCATAAGGGAATCACTTTGGATACGTATCTAGGATACATGGATGAAGCTAAATCACGTACGTCGTATTCGCTAGATTCATCTCAGAATAGTTCGTTATTGTACAATACCAATACCAACGTTTCAAAAAGCACGCCCACAACATTGAATTCTGTCACGAATCACCAAGAGCTTGGTTTGAATATTCGGTTGCCGTCTTCCGATTCCACTCATCCACTACAGAATAGCATTGTAAATTTGAACGACCAACAGCAGCAGCAGAGTTACCATCACCTTCCCCAAAAACAAAAATTACAACAGAAGCCACAAGAAGAAGAAGACCAACAACAATCTCTCAAACAGCACCCACTACAGCTGCAATCACAGCAACGAGAATTTTACGATCAGTCTCAGAAAACGAATGATGAAAATATTCGCCAGATCATCTATGAACAACAACAACAGATACTGAAGCAGCAGCTTCACCGTGATGATCCTCAAATTTTGGAATCAGTGAATCCTTTGGACGAGTTGGACGAGCTGGAAAGAGACATGCAATTGCAACTGGAGGAAGTTGACCGGATGATCACGTTGAATTTCGATCTTGCTGATGTCGGCACGGATTTGCTTCCGGAAGAACTGGACCAATTGATCAATATCACAAGGTTGGAGGCCCTGGCAAAAGAATTGGAGGGAGCTCCTCCATTTCCAGACGCCCACCTGGGGTTCCAAGGATAAAAAAATAGATTATTACATAGCTGGTCTATCGATATGATATTTTAAGGTTATTCTAATATTCACTTTGGATACAATCCATAAATATATATGTATCCTTCTTGATAGAAAAGAAATACATATAAACTTTTTTTCACCTACTTAGCATTTTTATTTAATTTTTTTTATACTTTTTTTTTCGTTTTGCTCCTCGAATAAAAAACAACATGAGAAATTTTTCAATATAATTTAAGCTTGATAATATCATGTTTAATGTGGTTACTAACCAAGCTTTCCTGGACTGAAGAGGCAACCAACCCGGTTATTTTGATCCATTAAGCGGTTCCTACATTTGGTGTGCATGTTTGTGTCGAAACAAGCTTTGAAATTAATTGGCGGTTTTTCTAGAAAAAGTAACATCAAGTACATAATGACATCAGCACAGGACTCCCAAGTTCCAGTAGACGTGGATTTGGAAAAGTACGAGCTTCTAACCGAAGGATCTACGACAATTCTATTTCCAAAGAACAATGTGTTTTACAATCCCGTGCAACAGTACAATCGAGATTTATCATCTCTTGCTATCAGAGCATACACCGAAATGTTATGGGAAGAAGGTTCACGGAAGAGAAACAAACAGCCAGTTGGTAGTTTCAAAATACCACACAAAGAAGAGAAACTCCAACAAAAACAGGTCCAAGAGGCTGGAAAAGAAGAGGAAAAGGAAGACGTTACAGTGGATGAGAATACGCCACGACCATTTGCGAGACTCCTGGAAGCATTGTCAGCATCAGGATTGAGGGCCATTAGATACTCGAAGGAAGTCCCACTCTTGCAACATATTGTTGCCAACGATTTGTCATCGCATGCTGTGGAATCGATCAAATTGAACTGTGATTATAACCAAACAAAAAACGTCAAGGCCCAGGAAGCCAATGCCATCACCCATATGGCGACCACACCATCGAATTACCACGTCATTGATCTGGACCCATATGGTACAGTTGCGCCATTCATTGATAGTGCAATCAATTCGGCAAAAGACGGTGCATTGTTGCTAATCACATGCACCGATTTGGGTGTTCTGGCTGGTAATGGCTATCCAGAAAAGTGCTTTTCACTGTACGGGGGAGTGAATGTCTGGGGAGATGCTACACACGAGAGCGCATTGAGATTGGTCCACGGTATGGTTGCACGTACTGCAGCAAAGTACGGAGTTTCGATCGAGCCTCTACTGTCTTTGAGTATCGACTTTTATGTGAGGGTGTTTGTGCGTGTCTGGCATAAACCAATCAAGGTGAAGGAGTTGATGTCAGCCAATGAGATCGTTTCCAAGTGCAGTGGATGTTACTCCTCGATCAATCAAAACATGGGTAAAATCTCGGAACCTGATGCCAAGGGAAGACGGAAGTATGGATTGGCCAAGATCAAGCCAGGTATCAGTGAGAACTGCCAATTTTGTGGATATACCAACCATCTGTGTGGTCCGATGTGGGGTGGGCATTTACACAACCGAGGATTCATTGACCGGATTCTAAAGCTCGTTGATGAAGAGGAATCCAAGTCGACTGCGCCTAGTGTGTACGGCACGTTGAAGCGGGTCCGGGGGATGTTGACGATGGCCAAGAACGAGCTTGGCGATTCGGGGTCTTCGGAATCCGCCATCCATGATTCCCAGCTCTATTTTGCCACCACCACCATTTCCCGAGTTTTGAAAATCCCGGCGCCATCCTTGGAGGACTTTTCTGCGGCCCTGGGCAATCTCGGATACGATGCATCGTTGACCCATGCGGCCAGCAACTGTCTCAAGACGAACGCGCCATGGAACGTGATCTGGTTCATTGGACAGCAGTTTGCGAAGAGAGCACAGGTGGATATCCAAAGACTGAGCAAGACGACGGCCGGCTATCAGATCCTAAGCAATGAGACCATTGCCCAGTCGATCGATCTACGCACTGTGATGAAGGAGCAAGCCTCCCTGACGGAAGAGGAAGCTGGGGGCAAATCCGAGACTGAAGTGCTTGAGTGGCTGTTTACGCCGAACACCGTTAGTAACAAGATCAAGAAGCTACGTCGTATCAAGATTGTCCGTTACCAGGAAAATCCGTCCAAAAATTGGGGTCCAAAGGCCAGACCTAAATAAGAAATCACTATGTGTGTATGTGTGAGTATATAAGTGTATAAGTGTAAGTGTCTCCATATGACCCAATATAAGCATAAATATAGAAGATGTTGTTACAGATCCGTCTCGAAGACTGTTTGCTATCAGAGAGAAAGAAACTCCCACATGTTTTTACAGTGTGGAGTGGAAATTGGGCGTTTCTCCGCTCTTCTCCAACTCGAACGGAAAAACGGAAATGTAAAAAACAAAAGTGGAAAAATGCGCGAAGCGGGAAAAACTAAAACCCAAAATTCCGCGACACTGGAAAAACTAAAAAAGTTCGCGAAGCTGGAAACACCAAAATTTCAGAAGTGGCGCGATTCGAGAAGAGAGGAGAAAAAGAAAAAAGAACAGGGCATATCCAACAGTGGAAATTTGGTGACACTAAGAAAGGGCATACATTTTTACCTGGCATAAGAAGATGTTGTTATATCGTATGAGGTGTAACATTAGTATGCAGGATGTAGTCGCTATTGTATGGGATATTGTATGGGATATTGTATGGGATATTGTATGGGATATTGTATGGGATATTGTATGGGTTATTGTATGGAATATTGTATAGCAGATGATATAGCAGATGATATAGCATATTGTGTGATAGTGTATATTCCCCAGAATAGCTCCTACACACAGGATCTGAAGAAGCGGCGGATAGTGGCAGTTTGGACCAGCCCTACGTTATTCTTGTCTGCTCTTTGTTGCTGCTGTCCTGCTTTTGTTTGCATACCCTGTTGGGAGGTGTATTGTTCTCTTCACTAATATTCATATTCGTTTTCTTCCCTATTGTTCTTGGATGCTCTTTTTCCTTTTTTCTTTCATAATTCGGTACGTATATAGATAGACTAGCTATTGTCTACCTGTGTGAGTGTGAATATATGTATCTTTGCATTCATATATCCCTACCCCTATTCCTATCTCCCATTTCTCTCTCTTCATCATCACCCCGAACTCGAGTCTGAGATCAAGATCAAGATTATCATCACACCATGGCAGGAATCGAACAGTCCATCGCAGAACCCACACGGACGCTGTTCTTGAGGCAAGAAATCAAAATCATCCAAGAGATTGTCAACGTCTTGTCCAAACCTTCAAGCTATGACATCTCGGAAAAAGATATGTTCACGGTCTTCAACAGCTCGTCGTCAATGCTGGATAACATCATCAACGGTCCCAAAATGGTGGACCCCCATTCCTCTGGCACCAGGACCCTCTCCACAAAAATGGTGGACTTCCAAAACCTGGTCACGTTGGGCCAGCTGTTGGCAGATAAAAGAAACGTCATACGGTCCCGGTCCAACAACTCCTCAATCGAGGCCGCAGAAAAGACGGTGCAAACCGTCTACAAAACATTGAGCACTCATGTCTATATCAACCACGTCAAAAACCCTGCAACGACGGCCGCCGCCACTGCTGCCGCCGCCGCCTCCAACAGAGGTGAACACAGCAGTTGGTGGAATATGAAATACCCAAATAAATCCCCCAAAGCCACCCTCGATCCAAGATCCGTGCAACACGACACCCCCGACTCCGCAGATGTCTACATTGCATCCAACACAAACCCCCTCGAGAGCCATGACTACTTCCCAGACTTGAGGTTGGTGCTGAAAAATGTGCTGGTTCTGTTTATCAGCTTTTTCAAACGTTACGAAGAGCTGATTGCACATACACTGGCCACGTCCCACGACGCAGACGACTTGATAAGAGCTCTCAAGGACCTCATGCTCCTATTTAATATCAGTATCCTCAATAAGCTCGTTGAGATATTCAAAATGCTAAATCCAAACCTATCTTTGACCACCGAGAAGGATATCTGTGGAGTCTTGACATGTTAGTCTCCCTCCGATTTCCCACGCATGGACTTGATGGGTGTATACTTTATAGATCGATAAATAAATACTTAATTGGTGACATTAAAAATGGAACAACAATCTCCTTCTATTTCTTGCCGTAGATCCAGCCCGCAAGTATCCCCCATACCTTGTGTGCAAACCTACGGCCAAGAAACTTACCAGCAAGCGGTATCAGCACAATTCCGACCACAAGTTCCAGCTGCATCACGGCACTTTCCCATTGCTCATCAACGCTGTTACCCTCAGTTACAGTCGTTGAATACGTGTATACAGAGATATCGTCATCGGCATCACCGTTATCTTGGTTGATGCCACCATCACCAACCTCGTCCACATTATCCTTGGCTTCCTTGTATTGTGTTTCATTCAGATCGTCACTGAACCCGCCACTGCGGCTGTCGTCTGCGGAGCTCTCAATTCTTCTTGCAAGCTCCGCAAGCCTATTTATTGCTACCTCTTTCAAATCCCTTTCCTGCACACTGGGTGTTTCAATGGCAGCCGTTGCAGAATCTCCTGTCCGCAGGCCATCAATCAGTTCCCCGTGTTCACCCTCTGGCTCCTCCATGCGCTTTTCTCGTTGCTGCATCAGCTTCACCTTCCTCTCCTGTTCCTTCTTTTCCCAAATGTCGTCGTTTTCATCTTCTTCTTGTGTCTCAACCTCTGCCACTTCGGCTAATTTATTCAATTTGCTGAATATTTGCTGGTCCAATTCATGGTTTGCAGTCATACTATTATGTCCGTGTATCTCTTTACTTATCAAAGGATATGCCTACTCGGATCAGGTTGCTCTTCTGATATTTCTTTCAATCAACAGCATGTAAACTCATCCAGTGATTGAAATTCCATGCTTTTCTCTGCTCTCACTATATTTTTACTTTTTCTCTCTCCCTCTCTTTTCGTCTGATAATGGCATGATAAAGCTCGGTCATTAAGACTGGAGGACTGTACCAGCTGTCCACTTGTTACTTGAATACAGTTATTTGCAGAATATCTTTACAATGTTGTTACATACCCTATACAATAAAGACACGTATTGAAGACTAATCCATTTGCTCTTCCTTGGATCGCCTTTCTCTGTTCAATCGTTTCGTACGTTCCTTTTCCAGATCCTTTTTGGACTTGAAATCACCCTCCTTCTTGAAGGTGCTGAACTCCGTTCCAAAGCTCGTGTCCTCCTCGTCATCATCAGCGGCACCATAGGAGCGACCAGACATCGGACCGCTTTTAATGGTCTTCTTGAGCATGTTTCTAATGTCCCTCGACCTGGTCATCCAATTGCTCAATTCATTTCCAAAAATAAAACGAAGTATTTGGACACGTATGTAGGCAAACCATGTAGTCACTGTAATACTCTTGGACTTGCTCATTGGAATAGCATCAAGTTCAATGTTCTTCGACGTAGATCTATCCAGCGTATCATACACCTCCCTGAAAATGTTCTTTGCAGATTTACCCTTTTTACCCGTCTTTTTCGACCCTTCGTTGGCCAACACAAGGACTTCACTCTTGAGCAGCTCGAATTCGGAGTTAAGGAACTCATCGTCATCGTCAAAACCTACACCCTCCCCATCACTGTCTTCTTCTGCTCCCCCCTCTGAATCATCCTTCTGTAAAAGTTCAAAGCATAGTCCTGTAACCACGGCCGCAGCCAATTTCGACTCTTTTCTCTTTTTGTTTATCAATATTAATTTAACCGTTTCCAAAACCTGGTCCTCAACCAACTCCCTAATATCTCTTCCCGACTCCCATGCCAATCCTATGGATAACCCAACCGTATATAGACATGCAGAGATAATGTTTTCGTCCTCCAACGCATCATTCTGAAGATAGTTCAAAAAGAGCTTGGCGTGCTCTAACATACCATAGTTTTCAGCTTCGTAAAATATGAACAACACAAGACACATGAAGGACCAGATCGATAGATCGACCGTTTTCAAAAAAATGCTGTCCAAATCGTCCCTATTTTTATATTCTTCGATATCCAATTTGCCTATCGTTTTCATCAAAAGTGGGAATACATTGGCGACAACGTCCGAAGCAACCTCGTCAACACCCACACATCCATATGCAACAACGCAACGAATCCAAATTTCCCACTCAAATCCAACAAATTCATTTTCCAATTCGATGGAGTTTTTCAATTGAACCAGGTTTAAAAAGTCATCATCATTGCACCCCACCGCACCCATGTAAACGTCTGAGTTGGGTGAGATAATCATACGGTACAAATGTGCAAAAAGAACTTCACGTTCGGGCTTACCGATTCTCGATCTTGTCGAAGCTCTGGAAGATAGGCCAAGTACGTTAATTAAATCGGGGATTCCATAAAACTTTACCGGAGCTTTTGGCTTCAAATTGAGACTGGAGTTACTGCTCGAGTGTTCTCTGCTGCCAGAGTCCGATAGAATGTTATCGTTATCTGTTTTCAACTCATCGGGATCCAAAATCATCGAGATCATGGAATTCTGACGTGACTCTTGTCTCGATAATGGTGAGCGGGCGGATAGAGATCTCAACTCATTGGCCTGACTGACGTCTGATGCCCCGGTGCTATTTTGAAAGGATAAATTGGATAGTCTTGAAACAAGCATGGTCTGAAAATCGTCATCCTTAGAATCCACAATTGTGGTTTTTTGGCTTTTATGATCCACTGTATTAAGAGAGGTCGATGCTGAGCCCTTGTACATAGTCCGCTGTAAGTTCGACATGTTGTGTGTGTTTCCCAAGCAATGTAATATTCGATTGTCTGAAAGAAAAAGGCAAAAAAGCTGATGAATGCAGTAACCCAGGAGTAACAGGCTCTCTCTCTGGCTCAAGGAGAAGTGGGTATATGGTGACTCGGTTGTATCTATATTTATAGTCATAGTTATATCTATATATATATATATATTTCTTTATATATAGGATGTGCAGCGAAAATGTCATCCCGTGTGAAAAAAAATGGCATATGCACGGTTATTCAACAATAAGAGACGTCTACCGGAGATTACAAATCAGATGATTGGAACAATATTGAGGATGGATGCATAGAACATTCCAAAAAAAGGCAAATGGTCAGGGCCTGTCATTAGAATCCATTCCGTCCAATGGACTGATGCTTTCAACTGCAGAGCCGGAGGTGCTATTGGAGTTGATGTGGGGATTAGGATTTGGGTCGGGATGCGAGTGTGGGCCTGGGCTTGAAGTTGGCCTTTTTTGACTGTTATGCAAGAGCTCCAACAGTTCCAGGATGTACTTGCAACCCAATTCCACGGTGGTTGCCTTACTCGGCACCGTTATATCCCGTTTCATGGACTCCGGTATCAGTTTGTCCAGCTCCTGGATTGCTATATTCATTCTGTTTCTACGGCCTTGCTCTGCCAATTTATGCGACATCTTTTTATCGCTGTGATAATGCTGGGTGGAAAAGCTCGAACTTGAATTCGATGGCGTCGAGAGGCTGGTTTGGGGCTTGGAGTCCAAAATGCTGGTTCCTACTCCAATTCCAAAATTACTTGGATTTTTCAAATTGGCATTCGGTTTGATATTAGGCGTGGCAGCAGAACTGCTGCCCGAAAAGGGCTTCATCTCCGACGACGAAACCATTTTAAATTCCAACTTTGGTAAGTCCAGTGCGATCGAACTCGAAGGTAGAATAACAGGAGATGACTGTGCCGATTTGTGGTGGTTGGGATTGAGCAAAACGTTGCTTTTCCTTGGTTTCGTGGGGTACATATTTGGCGTTGAGTTTAACGACATCAGAGTTGCTGGTGTTGCAACCGACGGATCGCTGGACCTACTATTGAGTGACTGAAAACAGGAAAAGTCGTTATTGCCAGCTGCGGCACCGGTAATGGCAGTGGTGGGGGAGATATTGGTGGCGCTGGCGGTTGATGTGGAATTGGGCGGAGGCGGCAATGTCAAATCACCCTCGAAGGCATCCAAGAATGAATTATTTGTGAAATCAGGGTGAACCGATGTGGTGGAAACTGGGGGTTCCTTCGAATTGGAGTTGGAGTTTAAGTTGTTGAACTGCCGCTGTTTGAAAACATAATTTTGAAATGGTGTTGATTGTGCTGTCAGACTGGGCGAGTTTGAACTATTTTTCGAAGTGATTGATTTCTGTCTCCTGGGATCAGTTGCTGTCAGCAATGGCGTGGTGACTGGGGTTTTGGAACGTTTGAACGAGCGATTGTCCGAATCATCGTCATTCATGTTATTGAATGTATCGCTGGAATTATTTTCAATGTGCCAGGAATATTTATCAGATTTGACATTGGCACGGGTTTTATTAGGGTTGTTCACAGACTCGGAGTCATTATCTGGGTTTTGATGGTTATCGTTATTATTATCGCTGTTTTTACTGTTACTGTTGTTATTGCTGCTGCTGCTGTTGTTGTTGTTGTTGTTGTTACTATGATTAACGTCAAAAGAGCTGTTGAACTTTTCATTTGGGCCTTCTTTTCTTTTTTGGCGTAGTGTGGACGCATGGTTATATTTTTTGAATTCCAGAACTGGTGATGATAAAGGCGAAAATCCGGTTTTGCCTTTATTGGAATTGATCCGTTCCAACGACGGATTGATCATTGGGGACAAGAGGGGGGTGAATTCTACGCTGTTAATCCGGGAACGATCACAAGTTGAGGGAATTGGGTTGCTTACGGAATACGACAAGTGTGGTGTGTTTCTAACATGCTGCTGTTTTTTGGGGTGGTTTGCGGAGGAGTTAATTATCAATTCCAGCTGTGTTTCGCTTATCACGGCATCTGCGAAGTCGAACTTCGGCATCAACGCCACATCTGCGAGATCTTTGCCAGTATCGATATCATTGCTATCATTGCTGTATGGACCATCGTGAGCGTGGTCTGCGGTGTTGCTGCTGTTGTGGTTCTGGGGGTCTTCATGGTGCACACGCACGTTTTCCCTTGCTCTTGCGTGTTCGGCACCCGCTTCACCATCGGCCTCGGGACCGTCTGTGGCATCCCCGCCGGTGCAAGGCGGTGGTGCCGGGCCCCCTACCTTGCAGTACGCGGCGTTGTCGTCAGGCACGTCCAGGTGTGACTGCTCCATCTCCTCTTTCTCTCTTGCGTGCAGCTCGTCGACCGCTGTTGTGGAGGTGGGGGTTGCCAGGTTAAGAAACAGCATATAGTCGTTGTTGCCCATGGCGCCGATCCCGCTCGGCGCTGTGGGTCCCAGCAGGTTTGTGTCGATCGGGTCCATGCTCGTGTCTTCCATCTGCACGCCCTGGAACTGAGCCGCATCGTCGTCGTGGATCGTCTGCGACCCCAGCGTCTGCATCTCGTTCCACTGGAAGCTGAACGGATTGTCCATTGGTGTTCTGCTGTCTTCGGAAGGTCGTGTGTCCCAGTACCAGAGTTTGGGGGTGGGCCGGAGACTGCCCACACGGGAAACGGGAAGAGGAAAGGAGTGTGTGGTAGAGAGAGAAGCACTTTTTACGCCATATAGGCACATTATCCTATTATGTATGTAGCCGTAGAAATTTAAATAATCAAAAAAATAAGAAAATCGCACATAGTATTAGGTAATCTTGTATTTCCATATATACGAACTATGAAAAAATTCCACTGTTAATTGACATTGGCACTTTTGCATTTTTCTTGTCTTTGATTATTTGTTTCAGAATTTTTCTTTGTCTTGCGGCTCATTTTGGTTATCTCGTGTGAGTGAGAAAAGAAAAAAAAAAAAAATTCCCACGTGGGCGGCTTTAGAAAAAAAAAAAAAAAAAACGATGGAATTGGATGACATGAATCAGACAATCTGGAATAGTGAAATAAGCGTTCCCGTTTAGGCAACTATTGGCCAAGAGTGAGAGTTGCCGTTTTGGGATATATTGGACGGTGGACAGCAGTCTTTGTTTTGACTGTACCGTGTTTGGCGGATTGTCTATTGTTGGCGGTGTTGGCTTTCTTTGTTGTTGTGGTCAAGGACCTCTATATCCGGTTTTTCAGCAGTCAGCTTGTTCGGCTTACTCAATGGTACTGTTTGTAGTCTTATAATTCTCACCACCGTTGGTACTCATCGGTACATTCCTATCACTACAGGTGGTGTTCATATTGCCAGCCCATTACTACAGGTGGTACAGATATCCACAGTCCCGTCACTACAGTTGCTATCCAGGTCCACAACACCCCTACTCTAATAGCTCTTGTTTGTCGTTCCATCTCTCTCTTGATTCTTCTCCTCCCTACCACCATTCCGGCTATCATTGCTGCCATTCCAGTGCAAACCGGTGGAGCCACATATTCTGGAAATCACACGTTGTGTCAAGCAGACCCTTGACCTACTATAACCCCCCAGCATCATGGCCTTCACGCCCGGCTTGTCCACAACAGGTGTCTCGTCTTCCTTCTGCTGCTTCCTTTTCATTTCATTTATTTTTCTGTTTGCACTCCTGAGACACATCTCACTGCTGCCCAAAAGATGTGTGAAAAAAGAACATCCCAGTTCAACAGCAGATTTGGAACAGGCTAAACACCATCTGCGCCCCGCATACTCGTGCCCCTCGTCTCAGCTGAAGACAACAGACGACTTATCATACTACGCAAACCTGTTGGGTCTGAATCTACGTCGGTACAATATCAAAACTAAAGATGGCTTCATAATAGCGCTGTATCGCCTATCACAGAATCAACCTGAAGCGCCAGCAAATGTGGCACGTCAAGACAGGAAACCCGTGCTGTTGGTTCATGGCCTGATGCAATCATCAGCCTCGTTTCTAACATCGGGTTATAAAAGTTTGGCGTATTTTCTTGTGTCCAACAACTTCGATGTCTGGCTAGGAAACAACCGGTGTGGATTCCATCCAAAACATGAAAAATATTCGCCCAACGATCATGAAATGTGGGATTGGGACTTGACGGAAATGACTAATTATGATATACCGGCAATGTTGGACCACATTGTTGAGGCCAGATCGTCCTCCAACAGTGCTAATAAGGATATGAAAATTTCAATAGTCTCACATTCACAGGGAACCACGCAATCCGTATATCTCATCTCTAAACAGTTCAACAATCCATATTCCCAGCGCATCGATAAGTGTGTCCTTCTAGCGCCTGCAGTGTACGGTGGCCCCTTGCTGAATTCCAAACTGTTCATAAAGTTCATGCGGCTTTTGCCCGATGGCTTGTATGACCTTTTCTTTGGCGTCAATTCCTTTATGCCAATCCTCATGAAACTGCGCAAGTGGACGTACAAGTTGCCGTCCTTTGGGCTAACCTCCTATATGGTGTTCAGCTATTTGTTCAACTGGGACGATTCTCTATGGGACCCATCGATAAGGAAATTTCATTTCATCTTTTCACCCGTTTACGTTTCTGTCAAGTTAATGAAATGGTGGCTGCGTTCCAAGGATGGCACTGGGTTTGAAAACGGGAAACCGATCATAGACGACGGGAATGCCTGGTTTACGAAACAGTCGCCGGAATTGTTTTTGGTAGTTGGTGGGAAGGACGATTTGGTTAATGGCGATCTGTTTATTGAGCGGTTGGCAAACATAGAAACCGAGATGGAAGGCCGGTGGAGTTATATGAAAATTCCAGAGTACAGTCACCTGGACGTGCTTTGGGCGGATGATTTACTGGAAACCATCGGAGGACAAGTTCTAAGTTTTCTACAAAAGTGAGGACCGGGTGTATGTATATATGTGTGTGTAAGTGGTGTAATAAACAATAATCTGATTGTGTTTGGTGAATTCTTACATGCAGCAGATGTAGAGGAGAATAATAGTAAATTATAAATAAATAAATAATATATATATATATATCTTTTTTTAAAATAGTTTTAGGTGTTTTTTTTCAGATTTTTGTGCTGGTCGTCCAGAAAGTGTTATCTCTAGCATTATTTTAAATCAAAGACGGGTGGAGGAATCTAAGCCGATTCCTTTTTTGCCAAGTCGTAGGCCTTTTCACTTGGGAAGTGTGGGTGGATT
This sequence comes from Pichia occidentalis, assembly GCA_030142935.1. Lineage (NCBI taxonomy): Eukaryota > Fungi > Ascomycota > Pichiomycetes > Pichiales > Pichiaceae > Pichia > Pichia occidentalis. The sequence goes on along the minus strand of JANQBI010000005.1, from coordinate 502,964 downwards.
GGTTTGTATATTTGCTTTCCTTCTTTGAAGATTTCTCTGCCTCCGTCGCCTGGGATTTGCTTGGCCAGTTTCAAGCTGGTGAAGACGCAATCGTTCAACAAGGACTCTGCCTTTCTGCAGTTTTTGAATTCCATGTTGGAGTAGTTCAGGCACTTGTAGTGCATTTCGAATTCCTTCTTGCAGTGTGCGTTCAGGTCGGCCAACACGCTGGCTGCGCATCTGGTCACTTTTCTGCCTTCTTTGAGACAGTTCACAGGTCCGTTGCTTCCGTTTTCCTTTTGGCACAGCATGAAATCGTCGTTGAATTCCTGGCATCTGTCGGCAATGAAGAACGACGCACTCAGCAATGGGCCTGTGGTGGCTCCGATCTCCTTCACGTGTGGGATTTCTTCCGGAAGTTTGTCGTTTTCAAAAACGTACTGGGTACCCCTCTTCTTATCGGTGAAGTTGGATGTGGAGATTGCGTCGTATGTATTTGAGGTGGACATCGTGCTTGTTTGGATTGATCAATTGACTGGACTCAGAAGTTCAAGATGGGGCCATCCACATACATGTACTCTATCCGCTAACTATCCTATTGCTTCCCATATAAACATCCCTTTCTTTTCTCACTTCTATGATTCTTCCCCTCTCTCTCTCTCTATATTTTTTTTTCTCTCTTTCTCGGGCTTACTATTTCAATCCTCACTATATAATTTGGATATATCGCATAGTTCGCAATTCTGTTTTAGGCGAAATCACAAAGAAGGTGTTCAAAGCCGGGTAACCGGGAAATTTGTATTTTCTAGATCATCATGAAAAGGAAGGCAAAGAAACAGGAGTCAAGAGATATGGAGAGTGGATTGCTTCTGTTTCTGGCAGGATACGGCACCAACGAGACCGTGTTCCTGAACATAGACGGCGGAGAACCCAGAGAAGTGTTCCTGAACATAGACGGTGGAGAACACAGAGAAGTGTTCCTGAACATAGACGGTGGAGAACACAGAGGAGTGTTCCTGAACATAGACGGCGACGAATATCGAGATGCTGGATTTCACCACCATAGGCAGCGGAGAATCGCAGGCTAAAGTCATCACCATCGACTCCACGTTGACGATACTGGCCGACCCAGGTTGGAATGGCACGGATAGCTTGGACTTCTACAAGGAGCATGCGGCATCGATCGATTTGATCCTCCTCTCGCAAACTACAACCGAGTATCTGGGGGCGTACGTGCATCTCCTGCACACGTTCCCCGGCTTACGCAACATCCCCACCTATGCCACCTTGCCCGTGACAAAATTGGGCCGGATCGCCGTGTGTGAGATGTACAGAAGCCGAGGCTTGCTGGGCCCGGTGGAAGGAAACTCGATAGAACTGGGTGACATCGTCAAGTACTTCAATGCAATCACCTTGCTCAACTACTCCCAGAAAATACATCTCTCCCATGTAAATAACAAGATGTTCAATCTCTCCCTCACCGCTTACAACTCCGGATACTCCGTGGGTGGGTCGATCTGGTTGATCGAAAACAACATCAACGAGAGAATCATATATGCCCCCGTTTGGAACCACTCGAAAGACGAGTTTCTCAACAATTGTAAAATATTCAACAACTCGGACTTGGTCCGACCAACAACATTCATCACAAACTGCGAGTTCTCCTCGTCAAAACTGAGCCATTCAAGCAGAATAGAAAAACTGCTGAATTTGATCGAAAAAAATATCCAGTCGGGAACTAGTGTTTTGCTGCCAACATCACTTACAGGAAGATTCTTCGAGTTGATCATCCCTATTCTACTCAACAAATCTCTGGACGTAACAATATACATTCTAAATTACACAGGATTGGAAAATTTGAAAACTCTAAGTAACTTCCTCGAATGGATGAATTCAAACATCACCAAGTTGTGGGAAAATGAAAAGCAGTCAACCACAATTTTTGAAAATAACAGAATACAAATCATCAAGTACGAAGAACTCAATGATTTGCTCTCCAACTCCGACTCACGTTCAGCCAGAAACCCAAAAATCTTTTTTGTGGAACAGACAAACATGGTCGAATCCTCAATCTTCACACAGTTTCTAATCGATATGAATTCAAAGTTGAATTATTCCATGATTTTGACAGAAAGACCACATAGACTGTCAAAGTTGAACCAATTCTATAAAATGTGGCGTCAAAACGTCGAAGCTTCGGATAATGATACAAAGGAGGGAACGTTGATCTTGCTAGAGATGAAGAATGTCAAACTCAAATCATTTACAGAAGAACTGCTGAGGGGTAAAGAGTTGGCCTCGTATGAAAAAAACATAAATGAGCGTAAGGCGTTGGAGGCAAAACTAAAGCTTGAAGAAATTGAACGTCAGAAACTCGAGAATATGCTGGATGCTGGTATGAAGCAAAGTATAGATTCCGAGGAAGAGGAAGATGATGATGATGACGATGAAGAAGGCGAGGGCCAGGTGGTTGGGGAGACAAATGGTAATGATGTGAATAATTTCGTTAAAAATGATAGTGAAAACGGTGGCAGATCAACGGATATGACTAAGCATCTTGGAGTTGAAATAACAAGTAATATAATAAAAGAGGCAGAAGTTAAGTATCAGCTAGATGATTCACAAAGTTTAAAAATCGACGAAATTTTGAAATTGCCGAGAGATTTCGATGTTAGAAATATGAAACATAAAGGCAGAATGTTCCCGCTGGTGACACATAAGTTGAATGTGGATGATTACGGTACCGTAATCAAGCATGATGATTTTCAAATATATGATGATGATAGATTTCCTATTCTTGATGATACTATTTCAATGCAGGATGTTGGAAAAGATTACAATGCTGAGTTGGGATCTGGTAAAGACTTAGCAGATTCTAACGGAAGCAGAAAGGGTAAGCGTGGTGGCAGATCGGATAGAAGAGACAAAAGACGCAGATTTGCAAATGACGCAGAGGATATGTACTATAATAACAAAAATAATAATTTCAAAGTTTCGGTCTATTCACTTGATTCGATGGTCGATCCTGTTATTAGAAAAACATCGAACACAGAAGTCAATGTCAGATGTGGCCTCTCGTTCATTGATTTAGGTGGGAATCACGATTTGAGGTCTTTAAAGTATTCAACAAAACAGATTAAACCACGTAAAGTTATCTTGCTCCCAGAAATCACGGGCGGTGATATTGATGAGCTGATGTTAGATCTAAACAGAGAAACACAGAATGAAATTTTGTCCAAATCGTATAGCAGCAATGTTGAAATTGAGTTTATAAAATCCAAGTTAAACGAAAAGATTGATTTGGGCAATGTGATCACATCATTTGAAATCTTACTTGATGAAAAGTTGCTTTCACAGTTGAACTGGAAGTTGTTGAATAACGAGTATAACGTCAGTTACGTTTCAGGAAAGATTGAAAAATTAAAGGAATGGGACTACAAATTAATATCGGATGATTCGAACAAGCACCTAAATACGAATGTGATTCATTCCAACACGAAAATTGGCGATATCAAGTTGAACCAGTTGAGGAAGCTATTAATATCTCAGAACCATAGGGTTGAACTGTTAGGTGATGGTAGATTGGTTGTTGATGATGAGTTGATTATTTCAAAGGCGACTGATGGTAATTTAGAGATTGAAAGTGGGCTAGGCCGCTTATTTTATAAAGTGAAAGAAATTATTGATAAGATGCTGGCAACTATATAACTCATTTAAAATATCCATCTATAGATTAATAACAATACTACTAGTACAACTACTGTTAGTGGGGCATATTTTTTGATAAAAAGGTCCCAGTTGATTTTTTTTGCGTATTTTTTGTACTTTATACTCTGCTCTCTGAGTGAAGAGGACAAGTCCTGCAAATTATTCAGTTCTTCTCCTCTGTTTAGCAAATCGTTGATGTTCTTATTCATGATATTTTTCACATCTCTCAGTTGGTTATTTATGTCGCTCAGACCATCTTTTGCCCTGGAGTCTGCGTAAACACGCTTGGTTTTGGTTATGAATGTTTCGAAGGACATATATTGATACGGTTTTAGCATCTCTCCTCTTTGTAAATTCAACTTCATCTCATTTGAATGTATATGGATGAATTCATCGTGCAATTCGCACAAATAGCTCAACGCTAGTTGATTTGGGAATGTGTCTGAGGTGATTGCAATTATCAACACATCGTTCTCTCTATCCAAATCGTAATGAATTGTGTATGGTTTCGAAACTATGTTACCGGCGTTGGGCTGACCAGGCATGGAAATGGAACTGATAATTTTTTTGGCCTTTTGTTTCACATCCAAAAGAGATGGAGTGTTGGAGTCATCTGATGATGCTGCTAGTGGTGTCCCCGTTGATAGCTGATACAATGTCGTGGTCTCCATGATTGATTACCTCAAAAGCTGATTTATAAAGCCAATGTATAGAAATATCCAGCAATCAACATACAAGTATATATCAGAGATAAAAATCACATTGCACGAATTCAGATAAACATTTCATGGAAACATGTCGAGAATTAAACACGTTTGAAAATAAAAGAATTCGGTAAGTCGAGATCAACACTCAAATTATGATAGCGAAGAGATTAAAACACTGTGTGTGTTTTTGTTGAATTTCCAATAAAACTGAAAACTTTATGTGCAAATAAATCACATGATTGTGGGATAACAACGGCAATTGATCTAAGTAGTAGATCTTTTTTGTTCTGTCTTGTTTTGGGATTAAAAGTACAACAATTACAATAAAAACTTGAATCTACACACTGTCGTTGTCGTGGTCAAGTAACTTTCATGAATCAGGCGCTTGAAGTTTTCCATTAGTTTTAAGTAATTACCAACAAACATTATATAATCTATTTAATTGTCAATCTGTCTATCGATCTATCCATCTACTGTGATAAACGGATAAGCTTTGCTTCATCCTCTTCCATTAACTCACAAAGAAATTGAATGCCTTGTTGTTGTTTAGCTAAAACTTTAACTAGTTGTGCAATGGTTTCGTTGGAGTTGTCAGAAGCTTCATCTGATTTACTGGCGTTGCAGTCTGGACTAGTATCAGAACCGGTGGATGCACTGGCCGATTCGTTAGGATATTTATCTTTAAGGTGGGTCAACCGTGCCCACAATTCATTAACTCTATTCAAACCAACAGGATCATTCAATTTGGATAATAGGTCGTTGAATCGTTTGATCAACAACTCTTCGTCATTGGTCAAAGGATATCCTTTGTACTTCAATATGGAGAGGTTTATCGCAATCTTCAACAATTTAATACTCAAATCTTTCTGTTTCAATTTGCATTTCAGTAATAAAGTGTTTGAATGTAAGTCATGCTTTTCGTTTAAATTTGTCAACTTATCGTTGATTTCATTGAGTAAAAATCTCGTCTGTTTAACATGGTTACCTTGTAATCTATTCCTCTCGAATAAATCTGAAAAACCACTGCATCGGACAGGAATACAGTTGTATTCTTTAGGCCTGTTTTTCATTGCCAATTCCCATTCTTCTGGCGTTTCGTTGGCAGGTCTCGTGAAGTTCGTGAAGTTGGAATCAACTTTATTATATAGATGCGTCACCATTGTACACTGTGGGTTGGTTGCATCCCAAGAAGATTTGATTTTGGTCAACTTATCGTTTATGGTTGGTGTGTAATCATTCGATGTCTGATTTGAAGCAATTATTGAGTTTGCCGTATTCGTTGATGCCACAGCATTTGGAGGATTCAATGCTTGCAAAGGCTCTGTGTTAAAGGACGCAACTGTAGATGCTGCTGGAGCAGTTGTTTGCGGTTTTGACCATGAAAATGAGGGTTGGGAATTTAATGAAAGTGACTGCTGCTGCGGCTGTTGCTGTTGCTGTGGCTGTTGGTTTTGAGTTAACGCATTTGTCTGCTGTGATCCAAACGTCAACCCTGTCGGTGGTTGTGCCAGGGCTGTTGTAGCTGGTTTTGCACCAAACGAAAATCCCGTGGATGCTGGAGCCGCAGGTTTGGCGCCAAAGGAGAATCCAGTAGATGCAGGTGCTGCTGGTGTTGCAGGTGTTGCTGATGCTGGCTTGGCACCAAAGGAAAATCCAGTTGAGGCAGGAGCTGCTGGCGTTGTGGATGGCGGCTTGGAGCCGAATGAAAACCCACTTGATCCTGGGGCTGCTGGTGTTGTTGTTGTTGCTGAAGATGTGTTGCCGAAGGAAAAGGGTGGTTTTGAAGCTCCACCTAGAGAGAATCCCGTGGAGGGAGCGGTGGTTGTGTTTTGGCCAAACATCCCTGACTGTTGAATCTTTATTTTCGGAGAGAATCGATCCTGATTTCCAATGTTAGGGTACGTGTTGGGTAGGAGAAAGAAGGGATTTTGTATTTATTACATGAAAACAGGCTTCTTTTCCTATTTTTCGTTCTATGTTTTTTTTTTATTTGATTTTATTTTATTTTATTTTATTTTATTTTATTTTATTTTATTTTATTTTATTTTATTTTATTTTATTTTATTTTATTTTATTTTATTTTATTTTATTTTATTTTATTTTATTTTATTTTATTTTATTTTATTTTATTTTTATTTTATTTTATTTTATTTTATTTTATTTTATTTTTATTTTATTTTTATTTTATTTTATTTTATTTTATTTTATTTTATTTTATTTTATTTTATTTTATTTTATTTTATTTTATTTTATTTTATTTTATTTTATTTTATTTTATTTTATTTTATTTTATTTTATTTTATTTTACTTCACTTTATATGAAAAATCTGCGAAAATGCGAAAATGTGGAAATTCCCTGTTTTTCTTCTTTTGTTTATACATCAATATACAAAAGGGTATATAAGTGCCACGAGATAGATCAATGTCCACCACGGAGGGATAGAACAAGATGTAAGTCACTGCCAGCAACTACTCCACATTCTTGTAGGGTCTTATCGTCATCCAGTTGTCTTCCGGCAAACAAAAATCGCTGCTGTGGTGGCGGAATGCCTTCTTTGACTTCCACAACTTCCTTCAAATCAGAGATACGTTGATCCAAGCCGATTTCCACCACCAGAATTCTACCTGTCAAACTTCTGATTTTAATCTCTACCATTATCTTTCTCTCTCTCTTGTTCGTTTGCTCTTGTTTGGTCACAAGATCTGGCCGATTCTTTCTTTCAATGCAGTTTTTCCTTACCAAATCTCATTACATAGGACAATATATGGCCAAATCAAATAAGCCAAACTCGCCTTTACACAAAAAAAAACATGTTTTTTTTTTTTTTTTTTTTTTTTTTTTCGTTTTCTACGTTTTCCGTTTTGAGCGATTGCACAGTGCTATATAAATAGGATTGGGTCTGTCTGTATACGGAGGAGGCTCTTATTTTCCCTGTGTTGTGTATATTCTTTCTGATCTTCTTATGGGATTTTTGTTTGGTGGAACACAGATCCATCCGAGTAGAACCTTTTACGAATCACACGCCACAGGATGTGGAAGAGCTGGTATGGCTATCAAGGCTGGTGTTACATTCGTGAGAAATGGGCCATTTTCTGATCGTGAAAAGAGCCTCAAAAACGATGAGGCTCAGCTCATCATTCGGGATTTTACCAACAGGTTTTACAACCCTGCCTCTTCCAACAGGTTGGAAGCTGACAGCTGCTACTGGAAGCGTGCACTTAGGAAGCAGGAGTGAAGCATAGTGGAATGGCGGGAAGGGTTTCGGGTCCGGCCAAGTGCTGAGCCGTCGACATGATCTGTGTTGGCACGTGGGGACACAAATGTCATGCCCTCTAGGTGAAAGATATATGGAAACACCTCTGCGTCACCGGTGACTTGTCTTGGTGTTTGCCACAGCCGCTGTTGGAAAAGGGACACATCCTGACTTTATTGCCACCACTGTTCATTCTTCAAAACTAAAGGCGTTGCTGTATTCTGTATTATTGGGAATCGAATGAACGAGACATATATGCAATCCCTTTAGCACCCCTTGTTCAAACTACCCCGCATCGACATGTCCAATGTTGTTCCTTCTTCTGCTCGTTTTATGTTCAAATAGACACACTCTTAACATATGGGAAGTCTCAATTAGAATGACCGTACTCTAAAGGATATACATTAAGCGGCATACTCAATGCTCCAGAACCAAGACGGCATGGTTTATACATGATTCTTTACAAAATGTCGTTTTCTGAGCGGCCTTGGAATGAATTTATTCTACTCGTTCGTTCTTTATGTCGCAGTCAATTTATTTTCAACGGATCCATCTAAAATACCAACTTATTCAAAAACTTCTGGATTATTATGACCATTTTCAACACAGAATAATACGGAACTCCGTAAACTTCTTTCGAGTAAAGCAGGAAAGATAGAATGTAAAAATGTTGCGTGTAGGAGAGACAGCTCACCAATTTGTTCCTAGTTGAGAAATGTGTCTTCATATTTAACTTCGGCCATTCATGGATTTGACCAATTGGATTAATTGAATTCAAAATATACCACGCTTTTCTTCCACGACTATGAGTCTTCAAATTGTATATGTTCCAATGACTTTTGTCTTCATATACTGGAATCTGATATATATCATATGAGCCGCATATTTCTTTTTGTTTTCATACTTGGTCGGAGATTGTAGATCATATATTTTAAATCTCCTATAATTAAATACTGGTAAAATCTGAAAGCAAAAACTTCTTTTTCCAAGTTTGTAATAATCTCACTGGGCACTCAATTCAAGAATAAAGATACCCTTAAATACAAATAGATTTGAATAATATTGAGGTCACAAACAACTGAGGACATTTTATCATTAATCAGTACTGTTATAAGTTAGAAAAAGAATTGTTATTTCAAGCGATTTATTCACAACTCCGGGCTGCGTATATTTGTATATGCAAGTCGCCAGGTGTTTGCTGTACGGTTTTTCAAACTTAATATTTGCATTCTTTGGTTCGATGTGTAAAAGAGAAAACTCCATTGACATCAGTAAAAAGAGGGTACTCATCCAAAAGATTTCGATGCTCTTATTGTATGATAATGTTATATGTTTAACCTCAAAGATGTTAAAATTCTTTGAAAATCTGATTTCACAAGTATATTATGTGATAGAAATACAAGCACTGCTAAAACATATTTTGAATTTTTATCACGGCAATTTTAAATTACAAATATTTGGATAAATCGATGCAAGAGACTATACCATACTCTCTGTGGTATCATCCTTGTTTGCACGCTTAGGATTCAGTTTAGATATGACAGAAATAGATTTCCAACTTTCATTTTTGATCCAAATGACACTGGTTATGTGGCAGAAACCTCAAAACACATTCTTTTTTATCTGCATTGTAGGACAGGCACTGTTGGCATGATAAAAGTGGCAAAATGTTTGAATTGTCATTTAAATGAACATAACTCGGAGCATCTGATACAATTCCCAAATTGCACTATGATTATTTATAATATCCACTATCAACCTGAATTGCATAATAAATTTGTTTTTGTTTTTGCATGAGATAGATATTTCTCAGAACTCTATATTGCCTATCGGTACTTAAAACTGACGGGCCAACATGATGGGATCAATGAAAAAAAAGAAATTGTTAACAGTTATGGATACAATAATTACTATGAAAAAATAATTTACCACATTGATTCAAACTTTTATCAAAATAGTATGGCATGTAAAGCAAAGTATGCCGATCTCAATACAAACGAAAGGAAATGAAAGTAGGTGTCAACACATATATGTATATATATATGTATATATATTGGTGAAAAATAGCTTTATCCCATAGATATCTCCTTCTGACATAGAGCGAAAAAACAGAATTCCTGCATGTTTGTGTTACTAGCTGAAAAAATCTTCAACATTTCCATTTTGGTGTTGTTATTAATGAATCTACGGATAAGTGTACCACCAATGGCAGTCTACAACTAACAGCATGTTGTCTACACCAATTGTCCCAGATCTTGACTATGATCATGTCTATGAACCAGCGGAGGATACTTTTTTATTTTTGGATCTGTTTGAACAACTTCACGCCGAAAAATTTTATTTAGAAAAAGAGCGTTTCAACCACAAAACCCCGTTAATTGTTGAAATCGGATCGGGATCCGGTGTTATATCAACGTTTATTTCCACAAATAAAATTGTTCCAAATTCACTGTCTTTGGCAACAGATATTAATTTAATTGCTTTACAGACTACTCTTGACACACATCTTTATAATAGTCCGTCGACGTATCCTTTCGATGTAATACGATCTAATCTGACTGATCCAATACGAACCAATCAAATCGATCTTTTATTGTTCAATCCGCCGTATGTTCCCTCTGAAGAGATACCAGATATTCCCGATGTTGAGGATACAGAAAATACGGCGTGGTTGGATTTAGCACTAGTTGGGGGTGATGACGGTATGAAAATTACAAATGTTTTGCTTAATGATTTAAATCGCATTTTGTCCATCAATGGACATGCCTACATACTCTTTTGTGCAAGAAACAAGCATCCATTGGTGGTTGAAAATTTCAAGAACAGATTTTCAAATTTTACCGTCGAGTGTGTGATTGCAAGAAAATGTGGCTGGGAAGAACTTGCTATTTACAGATTCAAAAAACTGTCTTAGTCTACTGAGTTCATTTATATATTTATACAGTAAATAAGTCCTCTAACAAATCCCCTGAAATTTTTTCAAAGTCGACTGCTTTCATGTCATAATCATTTTCGTATTTACGGATTTTCAGCATTCGGAAAAATCTTTTCAAGTCCATGAAATTGTCAAGTTTGGTTACACCTTTCAAGATTGGAACTTTTTTAACATATTCAGTGTCGTTGATTATGACCTTTTCATTGTTATAATTTGTGTGGTACTTACTGATCTTTTCAATGATTCCAATGTCATCTGAATCATTCGTACTTTTAAATATACCATCAATACTGTCACTGATAAAAACCCATTCACTCAACTGGAATTCTTCATTATCTAAAACAACCAGAACATCCAATAGCTTGCATGTTTGCAAAAAGATAGAATCGAAAATAGCATCGTCCTTCGTTGCCTGTTCGCTCTTGGTTTCGATCTCTTGTTGCTCTTCACTCAGCTGCTCATAAGTCTCGGTAAATAAGAAAAACATGGATTTATTGATTAATGTCCACAAATCAATGATATGATTGTCACTAAATTTCAGAACAATACATCTCAATAAAATCATAATCCAACTCTGAACTTGGCAATAGTTGGTTACCTGTCTCAAAGCTGTGTATAAAACATCAAGTTTACTTATTAACGTTCCAATAACAGATATGAATGAATCCTTTTCGTTTATTAATAACAGGTAAATCAATCTTTGAATTACAGGAATGTTTCCGTTTAATATATCGGCTCCATCATTCCAGTTGAATAACAGTGTTCCTGAGTTATTTACACTGTTTGGTAAAATCAACTTATTGTTTGCCATGTCATTGATTCTACTTTCATCGTTAAGAATCCAATTCTTCATGATGATATTCCATTTTTCATGGGCACCTGCTCCAAATTCAAAAAAGCCTGTGTCATTGAGTACATCCTGGCAAAAACTCTTCCAAGGCTTCATTTCTCTGCAAACATCATTTTTGCTCAATATGACTAACACGTCGATAACATAATCTGGTATCAACGTAAAGTTGATGGCTCCAGATCTAAAAACATATCCACTAAGACCACTAACAATGTTTGTTAAAGAAGTGAGTAACTTATCATTATCGTTGATAACCACTTTCAGGAAAGGGATAATTTCCTTTAGCGCAATACAAACATCTTGTCTAAAAACAATCTTTTCTTTGTTATATGCTGAGATAGAGGCCTCATCCTCATTTTCTTGATGATTTTGCAAAAGAACAGTTGATAATGTATTAGGATTTTGATTTGGACCTATTTTGATTGTAAGACATAGATTCAACAGTTTAATAAAAGATTCGCTGATATCTTTATTGATTCTTTTGGACTGACCATGTTTCGTTTTTAATATCTTAACACTAATCTTGTTTAAAAATCTTAAGATATTTGAATATATATATTTGTATGAAGATGTATTGGAAATGGCATCTTTCAAAAAAGTTTGAATATCATTCCAAATTTGCTCATAGTTTTCGTTTTCACTCAATTTCTCGGCATATTCAACTAGAAAAAAACTTATGTTGAATTCACTTAATTTTGAAATTAAACTTGATCTTCGATCCTCTTCAAGTGAAACATAATTAACTCTTGAAACCAAGCTGTCTAATAAATAAGTCAAAATGATTTGTTGTTTACAGTCATCTAAAATTTGAAAAAGTTTAAATCCATTTTCTCCTAAGTTCTTATCTGATTGATAGCATTCCAGTAATGACTCGATTGTTTCTAATGGTTCCATCAAATAGCTCTGCTCTATAATCTTTCGGCATCTAAATTTAATCTTGCCAAATCCATAACTAATTGTCTTACTATCAGTTAATTGACCGAGATCGTTGTTAATATCATATTCATTAGTATCGTGTTTGTACCCTGCTGAATAAACCCACAGTTGGTATACAGTAAAAATAGATCTTCTAAACGTTTCAATCAAATATCTTTTCCTTTTCGTACCTTCATTTTTCTCATCTGCTGTCTCTATTTGAAAGACACCCTGAATTACAGATCCAAAAAAACTAGTTTCTTTGGCGTTATTGGAATTCAGGTTGGATCCATAATTGGAAGACGCCTTATAATGAGGAAGATTATTAAAACCAAAAGTATCAGTTAACATATAACCTAAATACTTATGACACTTCATTAATATTTTTTCTATACCCAGAATCAACTCACATACAGGTTCATTTATTAAATTGACTTCCATGTCATTTGTGTCTTGTATTTTTGGCAAAAATTCGGTTTCAATTTTTGAACACATGCAATCAATTATACCGTTGCAAATTTGAAAAATTAAATCGGGATAATATTCAGCTATTGATAAAATTAATTCAATCCAATTATTAAAAGCGGCTGCTTTGTTGCAACTCTTTATTCCAATTGTCAAAAAATCTAATAAATTAAATGATTTAGAAGTATCACTTACTTCAAAAAAAGACTGGAGATGATTTTGGTTTTTACTTGAAAGTTTAACCATTTTAACAATTGTTTCCAAATAATAAGAATTGACAATATCTTTATCAGGTGTTTTCGATGTTTCACTTTCAGGCTTTTCATACGAACGAATACAGTTTTCTTCACAATTGCTCACAAGGGATATAAAGATTTGCTTGAAATTGGATTCGCTTCCATCAATTAGCAGGTTAATAAGTTTCAGAGATAACCTTACGCATTTCAGATAATTCAAATATGTATCATTCGTATACCCAACTAAATCTTTGTTTATATCGAGTTCCATAAACTTGCTCAAGACTATGATCATGAATGACTTATAAGTCGAAATATCCCAATTCCTTGTTTTGATAAATTCAACTTGTTTGCTGTTATCAATCACGCATAATTCTAGTTTAAAATTGTTTAATATATCATCATCTAATTTTAATAAATTGTAAATTATTTTTAAATCATATGCAATTTTATTCAAATCTAATGTAGTGATATCATCTACAATGAACGTTTCATCCAGAAACTCATTATTGAACAATTCCATACTGATTATTCTAAATATTTTATTTAAAGTACCTGAGCTATTTGTAGATTTGATCCATTTGCAAATCAAGGATAAATAAATGTCGTTTTCCATTTCTTCTAATATCAAAAATAATGGTCTTTGCAGAACTGATCTCGATTCAAGATTACCGGTATTCAAATGGACCCATAAAATATTAAACATCGAAATTCTAGTTTCAAAATCAACTGCAATCAATAACTCGCATATTGCAGCTTCAAGATATAAGGAACCAACAACCATTTCCAAATTCCAAAATTTTTCAACAATTTCAACTTGAAATTTACTAGTTGGACCCAGAAGACATTTCCATAATGATTTGACTAATATTTTTAAAAGTCGCAATGTTTCTAATTTCGTTAAATCCTTAATTAGATATTTGAATATATTTGTAATACCAAACGCTATTTCAATATTTATGGCTTCTGGATCTATATTCAATATTTTAGTTCTTAAAGTTGAAATATTTTGTGGTATTGGTTTTTCAGATACAGGAATTATTTTAATTAAATCGTCGTATATTTTTGTTGCACTTAAAAACACCAAAGAGTTTTCCGTTAAACTATTTTTCATTATATTTGAAATCAAACACAAATACATGTGTGATAAGTCAGAAACTTGGTACGGCCTGATAACAGTTTCAAAATTTGTGTCGCCGTTTGGCTGGTCAAATTTGCTATAATAATCATTTAATTTTTTCAGTATTTCAATGTTTAACTCTGGTACATTTTTGTTTGTTGCATATTCTGATGCATCTAATGGCAATAACGCACGTTGGGGAATCAACTTAACCAAAGCTTCAATTATCCTAGCCCATTTTAATTCAAATTCAAATGACGCAAAAGCCGCCAATAAAATCAAAGGTATATGTGTAACAAGCATTTCTTCTTCTTCAACATTGTAATATTTTAAAATAAATAAAACCAAATCAATATCCTTGTTTTCTATCAATTGCAAAATATTCAACCAAATGATATGTGTTTCAATTCCATCAAATAATTGGTTTGAATGTTTTATAATTTTGGCAAAACTAGGATCTGCACGTTCGTTGAAATATTTGGACAACTTCAAAATTGGAATGAACAATTTTGGCAATATTGTTTGGCCAATTTCCCACCGATCCATGATAGAAATGGAAATATTACAAACATTGATGAAATTAGTGACTAGCTCGTCATTTGATATTGTGCCTTCTCTGACGGTGATTAACTGTAATAACGAATTCAATAAATATTTGTAACTATATTTTTGAAAATATTCCAATCTTGTCATAGTAGAGGTACTCGAAGAATGACCATCTAGTGAAGGTTCTGGGCCTAATAACCAATTCCAGAGTCTCCTATTTAGAGACATATCCTTTTTCAAAACGGTACTTGTAACATGAAAAAACAAGATTTCTTTATCTTTGTCGCCTATTATGAAGTCAAATATTGCAGAGTTTAACGGCATTTTTGTCAGAAGTAGATCGAAAAATCCCCTTTGGACAAATAAATTGGGGTCACTCATGGCACTACATAAGGATTTTATCAGTAAGCCCGACTCCGGAGTAATACATGCAATTGCATCTTCCGATAGATATGAACGGACACTTTCCGCTGACGAGCTGTCACTGGTGCTAGGAACCATGAAGGATGGAAATTTTCTTGTGCAGTACTCCATTGCCCCGACTCTCTTATCTGGGGATGTGAGTATTGCCAAGAGCAAGCACTGCCAGAAATGGGTGATGTCGTTCAACTGGACTCTCAGAGAATCGATCAATTCAAGAGTTGGATCGAAAAACTCGGAGGTTGTATCGTCCAGGGCAGGGAACAAACTCAAAAGTATGGACTTGAAGCAAGATCTCATGAGATTCGGTTGGATTTTGCAAATGAAGTTTGTATAGAGGTCCAGTAGGTCCTGTTTGATGCTTATACTTGCGTAGGACATCAAGGGCAAGATTCCAGGTAACCACAGACAGATCGACTTGCTCATATTTTCGGTTTTCAGAATATCAAAGATCGTCACGTACAGCTCAATTGTCTTCTTATGAACCCCACTTGGTAGGGACGGAGACACGCATCTCGATAGTGTCATTGACACCTGGAAGTCAAACGGCACCCAATTGGTGGTTTCCTTGTCGGGATTTGACAGCAACGCTTTCTGCAGCTTCACCAGGAAAGCAATGTAGTCTGCCCATTCGTCAACGGCTTCAAACGATTGCAATGCTTTCTCCACATTGGCCAGGTACTTCTTCTCCTTTGGCGATAATGTGGCGCTTTGTCCCAGGGCGGTAGACTTGTTGTCATTGGATCTGGATCCTTGGAACAATGACATTGGGGCCATCATACGATGCATCTTGGATATTCTTCGGAGTTCCTATCGGATACGGTGGTGGTTTGCCAGTTATCGGTGTGCAGAACCGTAGTTGAAGAAGAGTGCCATGTTTGGACCATACAAAAAAGAAGATCAGGAAAAACGCAATGCGAATCCCCTTCAACATGAAAATGTGTTGGCACTTTTGTACGTGTAGTTGAAGCAATTTGCCTCCCTGTTTTGGCCCCTGTTTTAGCATCTTCTTTTTGAATAGTTGGAGCAAACCGTGTCAGCAAAGAAATGAGTGTCTGTACCTTGCTTTGGTATCCGTTCAAAGTATACTAATTAACCAGTTTTACGGCGTTTTGGGGCTCAGGGATGAGTTTCCTTTCAACATTTGTTTTAATTTGTCATCTTTTTCTTTGTCTATTGAGTTGTTGACACATTGTGTGTGGTTGCTAGCATCGTATACTAACAAAGCCTTTGCTGGTAATACAGGGTCTGTTCTACTTTGTCCAACGGCCTGCGTGTTGGAAGTATTTTTATGATCACATGGTTCCGTTGATATGTATGTCCGTTGTAGTGTATGTGATTGTGGGATCAGCTCTAATATTCATTTCGGTAGGCAGTGGAGGCTTGCTCATTCCGTTGTTGCCCTCTCTGGTTCAAACGTGTAACTTTGTCATAAGCTTCATCAACAAGACCGTCATTTTGCCCAAGGAGAACCGGAGGTTGTTTGACCATATCATCCAATCACGGCTGTCCCTGAGGCACCGCCGGCTGCCAAGAGGCGTCTTGAATTCGTATCTCCCTGGCTATTATGGTGAGACGACATTCGGCACGGTCTATCGGAACACCGCCAAGACGTTGCATCCCCTAGTGTGGGTGATGAGATTGTGCTTGTGTTTTGTGGTCAACCTGATTCCATTGGTTGGTCCCGTCTTGGTGGTCTTAATACGGGCCCCAACATCCGGATTCGCCAGGCACAGTCGGTACTTCCACCTTAAAGGATACACGGATGCCCAGACATACTACATCTGGGCACACCGCAGGAGAGTATATTTTGTGTTTGGCCTGGAATGTTTGCTCTTGGAGAGCTTGCCTATATTGGGATACATGTTTGTGTTTACAAATGTGATTGGGGCCGCCTTTTGGGCCGCCGATATCGAAGACTCGTACTATAGAAAACTGCTAGAAAACCGGGCTGCACCAAGGAAAGAGGAGCAGCCACCGGGCTAGCTCTGTGCCACGATCTCTTTATAACGATAAATGTGTGGAAATGAAGTTTCTAATGTCTGCCAACTCTTCATTGCACGTCGAGTGGGCCATGCCAGAGAACTCGTGTAGTTCGTAGTGTGAGAAGCCGAGCTGTTTGAAGTATTGGTGGGTCAGTCTGGCATAATCGATGCCGATCACCGGATCCAAATCGCCGTGCCCATGGTAGATGCTGGTCTCCTTGTTTGTATCCACCAGTCTTGAGGAGAGGCCTTTCTTCATGCTGAAGAATCCCGAGAGACACAGAACGCCGGCAAGCTTCTTCTCGTAGCAGGAGGCAATGCCTAGACTGACAGAGGCGCCTTGGGAAAATCCCCCGACAATGATCTTGGACGGGTCGATGCCGTTGTTGACTTCGTTGTCGATCAAGTGGCAGATCTGCTTCACCGAGCCCCAGTACCCGTCTTCATCTTGCCTTGCATTTGGGTTGCCCATCTCGTAGATGTCGAACCACTGCGAGATTCTCTGCCCGCCGGCAACGGACAACGGTCTGACGGGTGCATTGGGGAAGATGAAGTTGACCGACTGGAACTGTTGTTCTCGGTGTAGCATGTCACTCAAGAACCTCCATCCGTTGGCTGAATCGCCCAAACCATGGAGAATTATCACTGAGGCAGATGCCTTAACTGGCGCATTGACACGCAGCACGTTCAAACTCATATCGTTGATCTTGTATGGGCCTGCAAGTGTTGGTTCGGTGAAACAAGAAAGAACAGGGGACAGGAGACTAGAAGTCTTGGTGTAGTGGGTGCTGTTCTTGCGTTTCTAGACAAAGTTGCTAGCAAAAGCAATGCCTCTAGTGTCGGTGAGAGCTGTCAGGAAAACAGGTGTAGTTGAAAATATAAACGCCACCGAACTTGGTGAGTCTGTTTACGACCAGATAAATGCTTTTTCTAACGAGAACGGTCAGACGGGTGTGTTATCCGTTGCCACATCGTGTTTAGACGGGATCTAACCGGGGAACAGAGAAAATATCAGGTTCCAAAACACACAGGAAAAGAAGAAAGTGGGTTGCTCTAGGTAGAACCACCAAAGTTCCAGATCCACCAGTCGTTTCATAGTGGTTGCTGAGCATTTTCTCAATTAGGAAGAAACACTGTTCTTCTTTCCACACTGGTGCTGCTGCCAAACACGGTTGCAATTGCTGCATTGACAACCTAACAACACATCGACATGGCTCAGCCTCCTCTACCGCTTGCCCTGCCCCCAAAGCCAAGTGTGCCTGGCGAATACGAGAAGACCGAAGGTGGGAATCTGCCGTTTGTAACTGTTCAGGCAGACTACGCAACAGACCTGCTCAGAGGACGCCACAATGGAGAGGTACCACAAGTGCCATTGCCACTGTATACGGAATGGTTGCCAAATGCAAAAATCAAAGAGTTGATCGGGGATAGGGAACTTCAAAAGGGGTACGTTCTCTCTGCGTTTGCAGACGACTTCAAGCACATCAGAGCGGAAGTCAACAAAGTCAAAGAAAGCCAATCCCATGCAGCCGCCGAATTGAAAAACAGGTATGCTGACGAGAAGGACGGTGTGATAAAGAAGGCGGAATCGCTGGCTGTTGGGGTCTCGCAGTACCATGCTAAGATGGTTGAGTATGACACTGCACAGATAGAGATGTACAATGCATTGAATGGTCTTTCAAAACGTTCGATAGCTGACAGATATTTACGCCAGGCATCGGAAAATGAGTCTACTTGCGAACAGTTGTTGAATGATATTTCTTCGAAAGATTCACTGTTGCTGGGCGATGAGCTGGAGTCAGTGGTGGACAAGTACTTGGATCTTCGATATCAATGGCACCAAAACAAAGAATATGCGTCGGAGATACTGCATGGCAAAATCGAAGGAATTCCGTAATTCGATGAGAGTGGAAAATACATTGAACGTGATACTATTGTGTAGATAGAACTATATAGATAATAATAAGAATAAGAATAACGGTAATGGATGTTAATAAATACAAAATAGGTGGACTAATGAAAAAAAATAAAAAAGATAACAGAAAAAGAGAAACTTTCACATCCAAGAACCAAATTTGGTTGGCTGTCTCCGTAGATTAAAGTCTACCAACCGAAACAGGACGATTATGCTTTATCTAACAGATAATTACTGGCATCATCGATATTCCAGTTTTTTATCTTCAATGCGCCGATTGCATCTTCCCTGTCGAATCCCATATCAGATAACTCTTCAATGGCCAATTTCTGTGGCTCGGTAAAGGCAGAATGGATTTCAGCATCAGCCCTTGCAATGTCGGAAACAATGGTTTGATCCATGTTGTTGGAAAATCCCTGAGTGTGTTCGGCGGGATTGCTTGCGCTGAATCCAAAAACCGCAGGTTGCGGGAAGTGTGAATCATAACTGGTATTGGTAGCATCCTCTTCTACAGATGCAGGCTGTAGATTCGGATCGTTACCAAATCCTGCAAACACTTGTTCCCAGTCATCTCCCGTACCAGGAGTTGTGGAGGTACCAGAAGCAGCAACATCATTATTGGCAAATGTAAAGGCAGAATTGCTAAACCCTGCGTTGCTGTTATCGACAGAATCAAATGCAGCATCTGAATCCTCAATCTGTGCAGTCTCAAGTTCTAAATCATCAAACATCGATGGGCCAGTTTCTGGAATTGCCTGTTTGTTGGAATTCTGTTGATTGTTGAATGGATTGTTAGTTGTTGCTGCAGATGTATCAGCAGTTGGTTTTTCTTGCTCGACTGCCTTCTTGGCCGTCTCCTTTTCAGCAACAACGGAAGCATCTTGATAATCATCATCGCTGCTGGAGGAAGAGTCATCATCTAATGGTTCCAGTTCTTTGATTGGTGGAAATTCATCCAATTCTGGAACTTGGGTTTGCCTTTCTTGTGGGGCATCAGATAATGTTTCAACTTCTGAGGTGTTGCCCGAAATTGACGATGGTTTCACAAAAGTGCTAGTTTGCTTGGATGATTCGGATACTGCTGCTGCAGTAGCAGTAACACCAACGGCAGCGGCTGCGGCTGCCGCAACTACTGGAACAGCGGAAGCGTCATGCAGATTGTTTGAAACAGATGATGGATGATTGATAAATTCAAAAGACTCATTCTTTGGAGAGCCGGAATTTTTTCTTCCAGATTCAGAAATAGCACCCTCCGGCAAAACTTGTGAGCTCAATGGAGCAGTTTCATCAATAGTGGAGGAAGAAGACACATTTAAGTCGTCTCTCACTGATTGTGAAGGATTGTTTTGAGTTGATGAAGTTTCGGAATGTGGAATTGCAAATGGCAACGAGAACTGTTGTCTTTCCACGCCATCAGAATTTAAATTTTCTGAGCCTTCCTGAGTCAACGGAGTTGCTTCGGTAGGTTGCTTGGACATGGAAGTATCAGTATTGGTTTGCGGTGAATCTGGAGCAGGTGCGGCAACAGCTTCATTCTTTAATCCACCAGATGGGGCCTTGAAATCATCGCCAAAACTGACATCATTAAAATCATCTAATGACGCAGTTGGAACTTCTTCGTTGCCGCCATCAGTGAATTTTTCCAGGTCACTTCCAGTAATGAGACCCTTGGATGTTGCAGCAGATAGTGCATTACTATATTCAACGTTTTTATCAGCAGATTCAATTGATAAATCGGTGTGCTTTTCCTGGAGCTCTAGGTTTTCGTCATTAAGCTCATTAATTTTTTGTAATAATAATTGATGTTTAGAATCAATCTGGAAAATTGTGTTGTTCAACTCAGAAACTTTCTGTCTTAACTCCTCATTTTGAGCATCTTGAGTGGCAACCTGTTGTTGAGTGACTGCCAATAAATTATTCGACTGCTTCAATTTTGCAGTTAACTCTTCAATTTGCGTGTTCAAGTCTACAGCCTCTGCATTGAAAGTACCCAATTGTTCTTTCAATGTTTGAGTGGATTTTTGAGATTCGTCGTACTGAACTTGCAACTGTTCTTTTTTGGTTTGTTCGGCGTGATAATTAGCCTCCGCAATTGACAATTCGTTCTCTAAACTATCAGTTTCCGCCTTTGCTTTAATTACCAAGTTTTGAACCTCAAGAACCTGGCGTGTTTCATTTTCATGCAACTCTTTTAATTGATTTAGTTTTCCTAAGATGGTTTCCTTGGATTTCAAAATTTTGTTTAAATCGTTCTGAGCTTTTTCTTTCTTTGAAGTGACTACAGCAGTTTGTTTGGATAGCGAATTAACTTGGTTGGAATAATTTGCAATATCAACACTTGTCTGAGTGATTTGGTCATTAATTTCTCTAGTATTATCAACTGGGGTTGTTGAAGAGTTACTGAATCCACCCAAAACGGAAGCAGCAGCTGCTCCAGTAAATCCGATAGCTGCTCCGGTAGCTGCTCCTATTGTAGTTGCCGCAGTGTTTGTAAATCCAGAAGCTACGTTTGCAGCATTGTTTGTAAATCCTGCAGTAGAATTAGCAGGAGTGGCGGCAGAATTCGAAAACATCACCGGTGGTTCATTTGCAACTGATTTGATAGCATCATAATTTGAGGTTGGTGGAACAATAGCGTTGATACTAACAGATTTGTTTACATTTTCTTCGGAATCAAAATTTGGTTTGTTTGAACGTCCTGGAATTGTAGGTGGAGCTCCTCTGATTCTTGGTAAATCTAAATTCTCAGGACCTTCATCATCATCGGACGATTCCTCGTCTTCACCCTGATCAAATCCTGACTTTGTTTGCAAATCTCTACCAAAATTCGAGGATGGTACGAAATTCGAACCTGTAAAATTGGTTGTTCTTGAATGAGGTACAGGTGGTGGCTGAGCATGAGCTGGCGATGCAGGCGATGCAGCAATAGTGCCAGTTTGAGCGGCCGGTGGTACAGGTGATGCAGTTTGAAAAATACTCAACAAATCGTCCATATGTGAAGGTGTTCTCTGCGGAGCTGCATGCGCCTTTGCGGAAGCAAAAGATTGAGGTGGTTGAAGATTCTGTTGATTTTCAATAGGAATTGAATTTGCAACTGTTGAGCTCTGAATCAATTCCGCTGGGGTTTCGTCTGGTAACTCATAACCTGCCAATTTTTTTTGAACCAAATACATTGCAATCAAAAATTCTTGTTTGGTGAAATTATCAGAATGATCCAAATTGGCCAGCTCCCAAATGTTTGCCAATACTTGATTTGGTAATTTTGAGGTTATTAAAAAATTAGCAACTGTACTACTGGAGATATAAGTTTGATGTTTTGTGTCCAAAGTATCAAAAATTGCACCATATTGTTTTCTCTGCTCGTTGGACATGATCCAAGTATTCAAATTTGTGGTTGATGATGCAATTGCATGACTATTTGAGGATTGTTGTGGTTGCTGTTGGGTAGACTGGACAGGCTGGGAATAAGCACGTGGAAGTGGGACAGATGGTGGGTTTGTTGGTAACGGAGAAGAAGAAGGGGAGGGGGAAGGAAGGTTTGCAGCCAGTGGTGCATTGACTGGAGCTGCATTTTCGGCGACTTTCCACAATTGATCCGATAAAGCAGAGGGCAAGATGGTTAAAGACTTATTCATGAAACATTGAATCAAATGCATGGCAACAATAAATTGAGGTCTTGTCAACTGTCCGTTTTCATTTTGGTCCACCAAATTCCAAATTTGTTCAAGTGTTGGAATTGGTAATCTTGCCTTTAAAAAGATATTCCTTGCTTGGGCACCTGGCAAAACACCGCCAACGGCAGTTTTATCGAACATAGCCCCAAAATTGGTTGCTTGAACAGAGGATAGCAATGGCACAATCATACCTGGGGTTGATACTGTACCTGTTGAAGAATGGGAGTTGATTGAGTTCGATGATGCAACTCGTGGTTGTGCAGATGGCTGCAATCCTGTACCCGGTTGCAAATGGCTTTTTAGGACCCCGCTGCCGGTATTATTTACTTGGATCGTGCCAAACTTGGCCAATGGTGCATTGAAGTTTGCCGTTGAACTGGTGAGCGGTTCGCCTTTTTGTGCATGGGCAATCAGTCGCATTGCAACACAGAAGCCAAACTGGTTCAAAAACCCCGTATTGTCTGAGTCACTCAAATTCCAAATTTCGCCCAAGACGCTCAATGGTAGACCTGACGCCTCCAACAGGGGTTTTGCGACCCCTCCTGAGATGAGACCGCTGTTCTTTGGGTCCAATGTTTTAAAAATGGACCCATAGAACTTCTTCTCCTGTGGAGTCAACGGTTCTTGTAATGTACTATTAACTATCATATGGTAAACGAACTTGCGCAGTTAGTAGATGAATTCGCCGAAAGACAGATAACTTGCATCCTAATACATACCTTGAGCCATTGTGATTTATGTAATCTACAATCCGATGGTGATATATGTTCCCTACACACCCTAATTATGAAAAGGCAATTGTCTTAAGAAAAGAGATCAATGGCAAATGCTGTATGTTGAGCATCATTAAAATGGATCTCAATTGGAATGCGAGAAGAGGAAAGAGATAATCCATATTTTATTTTTTGATTTTTTTGACTTTTTCTCTCCATTTCTCCACATTGCTGAGATAGGAATACATATTTTACTACTGGAAATATAGAAAAACGGGATCACTAGAAGGGTACATCCAGTATGATAATGATTAAATTAAGAGAATGGAATTTGGAATTCAAGCTATTGGTTAAAAACCCTAATATATATATATAGAGAGGGAGAGAGATGTATGTGTTTTATTTACTCATCATCTTCATCGTCAACAACTTCCAAAAGTAACGATGCGTTTTGTAGTTGGCATTCAGCAACACTTTTGTCCAGACAATCTCCTAAATTTGTACGCTGCATCTTCAAAGTGAACGCACGATCCTGTAAAGAGTCTTGAAAGGAAAACTTGGCAAATTGGAAAAGCTTGACTAGAGTATCGGTCAACAGAAACTTCTTAACAATTCGCTTTCCATCTATACCGGATCTAATTTGAATACGTGTAGTGAGTGAAGGGTCCGTGTCTGATGGAGGATCGGGAATGTCCTGGGCAACTATTTCGTGTATCTTCTCTGCATATGTCAAGACACGAGGCGTCTCTTCGTCCTGAAGTGGGAGTTCCGAAACCTCCTCGTCTTCTTCCTCTTCTTCTTCTTCTTCTTTTTCGGATTCATCCACAGGAATTGCGTACTGTTTGTTCATGCCAACACTGGTTGGTGCAATTTTCGCAGACGTACCATCCAAAGTAAATCTATCGAGGAAATCCATCACCTGCTCAATAAATTTATCGATTCCAGGATTGGAGTTCCACGTCAACATTCTCTCCCCGGTCATGGGGTCTAGAATCGCAATGTGTGGATATTCTTCGTTGAACGGATAAAGGTTTCTGTATAATTCTCCACTTGGTGAATCGTGATGGTACTGCAAAAATATAAAGTTGTGCTCCACAATCTGTTTGATCTGCTGTGAAGACCAAAAGTCACGATTCAAACATTGGCACCGGAAATCCGTTACGTCCTGTATATTAACCAGAATCCACTTCTTTTCTTCACGGCCTATCTTTTTGGCGGTATCCAAATCAACCTTACTGATGATATCCCAAGGCGGTCTGAAAATATTGGCCAATCTCTTCTGTGTACTTGACATTTTATTTTTCTTTTGACCGATCTGTAGACGGGTGCCGGAATCCAAGCCGTAGTTTCCCGTGATGCCATCATTGTAGTTGTTGTAAACGTCGTTGTCGTCGTCGTCTTCATCGTCATCACTATCCAGAATAAGAACGTTGTCGTTATTGGTCTGATTGAAGACACTAGTCTGGGCTCTGCCAAACATACCACCTTGTGGCGCTGTGTTCATTCCAGGATGGGTGCCAAAGCCCAGACCATTCATACCACCAAAGCCATATTCTTGTGGCAAGAGGGTATCGTGAGTTGGCATGATTGGCTGACGAACTTGATCCTGTTGTTCGTACATTTCTCTTTGCAGTCGATTTGCCAGTTCGAAATCGTCGCCATGGTTTTGTTCTGTTTGTATGGCGTTCGAATCGTCTGCTGTTTGGGAGGTGGTGGAGGCGGCTGCACCTGCCCCGTGTTCAAAATACAGTCCAACAGCAGAATCCAAATTCCCACCGGCCATCTCCATGAAGTTGGAGGCAACAGCAGGGTCTGATACCGATGTGATATCCATAAACAATGCAATCTGTTCGTCCATTGTCAGTCACTTGTAATAGTCACAATTTCTCTAAACGGCCTTTGCTGAAATATGCTGTAATTGCAGGAATATTATCAAAGCATAACCTCCCACAGTCACTCAATCATATGGATCAATAGGTTAACATTGGAGTTGGAAGGCAAAATCATGATTTGCAAATCTATTTGTATAATAAGAGAAAATAAAAAAAAATAAAAAAAAGTGCTTCTCTTTTTTTTTGCATTTTCTATTTTTCATTCACTACAATATAAAATGAATGGAAAGAAAGAAGCAGTAAATAAATGATGATGATTATTATTTAAACTTAAAACGATTACATAGAAAAGAATTCATTCTGAAATATCTGTAGGGTTGGAATTGTAACTGTGATTGGGATTGTCGTCTGCGTTCTCGAGATTCAACTTTAACTGTGCATTATCAACCAGTTTTTTCGTTTCAAACCAATCGATCTGGGAAGCCAAATCGGATATTGTATTGGGGGAGTTGGACTGGATGGCATCGTCCAAGCTTTTGATTTTATTGCGCAAGAAGGATTTGAAAGATTCTCTGTTTTCGTTGAAACTGTGGACATGACGATCTCGAATGATTCTGTCGTTGGTAGCTTTGGCGATGGAGTTTGAATCCAGCAAATAGGCCATTTTGGAAGCCTGGATCTTGATTTGATGTTCGGTCTCCTTGAACTGGGGGCTGAAGACCTCGGGATAAATCTCCG
Source organism: Pichia occidentalis (assembly GCA_030142935.1). NCBI lineage: Eukaryota > Fungi > Ascomycota > Pichiomycetes > Pichiales > Pichiaceae > Pichia > Pichia occidentalis. The sequence goes on along the minus strand of JANQBI010000005.1, from coordinate 476,972 downwards.
GTCTGTGGGTCAAATTGCGGACCGTAGAGCCGATGGTCTTGGAGCGGTACTTGGGTTGTGTGGCACGCTTACGTAGAGTTGAGATGTGGTGTTTGAAAGTTGAGTACTTGCTCTTGACCAGTTGCAACTCCTTATCGATGGAGGCAATAGTGGAGTTGATCTTTCGTTGCTTGTTACGAACAATGGCCATGCTGATGGAGTGGTACTTGGCCTTGATTTCACTGTTTGTCTCATCGGTGAATTTTGAATGGGGCTGGATGGCCTGCTGAGAGGAAGATGGCGGTTCGGGGATACTCGATTTTGCAAACGGGAGCGGTGGAGCAGGAGGGAGGGGAGGCGGGGTTGTTGTTGCTGTGTCGGTGGTCTCATCCTCTTCGATGTAGCTGTCGTCGTAGTTCATGGTGACGGTTGGAAGTGGATCATTTGAGCGTAAGCCTGACGTGCCCAAGACAGATAACTTTTTGTTCAGATCGTACTGAACAACGTGTTTAAGATAGTTGATGTCGATCAAGTTTGAGTCCAGATCTGTTAGGGAATACGAATCGGTGGAATCTGACTCTGGGAGTGGGGTATGATTGTGTTCGGGGCGATTGAAAGTATGATCCGCAGGGCCATTGGAGACGATGCTGGAAGCAGGGTGGCCTCTTTCCTGTGTAGAAGCAGCAGCTGCTGCTGCTGCAGCTGCGGCTCGTGAAGCTGCGGCTCGTGAAGCTGACGGGGTGGTTACATAAAGAGGGACCCTTTTATTTTCGTTATAATCGATTCTTTCCAAATTCCGGGTGTGCCTAGCGGGTTCATGGTCCATGACATCCAAGTGGAATTCATCATTATCTGAGTTGTCACTTATATATAGCTGCGATTTCAGACGCTGCAACTTTTTCGTAGTGATTGAAGAGGATGTCGTCATTTCTGGGGTATTGAGACTATCGAGCTTCCTAGCTGACGATCCACAGATGAGAGCCGGATATTGGATTTGGTTGAGTGGTCTGAAATGCTCAGAGCTAGTGTTTTTTTTTCAATGGGCAGTGGCGAGATGGAGGGAAGGGGGGGTGATGTTTATAACCGTCTAGAAGAAGAAATCAGAAACAAGTCTGCCATATCTATATGGATGGAAGAATAATAATAACAATAACAGGAATAGACGGGATTAATAAGAAAACATGGAAAAAAGAGAGAGAAAAAGAAAAAAACAGCACGACAGTAATACAGTCGTGAGTGTCTTGCAACAAGGACGTTGTTGTATGTGCAATCTTTGCGCCACGTTTTTCCTCCATTTGGTAATGCGCCACAAGCGAGTTTCCCTATGGGGAAGAAAAACGAGTCTACTAGAAAGGAAACATATGGCGCCACGATGATATGGCTAGGGAAGAGGGAGGGCAAGTCAGATAGCAACTCGATAGAATCAAAGGGAGGCATATCACACGAAGGACGACTTGGGAGAGAGATAACCAACCTGAGCTGGAGGAAGAACGATACACGCCATTTGCAAAGACGGAATTCGGGCGATCACAACAAGACTAATAGACCAAGAGAAGAAGAAGAAGAAGAAGAGCAGAAAATGGGCCTCAGATACATCATTCTCCTTTCGAAGCAGGGCAAGGTGAGGTTGAGCAAATGGTACACGTCGATGGAGGAAAGGGAGCGGCAGAACCTTGTCCGGGAGATCAGTGCGTTGATTCCGTTGCGGAGGGGCAAGATGTGCAACGTGATCGAGTACAAGGACAGCAAGATCATCTACCGAAGATACGCGTCGCTGTTCTTCATTGTCGGGATCGACAACGACGACAACGAGCTGGTGACGCTGGACCTGATCCAACGGTACGTGGAGATGATGGACAAGGCGTACGGGAACGTCTGTGAGCTGGACATCGTGTTCAACTTCCAGCTGGCATACTCGATTCTGGACGAGACGATCGTCGCGGGCCACTTGAACGAGAGCAACGCCAACCTGATTCTGCAGAAGATCCAGCAGGCAGACACTCTGCAGGAGGAGGAGAAGATCAACAGCAAGATGGGGGGCTACGACGGCACCGCGGGCGCGCTGGGCGGTGCACGGGTCGCGATCTAGGCGGGCGAGCACGTGACGGCGGCGTCTGGACATGGGTGGAAGATGTATGTGTTGTGTCCGGAAGAACGGGCAACGGTCGATCGGTGGTGTCCGTTCGCCATGCACAGCTGTAGATGTATATTTAAGAAAAAAAAATAAAAAATAAAAATTAGCACCCGTAGCAATCCGCTCTGACTGCCGTCGATCGACGGCTTTGAATCTGGACACAGAAGTTACATGGCGCGGGCCCTTCCGCCGCGGTCGATCGACGCCCAGCCGCGCTCGCCCGATCCGGAAATCCTCTCGTCTTCCATTTTCTGCAATCCCGTTTCTCCAATTTCTATTGGTCCCTTGCGCCTTTTTTTTTTTTTCCTCTTTTCCCTTCTGCTTTATATATACTTATATATATATATATATATATATACAAAAAAAAAAAATCATGACAAAAAATGGGGATTTTTCGCCCTTTTCGCCCTTTCCGCCCTTTTCGCCCTTTTTGGTTTCCCCCTCCTTTGATTTTTGAGTGTTTTCGGATATTTTATTGTATTTTTTATATTAATTGGCAAATTGTTCGCCAAATTTTGTTAGGAAATTTCGTTGTAGCTTTTTTGTTTTTTTTTTTTTTTTGGAAATATATGGGAATAATTGGTAATATTTCCCATATATATATATATATATATATATGGGAAATATATAGAGGAAATATATATGAACATATATATTATATTGTGTATATACATATATATAGGAAATATATAGGAATTATAGAATGTATTAGTATGTATTACAGTATTCATCCTTATTTTGTCTTAACCACTTGTTTAGTGTGTTCTCTATTCTATCTTATTTGTTGTATATTTCTATTTGGTAAACTTATCCTCCATCTTTGGATTCATCCCCTCCCTCCTCTTTTCGATCCTTATATATTCTTTCAAAGAATTTGCATTCGATAGAAAACCCGACCGTGAAGAAATCGATATAAAAATGTTATCCAGATTGGCCATCAGAACAACCCCAAGAATCGCCCCAAGAATCGCATCAGCAGGCTCGATCAGAAGCCTGTCCACCCCAGTCGAACCAAAGGAAAAGGCGAACTCGATCATCGAAGCCTTGCCAGGTAACTCGATCCTGTCGAAAACAGGCATCTTGGCCACATCCGCAGCAGCCTCGGTCTACGCCATCTCCAGCGAATTGTACGTGGTGAACGATGAAACGATCCTGTTGGCCACCTTCATTGGGTTCGTCGGCTTGATCGCCAAGGTGGTTGCTCCTCTCTACGGCGAATTCGCCAAGGACAGAACCGCCCACGTCACCAAGTTGTTGAACGAGGCCAGACTGGGCCACGTCAACGCCGTCAAAGACAGAATCGACCAGGTCTCCAGCTTGAAGGACGTCGTCTCAACCACAAAGGCCCTGTTCGAAATGTCCAAGGAAACCTCCGCCTTGGAAGCAGAAGCGTTCGAATTGAAACAAAAGGTCAACGTTGCTTCAGAAGCCAAGTCCGTCCTCGACTCCTGGGTCAGATACGAAGCCCAGGTCAGACAGATGGAACAACAACAACTGTCCTCTTCCGTCATTGCCAAGGTCCAAGCCGACTTGAAGGACGCCAAGTTCCAAGACAAGATCTTGGCTCAAGCCGTCTCCGATGTCGAAAAGTTGTTTGCAAAGGAAAAATAAGTCTTTGACTAGTTGCTTATGACGATGATGATGATGATGTTCAGTTGGTGCGTGGTAGATGTCGATGTGGCTGATTACGTGGGTCGCTGTTGATGTGGTGCTTGTGCTTGTGCTTGTTCGTGATCCGGTCCAATTGAGATTGCAGCCCTTGTTTCAGTTCTTCAGCCTCTCATATCGGTCTTACATCTTCTTCTTCTTCTTTCCATCTATTGTTCCTATTTATTTATCCTATTTATTTATTGTTCCATAGATCTTATCTCATTTCGATCTTGTTTTTTTCAATTCATATATTGGTATTGATCTATAAAATTCTTATAGGTTTTTATAATATTAATGAAATAAATTCACGTTGTTACTAAATACCGTAGGTTCGCCTCCCTTGACCCTGAAAAAGAGTGGCTTCTCCTTCTCCGGATACACGTCCAAAAATCCCTCCGCCTCCTCTCCTTCCTTTCTCTGGATGTTGCTTGTGAACGGTATGCAATATCGTGGGTTCTTTCCCACTCTAAATTTCATGTGAAACCCCTGCATGATATCCGGCTCAATGCCTAGAGGATTCAGTTCGGCATCCCAAAACGGCGACTCTTTCTTCTCCCTCCTCTTCTCCTGTTCCTCCGTTCTCTTTCCCTCCACGGCGTGGCCTGCCCCCTGTTGGTTCTCATGCGGGCCCTCCTTCAACCTTTCATGTTCTTTCAGAAGCTTGAATTGGCCATGCAACACCTCAAGTTCCGAAATCTCTCTGGCCCCGGCCGTCCCATCTGCAATGCGCTGTTCAATATACCCAATCCTCCTCTCTATTCCCTTCGAATTGCCATATTTCCCAATCAACTTCTCGATCCGTTCTTGGTTCTGCTCCATGTATTCGGCACGTCGTTGCTGTCTCTTTGACTGCATCTTGATGTACTGTTGCTTCTCTCCTAACACTTACCAACGGTGGCTTTTCAGTAACATAAGAGACCCCTCGTATATGGGTGAAAATGGTATCATCTTCTTCTCAACTTCACCAAATTTTGCGCAAAATCATGTTTAAAATTGACATCGAGTTCTGACGATTCTATATAAATTCCTTTTTCTTCTTCCAGAAAAATTAACACCCAGATCTCCACCCTTCTTCTCTTGAGCTCGTCACAAGTCCAGCAGTATCTTATTGACACTCCTCCGCTGACACGGACAACTGTATACACACAAGACACACAGAATATCGTCGATGAATACCGCTATCCCAAATTCCCTACCACCTATCAACTTCCAGGACACACCCGTGCAGAGTTTGGAACAGCTGCGTCCCAGACTTACACAATTGACACATTCACTACGGAAACTGGAAGAGTCTTTGCGTGTGCTTCAGTACTCCACGTCCTCGGGTGATTTGACAACCATCCAAAACCAATTCAATGTCATTCTACAGCAGCTCGCAAGTTTATCGAAAACCTTACAATCCTGTGGTTCAACTTTAGAAGTCACCACCGTCTTCCCAAACAGAGAGTTCGACACTAACTCCGGTCTTCTATCCTCGTTGCTCAGGAAGAAACTGACGCCCGAAGTCCAGCAGTGGATCCATGATGCAAAATCCAGCTCAATTTCGACTCTAAAATCCATCCCACAGACCGCCACTTCGTCCGCAACCCAGGCTTCTTTTGATACCGCAGCAGCAACAACTCAGTCAATACAGGAAAACCTGCAAGCGCTACAGTCAGCACTCTTCTCAAACGATAACCTCACAGATACGATAACGGAATACGCCCGTGACTCGCTGGAAGACTACATGTTTGGCGGGTATTTGACCAAAAAAGAATTAGAGCAAGGCTTGAAAGTCTCGGACATCTTGAAAGACCTTTCAAAGGAAGAACTGGAGTCCCCGTCGTCTTCTTCAATGGCATCTCCTGAGCCGAGCAGTCATGCCACCGAGTCGCAGTTCCTCAGATTCGTCTATCAAGGGCTCGATTCGAATAGCAGCTAAGTCATGTGCTAGTCTCTTTCCTTGGAATCTTTATACATGTCTATAAATAGAGTCAAAATCTTTGATCATCTGCTCATGCATCTTCTTGAATTGTCCTTTATAATTGACATCATTATATACCAAATCTTTCTTCAGCAACAGTTCGCAAGCACCTCTGTTGCCGATGTCAAACCTGAAGTCCTCTGTCTCATCTAGCGGGAACTCGTCGAACTTGATGGCAAACTCACTAGTAAAGCTGTTGTAATGTTTCTTATTCTTGATTCGATCACCACAGAAGTCGTCACTCATGACGTGTATGTGCAGGTTATTCAGCGAAGGTACAGAATGGCAACAGACCAAGACCCCTATATCTTCGTCGTTGCCATCCACTCTCTTCCACTCCTTTCGGAATCTCCGCTGCAAAATGGAGACACCTCTTTCGATGTACTCCTTCATGCTTTCGATATTTTCCATCCGTGCTTTACAAAACGCATCCTGCGGTCTCAGCACGGTCAGTTTGGGATCTCGTGGTAAAACCAACATATGGATTTTGCTCTTAGGAAACGCATCATCGATAATAACAACATTTTCGTCATGGAAAACAACCACAGAAGGATACTTTTCAGGAGACCGGATATACTTTTCCAACGCAAATCTAAACGACATCTAAACGCTCAGCTTATCCCTGGACACGCCAAAAAAAAACACTTTCTTGCACTGATTTAGTCCTGTCGTATGACCAGAAAGAAAGAAGTGCTCACACTCCAGCTGGTCTCTTTTTTAATTGGAAAGTAAAAACAACTTGGAATGTGAAACATGAAAAATGGAAAAATTGAAAGTTGTATGAAATCATGTACAATCAATAACTTCCTAATTGGGAAATGACAAAAATCCACCATATTATCTATTTCATTTATATACATATATATATATATATCCTGCACATCAATCTTTCTATTGACACAACCACTCTTTCCACCGAGTTATGTACTCAAGAAATGCCATTTATTTACTTGGTACATGTGCCTACCTATTTACACGATCAACCGCCAATCCAATACCTCTGCCGAACTTATATATATGTATATGTGTGTGTGTGCTGATGATGTTACCTTACAATTTGGAAAATAACATTGTAAAGATCTCCCATGTACCAAACATGATCATACTATTTGGAACTGTTCTCATCAGGTGGGGTGTTAAACCTCCGTACATGGACGCAAAGCCTTCCTCTTTGATGACAAGTTTGAAACACTGTATTAGTCCGGTATATTTGGCCTTGCCATTTTCGGTAGGAGCCTGTCTAAGTCTGGTCCGAACAACTTCGTGGGGATATGTGATCAAGGATGCAATCAGCTTGGCAAATCCGGCAGCACCTGAACGTGCAAACCAGTCCATTGCGTTGTCCACGTTGGTACGAATATTGCCTTCCCGTTCAAGGCGCTCCGATCTTTGGCGAATCAATGACTTCATTTGCTCGTAGAGAATCCATTGCAAGGTGGACTCCGCAGACCCTAGGTAGGAGGCCGAGAGACCTCTGTACAGGGCAAAAAAGCCCTCCTTCCTGATGATCTTGGTGACACAATCCAACGAGTTTTTGTACTCCTTTGTGCTGGCCTTGTCCAACTGCAGTCTGGTCTTGATCAACCAGATCGGGTTCGTTGCGGTACTGGTGACGAAGCCGGCGTTGATGCCCGCCAACAAATGCAATAGCGAGCTTTCCTCTCCCTTGAAGTAATCGAGTTGTTTCAGCAGGTCTTTACTGTATCCGTATGTGAAAAAATTGATGGATCTAGCCGGAATAACCCCAATCAAACTTGGTCCCAAACCTTTGAACAATGCCCGGCCTCCTTCGTTTTTGTACACACTATGCAGGATCAGACACGTTTCCTTGAAGTGGGCCAACGCTCCACTCACGGCAGACTTCCCGCCACCTCCAATGGACACCTGACTGTGGTAGAGATCCCGGTAAACGCTCGACTGCAGCCTGGTCTTCACAACATCAAACGGACAGGTGAAGATGGCACCACACATTCCTCCCAAACCACCGGCAACAAAATGCACCCACGGCTTCACCGCCTTGGGTTCCGGACTGGCGTTCGGTAATTTGGAATCGCTGGCTATTGTGTCGTATGCCTCTCTCAAGGTGGAAGCTTTCTCGTCCGAACCTAGGTATGGGATTGCATTTTCGATTTCATTCTCTAACGACGTCAGCCTCTCGTTGAAACCTTTCTCTTTGTCATTTCCCGTATTCTTTGAAGACATGGCTTCCCTGTGGCGCTCGAATTAGCTTGTTATATTAAGAGACGGATGCGTAGATGGATCTTTTGTTGATTGCTATGTATGTATATGTGTGAATCCATATATATATATATATACGTGTGTAGCTCGATGTCTAATATCCTTTTCACTGGGTACTCAAACGATTCTTCAATACTACGTGTGTCAGTTTCTAGACTGGTCAGTGTTGGTGATCACAGTCCACAGTAGCAGCCTTTATCTTCCACCGAAGTGAAAACCATCTCTCTAAGATGGACTGAAAAATTGCTATTGTCATTACTTTACTAATATAAGATTTCTCACACAAAATTTGTATGTAGAAAAAGAAGAAAAAAACGCCATGAAAAAAGAGAGAAAAATTTGCCGTAGTAAAACAATCTCCGTATACTAAGGAAGACGAAAGAATCACCATTATACAGTTGGAAATCTGCTGTTAAAGCAGGACATCCAACGCCGAAGAGAGTGGATACAGGTGGCTGTTGTTTGATATTCGCAAAGCATGTTCCCTTATCTATAAAAATAAAGAGATATAATTAACTTAACTTAATTTTAACTTATAAAAGACACAAATGGAGAGTAGAGTAATAGAAAATATAAAAATCCCAAACCAACTTCCTTAAATGTAAGTTTCGTAAGCATGTGGAGACAAGGTGGTTGGAACACCAGAAACAACTCTGGAGGATCTTGGACCTGCTGGTTGTCTCTTCAATTGAACCTTCTCACCACTGGCCTTGGCAGCAGCTCTCTTGGCAGAGTTTTCCTTGACTCTGTTCAAGAACTCTTGTCTACACTTGGAGTGCTTGACGTGTTCGATCTTGATGTTAAGTCTCTTTTCGATGTATCTGTGACCAACGACCTTGTTAACAATGACACCGACAGCGGACTTGGTAACGTTGAAGACAATACCGGTCTTACCGTGGTAGAATTTGAATGGCATACCGTCGTGGATAGCACCGTTGACCTTGATGTCAACAATGTCACCGACCTTGTAGGTCTTTAAGTAGGTGGACATTGCTGGAGAACCATGCTTCTTGAAGTCACGACTGAATGCGTAACGGGTTCTAGATCTTAAACCATGACTGTGTGAAAATAACCGTGACATTGGGAACCGCAAGAGGTTCGGAACGTGGTGTTAGTATTTGTCGATGTTTTACTGCTATTGGCGTCTTTCGATGTATGGTGTTAACGGTAGATATTGAGTGTGGGCACTATTCAAGGTGGATCTTTCGATGGTCTTCTGCATGTACTTCGCTTTTCCTGCGCAATGTTTTGGGTACTGAACAAACATTTCAACGAATCATACAAGTCCTTCGATGTTTTCAATGAGTTGAGTATCCACAGGTGACTTCTTTTTTTCTCTACATGATTGACATGTTCTGGTCTATGTATCAAATGAAATGTCATCTTGAACAGAAGGATATTGTCCACTGTTTTGTTTCCCCTGTATCCGATCCATTTTGTGTTCTGCTCATCTTGATAGTCAAATAACACATCCGGTTCTTATTGACCAGCTTTCTTGATCGTGCGGGTGTCTACGTCTTGAGTATGGAGGACACTGCTGGACTTGCCCCGCCTTGAAAGTTTGTCTGTGGCCCCTATTTCATCTCATTCATCTATCCATTTCCAACCACACGGTTTTCTTGTCTAATTTCTAGAGATGCATACCTTTTACCCATCTTGAATCAATTATATAACCTGGTGAGTGGTGTTTGTTTGTAGAATATCTCAAAATGACCCTTCTCCACGAGAATAACGTCGTCACTCTTACATGAAAAGTGAAATATCTTCACCTCTTCCACACCATACTGAATGTGGGAATCCCAGTGTCTAACCACAGCATAGAGACGATTCGCTCTCACACTCACACAACAGAGAGGAGATCTCGGTCAAAAAAAAAAAAAAACCAAATTGATAGCAGAAACGGTGAGACTGTGAAGATTTGGGCATGAACCGGCGGTGCGCGGGTGGAAAGAGTCTTGGCCCTGTGTGGATCCACGTGACCCAGAGATATAGGGTCTGTTTTAGAGGTTTACAGAGACAAAGGCAGGTTTAGGGGGAGGTGGATGGATACAAAGGTGGATGGATAGACAGGTGGGTGGGTAGAAAGGTGGATGGATAGAAAGGTGGGTGGGTAGAAAGGTGGATGGATAGACAGGTGGGTGGGTGGATTGATGGATGAATACATAGTACGATAGCTACATCGATAGATACTTATATAGTCACCTCCTGCTGAGTTGAATTGTCGTGGACTGCCAGAGCACTTACTCCCATCATCTCTAATACCCCCTTGACGTCTGACGTCTGACAAAGTCCCCATCGGGCATCCAACGTTTGATTGGTGATCGCCTTTCACCGTTGTTTTAATTTATTGATATTGTAATTTACATTTAGAAAAGCAGAAAGAAATGATATGAAATGGATATGAAGAAAAGTAAATATTTATTTATTACGGGTTAATAAAAAATAATCACAGGATTGGGATATAATTGTCAGGTTTCATTTATACAAATAAAATCAGCACATTTATTCTTCATCAGCAGCTTCTTCGGAGCTAGCACCTTGAGATCTTCTCTTAACTCTACCAGCTCTACCGCCACCGTATGGGGAAGTTGCAGCAAATTCAATGTGCTTTTGAGAGTCCAATCTGACCATGAAGGATGGGATGGAGACAATTTGCTTACCAACAGCAATGTGTCTTTGGGTGATCAAAACTCTAGCGTGGTGGACGGATTTGGCTAAACCTAACTTGAAAACTTGGGTTTGCAATCTTCTTTCTAAGAAATCTTCGATCTTCAAAGATAAGACGTAATCCAACTTCATCTTGTCTTCGGATAAGATACCGACTCTCACCAATCTTCTGATTAAAGCGTTACCTTCGAATAATCTCTTTGGGTCCTTTTCATCTCTGGTCAATAAGTCTCTTGCAGCTCTTCTCAACTTGGATAATTGGTAACCAATTCTATAGATTTCCTTCTTGTTCTTTAAACCGTATTCACCAGCCAACTTCAATTCAGCGTCTAATCTGGCGGTTTCGAAAGGTCTCTTTGGGACAGAGTAAGTCTTGGAGTAGTTTCTTGGAGCTCCTGCAGTAAACAAAGGTTGCAAAATAAAGGTAAAACATGTTAGAATGTGTTTCGTGGGGTGGACGCTACAGGTGTTACAGATTTTTACATTACTTGCAACAAATTGAGATTACTTTTGCTCTTACTGTTTGGAAAACTGAAAATGAAACTCCAACAGAACGTCGGAAAGCTCATTAAACCTATTATTATCAATAGAATAAAATAAACTGAAAACAAGCCCATTATCGTTCTTCTAGGAAGATGAATGGGTTGATAAGCTAAAGTGTCGGGTGTTCAACTTATCATATATTTTCGTTTCTTTTTCAATCTTCAAAACATCGAAGAGTAGAAAAGTGAATAACAATTTGCATCTTAAATGAAAAAGTAATGCAAAACTGTAATACCCGAAAAGGATAACCATGACACTAGTTTTTTCATAGTGACATGATTGTTAACTCCTTTTATAACCGATAGACATATCTTTAGACTAACCAGAACGTATGTTCCAATTAGGAATGGCTATGGATTGTGTACCTCTGTAATACAACCAAAGTGGAGTGTAGTAGAGAGGAATTCATTGCAATACATACTTGGCATTGTTAATAACTCTTAGGTGATGGACTGTTAAATGAATGAAATCAAAGATGGTGTGGAGCAGGGTAAGAGATTTGCAAGTGCACCATTTAGCACAGTGGAATATTACGTACTTTTATAGCAAGAGAATTTCGCACACAGGTGAAAAATCGAATTGTGAAAATTTCATTCAACATGAAGTGCGTCGAGGTGTAAGGGTTGAATAGGGCATTGGAGTACACTGACAAAAAAATAGGGTTTGCCGATTTGGGTCACGTGGTCGTATTGTTGTGTGGAAATACAGATAATAAAGTAGTAGCAGATATTCTATAGAAAAATACATAGATACGATGATTGTCTAAAAAAAACACATAGATATGACAAATGTATAGAAACAAAGAGATACTGGAATGTGGTTTAACCTTATAAAATGGAATAAAAACAAATGAAAGCTTATGAAAAAAAATCTAACATTTCGGGCCCAAAATAAAAAAATACGGATGTTATAAGATGAAGTGAAATATATCTATATATGTCAAAGAACAAATGGCAAAAGAACCTAATCGACTCTAGCTCTCTTGGCATTTGGTTCCGCTTCGTCGTTGTTTTCCTTGGCGTGGAAGTCCTTGATAATTGAGTCAACATCCTCGATACCCAAAGGTCTGACATCACCCATTTTCTTGATTTGGGATGTGACGGTCTTGATCTGATCATCAGTCAAATCTAAATTGAGCTGTTCAACTCTTGCCTTGATTGCATTCCATCCGGTCAGTCTATTCGCAAAATGGATATATCTGGTGAGGCCGAAATCGGTAGGGTTTAGAATTTCGTAGGTTGAAGGGTTAGCCAAAATTGCCTTGGCGTGGATACCGGCTTTGTGGGTGAACGCACAGAATCCTGTGATTGGGTTGTTGAATGGTATATTCACTTGGACGATATCCGCAATCAGATTTTCCAGTTCTCTGATCTTATGCAACTTGTATTTGGATTTGACATAATCTGGAGCAGAAACAACCATTCTGGCAATAAAACCACCCAATGGAACAATACCGTTTCTTTCACCAATACCCAAAACACAGGTGTCGATGTACTTGGCACCGGCCTCCAAGGCGGTGTATGCGTTGGCAATTGCGCAGCCGGTATCGTTGTGAAAGTGGGTTTCGATTTCACACTTGACACTGGATTTGATGGTTCTGATCAATTCGTACACTTGTCTTGGGTTGGCACCACCAACGGTATCTGCAATACCGATTCTATTCACACCGATTTTGTCGACCGTTGTATATATGTTCAGCAGATCAACAATGTCCGATCTAAATGAATCTTCGGTTGAGAATCTGATTTCCAGGCCTTTGGATTTGACGAATTCAATGACTTCAATTGCGCTCTTTGTGATGAATGACATATCCTTACCGTGAGAATGTTGTCTTAGGAAGTTCGACGTACCGATGAAAACGTTGACACCATCGACACCTGTCTCCACTGCCACCTTTGCATCGTGCATGTGGCATCTGATGTGGGTCAAGATTTTCGAGTTTTTCAAGCCCAATTTGCAGAGGGTTTCGACTTCTTCTCTTGCTTGATCCGAAGCGACTGGTGAGGTGACCTCTATGTAATCGACTCCAAAATCGTCCAATGCTTTTGCTATTTTGATTTTGTTTTCGAGTGTGAAGAAGGCGTTTGCAAATTGTTCACCTTCTCTCAGTGTTGAGTCGATGATTTCGAATCTCGGCACGTTGGATATAAAATCGCTAGGATTTGGGGCATATGGGTTACTGACTGCCATGTTTATGTTTCAATTTTTGGTTTGTTTTTTTTTTTGGTTTGTTCTATGTTTCTACTCAATAAGTATATGATGGATATTGAACAAACAAATCTACCTGGTGATATAATTGATAGTTGCGGGTCAACAGTCAAGGATAATTGAACTTGTTCACTGAAGGAAAGGGAGAGCAAGAAAAGAGAAGAGTAGGGAGTTCCAAGAAAGGTTTCGAAAGATGGAAAAAAAAATCTCTTCAAAGAAAGAAGTTTAAATGGACAGAAATGACTGATACAGATATTCACGGTCCAAAAAGAAAACGCAAAAAAAAATGAAAAAATCAAAGGAAAAAGTCATGACCGTCATCTTCAACAATAAAAATCTGACTCATTCACCTTCAAAAATGGAAAAAATCATCTAATATAATATGAAAAACATCTTTGCAATTCCCCTTCACCGGTGCGCGCATTCCAGTTTCCTATTTGGGTAATATATGTGATTGTAGAAGGATTACCTGACTGAGAAAGGTGTTGATTCTTACCTGATGGTTGACGTGTATGGCTTTCAAGAAGATGATCTGATCAAGACACTGGAGTTTTGATTGCGAGGCATGTTAATAGGATGGGTATTGACCGGGTTTTTTTTTTTTTGTTGGAATAGAGTCATATCGTGATGGGGTTGAAATCTCGAGATTTCAGTCCACAAGACCGATTTTTGTCAGTAGTCGAGTTTCCAGACCTGTGCTGCTGAGCGTAAATGGGATTTGGTACATCCATGAGAGTATGGATAGAATTGGACCCAAGATATGCTAATGACATGAAACAATTATTCTACATCACAATGACTTTGGTTTGGGTTATGATTGACATTCCCCACGATATTGAGATGGGTGTCAAAAGGGGTCGTAGTGCTCATGTAAAAGATAGTAGAACACGACGACTTTGGTTTGAGTTATGATTGGCATTCCATTCGATGCCGAGATGGGTGTCAAAAGGGGTCGTAGTGCACCGTGCTCATTTAATGGTTGTAGGGCACAAGATCAATAGAAACAAACTCACGATGGCAGTACAATTGGAATATTTAGATGCAGAGCCGCTATTTGCTGAACTTTCTGACTTTTTCAAGAAACTCTGCTTATGTAAGCCGGGTGTGTTTGGATACGAAATATCAAGGTGTTTACATCCCCTTCCTTTTCCGTAAATTGGCAATTTGTCCGAGTGGTTAAGGAGAAAGATTAGAAATCTTTTGGGCTTTGCCCGCGCAGGTTCGAATCCTGCAGTTGTCGTTTAAATGTTTCTTTTTTATTTTTCAGTCTTTGGACTTTGCATGGATTATTAGGCAATAGTGATAAAATAGAGAGGTGTGGTGCCGTGTGCCATAGAACATGTGTTCCTAATACAAGTGCCATTCTATTTTCTATCAATGTCTTAGATACACCTGGAAGCTTGAACCTTTTTTTGCCCTCCTCAGTTTCTTCTATTCATACCGACAGCACACAAGACACTAAAGAGAAGCCACACAGGCAAACCAAATAGACCCGGTGATTATGTAAGCAGCACGTGACCGCAGCACGTGACGTCATAGTTTTCTGTGGCTCTGTTTGGATTCCGAAGTTGACAATTTTCCGGGCGGTTAGGGGAAAAACTCTTTTAAGCTTTTAGGCTTTGTCCGCGCGGGTTCGGATTGTGGAGTCGTCGTTTAGCACTATTTCTATTGTGTTTTGTACTCAGTATCATGTAATCGAGATCACATAGACAGGTGTGGTGCCGTATCGTGGAACAGGGAATCCTAATACGGCAACCTACAGAAAGGATAATTAGACAATCGACCCACGTACATAATTGGCATGAAATACTCGCAGGGTGATAAATAAACCCAGCAATCCGTCACCCTTTCTGTTCACCCCCCCAACTCCAGCTGTGGATCTCGACACTACAGCCAGAAACTAAAGAAAAACAATACAAGCAAACAGAATAAACATGACAACCTTCGATCCATCCTTCAGAATGAACACAGGCGCCGATATCCCAGGCATTGGCTTCGGCACCTGGCAATCCACCGAAGAAGAGGCCTACAACGCAGTCTTGTGGGCAATCAAAGCCGGATACAAACACATCGACACCGCGTGCGTCTACGGTAACGAACACATAGTCGGAAAGGCAATTGCGGACTCCGGCATCCCAAGAAATGAGCTGTTTGTCACCACCAAACTGTGGGCCACAAGCTCCCAAAACCCAGAGAAGGCGTTGAAGGAATCTCTGGCAAAGCTGGGCTTGGATTATGTGGATTTGTACCTGATCCACTGGCCAGTCTCCATGAACAACAACGGTAACGACCCTTTGTTCCCTAAAAAGGAAGATGGAAGCAGAGACATCATCGATGAAAACGACTGGAGCTACGTCGATACATACCTGGAAATGGAAAAGTTGATGGACACTTCCTTGACAAAGGCCATTGGTGTCTGCAATTTCACTCTGGATAAAATGAAAAACTTGCTGGCAAAGACAACCATTGTTCCAGCTGCCTTGCAGATCGAGTTGCATCCGTTGTTACCACAGCAAGAATTGGTGGACTTTTGCCACGAAAATGGTATTGTCGTCGAAGCATACTCTCCTTTGGGCTCTACCGGTGCTCCTCTCTTGAAAACAAAAGAACTCACGGAAATTGCTGCCAAGTACGACGTTTCACCGGCAAATATCTGCATCTCTTGGTCAATTTGGAGAAAAGTCATCCCATTGCCAAAGAGTGTCCATAAGGAAAGAATCATCTCCAACTTAAAAACAGTTGAACTGTCCGAACAAGATGGCAAAACTATTTCCGAGATTTACAAAACTTACGGAACCTCAAGATTCGTTAGTCCAGATTGGGGTGTTAAAATCTTTGATTGAGTTATATACCTATCTAATTATAGAGTGATATATTTAAACACTTTTTTTCAGTTTGTCTTTCTTGACTTATATATCTAAAATATATTATCATTGCGTAGCCTTGGTTATTCCACTTCAAGATAGATCCTTGGGTATAAATAGCGATTCTTCGTTTTTCACAAACGGGTTTCTGGGTATGTTTGGATTGATCATAAACTCCCCTCCATCTAACTCCGGAAAATTAACCTTTACTTTACCGAGCTTTTCATCGTTGATGCTGCCATCGGTATCCTTAGAAATCCACCATCGAGAGGTCTTACTCGATGGCGGCGGTAAACCACGTTTGAGCACTTTATGAAATCTGGACTCTGCCAGTAGCGATATCAAGAACTCGGCAGATAAAACTCCTCCGCCGTTTTCTTTGGAGTATAACTTCTGTTTGGTTTTATCATATAATTCTTTCTCAATTGTCGACCTTGTGGAATCGTTAACAATCTCTAACGTTGCAACAAAGATACCATAGACAGGTTTATGGTCACTAAATTTAAATTTCGGTATACTGTTGTATCTCAACTGCTCTAGTGATGTCACCCTCTTATTCTTTGTATGTGTTAAAATTCTATCAGTCCATGATGGAACACGTTGTTTTTCCGATGTATCATAATAGTCCGTACCTTTATCAAACTTGTAAGTTGGTTTGAACTTAATTTCCATCTCGTCAAAAAATGGAAAAGATTGTCCATTTGCCATTTGATAATTTAATTGGTCATATTCATATAGTTGTGAAATAACCTTTTCTTCTCCGTTCCCACATAGATGAATATGTGAATCAGTTGATTTCTCGTTATTTGAACCATAAAATGATTGGCTATTATTTTCGTGTGTAATGGGATCCATCTTTGATATATCATTATCATTATTTGAAATTTGATTATTCAACTCCAGTGATGAAGATGATAAACCTCGCTTATAAGTTTGAGAAGTGTTATCCTTCACATGTAACTGATTGAAATTCAGAGACGTACGTGAATCAACGTGCTTATTATTCAAATAGATGTCGTTCTGCATAGCCAGATTATTGTATTCACCATCAAGTATTAATTTGCTTTCCTGTTCTCTTTGCATTTTACTTTCTAAATCATATTCATTTTCAAGTTCAATACGATCTTCTTGTTCCTGGAAATATTTGCCCTTATCATTGCTAGAATTCGCTCCCACATCTTCCAATATACTTGTTGCATCCATATCTGGAGATGACGGGTACGTTTCGTCACTGACAAAACTCTCATAACTTAAGTTGTTATTGTTCGTAGTAGAAGAAGTGCGGTGCAGGATATAATTTGGTGGCTTGTAGTGTAACATTTTTCTAACAAGTTCGTTAGGCAAACTGATTCGATAATTTAAATCACCCATCCATATCAGAATATCAGCATCTTTGATACTTTTACACCGCTTGAAAACTAAGCCATTAACAATTGTTTTGTAGTTTTGATGTCTCTCCTCACTGTTGCTTTGACCTGCTGCAAGGTGTGATGCAACAAAACAGATTCTTGAGTGTGTTGAAAATGTAAAAGTAATTGCAACACCACCTTTATTGGCACTTATACCTTTGAATCCTGTTTTTTTGACACTGGTTTCAACGTTTTTAATATTATCTATTGTCTCTGACCCAGAATAAATTAACAACAGTACTCCTCCCAGTTGTTCTCCTCTCAACAATGTATATTCTTTAGCATTCTTGCTATTAAGTGCTTCCTTGAATTTTTTTTCCCAAAAATTTCTTGTACGTGAATCGATTGACATTACTTTACTAGGAGTGAGCTCAATGACCTCCTCTAGTGCAATTGCAATCAAATCGTATTTGTTAAATGTATCCTTTTCTGGAAATATCAAATCGGCTATGTCATCTTCATATAATACTGCATTCACATTAAATGTAACAGCATAAATTTCTAAATTTTTCATAGTTGTGAATTCACTTCTCCTTTTATTTAATCCCTGCAAAACATAATCATGAATTGGGTCTATTAGTTCGACTTGAACCTCCTTATTTTTACGACCTAATAACTTATCAAACTGGGTCTGTCGCCCACTACTGGAACTACCATTTGTGTTTGCATTGCCCGCAACGTATTTCTTGCTTTGCTCCGCATACTTTTTACTCTGCTCAGCAAATTTACCAATCAAACCACCTGTTTTATTTTTTGTCTTAATTGATGCATTGTATGTATCGGATAATCTCCCCAATGCAGTACCATTCGACACCCATAGGACATTGTGCTTTGACCATATTTCCGCCGTGAAATTTGTTCCAAATATATATTCAAGTATCATTTCACTGAGCTTACATTCTATATGATTTGCCCTATCATTTGAATCTAAAGTATTGACTACAAATGTACCTAATTGCCTTGCAGTTTGTCTCCATTCTTTAAAATTAAATTGGTAGGCTGAATAATTGGCCAGTGCTGTATGTACTTGATCATCTTGTAGCAGTAAACTAATATAATCATTTTTACCTTTCAATCTATTCCCAATAATGCCATTGTGGGTCAGTTTTTTATAGCAAACAGACAGTTCTTTGTGATCGTTTTGCAGCTCTTGAACTGCGTTTGCATACCGTTCACTAAGTTCAGGTTGACTTCCTTTTGTGCTTAATGCATCCAGGATGAAAATCATGTTATATTCGGCACACATGGTTTCAAAAAACCTATTGAAGGCGTGATTTGATGCATCTTGGGATCTAGGAAACTCGATTTTAGTGCTCAGTAAGTGACTATCGAGTTTCCAAAACAATGGAACGTTACCCTTAACGAGCGTATAACTAACCAAATAATCACTGGTATACACAATGACTTCAGTTTCCACAAAGTTAGCAACGTTACCTTCTTCATCAATACACGCAGGCCCAAACAGTGGGCCAATTTTCCTTGAGTCTTGTCTCGATATTATAGTCATCCAACCTGTTGAACTCGATTCGAATATTTCTCTTTGAACAAACCCTCTGATAAGTGTTATATAGAATTTGCCCTTATCGAAAATCTGTCTCTCTTCATTTGATAATCGACCTCTAAACGTTGACAACTCGCTGATCAGGTTATTATTCCAAACAAACCTACCCGGATAATCGTCCTGCAAATTTTGAACTGTAGTGTAGGAGTAATCGGATTTGTTACCTGTATCCCAATCCTGAGCTTTGACAGCCAGATCTGTATCATACGAATAATAGAACGTGCCTGTCTCTAGCAATTTCATAACAGAAGTGATCCGTGATGTCGGCGATGAAGATTCCAGTGTTTCGTAAGACTCCTCTAAGTGTTGCAATTGTTGAATTGATTGGTGTGTATAGGAGGTATGATTCAACTGGTTTGAGGAAGAAAACACCTCTCCGTTGAAATTGACAAACATGGTGTTTATAAGTTGGTGAACATTGATTTCCGGCACCAGGGCACCGACGTTGGATTTGCCTGTTATGAAGCCCACGTAGATTGTTCCTTTCAAACAGATCAGACCAAGAAACCCAAAGATTTCCTTCTGGATCTTCCTAAATGTATTCAGCGGAACACTGTTCTGTGGTACAAATTCTATTAGACATTTCGGTGATGAAGATTCCGAACTGCTCGTTATGGAATTATGATCCCGTGAGTTGATGTTATCCATCAATACCAGGGCATAGTTATTCGAACAAATTGCCAATGTTCTGGTCGTTTCGTTGATGTAAAGGTCCATCGACATGTTCCTTTTTTTTCTTTCTCGGCTCCAGTTTGATTCAATTGATATGCCGTTGTGTCTTGCTCTTATTCCTGATAGAATAGAAAGACTAGTAGAAATGTAAATATCCTGGTTTCTTATACAAATGCTATTAATATAACACAATGTAATAGTCGCAATGGAGTTTACAGAGGCAAAAAAATAAGAAAAAACAAGATCGGTTGGGTCACGTGATTTTTTTCGATATCTAAAATACAAGACTCTGTTAATGCACAATCTTAGCAGAAAAACCAGACACATCAAGAACTACAAAATGATCGAAGTTTCAAATAAATATAAAAACCAATTCTACACACATTTAAATCAACTTATCTCTAATACATCCATTCAATGTGTTGACAACTGCAATCATACCAGCTTCAGTAACATCTTCATTGATACCAACACCCCAGATCATTTTTTCATTTGATCCAATACGGATTCCAATGTAACCAACAGCCTTAGAATTCGAGTCTTTACCTAGGGTATGTTCATTATAGTGAATGACTTCAACCTTGACATTGAAATGCACAGAAATGGCATTTGCAAGAGCCGAAATCGGACCATTACCCGAACCTTTCAGTTCTAACTCCTTACTCTTTGAATTCAAAATGGCAACAATGTTTCTATTTTTACCATCATTGGAAACGTTATAATGATCCAACTTGAATATATCCAACATTGCGGTTGTCTCGTTGTCGGTTTCGTCGGTTTCATCGTAGACAAAATACTTGTCCTTGAACAAATCAATGATTTCTCTTGTTTTCAACTCTCTACCTTTCCATTCCGACTCTAACTGAACATGTCTTGAAAAGTCGATCTGTAAACCTCTTGGTAGATCTAGCTCCAAATTTCTTAGAATGATCCATGATGCACCACCCTTACCGGATTGGGAGTTGACTCTAATGATTGCTTCATAGGTACGGCCGATATCTTGTGGGTCTAATGGTAAGTATGGCATTGACCAAGTGGTGTCACCAGTTTTAGCCACTTGATCCTCGTACTTCTTGAAGCCCTTCTTGATGGCATCTTGGTGTGAACCTGAAAATGCACACACAACCAATTGTCCACCATAAGGAGCTCTTGGATGGATTGGGATCTTGTTACACTTTTCCACGATTTCAATCACTTTGGCCATGTCCGAAAAATCCAAGTTCGGATAGATGCCTTGGGTATATAGGTTCAAGGCCAGTGTCACCAAATCAACGTTACCGGTTCTTTCACCATTACCGAATAAACAGCCTTCGACTCTATCGGCACCGGCTAATTGGGCCAATTCGGCAGCTGCCACGGCACAACCACGATCGTTATGCGGATGCAATGAAATACACACCGTTTCTCTTGCTGAGATATTACGAGAGAAGTATTCAATTTGATCAGCGTAAATGTTTGGGGTGCTCATTTCAACCGTTGCAGGCAGGTTGAAAATGATTGGATTTTCTGCGGTTGGGTTCCAAGCACTTTTGACGGATTCACAAATTTTCAACGCAAAGTCTGGCGATGTGTCGGAGAATGTTTCAGGAGAGAACTCGAACGACCAGTGGGTGTCCTTCAATTCGTCTGTGAGGGATCTAACCAGCGCAGTGCATGATGTTGCCTTTTCGATCGATTCTTCTCTCGTCATGCCAAAAACAACGTTCCTGAAGCAATCGGAGGTTGCCAAATAGATGTGGACGGTTGCTCTCTTGGCGCCCTTTAAGGATTCGATGGTTCTCTTGATCAAGTCTGGTCTGCAAGGTGATAGGACCTGGATGGAGACATCATCTGGGGCGTTTTCGACACACCAACGGGTGAAATCAAAATCGATCTGTGAGGCGGAAGGGAATGCCACTTCGATTTCCTTGAATCCCACCTCTACCAGCTGATTGAAATAAACCTTCTTTTCTGGAATTGACATTGGGTCTGGCAAGGATTGATTGCCGTCTCTCAAATCGGTGGACAGCCATCTTGGAGGTTTGCTGAGTGTCTTCGAAGGCCATTGTCTATCGTTCAATGTGAGTTGGGGATCAAATGGTTTGTACTTGACAGAAGGATCTTTTAGCATCGGCATTTTGGTTTCTGCTTCGTTTCTTTTATGTGTGGTTCCAGAGAGTTAATCCAATACTGACAATCTACCGGTGGTAATTAAACAACGACTATATTCAACAGTGTTTCCTGATGTTATATGCGTAGATACTTATACATCCAAGACGACCTTGGTTGAGTATCGTGTACAGAGATCAAAATACTCCGCCCCTGACTCATACGCCATATCATAAATAAAGAAAAGACTATACTAAAACAGATGTGAGATGATGTGGTTCTGTACAATTACTCATTACAATAGCGTTTCCATATAATATAACTGAATACGGAACAAGGGAAATGAGTTTTTAATAGAGAAAAACAATCACGTTTTTATTTTCTCAATTTTGTATTTTCTCGGTTTTTTCTTTTTCCTTTTTTTTTCTTTTTTTTCTTTTTTTTCTTTTTTTTCTTTTTTTTCTTTTTTTTCTTTTTTTTTTCTCATGAAATTTCAATCTTTCATAAAAAGTTCAACTTCTAATATAATATATATATTATAAATTCCCTTTTTATCTATATATCAAAAATACAGATTGTATTTATATGATCTGTCGTTATTATCGGAAGAACGATTTATACTTGAAGAATGGGATCGGTGAAGGTAAAGGTTGAATTTTTAGGCGGATTGGACCAGACATTTGGAAACGTCAAATCGACAAAGATCACTCTATCTGAAGAGAATAATGATGAGATCAAGATCAAACATCTGATCGGATATCTTGCAGAAAAGATGATTACAAATGAGAAAGATTATGAGATGTTTATTCAAGATGGTACAATACGACCAGGTATTTTGGTTCTGATCAATGATACCGACTGGGAATTGGAAGATAGAGAAGATTATGTTTTGGAAGATGGGGATTTGGTTTCTTTTACCAGTACCTTACATGGTGGTTGATTAATATTAGAATAGCTGGTCGATATATATATATATATATATATATGATGGTGGATATATTGATGGAAAGAGAAAGAGGGAGATGTTCCAGTGGTAGAAAGAAATTGACGCTGTTTGGCCTCCTCCATGGGTCGGTCGTCCGCCCGGTCCTATTTGCTGTTGTTGGAAAGCTGGGTTTGCATTTTGTCCAGCAAAGTTTCCGAAATCCATTTGTAGTCGTTCTGTAGTTTAATCAACTTTGCCCTGCATAGACGGATCTGTACTACATCGATGTCCGAACGAGGAAATCCGTCGCCACTCAGTAACGGTGTGTTCATGTCTGCATGGAGTTTGTCTTTCAAATAGTCGAATAACAATGACAAATCGTCATCCAATTGTTTCCGATACATGGAGAGGTTTTCAAAGGATACAGAATTCAGTTGTTCCCTAGAGGTGATGACAAAATCGTATTTCAATCCAGGTAAATTGTTGGTGAGTGACATTGCTTGGAAGAGGTTCTATACTATGATACAAGTGAAGGAGGAGGAGGGGGGGATTGGGCTTGGAGTGGACTTGGGGTGGGCTTGGGGTGGGCTTGGATAGAAGTAGATCTGACATGGCAATACAGATTGTGTGTAAATTCATGTTAAATGTATGCTATTTTCTAAAAATTCCATATATGGCGAGACCTTCTATATAAATGCTATATCAATGAAATTGCATACAACTATAAATTAGAACAGCTTTTGTTTTGTTGTTATCTATATATATATATATATAGATAGATAGATATATAGATATAGATATGTATATATAAATAAAAGAATTATAATTATAAATGGATTTTACATTCTAGTTATGTTTCTGTCTATTAATTTTTCAGTTGGAAAGAACCAGCCTATAACTTCTTCTTTTGCTTTTTGGTGAGGTTTTTATGAGAATCAGGTAACCAAGACTCAAAATCGGATTTTGCAGAGGTTGACTTGGCAGAGGTGGCGGTTTTGGAAGGCTTGGAGGTCTTCTTCTTCTTTTCCGCAGGCAAGAGCGATTCTGGCAAAACGCCGGAGAGGTACTTGGTGGCATAGGAGACGTAGAAGTAGTAACCGATGCAGGCAACGGTGGCGCCGAGAATGAGTTCGGAGAGGAGCAGCTGAGGGTTGAAGAAGGAGATGGTTGGTTCCACAACATGCACGATCTTGTTCTTGGATCCCAACAACATGAACTGGTCCTGGTAGACGATGTAGACGGCCGGAACCAGGAGGTACTTGCCGGTCTCCATGTTGATGCCCACTCTCTGGGTGAAGTTGGCGACGTCGTTGTTGAGAACGGGAATTGGGCCGATCTGGGAGGCGGTGATGTTGGCCATCACCTCGCCTGTGACTGGGTCCAGGAGTTCTCCACCCACGCCGACAATGGAGACCTCTGCCGGTTCCAGGGAATGGAAGTTGTAGAGCAACTCGATGGTTTCTCCATTGATCAAGTCCTCGATGGTGCCTGCCTCTGGGTCTTCTTTGAAAGCAATGGAGTAGTCGATTTTGAAATTGAACGGTTTTTCCGGCGTTGCTTCGAAATTTGGATCCGTCACGATTTCTCTTTCTGCCTCTGGGGCATGGTTGGCGTCTTCAGCGGCGAAGACCAGGGAAGAGAGGGCCACAAGCGAACTGAGTAAAGACAACTTCATAGTTCAAAATGTATCGTTGGTTATTTGGATGCTGATGAGGGAATGTTGGTCACCAAGGATCTGTTTACGGAGAAGAAACAAGAGGAAGAAGGAGAAGAAAAAGAAGAGAAGGAGAAGAGGGAGATCATTCAAGACAGTAGTAGAATAGAGAAGGCAGAACAAAGTGAAGAGGAAAGAAAAAGGACAGAGAAGATGTGTTCTCTTCTTGTTGTTAGATGTCTATAGAACAGAGAATTCCACATATATATACCCTGTAACAATTGATGTGTATATTATATATATATATATATATATAATATATATGTATATGTATATATATACGTCTATTATACTAGAACGTCCCTTATCGAAACTTCGTCGTTGAAAAGAACGCGAAAACCGAAAATTAGTGCGCTGGCAATAAAAAAGCAGAAAAGGAAAAATGCGAAAATAGGAAAATGTAAAAAAATGTAAAAATGTAAAAATGCGAAAATGCGAAAATGAAAAAATACGAAAATGCAAAAATAGGAAAATGAAAAAATGCGAAAATGCGAAAATGCGAAAATGCGAAAATGCGAAAATGCGAAAATGCGAAAATGCGAAAATAGGAAAATGTAAAAATGTAAAAATATGTAAAAATGTAAAAAAATGTAAAAATGTAAAAATGTAAAATGCGAAAATGCGAAAATAGGAAAATGTAAAAAGGTAAAAAAATGTAAAAATGTAAAAATGTAAAAATGTAAAAATGTAAAAATGTAAAAATGTAAAAATGTAAAAAAACATAAAATGCGAAAATAAAAAATCACTGAAACAAACCTCTTTCTTGCTTCTCCGCCCTTTGTTTTCTCTTCCGTTCGCGAAACCCTCTTTTTCTTTTTTCCCCCCTACTCCAAACTTTCTCTCCTCCCCCTCTCTCCTTTTTTTTTTCCCGCGTCGATCGACCGGACACGCTTTGGCAGGGCCCTCCATGCCGCTTGCTGTTGGCGGCTTCCCGTTTCGGCAATTTGCCACAACCCAGCTACATGAAAAGAGGCTCAAATTTCAATGGCTGGTTGTTCAATATATCCCAATTGGGTATAAACTGAAGATGGGAGCCATCGTACCACATGAACTTCTTCTGGATTGAGCATTGCTATTACCTGTTTGGTGATGGTGATACCAGTCTAGCAAATGGGTTGCATTGGTATTTAAGGACCAAGGTTTCTCGTCACTTATGCTTCTCCCCCTTGATGGTTATCGTTTTCCTCCTCCTCCCCCTAACATATCGTGTCTGAGAGGGATAAAATCACGATCATAATATCTATATCACCGTATAAAAATCATTTACAACCATTCATCTATTTATGAATTCTGTCTAGTATAAGCATATCAACAATCAATTGCAACCAAAACAAAACAAACCCCAATATTCAAAACAAAACAACAAATAATTAATCCAATTATCGTCCTATTCGTGATTCAATATTATTTCAAAATAAAGACCGTCCTTATTTAATCTTCTTCTCCGTATAATTTTAAAAAAAAACCCCTTTGATACCATAGATTATAAATACAGTTGTATTTGTCCTAACCAACTATTTTCTTTCATTACAAACTTGATTCGATTCCAACTTTAGTCTCTCCTTATTCTGTTTTCATTTAATTAAGAAAAAAAAAAAGAAAACAATCATTAAATCGATCAATCTATCAACTTAAAATAAACATAGACAAATATACAAATATATAAAAAAGATATTACCAACTTACATATATATTCATTCCTTTAAAATATAATCTTCATTAAAAAAAAATAAAGGATAAAACATTATTACCAACCATTCATTCATTCATTACTTATCAAAAAAAAAGAAAAAAATGTTATCCCAATTAATCTCATTCCTTTTATTCCTTCTGACTTTCACTCAAAGTCTTCCTATCGACGTTCTTGATAAAAGAGCAGTTGCTTACGTTACAGCAGATCCTGTCACAACGACAGATCTTACCACCGTCGCTCCAGACAACTACAGAACCGTGACAACAGAAATAGATGGTGTCCTAGGTACGTACCTGCAAGAGGTCATTACCGCCACGTCTTCGAGCACCTTTGTTTCTTCATCTTCTTATACATCCACAGAAGAACCACAGACATCCGTCTCCACTTCGACATCACTGTCTCTCTCTGTTGAAACTTCCACGCCTCAACCACCATCAACTTCATCAACCTCCTCCTCCTCCTCAACTATTTCTTCATCCGATTCCACAGCTTTGCCATCCTCGTCTGCATCCAGCTCCTTGGCTTCTACTGAATCCACTCAAATCAGTGAAGTAACGACCGAGTCTTCAACTTCAACTTCCACTTCCTCCACCGAATCTTCCTCCACCGATTCATCTACCGTGGTCTCCTCCACCGGATCTTCCACTTCCACTTCCAGTTCGTTCACCTCTACCTCCACCTCATCTTCCCCTTCCCCAAGCTCAACCACTTCTGTTACTAGCCCAACATCCTCAAGCACGACGGAAACCTCGTCCACTCCAACCACAACTCCAACCACAACCACATCCCCAACTACAACAACAACTCCGGCCACAACCACAACGTCGTCTTCATCTGCAAAGTATTTTGCTTATACCACAGAAGCAGTTGCCGGTGTTTGTTACGTGATGTATGCGGAAGACGGCGAGAGCGCAAGCTATACTGACGACACACCATATACAACAATCACTATTACAAGCGTGGTAGCAACAGTGACAATAACAAGTGCATCAAGCTCGTGATAACTTCATAGTTTTGCACTAAGCATAAATTGCAATTAGTACCATTACTATTATGATCGTTCGGCTTCATTCATTAAAACTTCCACATCCTGTATTCTACTGTGTTTTGTTATTTGATTTTTCATCTGTATATTTTCATGTTGTCTTCTTTTTCTTTTTATTATCAACCTTCATTGTTTTTTCGTCTTTTGATTATCAATCTCTATTTTTCTTTTTGTTTCCACTCTGATTATCAAACGATACTCCCTTTGTTTTTCCTATCTGATTTCTTTTTAAGGGGAAATGATCCACAACCATTGTCAAAGCTGTAGCCCGAATACATTCGCTTGATTCGACTACAATTGTTTCCTTCTGTATAAAGTTTACTTAGCAACTCTTTACCTTAAACTATTTCCGAAAAGTTTAAACTTTTTAAGCTTTTTAAGTTTGAAAGTTTAAAATAGACGGGACAACGCGGAAAAAACGTGTTTTGTTTTTCTGTCGGGTTGAAATTTCGTATAATGAAAACAACCGTACTGTTGTTGTTCGTGTTTACCTGCAGTTGTTTGTTTGTTTGTTTGTGTTTGTGTTTGTGTTTGTGTTTGTGTTTGTGTACCCAAGTGGAAGCATAGGAGTGTGTATGTGTCTGAGTGGTTTTCTATCTAGCCAGACAACATCATTATAGACAGTTGCATGAACCCAAAATTTGATACAGGTGAGGTGGAAATGTTGGACAAATTAACCGCTGAGGAGACTCCAGTCTTAGCACCACCAGATGATGCTGAAGCAACGGAGGTAAA
The DNA here is from genome assembly GCA_030142935.1 of Pichia occidentalis. NCBI lineage: Eukaryota > Fungi > Ascomycota > Pichiomycetes > Pichiales > Pichiaceae > Pichia > Pichia occidentalis. Next base: position 448,884 of record JANQBI010000005.1, on the reverse strand, counting down.
GACACCAAAGCTGTCGCCACAAATCGAAACAATTGAAGTCAAAACTCCAATCGTGTCCCCTCCGTACGAAAAAGAAGGCGAAGGACAAACGCCACACTCTGTCTCAAGTTCGATGTATTCTCCAACAACACCAGCAGTTGCACATCGTGAAACATTAGCTTACAACGATTCCAAAGTCGAGCTGGAAGATTTGACAATGGTGTCGTCGAACTCCATCGCTTCTGTCAAGACCTTTTCAAGCGACGAAGACGAGCCAGAAAATACGTTGGAAGGTCCCAATGATGGCAGGCATCGAAATGATGCGGATGATGATCTCTTTGAACATTTTAACGGAAGCACAAAAGACTTGGCGAGCCCAAAGCATAAACAAAATCTGCTCTCAACGGATAATAGATCATCGCCTCTTCAGATGAATAAGACAAGAAAAAATGACGCAGGTGGTGCCGGAGGTTATGAACGTGAAGACGATGACGACGACACCGCACTAAACGAGGATGCTGAAGCCAGGGCGAAGGATGGAGTCAATCACAAATATAGAAATCTACTGAGGAATATAACGCCAATCAACCTGAAGGATCAAGCAACCGAACAACTGTTATCGTCCAGAATCTCGAAGCTGGAAGAGAGATTCAACGATTTGGAAACAAAGTCGTTCAAGCTGGAACGGGAGAGTCTGTACGTTGATCAAATGCTGTCCAACCTTGGATATTCGGGTCTCAATAACAGGGAAAATGCGTCTGTCGAAATCCAGAAGTTGATTTATGCAAGGGGGAAACTGCAGGAAAGACTGCAAGCGGCAAAAAAGGAAAGGTACGATACGGGGGTGACGTTGAGTAAGCTGCGTAGAACGTTGTATGGGGATAACAGTGGTGACATGACTGAATATTTTGCACGAAATGTCAGTAACTAGTTATAACAGCACTAGCTTGGGCCACAAATTGGATGTTTCGGTGCATCTGCACCTCCATGCGTCTATTTGGTTATTCATTTGTACATTTCTATACATTTCCATACATATATATGTATATATCCTACCACCGATTTAAAATTCTTCTGAAAAGTCCATGTAGATTCCAAGTGGATTGGTTTCCTCTCTATTGCCATTCAAGACTGGACCATTTAGTACAGCCGACGATGAATACACATGCAAACTCACCGAGCGTGTCTCTGATAGCCTGTTTTCCATTGCATGCAGTCCGATCGTATCATCTATGTAACAGATTTCATCCCTACGAACCGTGCCGGTTTTAAAGGCGTGTTTCATGTCATCAGGAGAATAGAGAGACTCTTCGATCTGGCCATCCAACAGCTTGACCCAGCATTGGGCCCCATTATGCGAATGGATTGCCGATATCGTTTCCGGTTTCCAGAGGATAAGGAGGATTTGGCCCTTGTCCGTTCCAACGGTTTTTAGGTTGTTTCTAGTATACGTGCACCCAGGGTCTGGGTTTTCTGTTGCATATTTTATCCAATCGTCGTTGTCCGAGCTATATCCAGCAAGCAAACCCGGGATGTTTTCGAAATCACCACCTTCCAACGCACCTTGCAGTTTTCCTATCAGTTCGGCAAATGTAAACTTCATTGCTCCTTGGTTCACTGCAATCTTTGTATTTTTTGTTGTCTCTTAGAAGCAAATCTGACCAAAACCCTGATAAGATTACATTTGGATGGAATATATGAAAAAACTATAAATAGCGAGGAATTTCCACCATTTTTTTTGTGGTCTGGAAATTTTTTTTGTATTGTTTGTTCTTTCTTCTCTTTTTGCTTGTCCAACATTTGTTTCTTTCAGGCCTTCTCTAGAAACATCAAGCAAAGAGAACTTATATGGGATTGAGCTGAAACAGACGTTGCTAAATCCTGGTTTTCTTTATTTGATTTCTTTTTTTTTCTTGTTTTATCCATCAAAACCAAAGAAGTTGGAAAAAGAGGAAAGTAGTCCAGCCATACTTTTGAATATTCGGTAGAATATTGAAATGTGTACCTTTTGAGACCGTAGAGGTGAAAGAAACCTCGTGTCTCTCCGAATATCTCTAGATGGGTTCTTCTTGGGCTTTTTCTCCTCTTTTTGTTCGTGTGATGACGATCTTTGGGCGGTTTTCATAACTGGAGTTGTTTTTGTGTGATGATAACTATTTACCATCTTTCCTGACGCATATACCCCCGTCTTTCAACGGGCTGGTTTAATGGAGGATAAGATTATAGACTACAACGGTATCTGACATTAACAATCAAGTATAGCGGTGACTGGTGTAATTCGACGCTTCTGTTGCAATGGACAGAAGAAACGTAGTTCTCCCTGTATATGGGTCCTTGTACAAGTTGTAGGCTGCCGCAGCAAGTGTACAATCCAACGATGTCTATATGGTCTCTTTCGAAAGAATCGACGCATATCTCCATATATATATATATGGAAAGTGTGAACAAAACGTTTTTGTGTGCCAACATGACACAGTTTCTTCCTTTCGGAAGTTACCAAAGTTTGGGTGGACAGGTTGTGTTCAAATAACGCTTACGTTCAACACCTAGCCTGGGAACGTTGGATCGATGCAACATGTCCAAACTGACAAAAAGGGCGTACAATAATGGCAGATATCCACGTCCTATTCCTATCAGCATACCACTAGCACATATATCGAACAACTACTTTACGCCTTATGAGGTCTTTGAATCCATCTATGACACCATCGCCCACATCTACAACATCGGGATCCTCCGAGCCAGGACCGTGGATGTGGTCTTTGACATCTACATGGATTTGTCCTTCAAAGTCACAGACCCTGGGGACATGCAACAGATCTGGAATAACGGGTTCTTTGGGAAAGGGGTGTTGAGTAGGAGTGAGCCGACGTGGCAGAGTCGAATGGAAAAGAAAATCAACAACCTCCTGACCCCGAAGTTGGACGATGACGGGTTCAATGAAATCAAAATCAACGACGATATCTTCAGTGAGGACGTCACCAAACAGAGACGGCTGCTGAGAGATGCCTGGAAACGTGAACGTGAGGCGTATTTCATGTTGGAAAAGGAGATCAAGTTGAAATCCACCAATGGCGAGATATCCACTGAGGATAGATATACTCTAGACTTGGAAAGAGAACGATTGAGCAAATTGAAGGACGATTTGACAAAAGGATCGGGTGGAATCAATCCTGATTTATTGCTAAGTCGTGCAAGAAGTCCAAATACGTTACCGAGTAGGTGGAACGATAGTAACAACAGCAGCAGCAACAACAACAACAACAGCAGCAAAATTTTCGAAGAAAAATTAAGAATCGAAGACTATGATGTACTTATCGATTCCAAAAACATAAGAAACGTCGAATATTTGGAGTTGGATCCCTGTGAAACTTTGTTTTTGCTCCAGCTGGGTGTTATCAAAGTCAAGGTGAACAACAATTATATACAGTTCAAAGAACTAGTCAAATTATTGGTCGAAACCTTTGGCCCGATCATCATAAACGAATATGTTGTCTATTACCATTACAGGACATTGGGCTGGTGTGTTAAAAACGGGTTGAAGTTCAGTTGCGATTGGGTTCTGTATTCCAGAGGTCCTCCCTTCTCCCATGCAGAATTCTCCATCAAAGTGATCAACGAAAATGATACAATTCTTTCACAGGAGGAGACCCTAATCGATTATTCTGCGGTTTCGAGAGTGGTTACAGGAGTGAAGAAGAGTCTTGTTCTATGCTTTGTTGACGGTCCCGAGTTGGAGGGTGATGAATGGTTTGATATGTGGAACGAATATTTACACACTGGAGACTTTCTCGTGCTGTTGAATAGGTTTACAGTTAATGAAATAACGTGGAAGCGTTGGGCACCATCCAGAACCAGGATGTGAGTTCTTTTCTTCCTTATTGACTTGGTTTGAATATTGACCAATGGATATGTCCTTATCAATTGGTGAAATGGATGATGTTTTTTTTTGTTTGTTTGTTTGTATTTTGCTTATTTCTGTTTTCTTTTCCTTTCAGTCCCGTTTTTTTGTTGTTGTTGTTGTTATTTATTATTTGTTTGTCTATTTAAGGTATGGTTTATACAATCAACAATAGCAGAATATCTAAAAAAAGTACCCAGTTGATTTCGACTGGATGGATCCGACTACACCAATCCCCTGTATGCGTCCAGAACGAACTTGCAATCACGGCTGCCTTTACTGACACAGACAAAGGATCCCTCGTCACTATCCGACTTCTCTGCTGGTGGCAAGACACATTTGATTTGGCTATTAGGAAACGGACATGGGCAATCGATTGGGGCTCTCACACACGAGAGCGTATCGGGACACAGATAGTCGGAGCACTCTTTGGCAAGGTATATTTCCTCGTGGGTTTGTTCTCGTTGTTGCTGTTGCTGCTGCTGCCGTTGCTGAGAGAAGAACTGATCGAAAAACGCAGACGCCGGTGATACCAGAAATACGCACGTGAGGATCAGACTTATACCGTTCATTTCGTCTTCGAGGTGGCTGCCACGTTCCACTCTCCCGATATTGGGTTCTTGGTATCTCTATAAACCAGGGAGTGCAGGAGAAAAAGAAAAATCGCCAGATAGAAAGTGACACGTACACTTGATTCTCAAGTGTTTGGTCTTGAAGAAAGAAAAGTGAAAATTCATGTTGAAGTGCGACTAGCCAATAGCAAACTACAAAAGGACTGTTTTCAAGGGCTGCCATGTCTCTCCATCTCCTCTCTGAGACGACTGATCCTAGCCGAATAATCGTGAAGGTCGTACTCGTATTCGACGGGGTAGTTTATCTGGGAATCGGCAATGTAGTGGTTTTTCACATAGTGGTAGAGCTTTTCGTCCTTGAGGAGGTCCGAACCGAAGGAGGTGGTGGACAACGGGTTGGTGGAGTCGATGTCGATGTCGATGTCAAGGACAGTGTCGTCGAAGTGCAATGCGGTCCTGTCCACCGCGTCCGCAAAGAGATCGTCGATGGTGCTCAAATACGGCTGCTTTGTGGGCGTCTCGTGCGTGAGCTGGTGTAATAGAGGGGTGGTGGAGCCGAAGCGATCGGCAGAAACAGAACCGGCCGGTGTTCCCAACAGTATCTTGGCCTGGTTTTCAATATTGTCACTGTGGATACCAACGGCGTCCGTCTGGGCAGCACGGGCGTGGCCACTTGCATGGTGTGGTGCCGTGCAGGTATCGTGGAAGGCAGACGGCGAATCGGCGCCACTGCTGGCCAGCTTGGTGTTGACAACGCCAGCACTGGTGCCGCCGGCGCCGTTGGCGTTCTGGTCGACCCCGATCCAATACTTCTTCCCGTCCGCTGACACCCGGAGTCCCTGGTAAATCTTTTGGTTGAACGTGTCGGAACCGTTGTAAATGTTGGAATCCGTCAGCGAGTCGAAATTCCTCAGGTTGTAACTGTCCCCGTACATGGTGGTGACTTTGAGATCGTAGAGCAGATCGCCAATGCTGGTCCAGTCCTTCATGGCAGCCCAGGTCTGCATTCTCGCCGAGTCGGGCAAGCTGCGGGCCGTGAAGTCCGAGTAGGGGAACGAGTTCCAGTGCAGCCATGCAAAAAAGACCATTTCCAAGCACAGGAGCCCGTTCTGGATCTGGATCCCCAGGTTGCCTCCGTCGCTGGCGGCAACCATGGAATCGTCCCGGTTTTGGAAAACACCCAGCCAGGCGAATACGCCGACAATCAACCCCTGCCAATACGACGCAAAGATGATCAGCTTGACACACAGAAACTTTCGCCAGGGGTGGAACGCCCTCAGCTCGTTGTACAAGCACTTCCAAAACATTGCCAGGGAATACAGCGAGATTGTCACACTCATGTTATAGAAGATCCCGATCCAGACAAAGATGCTCTTTGGCGAGACATCGTTGATGTCGTAGATCCCCAGCAGGCTGGTCACGGAGATGATCAGATAGAGCAGCGGTTTCACCCACACGTACTGCAGGATGCACCGCTTTATCGTCAAAAAGTGCTTCGGGTCCGAGATGTTCACCTTCTTCAGGAACAGCGAGTTGGGGAACGGGTGGGACGTGGCCGGCTTGTCCACCGTCATCAGGATGATCCTCCTCTCTCCCCCCAGCATCAAAACCAACAGCTTGTAGAACGTGTAGATCACAAACGCCTCATAGATCTCCCGGATGGGCTCGATGATCCGCCCAACGCTGTAGCTCAACAGCATCAAATAGCACGACACGGCAAAGAGCGGCACCACCGCCAAGATGCGTACAATCAGCCTCTGTTCAAATGGTTTCCTGTAATTTCGGACCTGCAGATATATTGCCAGTAACGACGTCACCAGAGACACCGCCGTCGTGAGTCCACAGATCACAAACACCGATTTCGAAAGAGATATTGCTGATTCCATCTAACTTCGAATAATCCTGAACTTTCTATTTCTGTAGCCCTCCTTTCGATGGCTGAGTCCCGTTACCTGCCTGGTCTTGCTTTGTTCTTTCGTTTTTGCCTTCTCCGACAACTTGCTTCTGCATCTATTCCCAGATGGCCCGTGTTTTGACACCCTTCAATCCTGCCATCCTCCAGCAATGCCAAGTAAAAACACGGACATGTTTATCAATTTTATTTTTCGCTAACAAAAAAAGAAGAAACATTTGATCATCTAACTCTTTTGCCTTCAGACCAGAGGCTTATTCATGTTGGGAGTGGCAATGGGGGGGCTTGCAACGCTTGGTTGGTACAACACGGGTACTGGGCATAGAATTGAGAAGTCAAAGGAGTTCCATGTTGGCCAGGGTCGTCCTCTGTTTGGTGTTGTCGTATCTGGACTGCGCTTTGGGTGCTGGCGTCGGGGTCCATCTGAACATCGCATATCGAACACAGATATACCTCCCAGAGGCGTTAAAACAGAATCCAGAGGCGTTCTACGCCGGGGCATTCTATCCAGATGCCTTCTATAATTGCTTCGACGGCTCGTCCGTGGCGGAAAATGCACATTGGCCCCCATTTCTGAAGAACTTGGTGGAGTACTATAACGCTGAATATGGTGCAAGGGGAGTCGAAAATTACAAACTGAAGGCCTTCATCTATGGGGTGTTCACCCACCAGGCGGCAGACGTGTCGTGGCATTCACTACAATCGCATCAGGGCTTGTTGGAAGTGGTGTCGGAGACCGAATTTGACGGCGACATCCAAACCGCACACAGCTATTTGGACACGGTGGGGGATCTGATCTTGCTTGACAGAGAATTCGAAAACCTATCAAAGGAGGATCACGCTTCCCTGAGAAATCTGCTCCAGAAAAAATGGGACTACCCGATAGATGATATTTTGAAGCTGTACCATCGTTTGGGATTCCTTGAAATCACAGAAGTGAAATTGAGATTTTGTATGGATCGAGGTTACTCTGCCCTACAGGGAGAATTGACCACCGTGTTGACGGGAAGGACAGCAGGAAAACGACTGAAGGTCGATATAGTAAGATCCCCGTTGACGGTTGCCCTCTTGGGCGATTACTACTACGGGGGAATCGATCAAATAGTTAATACCTTGTCATTTTGCAGCAAAGAGTTGAATCAGTGGTTCGTGGCAGGTCCTGCATTGAATCCTTGGTCTATCTGTGAACCCCTGTTCAAAAAACACACGGTGGAAGAAACCCGTTCAGAAAATTTGCAGAGACATCATCAATACGCTGTGGAAAGCTCCAACTCTCCTGTTGATATTATGGTCTCCCCGGACGACAACCTTTACCTCTCAGCGGGAATCCCAAATTCGAAGTTCGGAAGCTTTTTCAAAGTTGGAAATTTTCTTGATGAACCCTCGATTGCCATATCTGCTCCATTTGAACATGGGACCGGGTCGGTGTATCTGATGAAATTGAGTGAATTGCTTACCAATCCCAATGTTATCAACCTGGCACAGAAAGATGTCAACAAGATTTCTTTGGATGCCGTTGCTCTGGGCCAGAGAACCTTCCCTAGTCGTTTTGGTAGTAAACTGTTTACATGGTCACTGAACGGTCATGACTTCTTAGTTGTATCTGAACCGGGGATTTCAAGCTTCAATGTGTTTCTTGGTGGGAAATTGTTGGCAATTATAAATACAGCAAAAACTAACAGTGGTTTGGGGGAAAATGGATTGAAACAGTGGGATATCTTAAGTAACGAAGAATGTGATTTAAATTCGGATGGGTGGCCCGACTTAATAATTGGTTCCAGATTTTCAGATGATTTTGCAGGAAGACCGCAATCCGGGCTTGTTTTAGCCTTAAGTGGTAATGAATTCTATCAGAAAGTCTTCAAATATATGACAATACCATCATTTTCAGAAACCCCTGTGATTGATATTTTTGAAATTTTATTGCATGTATTTGAAACGCCTAGAGAATTAAAGTTATCGGAAGGTTTTGAGCTTTTTGGCTCCTCATTTGCCACGACAGAAGAATACATATTGATTGGAGTACATTCAGTTGGAGGTGTAGCTATTTTTGCGAAGAATACATATGAATATGTGAATTTTCTCTCTTTTGCGCATGAAAGCATTGATATACCGAAAAGTTCAAGAAAATCGTCCAAGGAAACAGCGTTATTTGGATACAATTCCATATTAACTGGAATTATTGATAATACCGAATGGATTCTAATTTCTAGCATTGGATATTCGTATAATGACAAATACCCACTCGGTGGAACGGTATATTTATATATATTGGAAGGAGGTTCTTTCAAACTGAAGACAAAGTTGACACCCAGAGGTATACATAGAGCTTTCTCAGAAAAGGAAAAATATACTGGTTCTATGTTTGGTTCCGAGTTACGGAAACTCTCACAATCTGTTGTGCTTATTGGAAGCAGTGGCTATGATGACGGTAGGGGATCACTGTTTATAAAAGATTTGAAGGAATTGATTCATACAGGAAATAATGTTGTCACTGAATATACGGAAACAGAGCTACTTATGACTGGAGCTGCTGAAAACGGTTTCAACGGGTTTGCCTACGACTGCGTAGAAAACTTTTTGTACCAAGGTCAACTCTATGTTGCTGTGAGCTTATCTGGTTATCATCTGCCACGAAAAGGAAACGATGAATCCCTTCTGACGGGTTCTATATTAATTGCTAAATTCTAAAAAAAGATAACATCCTTTTATATATATATATATATGTGCAAGTATCTGGAAGTTTCTCAGAGAAGACCAGTTTGTATTTCTTTATACCCGAAAAAAAGATAAAAAGAAATGGACGAGACCGGAGTCGAACCGATGACCTTTCGCTTGCAAGGCGAACGCGCTACCAACTACGCCACACGCCCAGGGAGAAGAAATGATCCCTAGCAGGATCGAACTGCTGATCTTGGCGTTATTAGCACCACGCCTTAACCAACTGGGCCAAGGGATCACTTGTTGTTGCTGAACCATTTTGGTCTACTTAATCGATTTTATTCTTCTCTTAAGAAATATCAGCACAATAGTTGTGCTGAACAATCACTATTTGTTTGCTGGTGATAATTATTTTTCTTTCACAGACCTTGCTATTGTCAAAAACGAAAAACTAGCAGTTTGCTTTTCTTCGTAAAAAATATCCTGTACGGTGAATTTTAACCGTTTTATTTTTTTGCTTTGCGATATGCGACTGAAACAGTTACCTAAAACTTACAGCCTTTGCCCCACAATTTGTATCAGTTTTTTTAACTAAAAAAAGTACCAAACAAGCTACCACTACAGGTGGTAACCCATCCTAATAAATTACAGAAAATAATGGTAAAATAGCAATGTAGACCAAAAGAATAATAAGTCTTCAGGCCCAAGGAATCAATGTTAATAAAAGGATAAGTTTAGAACGAGATCAAGTCAGTATAAAAAAGATGGTAAATTTCCCCAAAAAAAAAAGTTGCTAGTCACTTTGGTGTTGTATGAAATACTATTTGTACCATCTATTCTGCAATCGTGGTGCACTTAGTTATATAAACTTCTGTGCTGAGACCATCTTTCACGATGTAGATAAAACAAAACGGATTTATTATATGATATCCGATATAGTGTAACGGCTATCATGGTCCGCTTTCACCGGGCAGACCCGGGTTCGACTCCCGGTATCGGAATTTTTAAATTTTTGCTGGACTTGCAAAACGACAGAAGCCGTTTGTCTTAGGACAACATTGGGTTTTTCCTCTACAATTCTAGCTATATATACTGGAAAAGCTCTGAAAAATTTTCATTGTACCTGGTCACTTTCAATAGAAATATTGATGTAGAAACTCATCTTCCTCTTGTATTACATTCATTTTGCAGAAATATGTTGCTAGTTGGCCTCCAAACCTTGGTGACTGGTGATTATTTTAGATTTCTAAAACAAGGAACAATTTGGAGTATACTTATGAGCTCTCCCATAACTAATTTACCGTTTTGTAAAGAAATGGATTACTGAATTTTTTTTTCTTTAATGTCTTTTATGACGTAGCTCACCTTTTGCCATCACTGGCTTGAAACTTTTGTACATTATAAACAAAAGCAATTTATCAATCTCCACAGTTTTAAGACTAAATACCCACTTTCTCTGCACTACCAACGTATTCTTAGGGATGTTTGATCTTTTGACAAGTATGAACACGTTGTCCTCCAGTATCGACTTGTATTCTTTGTCAGCAGCAAGCAAATATTGTTTAGCTTGTGGTGTTATCAATGTTTCCGTCAATGTTTCGGGTATCCTGTCCTGTAGTTTGTCAACCAACATCTTAATTTCATCGGCAATAACTGTATCTTGGTAGTTGTTGTTACCATATTTTGAAACTTCGGGAGACAAAATACGGTCTTGCCCCCCCCCCTTAAGGTGTTGGTTGGATGAGTTAACAGGATAGAACGATGATCTGTCGGTATGATAGAAATGGTAAATTTTCCTTGTTATTCTAGTTATATAATAGATATAAATAAATAAAATATAACATATAAAAGATAAATCTTTATACTATATAAAATTGACTTTTTCCAAAAATTATTTTCCCTAGGGAATTCATCCTTCTTTTATATTTCTTGAAAGAAATATATATCTTGTCATCAAATGACTCATTTGGTTTAGTGGATTAGTTTGCATTCCATATTGTAAATTACCCCCTGTCGGGTAAGCGGTTTCGATTCCTGCATTCAGCTAATTACCAGCCCCCTCAATTTCGTGACCTCTACTAATTACCAGCCTCCTCAATTTTGTGATCTCCACTAATTACCAGCCTCCTTAATTTTGTGACCTCTGCTAATTACCAGCCTCCTCAACTTTGTGACCTCTACCAATTATCAGCCCCGTCAATTTCATGACTGTTGACAAATCACATTATTAATGTTACAGCCTCTGCTGATTAATAACACTGTATATTGATTTCACCAGTTTATAAATATTGAGCTGTTTGTCTTATTATTTTCGGTGAACTCTTTCAACGGTTCTTCAGATTCCTAATATATTATGTGATCTAATTTCTGTTATAAGTTAGTTTTAAAGTTTAGTATAAGTAATAGATTATTCAATCCATTATCTTTGATAAACTTTATCACAACTGAGTTTATTCTTGATACTGGTGCCACCACACACATTGTTAACAACTTGGAATGGTTTGATGATGTGAGATCTGATCCCACCGTTGTCAAAACCATTCAAGGCCAGGTCAAAGCAAACACCAGAGGTAATGTTACATTGCCTAACGGGATTGTGCTAACCAACGCCGTTTATTTGGAAAACATCCAACGGAACATCATCTCGGTGTCCAAACTAGTGATGGATGGTTATTCATGTTTTCAAGAAGGTAAACATGGTAATTACTACTCACTTATCGTGAAAGACGGTTGCACATATATGAGAGTTCCTATGAAAAATATGTTATTTGTTATTGGATGGAAAAACATGAACATGAAAAAGGAAAAGTGTTATATGTCAATGGCAAAAGTCATGGCGCACGGTGAAAGAACAAGTAAGGGTCCACATGTTATTTCAAACGCGAAACAAAGTGACGGTTGGTTAGACGCACACAAAGCGTTCGGCCATGCGTCTAAGAATCAAATGAAAACAGCAGGCTACAAACAAATGGGCAACTGTTTAACATGTGATGCAAATGTTACCAAGACCACTGGTACCACAGACACCAATCACTATAAGGTTGGAGAAATGATCCAAGCGGACGTTATTACCTCCATGTATAAATCCAATTGTGCAATCTACAGTGACCGGTGTACTAAATTCATTATTGGTTATGTTGTGGACAGTCGGTCCAAAGTATCAGAATGTACAGTTCAAGCATTAAAAACGTTTAGAAACTTGGCAAGCATCAAAGGATACAACATCTGCTATTTCAGAGCTGACAACGAGTTTGACACAAAGGCAATCAACCATTACTGTAATGCCGAAGGCATTATAACCCAGTTCACTGCTCCACATAGCAGTTATCAAAATGGAGGTGCCGAAAATATCAACAAAATGGTCAAACACAAAATCAGACTGATGATGATGGAGTCAGGCTTGGACAAATCGTTCTGGACATTTGCTTTTAGACATGTGCTATTCATTCTGAACTATATTCCCAGAAATAACGAGACACAATCAGCGTGGACAAAACTCACAGGCAGAACCAAAACCCTTGCTAACATGATTCCGTTTGGTTGTCTAACATTCTATTACAACTATGAAAATGACCAAAAGATTTTCACCAAACAGAAATCAGGCGTGTTTGTCGGTTACGACCAAACAACAAAGGTAGCCCAGGTGTATAACCCTATTGACAATACAATCATTAGAACCTCAGCTTTTCATGGTATTAAAGACATGTTTCCACTTCAAAAGCCTTATTGGTATGATGGGTTAGCAACAGATGATGATGAAGTCCAGACTCAAAACCACCATACGCACACAGAATTCGACAGTGAAGACCACTGCTCCGCCGATGAAGATCCTATATCTAGTTCCCGTATTGGTACATACGGAGGATCTTTTGCATCAATGGACAGTCACAAAAATTCTGGTATGAGTCCATCATCGAAGCCTGGCAATACTTCTTCAGCCAGAGACAACCCAGATAACACAGAACAGGATGTTATCATGAAGACAACTGAACGAGACGAAGGTTCAGAGTATGATAAAAATGGTCAATTTTCCTTGTTATTCTAGTTATATAATAAATATAAATAAATAAAATATAACATATAAAAGATAAATCTTTATACTATATAAAATTGACTTTTTCCAAAAATTATTTTCCCTAGGGAATTCATCCTTCTTTTATATTGCTCGAGAAATCTAAATCTGTCTCCGGTAACTTCATCTCCGGGAAAGCCGTGACTTTTGCTGACAAATAATACTGTATATTGATTTCACCAGTTTATAAATATTGAGCTGTTTGTCTTATTATTTTCGGTGAACTCTTTCAACGGTTCTTCAGATTCCTAATGTATTATGTGATCTAATTTCTGTTATAAGTTAGTTCTAAAGTTTAGTATAAGTAATAGATTATTTAATCCATTATCTTTGATAAACTTTATCACTCCCCCTCAAGTTGAATTATCTCATATTATTCCATCACTTCTTCATTAATTCATTTAGATGTTGGAATGTCTGTGGATCAATGAACTTGGTTAAAACGTCAGCAATGTTATCTTTAGTATTCACATAATTGAGTTTCACTAGCTTTCTGTCTACCAATGATCTGATATAATGATAACGGATATCAATATGTTTGGTTTTCTTGTGTAGAGTATTGTGTGCGGCCAATGTATTGGCGGAGCAGTTATCGCATATGGCGTTTATGTATTTCACATTAATCATCATTTCCTTGAGTATGTTCTTGAAGTATTGGCCTGTTTTGACAGCATCACTCAGAGCGATATATGATAGAAATGGTCAATTTTCCTTGTTATTCTAGTTATATAATAAATATAAATAAATAAAATATAACATATAAAAGATAAATCTTTATACTATATAAAATTGACTTTTTCCAAAAATTATTTTCCCTAGGGAATTCATCCTTCTTTTATATTACTTGAAAAATATATATCTTGTCATCAAATGACTCATTTGGTTTAGTGGCTTAGTTTGCATTCCATATTGTAAATTACCCCTGTCGGGTAAGCGGTTCGATTCCTGCATTCAGCTAATTACCAGCCCCCTCAATTTCGTGACCTCTACTAATTACCAGCCTCCTTAATTTTGTGATCTCCGCTAATTACCAGCCTCCTTAATTTTGTGATCTCCGCTAATTACCAGCCTCCTTAATTTTGTGATCTCCGCTAATTACCAGCCCCGTCAATTTCATGACTGTTGACAAATCACATTATTAATGTTACAGCCTCTGCTGATTAATAATACTGTATATTGATTTCACCAGTTTATAAATATTGAGCTGTTTGTCTTATTATTTTCGGTGAACTCTTTCAACGGTTCTTCAGATTCCTAATATATTATGTGATCTAATTTCTGTTATAAGTTAGTTTTAAAGTTTAGTATAAGTAATAGATTATTCAATCCATTATCTTTGATAAACTTTATCACTCCCCCTCAAGTTGAATTATCTCATATTATTCCATCACTTCTTCATTAATTCATTTAGATGTTGGAATGTCTGTGGATCAATGAACTTGGTTAAAACGTCAGCAATGTTATCTTTAGTATTCACATAATTGAGTTTCACTAGCTTTCTGTCTACCAATGATCTGATATAATGATAACGGATATCAATATGTTTGGTTTTCTTGTGTAGAGTATTGTGTGCGGCCAATGTATTGGCGGAGCAGTTATCACATATGGCGTTTATGTATTTCACATCAATCATCATTTCCTTGAGTATGTTCTTGAAGTATTGGCCTGTTTTGACAGCATCACTCAGAGCGATATATTCACTCTCTGCTGTGGATGAAGCTACGCAATCTTGTTTTCTTGAAGACCAGTCAATGATGTTCCCATTTAGCAGAACAATACTTCCGGACTGTGATTTCCTGTCTGTGATATCTCCTGCCCAGTCAGCATCCGAAAACACTTGAATTTTATATTGGCCTTCTCGTGCGTAGTCTTGAATGACGACGTCTCCGGTTTTGTCCAGATACCTGAAGTCTTTATATGGTAGTTGGAATTTGCGGTTCTTGAATATTAGGCCGTGTTGTTTTGTTTGTACTAAATATTGCACTGTTCTTCTAGCACCCTTCATATGATGCTCTGTGGGTTTGTCCACCATTCTTGATAAATATGATACTGCAAATGCAATGTCCAGTCTAACAGTATTGGCAATAAAGAGGAGTAGGCCTACGATGGATCGGTACTGCCTGTGATCATGTTCATTCAGTGGTTTGGACTGTATCTCGTTCTTATCAAAACCTTTGACTATAGGGGTGTTTAGTTTCCGTTGGCATGGTTCAACATTGTGATCCTTTTCCATTTTGTCCAACGTATCTTCCATGTTGAGTAGGTATCCCTCATTATTGTTCAGCTGATGAATTGTCATTCCGAGGAACACCCTTGGTTTTCCCATATCTTTCATGACAAAATATTTCTTTAGAATATCGGCAGCTGCATCTCTTGTTTTCTTATCCTTTCCGGCAATTAGGATGTCATCAACATATATCAACATGATGCAGTTTGTTTTCCAAAACATACATGGTTCCAATATTGACGATTTGAAACCGTTATCCAGCAACACTTTCTCAATTGTTAGAAACCATATTCTCGGGGACTGTTTCAGCCCATACAGACTTCTGTCTAGTTTCCAAACATACCCGGATTGTTTTGTGGTGCCGGTAGGAGGCTTTAGAAACACCTCATAATCCAGTTTGCCATTTAGAAAAGCATTTTTAGCATCTAGTTGACGAAGTTCCCATTTCGCCATTGCGGCGATGGCTAAGACTAGTCTGAAGTTCTCATATCTCATAACCGGAGAGTATTTGTCAACATAGTTGACTCCTTTCTCCTGAGTGAATCCCTTGGCAACAATTCTTGCTTTGAACTCTTCTTGTGATTTGATATCGGACGTATCATCGTCAACCTTGACATTTTTGACACTGAATACCCATCTGCTTTGCACTACCAACGCATTCTTGGGGATGTTTGATCTTTTGACAAGTGTGAACACATTGTTCTCCAGCATCGAATTGTATTCTTTCTCAGCCGCACGCAACCATTGTTTGGCTTGTGGTGTTCTCAATGCTTCTGTCAATGTCTCGGGTATCCTGTACTTTAGCTTGTCTACCAACACATTAATTTCATCGGCAATAACTTTATCTTGGTAGTTGTTGTTACCGTATTTTGAAACTTCGGGAGACAAAATATGGTCTTGCCCCCCCTTAAGGTGTTGGTTGGATGAGATAACAGGATAGAACGATGATCTGTCGGTAGTGTTAGACAGATTTCTCTCGGGAGCTTGAAGATTGAGATATGTTTTGCTTTTGAGTGTTGACAAATTCTTAGATGTACCATCAGGTGCCGTACTATTGATTGATATAGTATCATTTTCATGAATACGACGTTTAGAGTGACCATGGTGTTGCATCAATACATCGGTTCGCTTGTTGTTGGTGTGGTTGGGGCCTGTCAACAGCTGTTGCCTAGGTGTATTCTTTGGTTTAGGTAAAATACCGGACTCGTTGGGAATGTCAGCACCTTGTGATGTTTGTCTGGATAGATTTAGCAAATCTGTGGAGTTCTTTAGCAACTGATTGTAATGGCCAAATAAGTTGCGAGCTTGTTCATTTTGGATTCGATTCCAATGCACTGCTTGTTCATACGGCGTTGCATAATGGGACGCTGATGGCTCTTCCACCATGATTTTATCGGACACATTGTCTTCATGTCTCGATTCACCGTTGCTGTCAGTTGGCAACTTTCTTTCTTTGCTTTTATTATTCCACAACCTCTCCGACGCGCTATCTGTGAGATCAGACGGTTCTTGTTTGGATGGCTCAGATATATCGCCATCTGTATTTGACTCATCTACTTCAGTCAAGATGTCTGTCTCAAATTCCGTGTCGTTCGTCGAAGGGTCGTACTCTGAACCTTCGTCTCGTTCAGTTGTCTTCATGATAACATCCTGTTCTGTGTTATCTGGGTTGTCTCTGGCTGAAGAAGTATTGCCAGGCTTCGATGATGGACTCATACCAGAATTTTTGTGACTGTCCATAGATGCAAAAGATCCTCCGTATGTACCAATACGGGAACTAGATATAGGATCTTCATCGGCGGAGCAGTGGTCTTCACTGTCGAATTCTGTGTGCGTATGGTGGTTTTGAGTCTGGACTTCATCATCATCTGTTGCTAACCCATCATACCAATGAGGCTTTTGAAGTGGAAACATGTCTTTAATACCATGAAAAGCCGAGGTTCTAATGATTGTATTGTCAATAGGGTTATACACCTGGGCTACCTTTGTTGTTTGGTGGTAACCGACAAACACACCTGATTTCTGTTTGGTGAAAATCTTTTGGTCATTTTCATAGTTGTAATAGAATGTTAGACAACCAAACGGAATCATGTTAGCAAGGGTTTTGGTTCTGCCTGTGAGTTTTGTCCACGCTGATTGTGTCTCGTTATTTCTGGGAATATAGTTCAGAATGAATAGCACATGTCTAAAAGCAAATGTCCAGAACGATTTGTCCAAGCCTGACTCCATCATCATCAGTCTGATTTTGTGTTTGACCATTTTGTTGATATTTTCGGCACCTCCATTTTGATAACTGCTATGTGGAGCAGTGAACTGGGTTATAATGCCTTCGGCATTACAGTAATGGTTGATTGCCTTTGTGTCAAACTCGTTGTCAGCTCTGAAATAGCAGATGTTGTATCCTTTGATGCTTGCCAAGTTTCTAAACGTTTTTAATGCTTGAACTGTACATTCTGATACTTTGGACCGACTGTCCACAACATAACCAATAATGAATTTAGTACACCGGTCACTGTAGATTGCACAATTGGATTTATACATAGAGGTAATAACGTCCGCTTGGATCATTTCTCCAACCTTATAGTGATTGGTGTCTGTGGTACCAGTGGTCTTGGTAACATTTGCATCACATGTTAAACAGTTGCCCATTTGTTTATAGCCTGCTGTTTTCATTTGATTCTTAGACGCATGGCCGAACGCTTTGTGTGCGTCTAACCAACCGTCACTTTGTTTCGCGTTTGAAATAACATGTGGACCCTTACTTGTTCTTTCACCGTGCGTCATGACTTTTGCCATTGACATATAACACTTTTCCTTTTTCATGTTCATGTTTTTCCATCCAATAGCAAATAACATATTTTTCATAGGAACTCTCATATATGTGCAACCGTCTTTCACGATAAGTGAGTAGTAATTACCATGTTTACCTTCTTGAAAACATGAATAGCCATCCATCACTAGTTTGGACACCGAGATGATGTTCCGTTGGATGTTTTTCAAATAAACGGCGTTGGTTAGCACAATCCCGTTAGGCAATGTAACATTACCTCTGGTGTTTGCTTTGACCTGGCCTTGAATGGTTTTGACAACGGTGGGATCAGATCTCACATCATCAAACCATTCCAAGTTGTTAACAATGTGTGTGGTGGCACCAGTATCAAGAATAAACTCAGTTGCATATGATTTGTTCGAGAATGTTTTGTTCTCAGTGATAAAAACTGCTTCTCTGGAGACCTCCTTGTTAATATGGTGTTCCATTTCTGCTCGATCTTCTTCATCTTCGATGAGACCATCATCGACTTCAAGCATATATGCTTGTTCCATTTCGTCATTCTCATGTGCATCATCGCCAAATAATCCAATGACATGGTTATTTTCTTCATGTCTGGCCTTGCATTGATGCTTCAAATGGCCTTTCTTACCACACTTGTAACATCTAACATTCTTTGATTTGATGTTCTTAAGTGTAACTTGATTGACCTCTTCCGCAGTTGTCCACGGATTATCTGCCTTGTATTTGTAGTACTTATGACAGATTTCAGCAGTATCCAAACCATGACCATCAAAGTCTTTGCTAGTTGCTATAGATCTAAAGAAGTTGTAAGCTTCTTTGCGTGGTAAGTGGTAGCAGAAGGTCAAAAATGTAAGATCTTCCGGTAAGAAATGCTTAGCCGTGCCGATTCTTGTGGCAACCTCTTCCATGTTCTTTCCACCTTTGATGAACATTCTATCCATCAAGGTCAGTTTATCCATAAAGCTGATTTCATTCAAGTCAGAATTTAACTTGAAGTAGAACTTCAAATTGGTGTATGTTTCAACAAATTTGTAGACATCTCTACTGAAATGTTTCTTAATAGACATCATGAGCAAACTACCAAAATAGGTCATATCCGAAATGTCGGTGAAAATTTCGTCAAGTTCGAAAAATTCAGCTAAGTTAAAATTAGGCATGCTGTCTTGGAACATAAGTCTGAACCATGTTTTGAAAGCCGGCCACTTAAATTTGTCATTGGATAGGTTAATAACCTCCTTTTCCAAAACTCCGACACAAGCGTCATATTTGTCTTTGGAAAGATCATGTTCAAACATGAAGTTACCGTCTTGGTTGAATGATGATGAGAGTGACATATTAGGTACGTTAAAGATTGGAAATCTGATAAGAATGGTCAATTTTCCTTGTTATTCTAGTTATATAATAAATATAAATAAATAAAATATAACATATAAAAGATAAATCTTTATACTATATAAAATTGACTTTTTCCAAAAATTATTTTCCCTAGGGAATTCATCCTTCTTTTATATTACTTGAAAAATATATATCTTGTCATCAAATGACTCATTTGGTTTAGTGGCTTAGTTTGCATTCCATATTGTAAATTACCCCTGTCGGGTAAGCGGTTCGATTCCTGCATTCAGCTAATTACCAGCCCCCTCAATTTCGTGACCTCTACTAATTACCAGCCTCCTTAATTTTGTGATCTCCGCTAATTACCAGCCTCCTTAATTTTGTGATCTCCGCTAATTACCAGCCCCGTCAATTTCATGACTGTTGACAAATCACATTATTAATGTTACAGCCTCTGCTGATTAATAATACTGTATATTGATTTCACCAGTTTATAAATATTGAGCTGTTTGTCTTATTATTTTCGGTGAACTCTTTCAACGGTTCTTCAGATTCCTAATATATTATGTGATCTAATTTTTGTTATAAGTTAGTTCTAAAGTTTAGTATAAGTAATAGATTATTCAATCCATTATCTTTGATAAACTTTATCACCGGACTGTGATTTCCTGTCTGTGATATCTCCTGCCCAGTCAGCATCCGAAAACACTTGAATTTTATATTGGCCTTCTCGTGCGTAGTCTTGAATGACGACGTCTCCGGTTTTGTCCAGATACCTGAAGTCTTTATATGGTAGTTGGAATTTGCGGTTCTTGAATATTAGGCCGTGTTGTTTTGTTTGTACTAAATATTGCACTGTTCTTCTAGCACCCTTCATATGATGCTCTGTGGGTTTGTCCACCATTCTTGATAAATATGATACTGCAAATGCAATGTCCAGTCTAACAGTATTGGCAATAAAGAGGAGTAGGCCTACGATGGATCGGTACTGCCTGTGATCATGTTCATTCAGTGGTTTGGACTGTATCTCGTTCTTATCAAAACCTTTGACTATAGGGGTGTTTAGTTTCCGTTGGCATGGTTCAACATTGTGATCCTTTTCCATTTTGTCCAACGTATCTTCCATGTTGAGTAGGTATCCCTCATTATTGTTCAGCTGATGAATTGTCATTCCGAGGAACACCCTTGGTTTTCCCATATCTTTCATGACAAAATATTTCTTTAGAATATCGGCAGCTGCATCTCTTGTTTTCTTATCCTTTCCGGCAATTAGGATGTCATCAACATATATCAACATGATGCAGTTTGTTTTCCAAAACATACATGGTTCCAATATCGACGATTTGAAACCGTTATCCAGCAACACTTTCTCAATTGTTAGAAACCATATTCTCGGGGACTGTTTCAGCCCATACAGACTTCTGTCTAGTTTCCAAACATACCCGGATTGTTTTGTGGTGCCGGTAGGAGGCTTTAGAAACACCTCATAATCCAGTTTGCCATTTAGAAAAGCATTTTTAGCATCTAGTTGACGAAGTTCCCATTTCGCCATTGCGGCGATGGCTAAGACTAGTCTGAAGTTCTCATATCTCATAACCGGAGAGTATTTGTCAACATAGTTGACTCCTTTCTCCTGAGTGAATCCCTTGGCAACAATTCTTGCTTTGAACTCTTCTTGTGATTTGATATCGGACGTATCATCGTCAACCTTGACATTTTTGACACTGAATACCCATCTGCTTTGCACTACCAACGCATTCTTGGGGATGTTTGATCTTTTGACAAGTGTGAACACATTGTTCTCCAGCATCGAATTGTATTCTTTCTCAGCCGCACGCAACCATTGTTTGGCTTGTGGTGTTCTCAATGCTTCTGTCAATGTCTCGGGTATCCTGTACTTTAGCTTGTCTACCAACACATTAATTTCATCGGCAATAACTTTATCTTGGTAGTTGTTGTTACCGTATTTTGAAACTTCGGGAGACAAAATATGGTCTTGCCCCCCCTTAAGGTGTTGGTTGGATGAGATAACAGGATAGAACGATGATCTGTCGGTAGTGTTAGACAGATTTCTCTCGGGAGCTTGAAGATTGAGATATGTTTTGCTTTTGAGTGTTGACAAATTCTTAGATGTACCATCAGGTGCCGTACTATTGATTGATATAGTATCATTTTCATGAATACGACGTTTAGAGTGACCATGGTGTTGCATCAATACATCGGTTCGCTTGTTGTTGGTGTGGTTGGGGCCTGTCAACAGCTGTTGCCTAGGTGTATTCTTTGGTTTAGGTAAAATACCGGACTCGTTGGGAATGTCAGCACCTTGTGATGTTTGTCTGGATAGATTTAGCAAATCTGTGGAGTTCTTTAGCAACTGATTGTAATGGCCAAATAAGTTGCGAGCTTGTTCATTTTGGATTCGATTCCAATGCACTGCTTGTTCATACGGCGTTGCATAATGGGACGCTGATGGCTCTTCCACCATGATTTTATCGGACACATTGTCTTCATGTCTCGATTCACCGTTGCTGTCAGTTGGCAACTTTCTTTCTTTGCTTTTATTATTCCACAACCTCTCCGACGCGCTATCTGTGAGATCAGACGGTTCTTGTTTGGATGGCTCAGATATATCGCCATCTGTATTTGACTCATCTACTTCAGTCAAGATGTCTGTCTCAAATTCCGTGTCGTTCGTCGAAGGGTCGTACTCTG
The DNA here is from genome assembly GCA_030142935.1 of Pichia occidentalis. Lineage (NCBI taxonomy): Eukaryota > Fungi > Ascomycota > Pichiomycetes > Pichiales > Pichiaceae > Pichia > Pichia occidentalis. Next base: position 426,719 of record JANQBI010000005.1, on the reverse strand, counting down.
AACCTTCGTCTCGTTCAGTTGTCTTCATGATAACATCCTGTTCTGTGTTATCTGGGTTGTCTCTGGCTGAAGAAGTATTGCCAGGCTTCGATGATGGACTCATACCAGAATTTTTGTGACTGTCCATAGATGCAAAAGATCCTCCGTATGTACCAATACGGGAACTAGATATAGGATCTTCATCGGCGGAGCAGTGGTCTTCACTGTCGAATTCTGTGTGCGTATGGTGGTTTTGAGTCTGGACTTCATCATCATCTGTTGCTAACCCATCATACCAATGAGGCTTTTGAAGTGGAAACATGTCTTTAATACCATGAAAAGCCGAGGTTCTAATGATTGTATTGTCAATAGGGTTATACACCTGGGCTACCTTTGTTGTTTGGTGGTAACCGACAAACACACCTGATTTCTGTTTGGTGAAAATCTTTTGGTCATTTTCATAGTTGTAATAGAATGTTAGACAACCAAACGGAATCATGTTAGCAAGGGTTTTTGGTTCTGCCTGTGAGTTTTGTCCACGCTGATTGTGTCTCGTTATTTCTGGGAATATAGTTCAGAATGAATAGCACATGTCTAAAAGCAAATGTCCAGAACGATTTGTCCAAGCCTGACTCCATCATCATCAGTCTGATTTTGTGTTTGACCATTTTGTTGATATTTTCGGCACCTCCATTTTGATAACTGCTATGTGGAGCAGTGAACTGGGTTATAATGCCTTCGGCATTACAGTAATGGTTGATTGCCTTTGTGTCAAACTCGTTGTCAGCTCTGAAATAGCAGATGTTGTATCCTTTGATGCTTGCCAAGTTTCTAAACGTTTTTAATGCTTGAACTGTACATTCTGATACTTTGGACCGACTGTCCACAACATAACCAATAATGAATTTAGTACACCGGTCACTGTAGATTGCACAATTGGATTTATACATAGAGGTAATAACGTCCGCTTGGATCATTTCTCCAACCTTATAGTGATTGGTGTCTGTGGTACCAGTGGTCTTGGTAACATTTGCATCACATGTTAAACAGTTGCCCATTTGTTTATAGCCTGCTGTTTTCATTTGATTCTTAGACGCATGGCCGAACGCTTTGTGTGCGTCTAACCAACCGTCACTTTGTTTCGCGTTTGAAATAACATGTGGACCCTTACTTGTTCTTTCACCGTGCGTCATGACTTTTGCCATTGACATATAACACTTTTCCTTTTTCATGTTCATGTTTTTCCATCCAATAGCAAATAACATATTTTTCATAGGAACTCTCATATATGTGCAACCGTCTTTCACGATAAGTGAGTAGTAATTACCATGTTTACCTTCTTGAAAACATGAATAGCCATCCATCACTAGTTTGGACACCGAGATGATGTTCCGTTGGATGTTTTTCAAATAAACGGCGTTGGTTAGCACAATCCCGTTAGGCAATGTAACATTACCTCTGGTGTTTGCTTTGACCTGGCCTTGAATGGTTTTGACAACGGTGGGATCAGATCTCACATCATCAAACCATTCCAAGTTGTTAACAATGTGTGTGGTGGCACCAGTATCAAGAATAAACTCAGTTGCATATGATTTGTTCGAGAATGTTTTGTTCTCAGTGATAAAAACTGCTTCTCTGGAGACCTCCTTGTTAATATGGTGTTCCATTTCTGCTCGATCTTCTTCATCTTCGATGAGACCATCATCGACTTCAAGCATATATGCTTGTTCCATTTCGTCATTCTCATGTGCATCATCGCCAAATAATCCAATGACATGGTTATTTTCTTCATGTCTGGCCTTGCATTGATGCTTCAAATGGCCTTTCTTACCACACTTGTAACATCTAACATTCTTTGATTTGATGTTCTTAAGTGTAACTTGATTGACCTCTTCCGCAGTTGTCCACGGATTATCTGCCTTGTATTTGTAGTACTTATGACAGATTTCAGCAGTATCCAAACCATGACCATCAAAGTCTTTGCTAGTTGCTATAGATCTAAAGAAGTTGTAAGCTTCTTTGCGTGGTAAGTGGTAGCAGAAGGTCAAAAATGTAAGATCTTCCGGTAAGAAATGCTTAGCCGTGCCGATTCTTGTGGCAACCTCTTCCATGTTCTTTCCACCTTTGATGAACATTCTATCCATCAAGGTCAGTTTATCCATAAAGCTGATTTCATTCAAGTCAGAATTTAACTTGAAGTAGAACTTCAAATTGGTGTATGTTTCAACAAATTTGTAGACATCTCTACTGAAATGTTTCTTAATAGACATCATGAGCAAACTACCAAAATAGGTCATATCCGAAATGTCGGTGAAAATTTCGTCAAGTTCGAAAAATTCAGCTAAGTTAAAATTAGGCATGCTGTCTTGGAACATAAGTCTGAACCATGTTTTGAAAGCCGGCCACTTAAATTTGTCATTGGATAGGTTAATAACCTCCTTTTCCAAAACTCCGACACAAGCGTCATATTTGTCTTTGGAAAGATCATGTTCAAACATGAAGTTACCGTCTTGGTTGAATGATGATGAGAGTGACATATTAGGTACGTTAAAGATTGGAAATCTGATAAGAATGGTCAATTTTCCTTGTTATTCTAGTTATATAATAAATATAAATAAATAAAATATAACATATAAAAGATAAATCTTTATACTATATAAAATTGACTTTTTCCAAAAATTATTTTCCCTAGGGAATTCATCCTTCTTTTATATTACTTGAAAAATATATATCTTGTCATCAAATGACTCATTTGGTTTAGTGGCTTAGTTTGCATTCCATATTGTAAATTACCCCTGTCGGGTAAGCGGTTCGATTCCTGCATTCAGCTAATTACCAGCCCCCTCAATTTCGTGACCTCTACTAATTACCAGCCTCCTTAATTTTGTGATCTCCGCTAATTACCAGCCTCCTTAATTTTGTGATCTCCGCTAATTACCAGCCCCGTCAATTTCATGACTGTTGACAAATCACATTATTAATGTTACAGCCTCTGCTGATTAATAATACTGTATATTGATTTCACCAGTTTATAAATATTGAGCTGTTTGTCTTATTATTTTCGGTGAACTCTTTCAACGGTTCTTCAGATTCCTAATATATTATGTGATCTAATTTTTTGTTATAAGTTAGTTCTAAAGTTTAGTATAAGTAATAGATTATTCAATCCATTATCTTTGATAAACTTTATCACCGGACTGTGATTTCCTGTCTGTGATATCTCCTGCCCAGTCAGCATCCGAAAACACTTGAATTTTATATTGGCCTTCTCGTGCGTAGTCTTGAATGACGACGTCTCCGGTTTTGTCCAGATACCTGAAGTCTTTATATGGTAGTTGGAATTTGCGGTTCTTGAATATTAGGCCGTGTTGTTTTGTTTGTACTAAATATTGCACTGTTCTTCTAGCACCCTTCATATGATGCTCTGTGGGTTTGTCCACCATTCTTGATAAATATGATACTGCAAATGCAATGTCCAGTCTAACAGTATTGGCAATAAAGAGGAGTAGGCCTACGATGGATCGGTACTGCCTGTGATCATGTTCATTCAGTGGTTTGGACTGTATCTCGTTCTTATCAAAACCTTTGACTATAGGGGTGTTTAGTTTCCGTTGGCATGGTTCAACATTGTGATCCTTTTCCATTTTGTCCAACGTATCTTCCATGTTGAGTAGGTATCCCTCATTATTGTTCAGCTGATGAATTGTCATTCCGAGGAACACCCTTGGTTTTCCCATATCTTTCATGACAAAATATTTCTTTAGAATATCGGCAGCTGCATCTCTTGTTTTCTTATCCTTTCCGGCAATTAGGATGTCATCAACATATATCAACATGATGCAGTTTGTTTTCCAAAACATACATGGTTCCAATATTGACGATTTGAAACCGTTATCCAGCAACACTTTCTCAATTGTTAGAAACCATATTCTCGGGGACTGTTTCAGCCCATACAGACTTCTGTCTAGTTTCCAAACATACCCGGATTGTTTTGTGGTGCCGGTAGGAGGCTTTAGAAACACCTCATAATCCAGTTTGCCATTTAGAAAAGCATTTTTGGCATCTAGTTGACGAAGTTCCCATTTCGCCATTGCGGCGATGGCTAAGACTAGTCTGAAGTTCTCATATCTCATAACCGGAGAGTATTTGTCAACATAGTTGACTCCTTTCTCCTGAGTGAATCCCTTGGCAACAATTCTTGCTTTGAACTCTTCTTGTGATTTGATATCGGACGTATCATCGTCAACCTTGACATTTTTGACACTGAATACCCATCTGCTTTGCACTACCAACGCATTCTTGGGGATGTTTGATCTTTTGACAAGTGTGAACACATTGTTCTCCAGCATCGAATTGTATTCTTTCTCAGCCGCACGCAACCATTGTTTGGCTTGTGGTGTTCTCAATGCTTCTGTCAATGTCTCGGGTATCCTGTACTTTAGCTTGTCTACCAACACATTAATTTCATCGGCAATAACTTTATCTTGGTAGTTGTTGTTACCGTATTTTGAAACTTCGGGAGACAAAATATGGTCTTGCCCCCCCTTAAGGTGTTGGTTGGATGAGATAACAGGATAGAACGATGATCTGTCGGTAGTGTTAGACAGATTTCTCTCGGGAGCTTGAAGATTGAGATATGTTTTGCTTTTGAGTGTTGACAAATTCTTAGATGTACCATCAGGTGCCGTACTATTGATTGATATAGTATCATTTTCATGAATACGACGTTTAGAGTGACCATGGTGTTGCATCAATACATCGGTTCGCTTGTTGTTGGTGTGGTTGGGGCCTGTCAACAGCTGTTGCCTAGGTGTATTCTTTGGTTTAGGTAAAATACCGGACTCGTTGGGAATGTCAGCACCTTGTGATGTTTGTCTGGATAGATTTAGCAAATCTGTGGAGTTCTTTAGCAACTGATTGTAATGGCCAAATAAGTTGCGAGCTTGTTCATTTTGGATTCGATTCCAATGCACTGCTTGTTCATACTGCGTTGCATAATGGGACGCTGATGGCTCTTCCACCATGATTTTATCGGACACATTGTCTTCATGTCTCGATTCACCGTTGCTGTCAGTTGGCAACTTTCTTTCTTTGCTTTTATTATTCCACAACCTCTCCGACGCGCTATCTGTGAGATCAGACGGTTCTTGTTTGGATGGCTCAGATATATCGCCATCTGTATTTGACTCATCTACTTCAGTCAAGATGTCTGTCTCAAATTCCGTGTCGTTCGTCGAAGGGTCGTACTCTGAACCTTCGTCTCGTTCAGTTGTCTTCATGATAACATCCTGTTCTGTGTTATCTGGGTTGTCTCTGGCTGAAGAAGTATTGCCAGGCTTCGATGATGGACTCATACCAGAATTTTTGTGACTGTCCATAGATGCAAAAGATCCTCCGTATGTACCAATACGGGAACTAGATATAGGATCTTCATCGGCGGAGCAGTGGTCTTCACTGTCGAATTCTGTGTGCGTATGGTGGTTTTGAGTCTGGACTTCATCATCATCTGTTGCTAACCCATCATACCAATGAGGCTTTTGAAGTGGAAACATGTCTTTAATACCATGAAAAGCCGAGGTTCTAATGATTGTATTGTCAATAGGGTTATACACCTGGGCTACCTTTGTTGTTTGGTGGTAACCGACAAACACACCTGATTTCTGTTTGGTGAAAATCTTTTGGTCATTTTCATAGTTGTAATAGAATGTTAGACAACCAAACGGAATCATGTTAGCAAGGGTTTTTGGTTCTGCCTGTGAGTTTTGTCCACGCTGATTGTGTCTCGTTATTTCTGGGAATATAGTTCAGAATGAATAGCACATGTCTAAAAGCAAATGTCCAGAACGATTTGTCCAAGCCTGACTCCATCATCATCAGTCTGATTTTGTGTTTGACCATTTTGTTGATATTTTCGGCACCTCCATTTTGATAACTGCTATGTGGAGCAGTGAACTGGGTTATAATGCCTTCGGCATTACAGTAATGGTTGATTGCCTTTGTGTCAAACTCGTTGTCAGCTCTGAAATAGCAGATGTTGTATCCTTTGATGCTTGCCAAGTTTCTAAACGTTTTTAATGCTTGAACTGTACATTCTGATACTTTGGACCGACTGTCCACAACATAACCAATAATGAATTTAGTACACCGGTCACTGTAGATTGCACAATTGGATTTATACATAGAGGTAATAACGTCCGCTTGGATCATTTCTCCAACCTTATAGTGATTGGTGTCTGTGGTACCAGTGGTCTTGGTAACATTTGCATCACATGTTAAACAGTTGCCCATTTGTTTATAGCCTGCTGTTTTCATTTGATTCTTAGACGCATGGCCGAACGCTTTGTGTGCGTCTAACCAACCGTCACTTTGTTTCGCGTTTGAAATAACATGTGGACCCTTACTTGTTCTTTCACCGTGCGTCATGACTTTTGCCATTGACATATAACACTTTTCCTTTTTCATGTTCATGTTTTTCCATCCAATAGCAAATAACATATTTTTCATAGGAACTCTCATATATGTGCAACCGTCTTTCACGATAAGTGAGTAGTAATTACCATGTTTACCTTCTTGAAAACATGAATAGCCATCCATCACTAGTTTGGACACCGAGATGATGTTCCGTTGGATGTTTTCCAAATAAACGGCATTGGTTAGCACAATCCCGCTAGGCAATGTAACATTACCTCTGGTGTTTGCTTTGACCTGGCCTTGAATGGTTTTGACAACGGTGGGATCAGATCTCACATCATCAAACCATTCCAAGTTGTTAACAATGTGTGTGGTGGCACCAGTATCAAGAATAAACTCAGTTGCATATGATTTGTTCGAAAATGTTTTGTTCTCAGTGATAAAAACTGCTTCTCTGGAAACCTCCTTGTTAGTATGGTGTTCCATTTCTGCTCGATCTTCTTCATCTTCGATGAGACCATCATCGACTTCAAGCATGTATGCTTGTTCCATTTCGTCATTCTCATGTGCATCATCGCCAAATAATCCAATGACATGGTTATTTTCTTCATGTCTGGCCTTGCATTGATGCTTCAAATGGCCTTTCTTACCACACTTGTAACATCTAACATTCTTTGGTTTGATGTTCTTAAGTGTAACTTGATTGACCTCTTCCGCAGTTGTCCACGGATTATCTGCCTTGTATTTGTAGTACTTATGACAGATTTCAGCAGTATCCAAACCATGACCATCAAAGTCTTTGCTAGTTGCTATAGATCTAAAGAAGTTGTAAGCTTCTTTGCGTGGTAAGTGGTAGCAGAAGGTCAAAAATGTAAGATCTTCCGGTAAGAAATGCTTAGCCGTGCCGATTCTTGTGGCAACCTCTTCCATGTTCTTTCCACCTTTGATAAACATTCTATCCATCAAAGTCAGTTTATCCATAAAGCTGATTTCATTCAAGTCAGAATTTAACTTGAAGTAGAACTTCAAATTGGTGTATGTTTCAACAAATTTGTAGACATCTCTACTGAAATGTTTCTTAATAGACATCATGAGCAAACTACCAAAATAGGTCATATCCGAAATGTCGGTGAAAATTTCGTCAAGTTCGAAAAATTCAGCTAAGTTAAAATTAGGCATGCTGTCTTGGAACATAAGTCTGAACCATGTTTTGAAAGCCGGCCACTTAAATTTGTCATTGGATAGGTTAATAACCTCCTTTTCCAAAACTCCGACACAAGCGTCATATTTGTCTTTGGAAAGATCATGTTCAAACATGAAGTTACCGTCTTGGTTGAATGATGATGAGAGTGACATATTAGGTACGTTAAAGATTGGAAATCTGATAGAAATGGTCAATTTTCCTTGTTATTCTAGTTATATAATAAATATAAATAAATAAAATATAACATATAAAAGATAAATCTTTATACTATATAAAATTGACTTTTTCCAAAAATTATTTTCCCTAGGGAATTCATCCTTCTTTTATATTACTTGAAAAATATATATCTTGTCATCAAATGACTCATTTGGTTTAGTGGCTTAGTTTGCATTCCATATTGTAAATTACCCCTGTCGGGTAAGCGGTTCGATTCCTGCATTCAGCTAATTACCAGCCCCCTCAATTTTGTGACCTCTACTAATTACCAGCCTCCTTAATTTTGTGATCTCCGCTAATTACCAGCCTCCTTAATTTTGTGATCTTGATAGAAATGGTCAATTTTCCTTGTTATTCTAGTTATATAATAAATATAAATAAATAAAATATAACATATAAAAGATAAATCTTTATACTATATAAAATTGACTTTTTCCAAAAATTATTTTCCCTAGGGAATTCATCCTTCTTTTATATTACTTGAAAAATATATATCTTGTCATCAAATGACTCATTTGGTTTAGTGGCTTAGTTTGCATTCCATATTGTAAATTACCCCTGTCGGGTAAGCGGTTCGATTCCTGCATTCAGCTAATTACCAGCCCCCTCAATTTTGTGACCTCTACTAATTACCAGCCTCCTTAATTTTGTGATCTCCGCTAATTACCAGCCTCCTTAATTTTGTGATCTTGATAGAAATGGTCAATTTTCCTTGTTATTCTAGTTATATAATAAATATAAATAAATAAAATATAACATATAAAAGATAAATCTTTATACTATATAAAATTGACTTTTTCCAAAAATTATTTTCGCTAGGGAATTCATCCTTCTTTTATATTTCTTGAAAAATATATATCTTGTCATCAAATGACTTATTTGGTTTAGTGGCTTAGTTTGCATTCCATATTGTAAATTACCCCTGTCGGGTAAGCGGTTCGATTCCTGCATTCAGCTAATTACCAGCCCCCTCAATTTCGTGACCTCTGCTAATTACCAGCCTCCTCAACTTTGTGACCTCTACCAATTATCAGCCCCGTCAATTTCATGACTGTTGACAAATCACATTATTAATGTTACAGCCTCTGCTGATTAATAATACTGTATATTGATTTCACCAGTTTATAAATATTGAGCTGTTTGTCTTATTATTTTCGGTGAACTCTTTCAACGGTTCTTCAGATTCCTAATGTATTATGTGATCTAATTTCTGTTATAAGTTAGTTCTAAAGTTTAGTATAAGTAATAGATTATTCAATCCATTATCTTTGATAAACTTTATCACTCCCCCTCAAGTTGAATTATCTCATATTATTCCATCACTTCTTCATTAATTCATTTAGATGTTGGAATGTCTGTGGATCAATGAACTTGGTTAAAACGTCAGCAATGTTATCTTTAGTATTTACATAATTGAGTTTCACTAGCTTTCTGTCTACCAATGATCTGATATAATGATAACGGATATCAATATGTTTGGTTTTCTTGTGTAGAGTATTGTGTGCGGCCAATGTATTGGCGGAGCAGTTATCACATATGGCGTTTATGTATTTCACATCAATCATCATTTCCTTGAGTATGTTCTTGAAGTATTGGCCTGTTTTGACAGCATCACTCAGAGCGATATATTCACTCTCTGCTGTGGATGAAGCTACGCAATCTTGCTTTCTTGAAGACCAGTCAATAATGTTCCCATTTAGCAAAACAATACTTCCGGACTGTGATTTCCTGTCTGTGATATCTCCTGCCCAGTCAGCATCCGAAAACACTTGAATTTTATATTGGCCTTCTCGTGCGTAGTCTTGAATGATGACGTCTCCGGTTTTGTCCAGATACCTGAAGTCTTTATATGGTAGTTGGAATTTGCGGTTCTTGAATATTAGGCCGTGTTGTTTTGTTTGTACTAAATATTGCACTGTTCTTCTAGCACCCTTCATATGATGCTCTGTGGGTTTGTCCACCATTCTTGATAAATATGATACTGCAAATGCAATGTCCAGTCTAACAGTATTGGCAATAAAGAGGAGTAGGCCTACGATGGATCGGTACAGCCTGTGATCATGTTCATTCAGTGGTTTGGACTGTATCTCGTTCTTATCAAAACCTTTGACTATAGGGGTGTTTAGTTTCCGTTGGCATGGTTCAACATTGTGATCCTTTTCCATTTTGTCCAGCGTGTCCTCCATGTTGAGTAGATATCCCTCATTATTGTTCAGCTGATGAATTGTCATTCCGAGGAACACCCTTGGTTTTCCCATATCTTTCATGACAAAATATTTTTTTAGAATATCGGCAGCTGCATCTCTTGTTTTCTTATTCTTTCCGGCAATTAGGATGTCATCAACATATATCAACATGATGCAGTTTGTTTTCCAAAACATACATGGTTCCAATATTGACGATTTGAAACCGTTATCCAGCAACACTTTCTCAATTGTTAGAAACCATATTCTTGGGGACTGTCTCAGCCCATAGAGACTTCTGTCTAGTTTCCAAACATACCCGGATTGTTTTGTGGTGCCGGTAGGAGGCTTTAGAAACACCTCATAATCCAGTTTGCCATTTAGAAAAGCATTTTTGGCATCTAGTTGACGAAGTTCCCATTTTGCCATTGCGGCGATGGCTAAGACTAGTCTGAAGTTCTCATATCTCATAACCGGAGAGTATTTGTCAACATAGTTGACTCCTTTCTCCTGAGTGAATCCCTTGGCAACAATTCTTGCTTTGAACTCTTCTTGTGATTTGATATCGGACGTATCATCGTCAACCTTAACATTCTTGACAGTGAATACCCATCTGCTTTGCACTACCAACGCATTCTTGGGGATGTTTGATCTTTTGACAAGTGTGAACACATTGTTCTCCAGCATCGAATTGTATTCTTTCTCAGCAGCACGCAACCATTGTTTGGCTTGTGGTGTTCTCAATGCTTCTGTCAATGTCTCGGGTATCCTGTACTTTAGCTTGTCTACCAACACATTAATTTCATCGGCAATAACTTTATCTTGGTAGTTGTTGTTACCGTATTTTGAAACTTCGGGAGACAAAATATGGTCTTGCCCCCCCTTAAGGTGTTGGTTGGATGAGATAACAGGATAGAACGATGATCTGTCGGTAGTGTTAGACAGATTTCTCTCGGGAGCTTGAAGATTGAGATATGTTTTGCTTTTGAGTGTTGACAAATTCTTAGATGTACCATCAGGTGCCGTACTATTGATTGATATAGTATCATTTTCATGAATACGACGTTTAGAGTGACCATGGTGTTGCATCAATACATCGGTTCGCTTGTTGTTGGTGTGGTTGGGGCCTGTCAACAGCTGTTGCCTAGGTGTATTCTTTGGTTTAGGTAAAATACCGGACTCGTTGGGAATGTCAGCACCTTGTGATGTTTGTCTGGATAGATTTAGCAAATCTGTGGAGTTCTTTAGCAACTGATTGTAATGACCAAATAAGTTGCGAGCTTGTTCATTTTGGATTCGATTCCAATGCACTGCTTGTGCATACTGCGTTGCATAATGGGACGCTGATGGCTCTTCCACCATGATTTTATCGGACACATTGTCTTCATGTCTCGATTCACCGTTGCTGTCAGTTGGCAACTTTCTTTCTTTGCTTTTATTACTCCACAACCTCTCCGACGCGCTATCTGTGAGATCAGACGGTTCTTGTTTGGATGGCTCAGATATATCGCCATCTGTATTTGACTCATCTACTTCAGTCAAGATGTCTGTCTCAAATTCCGTGTCGTTCGTCGAAGGGTCGTACTCTGAACCTTCGTCTCGTTCAGTTGTTTTCATGATAACATCCTGTTCTGTGTTAGCTGTGATAAAGTTTATCAAAGATAATGGATTGAATAATCTATTACTTATACTAAACTTTAGAACTAACTTATAACAGAAATTAGATCACATAATACATTAGGAATCTGAAGAACCGTTGAAAGAGTTCACCGAAAATAATAAGACAAACAGCTCAATATTTATAAACTGGTGAAATCAATATACAGTATTATTAATCAGCAGAGGCTGTAACATTAATAATGTGATTTGTCAACAGTCATGAAATTGACGGGGCTGATAATTGGTAGAGGTCACAAAGTTGAGGAGGCTGGTAATTAGCAGAGGTCACGAAATTGAGGGGGCTGGTAATTAGCTGAATGCAGGAATCGAACCGCTTACCCGACAGGGGTAATTTACAATATGGAATGCAAACTAAGCCACTAAACCAAATAAGTCATTTGATGACAAGATATATATTTTTCAAGAAATATAAAAGAAGGATGAATTCCCTAGCGAAAATAATTCTTGGAAAAAGTCAATTTTATATAGTATAAAGATTTATCTTTTATATGTTATATTTTATTTATTTATATTTATTATATAACTAGAATAACAAGGAAAATTGACCATTTCTATCAGATTTCCAATCTTTAACGTACCTAATATGTCACTCTCATCATCATTCAACCAAGACGGTAACTTCATGTTTGAACATGATCTTTCCAAAGACAAATATGACGCTTGTGTCGGAGTTTTGGAAAAGGAGGTTATTAACCTATCCAATGACAAATTTAAGTGGCCGGCTTTCAAAACATGGTTCAGACTTATGTTCCAAGACAGCATGCCTAATTTTAACTTAGCTGAATTTTTCGAACTTGACGAAATTTTCACCGACATTTCGGATATGACCTATTTTGGTAGTTTGCTCATGATGTCTATTAAGAAACATTTCAGTAGAGATGTCTACAAATTTGTTGAAACATACACCAATTTGAAGTTCTACTTCAAGTTAAATTCTGACTTGAATGAAATCAGCTTTATGGATAAACTGACTTTGATGGATAGAATGTTTATCAAAGGTGGAAAGAACATGGAAGAGGTTGCCACAAGAATCGGCACGGCTAAGCATTTCTTACCGGAAGATCTTACATTTTTGACCTTCTGCTACCACTTACCACGCAAAGAAGCTTACAACTTCTTTAGATCTATAGCAACTAGCAAAGACTTTGATGGTCATGGTTTGGATACTGCTGAAATCTGTCATAAGTACTACAAATACAAGGCAGATAATCCGTGGACAACTGCGGAAGAGGTCAATCAAGTTACACTTAAGAACATCAAACCAAAGAATGTTAGATGTTACAAGTGTGGTAAGAAAGGCCATTTGAAGCATCAATGCAAGGCCAGACATGAAGAAAATAACCATGTCATTGGATTATTTGGCGATGATGCACATGAGAATGACGAAATGGAACAAGCATACATGCTTGAAGTCGATGATGGTCTCATCGAAGATGAAGAAGATCGAGCAGAAATGGAACACCATACTAACAAGGAGGTTTCCAGAGAAGCAGTTTTTATCACTGAGAACAAAACATTTTCGAACAAATCATATGCAACTGAGTTTATTCTTGATACTGGTGCCACCACACACATTGTTAACAACTTGGAATGGTTTGATGATGTGAGATCTGATCCCACCGTTGTCAAAACCATTCAAGGCCAGGTCAAAGCAAACACCAGAGGTAATGTTGCATTGCCTAACGGGATTGTGCTAACCAACGCCGTTTATTTGGAAAACATCCAACGGAACATCATCTCGGTGTCCAAACTAGTGATGGATGGCTATTCATGTTTTCAAGAAGGTAAACATGGTGATTACTACTCACTTATCGTGAAAGACGGTTGCACATATATGAGAGTTCCTATGAAAAATATGTTATTTGCTATTGGATGGAAAAACATGAACATGAAAAAGGAAAAGTGTTATATGTCAATGGCAAAAGTCATGGCGCACGGTGAAAGAACAAGTAAGGGTCCACATGTTATTTCAAACGCGAAACAAAGTGACGGTTGGTTAGACGCACACAAAGCGTTCGGCCATGCGTCTAAGAATCAAATGAAAACAGCAGGCTACAAACAAATGGGCAACTGTTTAACATGTGATGCAAATGTTACCAAGACCACTGGTACCACAGACACCAATCACTATAAGGTTGGAGAAATGATCCAAGCGGACGTTATTACCTCCATGTATAAATCCAATTGTGCAATCTACAGTGACCGGTGTACTAAATTCATTATTGGTTATGTTGTGGACAGTCGGTCCAAAGTATCAGAATGTACAGTTCAAGCATTAAAAACGTTTAGAAACTTGGCAAGCATCAAAGGATACAACATCTGCTATCTCAGAGCTGACAACGAGTTTGACACAAAGGCAATCAACCATTACTGTAATGCCGAAGGCATTATAACCCAGTTCACTGCTCCACATAGCAGTTATCAAAATGGAGGTGCCGAAAATATCAACAAAATGGTCAAACACAAAATCAGACTGATGATGATGGAGTCAGGCTTGGACAAATCGTTCTGGACATTTGCTTTTAGACATGTGCTATTCATTCTGAACTATATTCCCAGAAATAACGAGACACAATCAGCGTGGACAAAACTCACAGGCAGAACCAAAACCCTTGCTAACATGATTCCGTTTGGTTGTCTAACATTCTATTACAACTATGAAAATGACCAAAAGATTTTCACCAAACAGAAATCAGGCGTGTTTGTCGGTTACGACCAAACAACAAAGGTAGCCCAGGTGTATAACCCTATTGACAATACAATCATTAGAACCTCAGCTTTTCATGGTATTAAAGACATGTTTCCACTTCAAAAGCCTCATTGGTATGATGGGTTAGCAACAGATGATGATGAAGTCCAGACTCAAAACCACCATACGCACACAGAATTCGACAGTGAAGACCACTGCTCCGCCGATGAAGATCCTATATCTAGTTCCCGTATTGGTACATACGGAGGATCTTTTGCATCAATGGCCAGTCACAAAAATTCTGGTATGAGTCCATCATCGAAGCCTGGCAATACTTCTTCAGCCAGAGACAACCCAGATAACACAGAACAGGATGTTATCATGAAGACAACTGAACGAGACGAAGGTTCAGAGTACGACCCTTCGACGAACGACAAGGAATTTGAGACAGACATCTTGACTGAAGTAGATGAGTCAAATACAGATGGCGATATATCTGAGCCATCCAAACAAGAACCGTCTGATCTCACAGATAGCGCGTCGGAGAGGTTGTGGAATAATAAAAGCAAAGAAAGAAAGTTGCCAACTGACAGCAACGGTGAATCGAGACATGAAGACAATGTGTCCGATAAAATCATGGTGGAAGAGCCATCAGCGTCCCATTATGCAACGCAGTATGAACAAGCAGTGCATTGGAATCGAATCCAAAATGAACAAGCTCGCAACTTATTTGGCCATTACAATCAGTTGCTAAAGAACTCCACAGATTTGCTAAATCTATCCAGACAAACATCACAAGGTGCTGACATTCCCAACGAGTCCGGTATTTTACCTAAACCAAAGAATACACCTAGGCAACAGCTGTTGACAGGCCCCAACCACACCAACAACAAGCGAACCGATGTATTGATGCAACACCATGGTCACTCTAAACGTCGTATTCACGAAAATGATACTATATCAATCAATAGTACGGCACCTGATGGTACATCTAAGAATTTGTCAACACTCAAAAGCAAAACATATCTCAATCTTCAAGCTCCCGAGAGAAATCTGTCTAACACTACCGACAGATCATCGTTCTATCCTGTTAACTCATCCAACCAACAACTAAACACCCCTATAGTCAAAGGTTTTGATAAGAACGAGATACAGTCCAAACCACTGAATGAACATGATCACAGACTGTACCGATCCATCGTAGGCCTACTCCTCTTTATTGCCAATACTGTTAGACTGGACATTGCATTTGCAGTATCATATTTATCAAGAATGGTGGACAAACCCACAGAGCATCATATGAAGGGTGCTAGAAGAACAGTGCAATATTTAGTACAAACAAAACAACACGGCCTAATATTCAAGAACCGCAAATTCCAACTACCATATAAAGACTTCAGGTATCTGGACAAAACCGGAGACGTCATCATTCAAGACTACGCACGAGAAGGCCAATATAAAATTCAAGTGTTTTCGGATGCTGACTGGGCAGGAGATATCACAGACAGGAAATCACAGTCCGGAAGTATTGTTCTGCTAAATGGGAACATCATTGACTGGTCTTCAAGAAAACAAGAATGCGTAGCTTCATCCACAGCAGAGAGTGAATATATCGCTCTGAGTGATGCTGTCAAAACAGGCCAATACTTCAAGAACATACTCAAGGAAATGATGATTGATGTGAAATACATAAACGCCATATGTGATAACTGCTCCGCCAATACATTGGCCGCACACAATACTCTACACAAGAAAACCAAACATATTGATATCCGTTATCATTATATCAGATCATTGGTAGACAGAAAGCTAGTGAAACTCAATTATGTGAATACTAAAGATAACATTGCTGACGTTTTAACCAAGTTCATTGATCCACAGACATTCCAACATCTAAATGAATTAATGAAGAAGTGATGGAATAATATGAGATAATTCAACTTGAGGGGGAGTGATAAAGTTTATCAAAGATAATGGATTGAATAATCTATTACTTATACTAAACTTTAAAACTAACTTATAACAGAAATTAGATCACATAATATATTAGGAATCTGAAGAACCGTTGAAAGAGTTCACCGAAAATAATAAGCCAAACAGCTCAATATTTATAAACTGGTGAAATCAATATACAGTATTATTAATCAGCAGAGGCTGTAACATTAATAATGTGATTTGTCAACAGAAGTCATGAAATTGACGGGGCTGGTAATTAGCAGAGGTCACAAAATTAAGGAGGCTGGTAATTAGCCGAATGCAAGAATCAAACCGCTTACCCGACAGGGGTAATTTACAATATGGAATGCAAACTAAACCACTAAACCAAATGAGTCATTTGATGACAAGATATATATTTTTCAAGAAATATAAAAGAAGGATGAATTCCCTAGCGAAAATAATTCTTGGAAAAAGTCAATTTTATATAGTATAAAGATTTATCTTTTATATGTTATATTTTATTTATTTATATTTATTATATAACTAGAATAATAAGGAAAATTGACCATTTTTATCATGGGGAACTGAAAAAAAGGTCTTCTAAGTCCACAGCAGGAACATCAAAAGAATGTCAATGTTACAAATGTGGTAAGAAAAGCCACTTGAACCGCGAATGCAAGGCTAAAAGTGAAGAAAACAATAAAGTCGTTGGGTTATTTGGCGATGGGGCAGACGAGAATGACGAAATGGAACAAGCGTACATGCTTGAGGTTGATGATGGTATCATCGAAGATGAAGAAGGTCGAGGAAGAGATGGAATACTTCAAAAAAGAGGTGTCTAGTGAAGCAGTTTTCGTTACCAACAAACCATTGCGGAACATACATATAAAACCAAGCTTATTCTGGATACTGGTGCCACCACCAATGTTATCCACAACTTGGAATAGTATGATAAAGTAATAGCTGACCCACCAGTTTCAAAACCATCCAAGGCTACTTTAAGGTTAATATCGAACATAACGCCGAATTTCTTAACGGGATTGGTTTTGCCAACCTTCGAATAAAAATGATCAATTTTCTTTATTAGTATAGGTTTAAAATTAAAGTAAATAAAATAATGTATATATAAATTATGCATAAATTATACAAAATTGATTTATATAAATACATTCTTTATTGGAAGGTTTATTTCCCTTTTATGTTGATTTGCTCTTCCAAAACCTAATCAGTACTTAACTTTTCTGATGTAGCGGTTAGTTATTAGTCCATTGTATCACGCCCTGCATTCCTAGCAACTGCTAATTTTCAAAATTTTCAAAATATTAAATGAATTAGCGAATCAAGGTTGTGAGTTTTACTTGCAGCTAATTGAACGGTTCAGAAAATAATGGACCGCTGAGATTATTCTCTTCATCGAATTTTATCTTGTAAATTCTACGGAAACTGTCCACCCACCAAAGAAGTCACTGAGTAAGAAATTTGGGCAAAAGAGCAAATTTTTAGAAGGGGCGGTGTATTTTTCTCATGAGAAAAATAAAAGCATATGCCAATTTTGTGCACTATTTATACTTTATGCAATACATATAACTAAAATAATTAGAAAACAAAGCAAGTCTATTTACCTTCTGACTCCATTTGTTTTTTATAAAAATATTTAAATGCTGGATTTCAGCAAGGAAATATTAACCCTGTTTGTTAATTCTACTAAATATCGTTGTTCATTGAAGTACAATTCAAACAGGAGGTTGCACGTAAAGCGTTTCTTTTTAGTTTGTTAGTGTACATCCCTAAACCTATGTCGACGTGCTTGAAGACTTCTGTTATTTTGATAATCAGTGATAGTACATGAAAAACACATATGAAAAAAACTTAATGTTACAAAAATAAATGATAAATATTTTATTGTTTATTTTTTTCATATCACGTGACTAAAAAATTAAAATATCTAATTTAATAAAAAGGCTGTATGGTTACACAAGAGAGTACAAAAACAAGAAAACGCGCAAGTGGTTTAGTGGTAAAATTCAACGTTGCCATCGTTGAGCCCCTGGTTCGATTCCGGGCTTGCGCAATTTTTTTTAATTTCAGTTGATTTGGACTTTGTTTTACTACAGACTGACTAACATATTAAAGATGTTTTTTTCTTGAAGTGAATTGCCTAATAATTCATAGATAATATGGTTCCAATATAATGTAATTGATTGTTGGCTTTTCTTACTTCATATGAACATATATCTATATATAGATATAATATTAGTAACAACAAAAAATGGCCCACCAATTTTTAGTATAATATTGGGGTTGTGTTTGTTTTAGTACAAAATCGCACAACTAAATTTAAGAGAAAAGAGCACAAAGTAATATTGTATGTCATTATATGTACAGTCTACCTCCCCGGACCAACTTCTACGATGTTATTAAAGCACAGATCACTATGACGACATATAGATATATGAAAGGTAACAGGTATTTTAATACAGCACAAATATTGTGTCGATATACAAAAAATGCCTTGAAATCTTTAGATGCAGCTAGTGGCACCACTAGACTCTCGAAAGACTCATCATCTGACCAAGGCGATAGTATATTGAACATTTTATCAGTCGATCATAACAACAAGAACGTTGGTAAAAGTATCGAAAACGCAGTTCAAGCGCAGGTCAAGGAGCTTGAAAGGATAAATTTGAAACATGATCGGAATGTTGTTAGATTGGCGAATAAATTAACATATATCCAAAATGCCATTGGGTTGTCGACGGAAGGCAACCATAGTAACCATACTAATCATAATGATCAGAGTACACAAAACAGAATACTGGCTAATGAGTTAATTGATATGCCGATCGATAAGGTGATCGAATTGGTTAAATCTTTAGCAGCTAACAATAGTTCACGCTACAATACTCCATATAATAATTCCAAAGTTGAGAGTGAGTTAAGTATATTACTATCTCACCTTGTGTTTAGGAATGCATTGACATGCGATCTATTTTCGAAAATAATAATGAAATTCGGGTTGTTTAATTTAAGAAAAATCCACGATAAATTAAAATTGGATCCCGAAGGATTCATTAAAGGTTGGAATGTCAATAGTAGATCAAGAATTGTTTGTGGATTGGCATTGGCAGCAAGATATAAAATGCTGAAAGATTATAATAATGCAAAATTTATACTATTAGACGAGTTTAAAACTGTTTGGATGAACACACTTGTCAATAATATAGATATTTTGAATGGCAGTGATCTGAAAAATATAATTAATGTGACCGATGGATTAATCGAATACGGATATTTGGTTGTGAACGCTATCAAGGTCAATAACGGTAACTTTATTTATTCATTTTGGGAGAATCATAGTGACGACGGAATTATTAAAGAGTGGTTGGAAAACGAAATTAGTGTAAAGGATGAAAAGTTGGCCAAATTAAACAAATTTCAAAAATTTGTCATTGAAGCATATCTAAATCCATGTATTTCAACAAATAAGAAATTTAAACAAAAAGTTCTAAATATTTCGAAGAAACTTCAGTTGAGTATAATTAGTTCCGAAAAAGTTAATAGGAATAAATTTTTTATATTCAACGAATTATTAATAAATGAAATTGAAGAAGAAGAACATGGTAATGAAGAAATGGAAGCTTATATTAATACACTAAAGAAACAGTTTCATCAATTAAGGAATGATATCAATAAAAACGCTACTACGGTTGGAAATGACATAAACATTTGTGATAATTTTATCAAAACTTCAAATATATAGAGTAAATAGGCATTTAGGCGTATATAGTAGCTATAGTTAAGATAACAATGGGAGGTTAGGAACACTTAAAACATATATTGTACATATTTAACTGGAATAATTAGAGAAAGATGATTTGTTATATTAAGGCAAGGCCAACAAAACGCTAGGTAAATGGATAATTAAAAACAGTTATAACAAAAAAGAGATTTATGAGGTTAAAAGATTAATATTAAAAGTAAGTAAGAGTATAGCAAAAAAGAAAACAACAAAAAACAGACAAGCAAATAGACAGACAAGCAAAAAAAAAAACGAACGAAAGATTTGTTTGCTTAAAAATCGGGGAATAAATGTCCATATACATCAGGTATGCCATATATACCGTAGTCATAAACAGCTTCGGGATATTTTTCAAATTGAGAAGCATCACCTACACCAGGAGGGATGTTAGGTTCATAGGGAGTTTCAATATTACCTTGTAATAAGTTTTCCCAAATAACTTCACTAAACCATGGATGATTTTTAATATCTTGCACGCCATTTTTTAAATTACCTAATCTATAAGTAACATCTTTTGTGATTAAACCTTGCAATAAGTCAATTACATCTAACTGAAAATGATTTGGATAAATTACATCACATTTTGTAATATTCTCATACGTTTTCATTGGCAATGGATCATAAAATGGAGTTGTACCAGCAATCATTTCATAAATCAAAATACCAAAAGACCACCAATCAACTGCCTTTGTGTAGGGCTGCACTGTGATAATTTCAGGAGCTATATAATCCGGTGTACCACATAATGTATACGTTGTTGTTTCAACTTGTTTTGCAAATCCAAAATCGGCCAATTTTATATGGCCAGATCTTGAAATCAATATATTTTCAGGTTTTAAATCTCTATAAATGATATTTTTGGAATGTAAATATTCTAACGCCAAGAGAACTTCAGCTGAATAAAATTTAGCAACTTGATTTGGAAAGACTTTTGATTTTCTCAATAGGGAGAACAGTTCACCACCTTCTATGTAATCCATAATGATAAAAATTGATTTACAATCTTGAAAAGTACCCCACATTCTAGTTATAAACGGATGCCTACAAACAGACAGGATTCTTCTTTCATCATTTGTGTGTTCGATTTGTTTAGCTTTAACTACATGGGATTTTCGGAAGACTTTCATGGCATAAAATCTGTTATTATGAACTGAGCGGACAAGGTGAACTCTTCCAAATGAACCTGTGCCCAACGTTTGAATTAGTTTGAAATCTTTTAAAGAATATTTACCCTTTGTTACCGGTGTGTTTAGATTCGATGTTTGCAAAGATGTCTTTCGTATCTGTTGGGCTTCCGAATGTTCTTGCTGTTGCTGGTGAGTTGATAGATCATTTTCGGCGGAGCCAGAATTTGATGTTATCATTTGATCATTATTTTTGCTGTTAATATTGGTACCATTTTCATCAGCACTGTCATTATTATTACTACTGTTGATATTATTGGTATAATTATTATTGATATTATTGATATTGATATTATTGATATTATTGATATTATTATTATTATTATTGACATTATTGAAATTATTGTTATTATTCTTCATATCAGTGATATTATTCTTATCATCATCATCATCATCATCATCATTTCGACCAACCATAGCTTGTTCTTGTTTAAAAGAAGAGGCTGTATTTGACGTTGGATTCGTTCGCAAATACTCCTGGTTTTGATGAGTATTCTGTTCGTTCATATTGACCATATGAGAGCCAGATGACATTGTGTAAGATCTACCAATAGTTCGAGGTTGTGTGACGTAATGTGGACCGATCAAAGAAGTTTGAGTTCCAACAATAACGATGTTATAGGGTGTGATATGATGACAACACTGGTCGTGCGGGCAAGTAGAGGAGGATGAGCGGGGGTGAAATGAAGAAGATGTTCAATTTGATATTTTACAATTGGAGTTTTGGGGTGGGGGTACCTGTTAAAGTGTGTGGACCACTTTTCCAACCGAGTTATCGGGACGCAATGGCCTAGTACACGAATGGGTTGGGTGATCTCGTTGAAAAAGACAGCCGAGAACAGGAATAAGTGGGCGGTGTTTTCTATTTCGAATGGTCGGAGGCTCGAGATGTATCAAGATGGTGTTGTTCAGTATGGCTGCCAGATCGGGACCAGGATGACGATGGTGATGGCGATGGCGATGGTGATGACGGGTATCGAACTGGTTGTGGTTCTGCTTATAGGTGTCGACACGGATGAATCAACGCTGGGATATGTTTGTCTAATGAGAATCTATGTTGCCGGTGGTATGGTGTCTCCAGACTATCTCATAGTATCCTCCTAATGTCGTATGGCATAATATACGATAGAATCAGCTGGAAGGCAATAGGTGTGTTGACAATACTACCTTCAACAATAATATATATCACAGCTGTCTATATTAGTTATACCGTGCTATAGTGTAACAACGCCCTAATAACAATACTATTACCACAAATAACAAAGTTAATAATTTGGGTTGATACAAATAAGGTAATAAAAAAAAAAAAATATTTTGCCTTTTTATTTTGTCAAGTGGGAAAAATTTCGAAAAAATAGGGGAAAAAAAAAAGTGTGTTTTTTTGTTTACGGGACTGAAAAGGGCAAAAAAGGGCAAAAAAGGGCAAAAAAGGACGAAAAGGGCGAAAATAGCATAAAAAAAAGTAAAAAAAGAAAAAAAGGATAAAAAGAAATTAAATAATAAAATAAAATAAATAAAATCAAATAAAATAAAATCAAATAAAATAAAATAAAATAAAATAAAATAAAATAAAATAAAATAAAATAAAATAAAATAAAATAAAATAAAATAAAATAAAATAAAATAAAATAAAATAAAATAAAATAAAATAAAATAAAATAAAATAAAATAAAATAAAATAAAATAAAATAAAATAAAATAAAATAAAATAAAATAAAATAAAATAAAATAAAATAAAATAAAATAAAATAAAATAAAATAAAATAAAATAAAATAAAATAAAATAAAATAAAATAAACAATTAATTAATTACTTAAAATAAAATAAAATAAAATAAAATAAAATAAAATAAAATAAAATAAAATAAAATAAACAATTAATTAATTACTTAAAATAGAATAAAATAAATCAATACCCGAACATCCCCTACCTCATATCAGGCAGAACCCAAACACACGCCGGAAACAGATTCCAATAGTTGCAGTGATTCAATGGAGTGGTCTATTTAGACAGTTGTCGATTAGATTAAAAGAAGTTTACAATTCCGAAAGTAAAGGGAAAAATAACAAACGAGTTCAGCAAACAATGTCTTTATTGATTAGTTGATTAATGGTATAAATGCATAGATGAAGAGATAGATAGACAGACCGACAGACCGACAGACCGACAGACCGACAGACCGACAGACCGACAGACCGACAGACCGACAGACCGACAGACCGACAGACCGACAGACCGACAGGCCAGCAGAAGAACCGATATATATAGCTAGAGAGATGGATATATAGATCTATGGACAGACAGACAACACAACCAATCATACAACCGGATCCTTTGATAGATCTTCTCCACACAAGCTTGTGCAGTTTGTATCATCCACCTATAATTTTTCAACAACCAATTTGTCAAAATGGTACATTTTGGAAATGGTTGCTTGTCTTTTCAAAATATTCAAATCCTTGACGGCACTTTCAATTAAATTGGAATTATCTGGTACATTGGCAAATTTTCTAAAGTCGGCCTTGGTCTTTCTGAGAAAGTATTCCCGGAAATTATATTGATCAAATTTATATGAATTTCTTAATAATGATCTATAAAGTGATAGTACTTTGGTTTTTGGATACGCCATTTTTCTTTTTTTTCTTTTTTTTTTTTTCCTTTTTTTGTAAGTTTGGATGATATCAAATAATATATACCTAGATGTATGAATGCAAGTTTTCTTATTAACCGGATATGTTACTAGATGAAATCACTTTTATTGACCCTATATGGTAATACTTGATACTACTGCTATTGACTATCTTATAAAAGAAGGTTGATGCCATTGGAAAAACCAGAATGATTCATCTATATATATATATTTGCCCTTAGATTTCGAGAAAATCAAAAAAAGTCCCGATTTCGGAGATAATTCCCTTTATTTTCATTTTTTTTTCTGGCAATAATACGTAAAAATAAATAAATAAATAAAAATAGACATAAAAGTAAAAAAGGAAATCAAACAACTATCAGGCTTTTTCCAAGTAGATCTAATCATCGATCTTCACGCCATAACCATGAACAACAATGACGATAATCTCTCGCTGAATAACATCCTACTGATTGTTCGGTTGATAGTTCATGAAATAACCTCGCAAACCTCCCAACTTCAGTCCAATTATCCCCTCATCTATGATTTGATTGTCAACCTGATTTACATCTACTTCATCTATCGGTTGATCAGATTTGTCTTGAACTCCATCTATTCCATGATCAAATCGGTCATCCGATGGTCCATGATTTTCTATTTTTGCTATTTATGCTATGTGGTGTATTCAATTGTCAACAACAAGGATATTTCCACCGACAAGGATTTGGTTTCCCTCGCTTTTAGCATCAAAGACTCATTTGTTTCTGAATATAAAAAACTCCTCCTAATCTTGACCACTTCTATCAATTTTGTCAGACTCTTGATTAATACTACCACCAATACCAATATCACTATGAATATCGAACCAACTACCAATGGTATCGATCTAATATACAATCAATTCTTGGATCTGTTTAAGTCTATCGTCTCTCCATAGATGCTCTTTACTATATAGATATATATCTAAAAACGCATATAATTTTTTTTGTTTTTCTTTCGCGAACCTCATCCAGATTTGTGGCAACTTTGATGGCTTTTTAGCAAAAAAATCCCCCCCTCTTTGGTTTTTCTCGATCTTTCACAATTTTCGGCAGGTGCGAGAAAAATAAACAAGATTTCGAATTTTCTTTCCATATACAGTGATAGAGGTGTTGTGTTATGCTCTGTTGTCGTACAGGTGAAAATCGAACACTTGTCTGTTTCGGCAAACCCCTTTGCTTGTGTTGATTTGGTTCGATCTGCTCCTTCTGCCAGGGAAAAAAACATCAAGCTTTACATCTAGTGTCGCCAGTTATTCAATTGAAATAATGTCTAATAGAAGAAGGGCGTATCCGCAGTCCGCCTACAATCCTTCAGCAGGTGGCTCCAATTTGCCACCTGTTAATGAAAACACCGGTCTCCCACAGCAAGGTCAATCTGCATATGATCAGGCATACAGTGGTATGCAAAACATGTCATTGAATGGTAACCCGCCACAGCAACAGCAACTGCAACAATTCCAGTCACCAGCACAAGCACAACCACATGCACATGTCCAGTCGAGTCATCATCAACCTGCATATCCACAACAGCCAGGCTATTTGCAACCACAGACAGTGCAACCCCAGGCCGTCTATCCGGGCTATCCATCCTACGATCCAAACCAATTGCAGGGCCAGCAATCCTTACAACAACCCCTGCAAGATCAGGCAGTTCCTTATGGTATGCAAAACCCAAGTATTGGTATCAACGGCTTGCCAAATGGCCAACTGGAACCAATCATGAACCAGTTGTATTCCACAGACTTATTGAAGGATCTGCCACCACCAATCACCGATTTGCAGTTTCCTCCTCCGCCAATCAACTTACCGGAAAACGTCTCGGTCACTTCGTCCCTGGAATCAAACTGCTCATCCGACTTCATTCGTTCCACTTTAAACGTCGTGCCAAATTCCAACAACTTGCTAAAAAAATCCAAGTTGCCATTTGCATTGGTCATTCGGCCTTATTTGAGTTTGACCGATGAGGAGTCTCCCGTCCCCGTCATATCTGATGGTATCATCACAAGATGTAGAAGGTGCAGATCCTATTTAAACCCGTTTGTCGAAATCAGACAAGATGGCCAAAAATGGAAATGTAATTTTTGTGCATTGATCAACGATTTACCATCGGCGCTGAAATCCAGCTCCGTTCTAAATAGATATGAATTGAATTACGGTGTCAATGAATTTGTCGCAACTCCTGAATATATGGTCAGAGCTCCACAATCCTTGAATTTGGTTTTCTTATTGGATATTACCAAAAATACAATCCAGAATGGTTTGTTGGCCACCACCGTCAGAACAATCCTAGATTCATTGGACAGAATTCCAAATGACCAAGGTAGGGCAAATGTTTGTTTCATTGGGGTTGATAAAAGACTATCGTATTTTTCAATTCCTCAAGACAATGAAGTTGAAAAGGAAATTTCAATGATGGTTGTTGCGCCAAGTGACGATGATAATGACATAATTATACCATCCCCCGATGATTTAATGGTGAATTTGAAAAATTGTAGATCAAACATTGAGAAATTATTGAACAATTTATCATCATATTTCATTACCAATCAGTCTGTTGATTTTGATCTGGCGAATGCTTTAAAATCTGGTCATTCATTACTAGAAAAAATTGGTGGTAAAATGATTGTTGTCTCATCGACCATGCCAAATATTGGTAAAGGTAAGTTGACCGTAAGAGACGAAATATCAGTTTCAGGAAAATCAAAGGAATCAACAACCTTATTGACCTCTAATAATTCATTTTACAAGAGTTTTGCAATTGATTGTAATAAATCTCAAGTCACGGTTGACATGTTTTTGGCAAGTTCCACCTATCAGGATGTTGCAACTCTGTCAAATTTAACCAAATTCACTGCTGGTCAAATCCACTTTTATCCAGCTTGGAATGCATCGAACTTGGAAGATATTACAAAGTTCTCAAAAGAATTTTCGAATCACTTGTCAATGGAAATTGCGTTAGAAGCCGTCATGAGAGTGAGATGCTCGGATGGATTGAAGGGCAATTCATATTTTGGAAATTTTTTTTCCAGATCCTCAGATTTATTATCCTTCCCATCATTTCCAAGAGATCAGTCATATGTTGTTGAAGTCAGTATTGACAATGATATCAGAAGAAGTGTTGTCTATTTCCAAACTGCTGTTTTGCATACGACATGCCATGGAGATAGAAGAATCAGGGTTTTAACCTTGGCCTTACCAGTATCAAAGGATTTGAAAAACATTTATGCGTCGGCGGATCAACTGGCGATCACGAATTATTTCTCCCAAATTGCAATTGAGAAAACTTTGACTCATTCCCTAGATTCTGCAAGGGATTATTTGAACAAGTCGATTTTAGATATTCTGTTATTGTACAAAAAGGAGATTTTTGCAAGCAATGTTGGATCATCGTCATCGCTGCAAATCTCAACCAATCTAAGGATGTTGCCATTGTTGATCCAGTCGTTGATCAAACATATAGCGTTCAGAAGTGGCGTTGTTCCGAGTGATCATAGATCAGCTGCAATCAACAAGATTGGATCATTACCATTGACTGAGTTGATTCAGTATGTTTATCCAAGCGTGTACAGCTTTGCACGACATGTCGGATGAATGCGGCTTGCCATACGAGGGTGAAGATGATTATGAAGATATTATACCTAAGATCCATGGAGAAATTGTTTTACCGGAATGTATCAACTCGACGTTCAATTATTTACAACGGTTTGGATTATATCTAATTCAAACAAACAGCGAGATCTTTATTTACATTGGAGGTGATTCGGTCGAACAATTGGTTGTTGATGTTTTTGGGGTTTCCACCTTAGGCGAGGTTGCCACCGGGAAACATGAGTTGCCTGAGCTGGACAATGAATTCAACCTCAGGGTTCGAAACATCATTGGCAAAATCAGAGAAGGCAAGGGTAGCATCAGATATGAAAATCTCTATATTGTTGTTGGGCCATCCAGCAACGAACGGGCCGGTAACGATATGATGAATAGAGACCTGGTTGCATTGAGAATGTGGTGTATGAGTGCATTAGTTGAGGATAGAACGAGCAGTGTACTTGGTTACAAGGAATTTTTAGGACAATTGAAGGATAAAATTAACGCTTAATTTATCCCACATTGTTTTATGTTTGAGATGTTTTGTTCTGTAGAGCCGGAGGAGGTGGATCCGCCATCTTTTTCTATGATTATCTAACTGAAAATAGTTGTATAGTTAATTTTTTTTTTTTTTTGATAATGTTTAAAATAATATTATATGTGAAGAAATTATCATGAGATTAGAAGCCAAGACAAAGCCAACGGAGATGCGCCGATCGACGCGCCGCTTTTCAAGAGTGAAGTTTCAGAACGCGCGAGAACAAAACAACCCTTGCGTCGATCGTCGCGCCCGACTTGCGCTGCTGGTTTTTCGTGAGGTCAGCAAAAAAAAAACAAAACCCAATCACAAGCCATGGACATCCGTACACCTGTTCCATTCCGCTAGACAACCAATAAGAATTCAGTATTTCTGGTTGATAGTTAACACACGCTAATGGGGTGAGTTTGATTTCCCAAGTGAAATTTGATGTACGATTACCTTGTTTAGCTGTATAACCACTATGTAGAGGGGATGGGTTTGTCTTGTACCATCTGACATGGTTGAATCTCTCTATTGAATTTGTGGCATCTTTTCGTATTGATACTTAATATACATATATAGAATCTAGAGTATACGTATATAATATACTTCTATATAAAATTTTCATTTTTTTTTTTTTTTTTTTTTTTTTGGTTTTTCTTTCCAACTATTCCCATTTTCCCCTATGGAGAAATAAAATAGGTGAGAAAAAGTAAGGTTATATATGATTAGCTAATGTGGATTGTCATTGGTTGTGTGTAGATGGTAGGCGATTTCTTCTTCTCTGGCATTGCCTTTCTCCTTCTGTGCTCTGAATTGTCAGTTTCTTTCAGTTAGACACTTCTTTTTATATACACCAAAATAGAAGATCTTTCTTTTGAAGAGTCTTATTTCGTAGTTTCTGATTTCTAAGCTGTGTTACGAATTCTTTTCTCTCCTTTGAACCTAGAAAAATAGAAGAAAAAACATCGAGTATCCAAAAACCAATAGCAAGGAAAAATAAAGATCAAAAATGTTCAGACAATTAGCCAAACAAACCGTTTCCAAAACTCAAACCAGATGTGTGTCCACCACCGTCACCCCAGCAGCCATCTCCAACTTACAAGGCAGATGGGAAAAGTTGCCAGAATCCGACAAACAACACTTGATTGACGCCCTAGCAGACAAGCAAAAATTGCCATGGAACCAACTTTCCTTAGAAGAAAAGAAGGCGGCTTGGTACATCTCCTTCGGTACTTGGGGCCCAAGAAAGCCAATGGAAACTCCAGAAGAATCTGCTCAGATCTACAAGGGTATATTCATCGGTTTGGGTGTTGCTGCCGGTTTGTTCGCCTTGTACTACGCCAACAGAAACGTTCCAAAGACCATGAACAAGGAATGGCAAGAAAAATCCGACGAATACTTGGCTTCCAAGAACGCCAACCCATTCAGTACCTACTCTCAAGTTCAATCCAAATAAGTTGTTTGGTTTGTACGGTAGATGATGGTAATCGATAATATTTGATACTCTTAATTTTACCTACTAGTCATAATCTTACAATCTCAATAATAATGATAACAATGATAATAATACCAACAATCGACAGAGTTGCCCAGTTAGCTGGTTGTTGTGCATGAAGGTGGGAGTTCCGGTTCTTATTTTCTTTGGTTGTTTGTGTTTTCCAACGGTTGAGTTTTCTTCCAAGGAGGAGAAATCAAATCCCGATTTTTTTTTTTCACATTTGAACAATTCCAAGCACTGGAAACCAGTCAATTACAAGAGGTACAGAAAATCGAAAGTGGAAAAAGAAGTGGACGCATCTCCATCTTATGTTACGCCATACCAAATCTTATTATTCAGATCATATCATCTTTATCACCTCTTTCTCTGGTTAATCTTGCCATTGTTCCATTGGAAATACAACATCATTCTCAGCACTCTTATTACGAGTGTTGCTATTATTAACATTGTTATTCGTTATCATTATCTATATATTTATTATCATCTATTAATTATCATTTATTTATTATCATCCACTTATTACTATTTTTTCTTCCCCACCCTTCTTTACTTCTTTATTTCAATTCAAGTTTTTTTAAATAACTATTTTTATATTATACACCACAAATAAAAAAAAATCTATTAGAATCTGGCACAAGCTGTCAAGCCTCTATGTGTCCACCATCCGACAACACTTTCAAATCCCGTTCCGGAGCTGCTCAATTCCTTCCTATTGGTGTTGCCACCCTTCATCCAAACCTACAGTCTTTCTTCCACCGCATTACTCTACACCAGTTTTATCGTCCGTTCATCGTTCCGACAGTTGGGGGCCGTTTTAAGAAGATTATAATCCCATCTTAGACTGTGGTATCTAGGCAGGTCCATTTTCATGTAAACGGTTCTGTTTTTTTTTCTCTTACTATTTTTCATTCCAAAACTTTATAGTGCGCCATCATATATATAGATTTCAATTGGGGTCGATCGAGACGGCCACTACAAACAGACACGAAAGATACAGACATATCTACAGATCTATATACCTGTCTCTGTGTAGATGTGGATAGAGACGGCTGGGCTGCGGACTTGGAAGCGTCTTACATTGTTCTACAGTTGCCAGACATCCAACCATAGACATTGGCATCCATCTGGACCAACTAGTGCATCGAAAATGTCGTCATCTGAAGGAGAGGAACTCGCTGAGCTCTATTCGATTCTCTACACCATCAACACCATCGAGAAGGTGTTTATCAAGAGCATGTTCAAGTCGGAGGCGGAAAAGAAGGAGTACTCGACGCTGGTGGACGAGATGCTCACACAGTGGAAATCTCTCTCCGACAGCCTGGGGCCGTCAGTCTCGAAAGAGGGCCCTGGAGAGGGAGAACACGAGAAGGGCGATCTGCAGCTGTTTTCGAAACTGCAGTCCTGCTTCGGATGGTGTCCACGATCGGAACTCGAATCGTTGAGACTCGGCATCCGCAGGATCAGCACTGGGGTGAACGGCTTTGAGGAAATCGAAATCCGCAAAAAGGAAAATGACAGGGGCTCTGAGGCGGGACCAGACCAACAGGAGACGGTGAGGCCCGACGCCAACACTCCCCCCAACCTCATCCCCACTCGTACAGGTGACGAGGTTTCTCCGGCAGACCCGCCACGCAATGCGACAGGCCAAGATAAGAAGGCGATTGCCGAGGCCACGTCTGCATTCATCACCCTGTTGGACGCCATCAAACTCAACTACGACACGAAGGATACATTGCATCCCCTGTTCAGCGATGTCCTGGTAAAGGCAAGTAAAATCAGTGCAGACTTTGAAGGCCGCAACATACTAGTTACGTGGTTAATCAAACTAAACAAATTGGATATTGTTGACATCATACCTGAAAACGAACTGAAACAGATGCTTTGGGATGTCGATACCGCCTATAACGGATTCTTCAACCAGTTATGACCTTTGAATATTCAGATGATGCCGAGTATGGCCAACTGCTGGACTAATTAATTAATAGGGTAATATATATATATACATATCAAAACACCATCACACACGAGACCCACCTGGATGATCCAGTTCATTCCTTCCAAATTGAGAAAAAAAAAAGTCAGTAATGGTTATGAATTAATACAACTCAAGAACATGTTGAAAATATCATATACTTGTTAAAGTTGCCATTTCATTTCGTTCAATTCGAAAATATTGCCAAAACTCCGTACCGGAGATTTGAGTTGTTGTCTGATACTAATAAAAGTATTTTTTGGATGTTTTTTTTTCATTTTTCATTTTTCAACATTTTTTTTTTTCAATCATATACTCGTCCATTCAATAAGACCTCCGGTTTGATATGACTCACGGAATAAAGAAATATACTTAATCATTTCTTCTTTTTGATATTGACATGTTTAAGACGGTGGTTTTGAGGGCTCCAGATCAACTATTTTTTTTTTGCCATAGACTCCAGATTTCATCTATTGCAACAAGCTCCAACAAGAAAAACTCGAAAAGAAAAAATTCACAATGTCCACAACCTCGTTATGCTCTTTAAACTCGGGCTGGATAGTTCAAAAGTTTGGTGGTACAAGTGTTGGTAAATTTGCCAAGGAAATTGCACTGGACATCGTGAAGAAATATAATGAAAATAACCGGATTGCAGTGGTGTGTAGTGCCAGATCAACAAACACCAAATCGGAAGGTACAACCACGAGACTGCTGCTAGCCTCCGAGTTGGCCATCGATGATAAAGAGGAGGAATTCAAGAACACCCTCAAATTGATCAAAGACGATCATATTCTGAATGCAGAAAACTCGATCAGCAACAAAGAGTTGAGAGACCAATTAATCCAGGATTCTATAAAGGAG
This sequence comes from Pichia occidentalis, assembly GCA_030142935.1. Lineage (NCBI taxonomy): Eukaryota > Fungi > Ascomycota > Pichiomycetes > Pichiales > Pichiaceae > Pichia > Pichia occidentalis. The sequence continues at coordinate 394,327 of JANQBI010000005.1, read as the reverse complement.
GTTAATGACATCGAAAGACTCTTAGACGCATGTTGCGTCATTGGGGAAATCAGCCCAAAATCGTTGGACACTATCATGTCTACCGGTGAAAAGCTCTCATGTCTGTTCATGACATGTTTACTGAATGACAATGGAGTCTCTTCAAGCTATATAGATTTGTCCAACATTGTAAACGAAATGGATTACGACAACAGCAACAGCTTGACAAATAATGAAAGATCGTTGGATCCTTTTTTCTACAAACAGCTCTCCAAGAAAATCGCCGATGAAATCCAGCAACTCGATTTCGGCGTTGTCCCAGTCTTGACTGGATTTTTCGGTCCAGTTCCAGGCGGTCTATTGAATTCTGTTGGTAGAGGTTACACTGATTTGTGTGCAGCCGTGTGTGCAGTTGGTTTATCCGCAAACGAATTACAAATTTGGAAAGAAGTCGATGGTATCTTCACGGCAGACCCAAGAAAAGTGAAAAGTGCAAGGCTGTTGAAGTCGGTCACACCTGATGAAGCAGCGGAATTGACCTATTACGGATCTGAAGTCATCCATCCGTTCACAATGGAACAGGTTATAAATGCCAGAATTCCAATCAGAATCAAGAATGTGATGAATCCAAACGGCGAAGGTACCATCATTTATCCAGATAATATTGGTAAAAAAGGCGAAGAGACACCACCACACCCACCTGTATCGTTGGATACATTACCAATTGAATATTTCAACAAACAAAAGTTGAAAATTCCAACAGCTGTCACGGCGAAGAGTGATATTGCGGTGGTTAACATCCACTCCAACAAGAAAACTTTATCACACGGTTTCTTTGCCAATGTTTTTGGCATCTTGGACAAGCACAGAACCGTTGTTGATTTAATTTCAACAAGTGAAGTTCATGTTTCCATGGCGGTCAATTATGTGAAGGAGAGAAGAAAGTCCTTTTTAATGGTTATCGAAGATTTGAAAAAATTTGGTGTAGTCGATGTTACGTATGATTTATCAATTGTTTCATTAGTTGGTATTCACATGAAACAGTTGATTGGTATTGCGGGGGCGATGTTCAAAATTCTGGCTGATGAACAGATTAACATTGAAATGATTTCCCAAGGTGCAAATGAGATTAACATTAGTTGTGTTATTGGTAAGGAGAATGTTATGAAAGCCTTAAATGCATTACACGATAGTTTATTATTGCACCCATTCAGAAACACCAAATATAGTCTTTCATATTCCAATGATTCTGCATTAGATCAAAGAATCCAGCATTTGAGATTGTCAAGCGACTAAATTGGATGTTTTGATACCTTCAACAAAAACAAACAAACAAACAAACAAACGAACGAGAAAGACACTATTACGGATAATAGAACTAACAAAGGAGACAAACCTCTTAGCATCTATTATATATATCTATATATATCTGTATATATTTCATATTTGAGAAATGAAATAAATTAAATCATTTAAAGCAAAATACATTGGTAATATGTAGATCAATTCAGTAGGCCATTTTTTATACCAAAAATGAAAAGCAGTCAAAAAGATACCAGAGAATCATATTAGACTGTTGATAATAGCAAGGTCTGGGTTTTTAAATCTCTTTTTTTTTATTTTAAGAATTATACAAATATTTCATTAGTTTAGGATATGAATTATTATACACCTGTAATGCATCTAGAACAAGAAAACTTGATCACCCGCCTTTGAGACAGGCTTAGCCTTGGCAAAACCTAATTCATTTGAAGCCCTCTTAACGGAAGAGACCAAACCTGGTGGACCACATAATAAGAGTTGGACATCCTCACTTGGTTTTGGGAAATGTTCAACCAAAGCATCTTTATTGATGTAACCAACCTTACCAGACCAATTTTCCGGTGCTCTATCCAAGAAGTGAACCACATTGAAATTAGCATGATCTTCGGCAAATTTGTCCAATTCTGCCCTCAATAGAATGTCATCTTCAGACTGTGAGCCGTAGAGAAGGGTGACTTTTGTGTTATCATTTGGGTTTGTGAAAATCGATTTAATGATCTGATACATTGGTGTGATACCTGTACCACCGGCAACCATGCAGATATGCTTCAGCATGTTTGGTTCATACTTGTAGAAGCCCTTTGGGCCTTTGACCTGGATTGTTTGGCCCAATTCCAACTTGTCGATGTGGGACGAGAGCTTACCGTTTGGATAGACCTTGATCAACAGGTCAAAGAACCCCTTGGAGTCCTGGTCCAAGGACGTTGGAGTGTACGAATGCATGACGTTTTTACCGTCCACTTCTGCCTGGATTTGGATATGTTGGCCGATTGGTAGACCCAAGACGTCGGTTGGGTTTGGCAAGCCGAATCTAAAGATGGCGCTGTCTTTGGAAAGAACGGTTTTCTGGATCAATGGGAAGTCCTGGAACTCGTCCTTCTTGAGGACTTTACGTTCCGAGCTTCTGCTCAAAAAGACCAGGGCCGCTGCAATTGTAGCTGCCAAACCTGTGAATAGAACCAAGTTGGTTGATGCCATTTTTGTAGATGTATGTGATATTGGATCTTGAGTTTGATGCTTCGACCTCTACTATTAATTATCCGGAAAAAAGACCAGACTCAGAGTTTTTTTTTAAAAAATCTTTGGAAATGTGTTTCTTTCCAAACGGGTTAAATCTCCGCTATGCACAGAGGTTTATGGGGAAATTCCAAACGGATTTTATATTTCTACAAATTCATGCTGATGTTCATGTACAGTAATTGTGTAGATGTATAAAATTACTCTTATTTTCCCCTATATACGATATTGGTCGTACAGGAAATTTTAACCAAATTTGAACTCCAATCGCGAACCACTGATTTGATTTCCCAATTAGGAAGGTGGAATTTTTCCGTCACAAATGGAAAATTCAAACAAAATTTTTGGCATTGGAAAACTGAAAATGGAAAAAAAACAAGAAATAAAAAAAAGGAAAAAAGAAAATTGCACGTGACCAACTCAAACACGTGACCGACATAGACACGGGACCAACTCGGGCACGTGATCTTCTTGAAAATCAGTTTTGTTGGATTTTCCGATTTCTCCATTTTTGTAATTTTCTCGATTTCTCCATTTCTTGTTTCTTTTCTTTTTTTCTTTTTTGTTTTTTTCCCTCTATTTCAAAGAGATGGAATTCTTTCATACGTAATGGATGGTTTTGGTATACAATTTTTTTTTTATGATGCCAATTGGTAGAATATTCTCTATAATTTTTTCATATCGCTGGTTATCATGAATGTTTGTATGATTGGGCTTTCTGACATCTTGTATATTACCTATAGGAGAAGCTGGATGGTGACAGATGGGTTCATATTCTTTGGACTTGTAGGCTTGTCTTTCTGTTTTGTGATCAGTCATCAAAAAGCAAATACAGTATTTCCCCGCCGCACTGTTGGCAATTTATGTTTTGTGTTTTAAACAGAACAAATCAAAACAGACAAGGTTAGATCATAGGTTGGCTCATTCCATCTTGCAAATATCTGGTGCCGTTTGAGCAGCATCATAGATAGATACACACACACACACATATATATATATATATATGTCCAATCACACCTACATATATACACGAACATCCATCGAACGCATTAGTTAGCATTCGGCCCAGCATCAGAGGACACCCGTTTTGTCTGCGTCCTTGCATTGGTGCCTATATTCGAGCTGCATCGCATCATAGAACTCTTTTAGTGAACACTCTGGAAAATGTCCTCCTATACCGTCCATTCCATGCCCCCACAAGCGTCACAACCACAACAGCAACCCCCCGTTAATACCCAACCACATCGACCATCCTCCTCCTCGTTTTTGGCTGCCCCGTTTCATGCCCATCGCCACAGCGGTAGCACATCCAGTCAAACCCTAGGCTCCCTGTTGGGCTCGAGTTCAAACCCCCCATCAACTCCAAACCCAGCCGCAAACTCAAAGGGGATTTCCAAATTCAAACTGTTTTCAAAATTCTCGTTTGCAAAAGAGTCATATTCACAACAGAGGTCAAAACCAACACAGAGCATACTGTCGAATTCCATTAAAGAACAGGAGCTAAAAGAACGAGAACAACAGAGACAACATGAGACAGAAAGGGAACAGCCGCTGGAAAAACAAGCTGACTGCAACAATAACGAAAAAGCAGTTCTTCATGATGCCAGAATTATTAATAATCAAAATTTTAAACCGGTCTTGAATAACCCCTCCGAAGTTTCTCTAACCACATGCACAAACTCTTCAGACCTCAAATCGGGTTTTGAATCGTTGGCATTGAAAGAAAGAGAAGTTGTGTTGACAAGTAGCAGTAGTGATAATAACAATAACATGAACAATAATAATGGCTCGAATAGCCCTGCTCACAACTTGCACAATATGGGAGTGAAAATGGGTACAATTTCACAATACCCACCTCCTCGTCTGGACATAGAAGATTGCTCGTCAATACCCAAACGACCATCTCAAATATTAGGCACAACCCCGCTTGATCAGCCTCAACTCCCTGCATCGCCGATATTGAATTCCAATTCCAATTCCATTTCCAACTCAAATCCAATGTCATTTGCAAACTCAGCTCTGAACACCCCAAAAGCAAGCATGCTAATAGACTCGGATTCAGATTCAGACTCCGATACATGCGATGAATTTGCCGCCAATAAATTGAAAAGCGAAGAATCAATCAGAGATTACTGTCCAGGTGGTTACCATCCAACATTTATTGGTGAAACTTATGGAACAAAAAATCAATATTTGGTTGTCCGAAAACTAGGCTGGGGACATTTCTCAACAGTTTGGCTTGCCTGGGATTCATTAAATTCAAGACATGTTGCAATCAAAATCGTTAGATCTTCAGCAAATTATAGCGAAGCCGCAATGGACGAAATCAAACTTTTGGAAACCGTCAACTCAAAAGATGAACTTCACGGTGGTAAAAAACATATTGTTCAACTGTTAGATCATTTTGTTCATGAAGGCCCCAATGGTAAACATGTTTGTATGATTTTTGAAGTTTTGGGTGAAAATATGTTAAATTTATTAGTGAGATATAAGGATTTCCAAAATTGTAGACAAAAAGAAATTGATGAAATGCTTGAGAATGGTGAAGATGAGAAAAGGATGGAAGTTCACATATCAAATTTGCATGATTTGCACATATTAAGTGAAAGCTATGGTGGCTTGCCGTTAACTTTAGTTAAGCAAATTTCGAAACAGATTCTATTAGCTTTAGATTATTTACATCGTGAATGTGGTATAATACATACCGATATTAAACCCGAAAATGTTCTGGTTGAAATTCATGATGTCGAAAAGCTGGTTCAATTGTTAGAATTTGAAAGGAAAAGTAAAAAGATGAACAAATTAATTAAACAAAGAGAAAACGATACTTCACATTGTATACACCATCCAAACTCATTCTCTGCTTCAGCCTGTATCCCAAAACCTGCCCAAAACAGCATTACCCACTCATTATCCTCAAGCATCTCCACTCACCGTCCTTTGGTGTCAAACTCATTAGGCGCTTCAAGTGTTAATAACATCAACAACTGTAATGATATCAACAATAGTAACAAAAATAGTTTTGGCAGCAACATAAATACGGATGATATAAATTTTGAAAACAGATACACAAGTAGGTCGAGAAAAAATTCCATACCTGTAAGAACAAGTAAACCATTGACATCGCCAGTTGAAACATCTACCGTTAACAATTTTTTCAGATCTTTCTCATTCTCGCAAAAAAGGGGATCTTCCTTTTCTTCAAACATGGCAAATTATGTTTACAACAATAACAATAATACCACTAATGGTTCAGTTAATGTGAATTCATCAGTATTAAATAATAATTCTGGTTCGTTAGATAGAAAGGATAGTATTACGAGTAGCCTAGGTCAATCGAAATTTTCTAATAAGTTACAAGATATTGATAAAATTGATGAAGATGAGAATGAGGAAGATTTACAAAATCAAGAATCCTTAAGCAAGCCAGCTGTCTTGTCAAAATCGGTATCAAATTCTTCTGAAAGTGAAGAAGATGATATATTTGTTGATGCAACTGAACCAATATTATCCTTTTCGCCAAGAGAAGCACAGCATATAAAATCTACTTCAATTGCATCCATCGATAGTTTGCAAACTATTCCAAATACCCTCACATCTACAAATAGTAGCGTGAATAATAATAATACCAATACTACTACTAATAGCACTAAAAATGGAACCAATAAAAATGTCTTAACTGCAGCGTCTGCTTTGAAAATTAATTATGATAATAACTCCACTTGTAATCCAAAAACTGCCAACAGTGAAAACTTAGTGCCCTTCCCATTGCCACACTCATCCAAAAATTCAAAAAAACCATCATTATCTATCGATACATCTATTGCCGCTGACGAAAAGGAAAGAGAAACTTCGACAGTATCCATGACGTCACACCCATCAATTCTTGATGATTTTGATGAGCTGATAAGCATTAAAATTGCAGATTTGGGTAACTCTTGTTGGTATAATAAACATTATACATCGGATATCCAGACTAGGCAATATAGAGCCCCTGAAGTTATACTTAAGGGCGACTGGGGCTGTTCAACTGATATTTGGTCAACTGCCTGTCTAATTTTTGAACTTATCACCAGTGATTATTTGTTTGATCCGAAATCTGCTGCCTCATATTCACGAGATGATGACCACCTAGCTCAAATCATTGAATTACTGCAGTCCTGGCCTACAAAGGAATATTTAAGGTCATGTTCCAAGTGGAGAGATTTTTTCGATAAAAGTGGGCAGAATTTTAGGAAAATTGGTAAATTGAAGATTTGGCCTTTGAAAACCGTTTTAATCGATGAATATAGGATGAGTGATGAATTGGCTACTGAAGTAAGTGATTTCTTGCTACCTATGCTTTCTTTTGATCCCTCGAATCGTGTTGATGCTGGTAGCATGTGCTCACACCCTTGGATCAAAGACGTCAACTGCGGTTTTGATTTGGGTAGAAAGTATGGTCTACGTGGCGAAGATATTAAAGGTTGGTCTGAAGAATGGGAATAAGTCAGCTATTGTAAATTAATTATATAATTCTACAACATCTTTTTTTCTCTCAATATATACGCAACATATACATTTCTGGTGTAAGCTTACCGAATAGATCTATACAAAAATGGGAAGCAAATATAAAATATGAATTTCATTTGTTGAAGTAATTTTCACGGTACATGCGAATGCCCGAGATCCTGTGGTTCTTCAGTGGCAAACATTTCTCCTTCTTTTTTTTGCAAATGACCTTTGGATTCCTGTTGTTTCGATTGTACGAACCTTGTTTTTCAATGAATTTATTTATTAGTTGTATTATTTAAAAGCAAATACTGAACTAAGAATCACATTTTAAGAATTTCATGTTTGGAAACGTGATGGAATAGAAAAAAAGCTCAGCCAGCTATATTTCCTGGACTGAATGGATGCCTAAAGATTAAATACTATTGAAAACTGAAGCTTTCAAAATTCACTGCACATGACAGCATTAAGAAACAATTCAAATCAAACAATCCAATCTATATTATCGATTTCTGGAGTTTACTATTTCAACTGATCTGTAACTTCATTTATTCTTGGGACGAAGTTTTTCCCTATAAGATATGATTTCTTTTTGGATTCTGATAAGACCGCGACAACAATTATGTCACAGAGTGTACCATGAAAGTCTGAACATATATTTCCTTTTACGAAATTAAAGAGTCCCATTTTACTGTTTATTCACAGTACTTCAAATGTGAATCGACAAATACAACATGATATCAATACTGTGAACTGTATTGTTTTGACTCTGAGGTGTTGGGGAATTTTAGAAATTTCCCTTTTTCCCTTTTCAATCAGCTGTATCATGTCATTTATTTTTTATTCCCTTTTATCTTGCCATTTTTATTTGGTGTTGCTGGTGTTGCCTATCCAATTATAAGAACACAAAGTATCCCATTTTTTTGTTGACAAAATGTTTATCAGGATGGTATAAATTGGGTTGTTTTTTTAAACATTGCCTTCTTCTTTCTCCCTTTGTTTTCTTTTCTTTTGTTTGTTCTTCTCTTTTTCATTCTCATCAATCAGTTACTTACAGTTGTGGTAAAAGAAATTTAGCAGCTACAAGCGGTATATATTGATAGTCTTAAATCTTGACATAGTCAGTTAAAAGAGATACATCTTTAAGAGGTTATTTTACAAAGAATTTGTTTCAATTTAGTGATTTTTTATTTCTAAAAATGTTTTTCAGACTTGATCCATATGACACTAGTCATACATTTCTTACTATAGATGATGTTGCACCAACAACATTGTCTATTTTTGGTACTGCCCAATTTTCTGAAGCTAAAAATGCAGATTACAGAGGTTTCAAGCCTAGTCATTTGGCATCTTGCGCATATCGTATTTTGCAGATACAATGCCATTTGTTGTATAGATGGTGCTTAGTTAGATACTTAATGGATCACAGTATCAAGGGAAACTTGGTTAGGCAAAAATGCTTCGATGTCACTCCGGATTGTTTTCAGCCAACAGAAGATGATATTCAGTTGTATATTGAAAATCCAAAATTCCTTTGGAGATTCTCCAAAAGAAATTACTCCGTAATTTCTAAATTATTTCATCCTGGAAATTTGCATTCAAGCCCCGATTCTTTCCTTCATTCTTACAATAAAGATGTTTCTGCAATTATGCCTTATTTGACAGATAAGAATAACCGGGTTAAATTGGGCTTAAAGAAAAAATTTAAATTGCTAAAGGAAATCAATTATTCCTTTTGTGATATAAATAAATATAAAGCGGCCAATACAAAGTATTTTAAATTTTGCTTGAATTATTATGAATGTTCAGAATTCCTATATTCGGACGATTTTCACTTACACATGATGGATGGCGATACTTCCTACGACGAATTTGTTTCAATAATTTTAACTGGTAAATGTGAACGTTATATTTGCCAACTTTATAGTCTTCAAATTGACTCATACAACAAAGAGCTTCAACTTTTACCGAATAGAAGAAAAAAAGAAAAAATTAAAGACGAGTTTTTGGTAAAATCTAAACATATCAATGACAAAAACTTTGCTTCTATTGTTAATAATCTTTCTACAATCAAAGATGCCAATTCATTGGGATCTTCTATTAGAAAAAAATGTTTTTCGTATTTTGATAAACAAACCAATAGTGCCACTAATGAATATATTTCCAATAAAGGTATTGGTACTTGCGATAATACTGATACTTTAACTGCAAGGGAACTTGGTGTATTAGCTGCAGAGAAAGAAAATATCGGGAAAAAGAGATCAAATGTTAAATTGAGAAATAGCAATCATTCAGAAGGCTTTACTGTTTCAGCTTCAAGCAGCGTTTATTCGAATATTGGTTTGACGGAAAGAAAACAAATTTCTTTTTTGAATCCTCTTTCTTTTTCTGCAATTCATATGTATACATCGGAAAAGGATGAATTTTTTGACCATCCCTACATACTCCCTGATATCAAAGTGAATGAGAAAAATGTATTTGTTAAACCAGCTAGCTTTCACCCGTGTTCACGTTCCTCTTCATTACTTGAAACGCCTCTTTTGACAGAGAATATGCCTATTATTGATAAAAACAACAATCAAAAATATAATTATATAAAGATTCATAGAATGATAAGAATGAAATCAGCCCAACAAACTATTCCTGAAAATGCCTTACGATACTTTGGTAAAGTAAATTACGAACATTCGGAATATATTATTGATCATTTGAAGTTGTTGGTCGAAGATTCAAAAAGAAAAAATTTAATACGACATCCTTTGTATTCCAATACCAACTGGGTAGATGATGCTCTATGTGCAGTTAATTATCACCCTTGTACATTTTACAGGTTTGCAAATGTTTTGTTTAATGGTGCATGTAATGCAAACCAATTTAGGTTCATTGAAAATGGCATGGTCCTGAGAAAACCATGGAAACTTCCTTGTCCAGCAAAACGGACAGAAATTTTAGTTCAAAAATATTTAGTTCAACTTCCTAAAGATGAATGGATACATACGCATCGTGCCAGATTATATGCCACAGATGAAAGTTTTCACAAGAAATGGGAAACTGTTAGGCAAAACTTGCAAAAGCTTATTGAGGTTCATGATGTCATTTTTGAAAAAGATAAAAAGGTACGATTTCACAAAAAGATAGTTGCTAATCCTATGCATGGATACTGCATTGATCAGACAGCGTTTTTTGACAATTTCAAAGTATTTTCAATTTGCAGGAAAAATCAAGGTTTTCATCATTATAACTTGAAAGAAAGTTGCAATCTGTTAGAATCAGTTTACGCTATTCCAGGCGACACTTCTCTAATCGATTCAACTTGTTTAAATGATGAGGATACAGCCAAGATTAATAATTCTGCGTTTCTTGAGGATGAAAGTTTTGTTGTTGATAATTCGAATTATGATTATAAAATTTGCAATCCCATTTATGATTCGAATAATAATGTTGAATCTGCGTCGGATAATCGGAATCTATCACTTATTAATAGTAGCTCCCATAAGAATAAAAATAAACATAGAACCCATCAAGTTTTACAATATAATCACAAGGTCAAGTCAAATGCCCGAGATAAGATAGTCAAGAGAGTATTCAATATAAATAAAGTATCACCAAAACTTGGCAATATCAAAGATATGTTTGCAATAAATCCGATAGCTTCAAGCCATACTGATATGACTTTTGATTTTTGTCCATATGTTGAAAAATTTGACTTTTGCGGTATATTCTGTAAAAAGTACAACTTTTCAGATATTACAAACGTCATAATCAAAAGAAAACTCAATAAAATTCATATTTCTCTCATGGAAGTCTTTGAAAAGCGGTTTGAATTTTTGCATTTTAAAATATCTCAAAAAATTACGAACTGTGAATATAAAAACGAGTTTAAATATGATAAGTTTAAATATGTTAACCAAATTTTATTTGATGCTTGTGCTAAGAGCAATAAAATTTCCCCAAAAGTTATTCCATTTGATTTGTTTGAATTTGAAAATACGTATGAATTTAAGAGAAATATTGCGATGTATTTAACCTTATATTTTGTAAAGCATTCACCTGAAAATATGAAATGGTTAAATAACTTTGAAGAAGTGAAATTTCAGCTTCAATGTATTTCCACCCAACATGCTAAGTTTGTATACCTAGTTGCACGAGATAGATATTTATCCGAGTTATTCACAGTTAGTAAATACATTGAAAAAATTAAGATGGAAAGGCCAACTAGAAAAGACATAATAGGTTTGGATCATTTCACTGTGATGGATAATTATGCATATGATTTTTATTATACAGACTTTATTAGAATCATCAATCCAAGTTTTTTTCAAAAAATTCAAAAAATTAGATTAGCTTATGATGACAGTACCAAATATTCATATCAGCCAGGAAAAAGTAACGTTACAAATGACAAGAAGTCGCCCGATTTGAATTTCTTGTTTCAAAAAGCAACAATCGATAGTTTAAGATTATATAGAAATAAATTCAAAAACAAAGGCCAACCTGTTAGAAGTTCGCAAGGAATTAAATATAAGTCAAAACTCATGGAAGTTGGAAACATAAAAAAATTTCATTATAAACCTTCACCTCAAGATGAAGATCTTGGGAAATTCACTCAAAATACAGGCAATAACAAGGACAACAGTAACATAAAGACATCGCATATTAAGTCACATGAACCACTCATTAACCGAGAATCATATCTTTTTCAAGACTCCAAGCCCAATTTCCAGGAAGATCCAATATCGGTTGATCAAGTTCAAAGTGACACTGCCAGAAAAACGGCAAACAAGATTTTTGAAAAGAATAATGTCATAGAGTCACAAAACAAATCACAAGAAAATGAGGAAAGTAACAAAAAAGCACATTATTTGTCCAAGGATAAAACTGATAAGGGAGAAAAGCAAGATTTAGATTTTCTTGATGAAATTTTTCAACAAAACGCAATGTATTCAAAACTGCTGGAAAAAGCAATTGAAGACGACCATAAAATTTCTATACTATTTGAAAAACTCGATCATGATAATATACCAAGCAGATGGAATGAGTTTGAAAGTAATTCTGAAGAGTTGGATAGTGTGGATTTATTTATTAAAAAAAAGGAAGTTAATTCAAAAATTCTTGAAGAAGTAATTGAAACTGAACGTAGAACTATTGCGAAGCTCGATAAACGCAAGCTTGATAATGTACCAAACAGATGGAACGAATTTAATAGTGATTTAGATGGATTGAATAGTCTGAATGTATTTACTGATAAAAGAGCAATTAATTTGAAATTTTTTGAAGATGCAATTGAAGATGAACGGAAAATTGCAGCGCAGCTTGAAAAGCTTGAACGTGATGATATGCCAAGCAGATGGGATGAATTTGAGAGTGACTTTGAGAGTGACTTTCAAGGATCAGAAAATGTGGATGAATCAAAAAGTGCTCCCAACAAGCCTGATAGTTTAGATTTATCTCAATATAGTAGTGAAAAGCTTTTGAATATCAATTCACCTGAAATAAAAATCGATGGAAAATCAATTATTGATACTTTTTCTAATGCAAAAATTACCCAGAATTCCAGAGCTTGTGTAGATGATGGAATAACTAATTCTCAAATAGAGGACAAAAATGTTAAACGAGAGCATGCTATGGATGATATTTCTAGGAAATTTGACAATGATTTGAAAAGAATTGTTAAATTTAATCCTTTGAAAGAAAAAAACAACAAAATTGATACCAATATAGATTTTAAATCTTTTTCCAATGACAGCCCAAAGAATTATAGTAATGAAAAACATGACGGCTATCATTTAAAACCTATCAGTTGCATTTCAACGAATGATAACAGAGTAAAACTCAAACATACAAAAACTTTCACAAATGGTAGTGCCACTCCCATTAACTACTCTCTACCAGAAAGTTTTAAAATTCAACAAAGTCTGAATGCTAATAGGTTAGGGACAGATCATCAAACTTTTGAAATTCTAGAAGGTAGCAATATAGAAAGAATCAGCATTGATAAAATAATGCAAAATAAGAATTTTGAACGAAAGACGGTGGAAATATTTGATTACGGGAATGAAAATGCGGTGGGCGTTGGGAATCTGATTCGTGCTGGTAACTTTAGAAAAGTTTTCAGTAATGATCCAAGTAAAGTTACTTTAGTTATAAACTCTAGATTGGCCAAGAACAATTATTATAATGGGAGTGTTGATATTGAAGAAGAAAATGATTTTGAGGAAAACATTATTATGAATAGTGACTCTGACGCCAAAAAGACGCATAAAATCTATAAATCTGGGGATAGCCGTGATGATATTACAGATTCTGAACTTGTTGGAAGTTGTCCAGTTCCTGAGAAAGGTATAAAGGTGCCGAATACTTGTACTTCAAGTATTCCTAAAACTGGCTGTAAAAATAAGCTCAAGATTGGAATTGGTGAATGACCGGCGGATTATTATATTGCAAGTGTAAGACGGTTGTGGTTTTTAAGATTACATCCAAAACAGTCACTATGTTATGAAGGTAAAAATAAAATATGATGGATACTTTTAAATAGAAGTTGAAGAAGAATATGTTTTCAGAAATACTATATTTGGATCAGAACCGAGTGCTATAAAAGTGGGGGGAGGTGATGATTAAGAGCATGAATACGATAAAATTGGATTCAAAACAGAAGGCTGAATTTAATATTGAAAGTCATTAACATTTTTTGACAGTCTGCTAATGAAAAACAAATTGCAAGTTTTATAGATTTGTTTGCTTTCAGAAGAAAGTTTGCTATTCTATACACATTTATAATTTGAAAGAATGTGAAAAAAACAGAAAGCCAGTGTGTTTTCTACAGAATCAAATGAAATGCAATAAAATTCCATTTCTTTTTGTGTTGCTTAATATGAAACAAATTTAATAAATATAAATAGATTTAAATAAATAATATATATTGCAGATATGTCAATAGCATAATACAAGATATAAATATATATATGTGTGTGTGTTGGGCAGTATAAATAAATGAGATTTTTAGAGGATTGAAATGAATAATGTAGTTTTAATAGATTAGCGGGATTAAATTAAATTAATTTTTTTGACCATAACCAAATAAATCAAGATAGTTCTTTGGAGAATTAACATAATCTCTTAATTTCAATACTTCTTCCCTACCGTAGACAGTTCTGTTCTTAGCTTGAGAAGATGCAATAATGTGTGGTTTAACGTATTTATATAACCAGTCTGCCAATTCATCTGGAACAATACCCAAATCGCTATAGGTTAAAGCAGTTGGATCGTGTTTTTGATGGATTGTTGAACGTCTGTAAGTATCGTAGTTGAAAGATTCCAAGGATGGGTTTAATTTTTCATTTAACAAACACCAGATTTTGACGATGAATTCAGGAGCTGGCATATTGTAACCTGAAGCGGCTGGGAAGAAGCCATATTGGTTCAAATGGATCATGTACTTCAACATTTCTCTCAATTCCGCTCTTGAGTATCTTTCGTTACCGTATAATTCATAGGTCTTGCCCATGGTGGAATCGTCGTAAACTATTTTCTCCAAAGCTTGAGCAACCTGTTCAACGTGTGTTGGGTAAACTTCTTGTCTGTATAGAATGTTACCACCAAAAACTTTGATGTTCAACATGTCGTTGAGGAACTTGGAGTTTCTACCGTACATTGGGGCTGGTCTGACGATTGTTGCGTCTGGGTAGTGTTCCTTGACGACTTGTTCGGCAATACCCTTAGTTGCAAAGAATTCCGAAGGGGAGTTTGGGTCTGCATTGTAGGTAGACACCTGGACAAATCTGTCCACGCCGTAATCCTTGGCGATTTTGGCAATTCTATTGGAACCTTCGATGTTGGCGTCGGCCATGGAGAAATTTTTGGTGTTAAGGTGGGAACCCAACAAGTTGACCACGACGTCTGAATGCGCAACGGACTCTTCAATTGACTTCAAGTTTCTGATGTCGAACTCGTGGAAGTTGACGACGCCCAAATCACCGTTGACTTTCAAATGTCTCTTCGATCTGCCGTTTCTGAATGGCGCAATGGTCAGCGTGCCGTGCTTGGCCAACTTTGACGTCAAAATCTTACCTAGGAATCCACTGGCACCGAACACCGACACCTGGTAGCCTGTTCTCGAGTGGCGGCCTCCGAGACCCGATGCAATCTTCGTCTTACCGGTTTTCGTGATGTTGATATCACTCTCAAGTGGGAAACGGTACACATTTCTGGTTTGGGAGAGCTGGTTGATGTTTTTGGTTGCGTTTACTGCAAGCTTGGTTTTGTTCAGGGACAACATTGCAAACAATGGTATACGATGGTTCGTTGTGTATCTGCACGGTTAGTTTCGAGATGCTCAGCTCCAACTGTTCTCTTCCTATGCTGTTCCAAAAGTCAGCTATCCTACTTATCCCCTTTTATTTTTTACTCACTCTCTCATTTGCTCAATCCATTTTCCCCTCTCTTCTCTACTGTTGATGGGGTTTTCCCTATTAAAAAAAAAAAAAGAGGAAATCGTCGATCTGGTGTACGGGCGTGGAATTATGTTCCCCATCTGCGACCGCCATTCTGTTGTGGGCAGTGGCAAAGGCCACAACTGTGCTGGTGTCATACTGCGACAATGCGTTTGTGGCATTGGCGTTTTTATTATTTTTTCATTTTTCCCTATTTTTGCTATTTTGGTTATTTTACAGACAAGAACTACACGTGGAGTTTACCATCCTGCAAAGAAGAAGAGATCCCAAGCTCATTCTTCCTTCAGAGCTATGCCAAAGACTCTTTTCTCTCTCCCCTTGACCCAGTGAAACCCACCATAGTAGAGGAAATCGAGAAAGATGAATAGAGTGGTCTGGTCGTTGCTATCGATACTTCTAATCGTGATTCCATCACCAATCCAGCCAATCCAAACATCGATCGGACTGGCCATTTTCGGGTACATCTGCGTGTACTCTCTGATACCGGCAATCGGACCCGTGTTTGTCAAGAGAGGACTGTTTGGGAAAGACATGTCGAAAACAGGGCGGCCAATAATACCGGAATCGATCGGCGTCATACCTGCATTGACGTATCTGTTCATGATGTTCTTTTTCATTCCATTTCTGTTCACAAAAGAAGCCGGCAGCAACACAGCCAGCGGCATGGGTGGCTACGATTTGCCGCTGCTATTCTCCAGCTCAAAACTCCCGTCGTTTCTCGGCTCGATGCTATCGTTGGAATCCATGGTCATACTTGGGCTGATGGACGATTTGTTCGATATACGATGGAGGCATAAGTTCTTCCTGCCAGCAATCGCCTCGATCCCCTTGCTGATCGTGTATCAATTTGAATTCAACCAAACTTCGATCCTAATCCCAAAGTTCATCTCGGAAAAGTTGGCCTTGTCGAGCTCCGTTAATCTGGGAGTACTCTACTACTGTTACATGGCCTCGGTTTCCATCTTCTGTCCAAACTCCATCAATATTCTGGCCGGAATCAATGGATTAGAGGTGGGCCAGACGATAATAGTGGCAATACTGTTGCTCTTCAACGACTTCTATTACATCGTCGGCTACTTCTTCGAGAATACTTTGCTAAGATGCGCTTTCGAAATCCACCTGTTCT
Source organism: Pichia occidentalis (assembly GCA_030142935.1). Lineage (NCBI taxonomy): Eukaryota > Fungi > Ascomycota > Pichiomycetes > Pichiales > Pichiaceae > Pichia > Pichia occidentalis. The sequence goes on along the minus strand of JANQBI010000005.1, from coordinate 377,722 downwards.
CCGTCTGTTTCTTGATTCCATTCTTAGGCATCGCATTGGCACTGTTCCAGTTCAACAAGTACCCTGCGCAGGTCTTTGTCGGTGATACATGGTGTTACTTTTCCGGAATGGTGTTTGCCGTCATCGGCATCTCCGGGCATTTTGCAAAGACTTTGATGCTGTTCTTTTTGCCTCAAATCTTTAATTTCCTCTATTCATCGCCGCAGTTATTTGGAATAATCCCATGTCCCAGACACAGACTGCCCAAATTCAATGAAAAGGACGGATTGCTGTACAACTCATTCACGGAATATCAGGATCCGTTAAAACGGAGCGATGACGGAGACAAAGAGACAAAGCCGTTGGATTCAAGGTTGATTCCGGTTTTCAACTGTCTTGAAAAATTACGTTTGATCAAGTTAGAGAGGAATCCAAATGGCGATATAGTTAAAAGCTCGAATCTGACATTGATCAATTTAGTCATTATATGGTTTGGACCACGTAATGAAGGTGATCTGTGTTCACTGATTCTGTGGTTGCAATTTGCAATTGGGTTTACGATGCTTGTATTGAGACACTCGTTGGCTCCTCTGATCTTTGGATTCGATAATTCATGGAGCATGTTGAATAGATTCTATGTTTCCTAAACAATAAAAATACACAATGGTTCGGAATTATTGGATGGCCGCTTTGAGCCAACGATGTATATCTCAAGGAGAACGGATATTAGAAAGGTATCACTATATAATGATCTCGGAGCATAAGTGGCTTCTGCCATCACTTAAATCATGGAATTTTTCAAAAACTCGTCTCTCTGCTGGATCAATTCATCTGCGAGACGTTGTATTTCATGGTTTTTGATCACTTTTCTGCATGAATAGAATTCGTCCATTCTTCTCTTATGTAATCTTTCATATTCGAAGGTTTGCACCAGCAGCTCGAATTTATCGATATCTTTGACGATGGTGGCTTCGAGGTTCCTTTGGCATTCATAGTCCAGCCATAATTCTCTGATTTCTTCTGCCGAATCCTTCGAGTATTTCCCGATGATCTCACAGATATAGAGAATGGCCTTGTACTCACGTTTACTCTTTTCCACCTTATCCACGTTCACGTCATGTGGCACGATATCTCCCACCAGACTCTCTGCCATGTCATGCACCAACGCAATTTTCGAGCACTTGGAGAAATCTGGAGCTTCGCCTGGCCAGGCGTTCTTGTTCAAAACAAGCGTCATTATCGACATTCTGTACATGTGATCGGCAATCGATTCGGGATTTGGTATGCCCATGTTGATCCATCCCGTACGTTTCTGCTGTTTGAGCAACGAGATCAATTGGAAGAAGAAGTTGAGTTGTGTGTAGCCATTGTGTGCCTGTTCGCCCGTTCTTGATGTCTGTTTAATATATGATAACACCGATTCTGGAATGTTGGATTCCGGATCCCACGCAGTATCTGAGCTTAGAGATGATGCCATTCTGTCCACTCTGCAACCAAACGTTTTCTTTCTTAGCAGACGTTTCACAACCAACATCAAACGGTACCAGAAACAACAAACTACAGATCAAAACATTGTTTTTCTATTTTTCTTTTTTTTTTTCCAAAAACGAAAAAAATTTCAAAACCGATTGTCAACCTTAAGGTTGTTGATATCAGTACAAAATCTCTTTGGATCTTTTATTTTGTTCTCTGACTCTGGCATTCCCAATTGGGAAGAAAACGTCAAGAAAAGAAAACGAAAAAATGAAAAAAAAAAAAAATAAAAAGACGAAAAACGGAAAAACGGAAAATACGAAAAAGATGGAAAAAAACAAAAACAGCGTCCCTCTGCTAACCGCACGACATGGGCCCTGTTGTAGGCGGGGTCTCTCACGTGACAGAGATGGAAAGTTAATAAAAGTGTATTATTTTATTTTGGTTTATAAATCAAACAACTAGATAGAATTATGAAATTTAAGCAATCAATTCAACGACACCACCAGCTGCTCTGATCTTTTCTTCAGCTAACTTGGAGACGTATCTGGCCTTGACGATAACTGGAACTTGTGGAAGTCTACCCTTACCTAAGACCTTACCGTAACCAGATGCCAAGGTGTCGATGACAACAGCAGCGTCCTTGGAGGAAGAAGCAATCTTTTCGTCCTTGTTTTCAACCAAAGACCATAACTTGTCTAAGTTGATGACTGGCTTCCAGAAGTGGTTTCTTTGTTTGTGGAAGTATCTCATACCAACCTTACCGAAGTAACCTGGGTGGTACTTGTCCAAGTTGGTTCTGTGGTGATGTTGACCACCGGCCATACCTCTACCACCCGGATGCTTTCTGTGTTTACCAACACGACCGTTACCAGCTATAATAAAATAAAAGAAAAGGAGGGGAGAAAATGTTAGTATTATGTGCCATCATCAGATGAATGTGAAGAAAAAAGAGAGCAATACACCATGATAATCTTTGTCTCATTTTAAGGGTTACGGGTCAACGATTGGATTCTGCAAAACGTTAGCTATGAGTTTTTTAGAGAGGACCTGTATTATTTTTTTCAGATGGATCTAACCTCATGTTTCCTCGATCCATGGGAATAGGACTTATTCTGGTTTTCCACGCTGAAGTAGCAATGAGATAAATGATGTGGACGTTCTGAAAATAATCATGCCGATGAGAGTGGTGCAGATATATCAATGTTTTCTATCTCTCTCTCTTCTGGGGATACTGGTAATCTTTGAATGCTTTCCTCCACTCTTGAGATCCATGCCATAGGGCCTTCTGCAGAAACTTCCGTCTTCCTCATGTTGTGTTGGGATTCTTGTTTTTGTTTTCGATTTTCTGGAGTCCTATCCTGTCCGTGATTACTCTGCAACCTCTAGAAAAGAGAAGAAAAAATTTTCGGTGGTGCCATCCGTCTCAGAGTCCATCTTCTTGTTGATCCTCCTGTGTCTTGATTTCGTACATACCGGAAACGTGACCTCTGTGCTTTCTAGTTTTAGTTAATCTGGTAGGCATTGTGTGCTTGTGATGTCTTAACTTCCAACGAAAGGTCTCTACACTCTCTTCAACTTCTTTTCGAAACAGTGCACACACAAGAAATCTCCTACTTCACCTAATTCAAGATGAAAAACGCCCTACACTCTGTTGCCTCTCCTGCTCTCCCTCTGGTTCCATCCCAGACCCACGCTGTGAGAACCTCATCCCGGTCACACTGAGGGAAACCGTGGCACACACACACACACACACACACTGAGGGTGAAAGCCAACAGAACACTGTGCGCAAGTCGCACACTATTAATATTTTTTGTACTTTTTTTTTTTTTGCAAGGACTTCTAAAATACACAATATATTAATACGGGAGGTGTGCGGGTGGAACCTGAAAAAACAGCAACACAATAAAATTGTCGGATTCTTGTGTTTGGACCCTCCGTACACGCACGTGACAGTTTTTTTCGGAGTTCAGGGTTGAATGCATCAATCTACTTTTCAATAATTCTCCTGTTCTATCTTCTAGATATAAAGATAAATAGATATATATATATATATATATATATATATAATATAGATACGCCACATGTCCTTGGATATATGCAAGGGCAGTTCTGGGTAATGGACGCCAATCACAATCACGATTAGGCCAAAAACTGAAAAGAATAGTACGATTCTAGGCCACCCCGCTTAATCGATTCGCATATCACCCCAAACTTGTTCGTAGGTCTGACACCCTTTGGTCTCGGGAACAAAGGTCTTGACAAAGAGCGCAAACGCCAGGCACACGGCGGCAAAAATCAGATACACCCAACCTCCAATGAGGGCATTCAGAATGGGAAACGTGGACCCGATAACAAACACACTCATCCAGTTACAGTCGGTGGCCCAGCTCTGCGCAATGTCCTTGACTTCCACCTGGGAAACCTCGGCAACGATCAAAAAGGGAATGGGGCCGCAGCCAATGGCAAAGGACCCCACGTAGGTGAAGATGGACGCCACGGTGAACACCGCACTATCGCACAGTACCCCGACACACAGCACAACCAAGGAGACCGCCATCAGAGACAACGACAAGAGCAGCAGCGGCTTTCGGCCCACCCGGTCCAGAAACAACGACGACAGCGCCGTGATGGTCATGTTGCCAACCGAGATGAGAACGTTGGTCAGGACGGCGTACGTGGGGAACACCTTGTTCAAAATGTCCACGCCGTAGAAAATGACAGAGTTGATTCCGGCAAACTGCTGGCCCAGCATCATGAAGGTGGCTATCACCCGGGAGTTGAAGTAGTTCCCGTCCGTGAGGTAGTACCAGAACCCCAGGTTCTTCAAATGCGGGCTGGATTCAATCAAGGCACGGTGGGCCTGTTTCTCCAGCTTCCAGATGGCGATTTCGTTTTCCACGTCGGCCGTCCCCCGCAAATCACGCAGAATCTCGTGGCCCAGCCGCTCCTGTTCTTTCTTGGCCCCGATGATGAGCCATTTCGGGCTTTCCACCAGCCAAAAGACAGCGGAGAGCAGATTGAGCAGCCCGATCAGCCATCCGGCGTCCAGGATCTTGCGCCACCGTTGCAGATCGCTCCACGGGATGGCCAAAACCTGCGCCAGCAAGATCCCGAAGTTGACGCTGATCTGGGTCATGCTGCCCAAGGTGCCACGCAACTCCACGGGCGCCACGTCGTTGACATAGATCGGCACATACACGATCGCCAAGCCGCCGCCGAGTCCGCTTATGAACCTGCCCATGATCAGGGTGGAGTACTCATGCGAGCTGCTCTCAACGAACGAGCCCAAAATGTAGAGTGCTGACGTGGCGATGAAGCTGATCCTCAGGCCGTAATTGCCTGATAGAAACGATGCAAGCGTGGAGGACACCAAGCCTCCGATGGAGAAGACCGCCGTGACAAACCCCAGCTCGCTGGGTGTCAGATTCAGGGCCAGTCGGATGTACTTGGACGGAGCATTTAACTCCGACATGTGGAACCCGTACTGGATCGACGACAAGCAGCAAATACCCACACAGACAACCAATGGCCACGTGAAACGTGGCCCTGTCCTGTGGCCTTCTCTTGGCAATAGTTCGGCACTCATCTGGTTCGACTCCTCAATTAATGGTGTGGATGACGACGATCCATAGTCCATCACAGCTCGATTACAATGCAAATAGAGTTCCTTGTGGAGAAGGACCGATTCTGCCATCAATGATGTCCAGGTATACACAAAAAGAGCCATGGGTATCAAAGACAACCAACTCCACATCTGCAACCTGCCACAACATCATAACAAAAAGCCGGAGCGACTTTCTGGCGGGATTCCCAAAAGGGAATGGATAATCAGACACTCTAAAAGAGAATTTCATGTGTTGGTCACAGACCATCGTTCTGGTTGTACCGGGTCTCTGGAGGTGGCTATACACATATCGGTAGAGTGAAGCAGCAGCAGAATGGCGACCATCAATCCCGATGATCTCGATACCAGCAATTTGAACGCACAGTCCAACGCAGAACATGTGCAGGGTATATATGACGATATTCAGAAAATCCATGAAGAAAGTTTCAAAGCAAGACTAGGGCTTCCGGCAGTTGCCCGTGTGACACTCTTCACGTTGGGTGGATCTATAGTAGGAGGTCTGGGCGGTATGCTGGGCGGATGGACAGACGCCTCGTTGAAATATCTAGCCGCCAATTCCCATCGACTGCCAACGTCATTCAATGGATGGTTTTTCTATCACAAACGGAAGACGTACTATTGCACCAAGAACGCCATGGGCACAGCCTTCCGGAGCGGTTTCAAGGTGGGCGGGTTTGTTGGTGTCATGTTCTCCCTGGAGGCGATCTTGGACCGTCTGCGGGGACAGATGGATTTCGTGAACACCATGGTTGCGGTGTGCTTGCCGGGCTTCACATACGCCTGGTACAACAAAATGTCAAAAGTCCAGGCCAAGGAAATCATCCATAAGGGCGGTAAAATCGGACTCATTCTAGGTCTATCCCAAGATGCTCTGCAGTATTTCCGTGGGGTTGATGTGTGGTATCTCAACCAATGGTTTGGCATAAAACCAATGAAACTGAGTGACCGTTTGAGAAAATATGCAGCAGACATGCCAGCAAAATAGACCGTTTAATAGATCGCCAACTCTGTATATAGAATACAATAAATATTCAACGTCGACTGTTTACATAGAGGACCACCTAAGAGTGGGGAAGTCCACCCACCTGTTGAAAACAGCCTTAGTGGAGTTTCCAAAAGTCACTGTTTTTTTTTTTCATGCCTTGTCTATTACCAGCCAAAAGATCCTGGAAAACTCTAAAGTGATTAGTAAAGCTAGAATATACAAATAAAATATAGAAACTAGAAAGGTATAAACAAAGAAAACGGAAGCCAGGAAAACGGAAACAACGCTCCATCAGTCAGATCCCGTCGTCGTCTTCCTCTTCTTCGCTTTCGTCTTCTAAGCTCGGGTCTGGGTAGTTCAATATCACGGCTATTCCCGTTAGTTGGTCTAGCTGCTTACCGGAATCATGAAGACTGGAAAAAACAGAAACTTCGGCACCATCATTCTTGGCCTTTTCCACAAGCTCGATGAAATGTCTTCGTTTCTGAACATCGTCACTTTTGAACAAGGAATCCGTAATCAGTAAATACTTGACGGCCCCGCCAATATCAATCGCCTTTTCGACAGTGTCCAGACCGTAGAAAGCCCTGGAGTCATCGTTGTTCAGATGTCTGGTGAATTCATCGAATAGCATGACATTCTTCTGAACTTTGGTGTCGGCAAGTTGTTTTTTGATTGTTGGACTTTTCAACACTTCCTCTAATGCCTGTAAATAACCAGTACTTGAAGTAGCCGTCAAGAACTTGGATTTGCATCTCATCAACTCTTTGTCGCCACTTTTGTCGATCTCCAAAAAGATTTTTTCCATCAGCTGTCTTGATAGTGTACCCGGTGATGCAATTATAACCGCCTTCAGATTCAGCAAATTGAGGGTCCGGATCGCCGCCAATGCGGTGTTATTCAAAAATACATCCAAGGCTTTATCGTGAGCCGAAGAGTCTCCTCTCCTCTTCTTTGGTATACTCTTTTCGATTTTGTTTCGCAAGATTGTCATCGAGTCGGTTATTAGGCACGTGTGTGAAACACCTTCTTCAAGCACGATGGCTCCAACCTCTGCCTTGGCTTCCAATGTGCATGCGTTGTCAACGATTTCGTCATCATGAGAGTCCCAAATGTCCTTGTGTAGTTTTATTGATTCCTTGATCATCACTGTTGCTGTGTGATACGAGCCCAAGGGAACTTCGGCCAGTGCATGCACGGTTGTGCCTTTGATTCTCAACTCACGTTCCGATGCGACGAAAGTCGAGTCTATAACATTGAGGGTTAATGTGATCAATTTCCTCTGGGCTGGTGCTCCTGCAATCGGTATTCCCGACGACCCGATAGGTTTGATATTTCTGTATGTCTTTAGGGTAATTTCGTCATTTTTTGATATCAAATTGTACAACGTCCACAGATCATCTGCATCTTCCGGAACGATCACCACATTTCCTCCCTGTTTTGTCACTGTTTTAGATATAAGCTTCATTGTTTCTGTCTAATTGTTGTACAGTGATGGATGTTGCAAAGTTCTTATTGGGTGAAGCTAAGAAAGACCAGATCGTGAGAAAAAAAGACATAACAATAATAAGAAATGAACAAAGAACCGAAAGAAGATATCAGAATATTGGAGTTACTGTTTCTTAACAAATAGAAACTGCTGAAAAAGAAAGCGAACTTTATGATTGTGTGTGTGACATTCTCTTCAAATTTTCTATCTACTACCAAAATCAGTCATGTTTGGACAACAATCGACCATTTAATCTGGAGGAATGGGGTGAACCACGAGGAGTATTCAACGTTGTATATGAAATGGGTTTATAAGAAGTATATTATGATTAAAAATTATATAAATGTATGTACACAATGGGTGGATGTATGTCTGTACTGGTGCATGTATGCAAGTATACATGGATGTTTGTCTCTAAGATCATACGCATCTTTGATTGTATGCACGTAACTATGTCGGTACGTATGAGAGAAAGCATGCATGCCCCGTTGGCTGACGAAAATCAACGAACTTCAGCATTGACAATGGTGGAGCATCTACAAATTTCATTCTTCTTGTTGACAAGCTTGGCATCAGGCTTGCCCTCTTCCTTGTAGACAACGGTGAAGTCGTCGGTGGTGGTGAAATGTGGTTGGACGGTTTCCCAGATCTTCTTCTTTGGGTTCAACACTTTCTCAGGGGTGCCGTCGAAGCCTTCAAAGAAGATCTTGTCACCCGGTTGGCTGCCGGCTGGTGGGTTGACGAATTCGACCTTACCTTCTGGGTTGGCAGCACAGAGGACCATGGCGCTGGACTTGATACCCCTCATGGAGACTGGTTTCAGGTTAGCAACGACAATGACGTATCTCTTCTGCATTTCCTCGAGTTCAAAGTGCTTGACAAGGCCGGAGCACACGGTTCTTGGGCCTTCTTCATCGCCCATCTGGATGGTGGAAACGTACAAGGAGTCTGCGTCGGGGTGCTTGATGGCCTTTTCGATGAAGCCGACTCTCAAGTCGATCATGGCCGGGTTTGGTGGCACCTGGGCGGCTTGGGCCTTTGCTTGGGCCTCTGCGTTGGCCTTGGCCTTGGCGGCCTTCTTGGCCTCCTTGGCGGCCTTGGCCTTTGCAATGGCCTCTGGGTCGGTGGGCTTGCCCTTTGGAGGCTTGGATTCCTTTGCTGCCTTGTCCTTTGGAGCTGCCTGTTCTGTGGCTGCGGCTGCGGCTGCTGCCTCCTGTTTCTTTGGTTTTTCTTTGATTTCTCTTGGCAGTTTCACGTCGAGGTCCAATGCGAGTTTTGTCTCCACCAGGCCTTGGGAGGTGTTCTGCAGCAGATCGATCCATCTCAAGATATGTCTGTGTGAGGCGATCTCTGCTTCCGAGGCGACCCATTTGCTGGCCAGCGGGAAGACGGCCTTCAGGACGGCTTCGTCGGCGTCGGACCGGACGTTTCCGGCCACGTAGGTGCTCGATTTCAACGAGTCGTTCAATTCCGAGACATGGTCGGCGACGTGTGGGGCAAGTGCAATCCACTGTGCGATGTGTGCTTCTTGTTCCTTTGTAAATGGCATCGTTCGGTTCTTAGCTGGCAAGGTGATATAGTCGGATTGGTGATTTGCCTAGATGTGTCTATCTACCCTTTGATATACTGTACTGGGATGTACTATACTAATCTATTCTCCACTCTGGAATCAACGAAAAAATAAAAAAAGCAACACCCAACACACCACATCCAAACTCCTCTCTAAAGAGAAGTGCAGAACCTTCCTCCTTTCCATAGAGAAGCCATCACCAGTATATCCTTCTTCTTTTTCACACATTGCCCTTGTCAGAAATAAAAACATGGTTTTTTTTTTTTTCCTGTTGTTGGCGCTCCTATAAGTTTTTCATTTTCTCAATTGCCTCCTTTTTTTTTTTTTTTGAAATTAGCGGCTTCTTTATTTTTTTTCTTTTTTTTTTTTTTTTTTTTTTTTTCAGATTGGCGGCTTCTTATTTTTTTGTTTTACACAGGGTGAAAAATAATTAAAAAGTGGAAAAATTAAAAGAGGCGCCGATCGTCCATCTTATCTGAAAAACTTTATCTCCAACACCCACCGCGCCGATCGTTCATCTTATCTGAAAAACTTTATCTCCAACACCCACCGCGCCGATCGTCCATCTTATCTGAAAAACTTTATCTCCAACACCCACCGCGCCGATCGTCCATCTTATCTGAAAAACTTTATCTCCAACACCCACCGCGCCGATCGTCCATTTTGCAAGACAAGTAATATCTTCCTGCGACGTCGATCGTCCGCTTGCTGGAGGAGTCTTTTTTTTTTAAAAAAAAAAACACAGTGGTTCTCTCTTCAAAACAGAGAGAGGTTTACTATATGGTTGTGATTCTATAATATCTCAGCTCTACTATACTATAATCTAGTGTGATATATTATATACAATACAACACACTTACTGTAGTAGAGTGCATTATTAGACTGCACTCTATTTACTATACTATGCTGTACTACACCAGGCTGTACTACATTATCCTATACTATACTCCACCAGGCTGTACTGTACTATCCTATACTATACTACACTACACTACACTCTACTCTTCTCTTCTCTTCTCTTCTCTACTACATCCACTCCCGTTATCCTGTCTTACATGTTATGCCATATCGTATACACTATTCCACCTCTACTCTTCTGTACGCCCCCCCCCCCCCCTTTCCTCCCTTCATCTCTACTCTTCTGTACTCCCCCGCCTCCCCTCCACTCTACTACAGCAGACCAGGCCAGGCGGTACTGTGCCATCATAGGCCAAGTTGCACTCTAATATCCGCTATCATACTGTACGACACTTTCTGTACTTACGATACCAGACTTGCGATGTCATAATCGGCTCTATATACTTGCGGTACTTTATCATAATATACCAGACTATGCCATACCATACCATACACTGCCATACCATACTACGCTATATTTCCCCCCTCCCCCCTCTGTTGTACTACATGTTGATGCTTGATGCTTGTGTGAAGGCAAAAAAGAAGATCACTCCCTAATTTTTTTTTTCTCCCCCTTTTTGCCTTTTCGGTCTACTTCTACGCTATTCCACCCTTCTCTTTATCTCTTATCTGGAACTGCTGGATGCAGGAGGCAGGGTTTTCGGACAGTCCACAATAACGACACCCAATGAATAGATCATGCAAAAGCAGAAACGAACGAGAAGGGTGCCCGCTAAAAAGGTTTCAAGGGCTTGCATACATTGCCGAAACGCTCATATAACCTGTGACGACAATAGGCCTTGTGCCAGGTGTGTTAAGAAAGGATTGCAGGAAACGTGTGTCGATGCACCAAGAAAGGTGAAGAAGTATCTCATCGGAGAGAAGTTGGACCCCATCGCCAATCTGCTGGATCATGCGCCTCAGAGTGAACCCATGGCAGTATCCAAGTCTTTGCCGATCTTCAAATCCGCTTCAACATCCTCCTTGTTCAATAACACAACCCAAAAACAGCCGACCGCTGGCAACACCACGAGGCTTCCAAATACGCCCGTCCTAGGGAATCCTTCCATCAACCCCATTATGAACCCACACAACAGTTATAACCGTATCGCCGATTACAGCCAATTGCACAACACCAGTTCCGTAGCAGCATCACTTCAATACCCCAACACCAATACTCCAAGCGTAGATACGGATAGGCCCCATTTGAACAATTTGTCCAACCCCAATATCCCTTTCTCCATGCACGAACACCCCAACTCTAAAACAGATTATAGACTCCCTTGGAATATGGGCGTGAATAGAGCCACGTCACCACGACAGAGGATGTCGCCGCCAACGATGTCCAATGGATTCATCAAAACAACCAACGGTAATCCCCCGTCAATCGATGGTGCACTCAACTCAACCGATGAAATCAACTTTTTATCGTCGGCCGCTGATTCGGAATATGCTATTTTGGGTAACATCATCGACCAATCCTTGTTCCAAAATTCAAACCCGGCAAATAATACATCCAGGACCAACAGCACCTCAACAAATGGCCATGGCCAGAAGTACTTGAGCCCAGCTTTGAGTGCCAATTCCGATGATTTGGAATATCTCAATTACCAACCGTTGATGACCCAGAATAGTAGCACCAGTACCACCTCTCCGCTGGTAATTGGTGCTAGTCATCATAATTCCAGCGATGAACGCTCCAATTCCGATCTCTCCTTGAATAAAAGTGGCCTCGACAGCCCGTTTCTCAAGCCTTTGCTACCGATTGACATGAGGATAAGAAATGACACAAAGCTTAAGAATGCCCACTTTCCGAGAAATATAATGAATGATACAAAAACTAACGAAAATATCGGAGGACTCCAAGTCGAAAGAGAAAACGAAAAGGAAAAGGAGTTGGAAAACGAGAACGGGAACGGGAACGAAATGGAAAAGGCAAAACAAAACACACACAACGAACGAATCGAAAATCATGAACCGAAAAACGACAATGTTGGCGTTAGGCTGAAGTATTCTGATTTGTATCCTGATCAACCACATTGTGATACAGCCACAAATCAGTACTTTATTGGAACGATGTCCACAATAGACGGCATCAAAACCCACACGTTTCCAGAGGTTGTCAAGCAAATTTCAAAGTTTAAAAGGGAACACCCGAAAAAGTTTAGAGAAAGGAATAAACGGAGTGCAATTTCTTTCAGTATTGGAATCACAGATGATTCAAATCCTGAGATTGAAAACTCGGAATCTCCTGACGGCAAAAAGGATGCCATTGAAACCTTGAGTGAGAGTAGTGCACGTTGTGGGTTGCTATATCATGAGCCGAGTGAAATCTACGAAAAGGTCAAATCTCCGTTTACATATGTTAAACCGTATCATGAATTAAATCTATACCTAAAGTCAAGATTCACGAAGCAAGATTTGGTCCATGTGTCCAAGAGTATTGCGGAATATAGGCCATCTTTCATTGCAGGTATGATCAAGCTCAAGGAGGATGATCTAATTTTTGCCGAGCAGTGTTTTCAACGTACGTTACTTGAGTATGATTCGTATATTGGTATCAGCGGTACTCCAACGCTTGTTTGGAGACGAACGTCCCAAATTGCGTATGTTGGTGATGAGTTCTGTGTATTGACAGGATGGTCGAAGGATGATCTGTTGACGAAATCCACCTTTGCGGTTGAAATAATGGACGACAAAAGCTGTGTTGAATATTTCAAGATATTTTCCAAGATTGCATTTGGAGACATGTCTGGCGACACGATGACGGAGTGTACATTGCTCACGCCCAAGGGTGAAAATATTCGTACCAGTTGCACATGGACGTTGAAACGTGATGTGTTCGGTATACCGATGATGATCATAGCTACATTTTTACCCATTCTTACTTAGAATCCCTTGTACACATATTTGTAATGGGTTTGTCTACAGATGACATTCCACGTTCCGTTTACCTTCATATTGATGTTGATAAGATATCCACATTTATATTGATATTTATATCTATATACTAGAGAACGAGAGGAAGCGCATTGGCTTCCTCATTGCGACAAAATGCTTTTAACGAACTCTGCATAGTCGACAGAATTCTCGTCGGTGATTGTGACATTCTTCAGTAATTCATCGACCTCATCATCGGTCAGCTTTTCACCGATTGTTGTCAGGATGTATTTGAGTTCTCCAACGCCGATGAAACCGGTCAAATTTTTGTCGAAAATTTGGAAGGCCTTGATATAATCTTCGGGTTTACCCAATGGCTTGAAGCCCCCTTCTCTGTTGACAATTGTCTTGAATTCCTCGTAGTCTATTTCGTTGCCCGATATGGTGTCTTGGATGTTGGAGATTTCTTTAAGTGATGGGTTTTGACCTACTGCACGTAGCAAGTCTCCCAGGCCTGCAGTGGGAACTTTTCCCGTGGCTGCCTTATCAAAGAGCGCAAAGGCGTCTTTCAATGTACGTTCATCTGCCATTGTGTTTACTTGTGGTAGATTTGGATATGCTTGGGTGAAGCCCTGAGGAGAACGGAGCAATTCCAAACACAGATCAGACCCCCCTCTCCATAAGAGACACGTATTGGCCTCATATACTGTTGTGTCTATCTTGTTTTGTTTTTTGATCCTTCTACAAACGCACACACCAATTTTGTGTTTCTATATGAAGAAAAAAAGGAAATTTTGAGATTTTCTGAATTTTTCTTTTTTTTATTTTTTTATTTTTTTATTTTTTTATTTTTTTATTTTTTTATTTTTACAATTTTTCAATTAAAATTCCAAAAAAAAAAAATTATCTATATTAAGAAAGCTATGAATTTTCTCAGATTTTTCAGTTAATATCTATAAACATATAAATATATATATATATATATATATATCAATACATGATTGAAACTAAAATAGATATATAGATAAATATATTTCCTTAGTTATTATCATTTATATTATTATTATTATTATTACTACTACTACTACTATTCTATCTATATTAGAACTTGCAATTAATTCATACTAGCAAAGGACAATCAGAAGGGAACTGAATTTGAGTTTTGGAAGGATTTTCTTTTACTTTTTTTTTTATTTACGTTTTTTATTTTTTGTCTACTTATACAAGGAGATAAATAGAATAGAATAGATAATACAGCAGAGTAGAACATCCCATAACTTTGGATATATAGACAGGATACATAAAATGGTTGAACCAGCATGGAAGAGATTGGGATTGAAGGTGAAGGCTGTTGTCAGTCATGATCCATTGGCAATAGTTACCGAAAGACAGGATGTCGGGGACTCCAAAACCGTGGGAAAAAAGAGTCAAGGAGAGAAGAAAGAGGCCAAGGTGAACAAAACCAAGAGGAAGGCCGAAAGTACACTGGAAAAGGGCGACGACGGGAAAAAGGGTCTGGAGAAGAAGCGGGCCAAACGGGTGAAAGTGCCCAAGGCGGAACGTAAGCCAACCAACGTGGTGAAGGACCAACTACAGTATATGATTGATTTCAGCAATGACAGAGAAAAATGGAAGTTTTCCAAACAGAAACAGAACTGGATCATCAAAAATATAAGGAACATACCTGAAGAATACGAAGAGCAGCTGTTCAAGTACCTGGAGAGTGTGCAGGGTGGGTCACGTGATCGGATTGCCAGTGAGATGAAGGTGGTTGTGGAAGAGTGGAATACAATGGTGCAGGATGCTGAGAAACAGATGGAGAAGGATCTTGAAAAGGGCGAAAAGGGGGCGGTGGTGCAAGAAGAAGAAGAAAAAGCAGAAGACGAGGATGGACGTGGTGGTGATGACGGAGAAAGAAAGACCAAGGAATCGAAGAAATCGAAGAAATCCAAAGATACAAAGGAAACAAAGGAGTCTAGTAAGACTCCAGTTGATTATGACTATGCAATCCGTGCACGGACAATTGTGAAGCTGTTGAGCGGAGAAGACCTTGTGATGTCTGGAGTGGTGGAGGACAAGGAACCGGTTGTCAATTTTGTAGAGGAGAGTGTAAATATCTAAGAGGATGTATAGAAGAGGAAAAGGAAGCTTTGATTCGACTCCCTGTGTTTCGACTCCAACTGTTTGGATTCAACTCCATGTATTTGGATTCAACTCCATGTATTTGGATTCGACTCCACGTGTGTCAACTCCATGTATTTGGATTCAACTCCACGTGTGTCAACTCCACGTGTCAACCCCAGCTGTTTGGTTTCAACTCCAGCTGTTTCGTTGTGTGTTGTCCGAACTCCGTTCTCGATCACGTGATCTCGTGTCTATTTCGGCTTTTTTCTATTTTGGTCTTCTTTTTCGGATGTGGCCGATCAAAAAATTCTGTTTTTGTTCTTTTTGTAATTTTCCTCGACTTTTTTTTTCTATAAGAGATAATTGAATTTTACAATCGGTAAAAAACCAAAAAAAGAAAAAAAGGGAAGAAGAGGAAAAAGAGGGAAAAAGACAGAAGAAGTAAAAAAAAAAAAAAGACAGCAACTCCTTAATCTTTGGATTTATCCTTGTTGTTGTGAATGATGTTATCATTGATAGAATCGACTTGATCAATGGGTTTGTGAAGTCGAGGTTGGAATCAGTATGCCATCATTCACGAAGTTGTTCTCTTCACTTTCTTCCAAAAAGACAAATTCCAATAGTCCATTACAACCAGCAGCAACCAACACAGCATCATCTCTGAGTTATGACGAGTATCACACACCACAGTGTAACAAACCGGATCCAAATCGCCCAATTCTGATCACAGTGGCGGTGGAGTCTCCACCCTTGATGCTGTTTGGCCCGCCTTCGACATCCAGTGGCGCCTTCTTTTCGGGTACCTTCATCTTGGACATTTTCTTGAATAAACAGCACAATGCGGGTGCCAAAAATGAGCCTTCTCTGGAACCAATGATGTCCGTCTCTCAACTCTCGGTGGACCAGATAAAAGACAACTACATCATAATGAAAAACGTCACCTTGTATTTCATCCAAACCGTTCGGTACGGCAAGCCGTTTGTGCCAAATTCGGCAACACTGAATGGCTGTGGTGACTGCAACAAAAAGATAACTGAATTGGCTCGTTGGGAAATACTGGGTAAAAAAACAGCCTTTGCCAAAGGCTCGTCCCATTCTTGTCCCTTCAGTTATATACTCCCAGGCTCGCTGCCCCCATCTACTAGTCTGTCAAACACAAATACCACCATCAACTATGAATTGATTTGCAAAGCAACTTACATCGACCCTGTTTCAAAGAAGGAAAAATTGGTCAATTTATCCCAACCTCTCAAAATCTACCGCTCAATATTGCGTGAACAGGATAGAAACTCAACAAGGGTGTTCCCCCCAACAGATGTCACAGCAACGGCAGTCATTCCTAACGTTATATATCCAAGATCCACGTTCCCGGTCGAAATTCGAATGGATCATGTTGCCACTCCAAGGAGACGGTGGAGAATGCGTAAACTGAATTGGAGACTGGAAGAGTGCGTCTGTGTGAAAACAAACCATTGTTCCAATCACAACGACAAATTCAAAGAAGTCTACAACCTAACGAAAAAGCAAAAAAAATCAGCAAGGATAAGCAAAAATAGCGGTGGAGCTGGGCATGCAAATCTTAACTACTATTTTGAAACCCCGAAAAATCAACTGAACAACAATAATAATAGTATACCGAACCCTGATATTCTCGATGTTCATCCTGACGACGACCGTGCCATTAATCCATCAAATGCATCAGCTAATAATAATGGTAGCACTAGTGGCAGTGGTGTTGGTACAGTGAATAACACGTTGGCACCTGCCGCTTCAAACTGGTCGGTTTCAACAACTTCCCCTGTGGTATCACGTAATAACAATAACACCAATCCTAACTCGCTCGATCAAGTTTTATCGGATGCCAATGTTGTCCCTACGCTTTCGTCTTCAGATCAACATATTGCACCACTATCCAGCCAAAATGGAAGTGTCTTGTCCCCAGTTTCTTCTTCAACGTCGAAAGAGAATGAAATGTTCATTGAGGAAATAAGAACTATTTCCTCGGGAGAATTAAAATCTGGTTGGAAATCGGATTTTTCAGGCCATGGTAGAATTGAGTTGGTTGTTGAAGTCTCATTGATGAATTTGATTTCAATGGGCTTGAGTAATACAATTGCTTACAAATCTTCGATTAATTCACAGACTTGTAATAAAGAGTTCAATACTTACGATAACGGAGATTCAGGCTGTAATTGTTCCATTGATGTTGATGATCCTGAATTGGGTATTTATGTGTCACATAACTTGATTATTGAATTGGTTGTGGCCGAGGAACTGATGCAATCAACCTTGGCCGGCTCGAACCAGGCTATACTTTCCGCCAGATCAAACACAACTCATGTTTCTGCAAATTCCACTGCGGCAATTGCCACAGGTAACATATCACAGTCACGAATGAGGCCATCACATTCCGGGGCTAACACGGGCACCCGTTCATCGTCCAATCAGCAACGTCAAGAACGCCAAGAGCGTAGGACAACATTATCGGAAAGTGATTTCCCCGATGATAAAGTTGGTCCAGATTCTTTGGGTGGAAATAAATCAGACGCAAATAATCATTTGCAAGGTCTTCCAACTGGTGTTGCACGTGTTTTGCGTATGCAATTTAAGGTGATATTATGTGAACGTTCAGGTATGGGTGTGGCCTGGAGTGACGAAGTTCCACCGACTTATCACTCGGTCGGCGCTTTATCACCACCAACATATGCACAGGCAGAGCACGATTCTGGACCAGCAATCCAAGATTTGGTTGTTCCTCTTGAAGGTAACAATACGCCCAACTTGAATGTTTCTGATTTAGGACTAGAAGATCTCAGAATTTGATTCATCTCCACAAAGAAAGAATAATGTTGTTTACTCTAATTAGACATTGGTTATAAATATACCTTTTTCTTTGTGATGATCTGGGTAATGATAATATAAATAGCATAAATATTATAGATAATGATTTAGATAATAATAAACAGATTTTGGGAGGAAACAAGTTAACGTCGTTGTTTATTGTATCTGTCTCTATTGTGAGAATCTCTTGGCTGAGACCAGTACTCTCTTTTTGGGTCATAATTATCGTGTTTCTTCAAGCCATCATTGTCGTTATTTCTAGGTCTATTTCGGCTCTTGTGTATTTCCCTTTCATCAAACAAATCAAGTGCTCTCTTCTTAGGATTTGCAGCCGGTTTGGCGTCTGGACGTTTTGATTTTCCCGTATCTGTACTCTGTTTGGGTCTATTTATCATTGATGCCAGGGATTGGAAACTGACACCACCATCTTTATTAATATACACAACTGTTCCTGAGTTGGTGCAGTAAACGCCGCAGCCACCGTTGTATGTTGGGTACAAATCCTTGATTTCAAACGCTTTTTCGGTCTTGCCATCTTCGATTTGAACGGCGTATGAAAACTCATTCAAATATGTGACCACGGCGATATTTCTGGGTCCTAGCGAGACGGACAGAACCGGGAGGTCCACGTCAATGAAGTCTGCCAAGACGCACGTCATGGTAGTAGGATCTACGAGGAAGATGTTTCCATCTCTTGTTCCCACTAACAGTTCAGGCCGCAGGTTTGGTTTGGCCGTTCTGGAAGCCGCATCTGGGGAGAGGCCAGAGTAGCAGATCGAGCTGATGGGTGACGAGGAGATATTGTAGGATCTGAGCAACGAAAGCGAAGCGGCGCTGTCGTCAGCGGTGTTGAGCCCGAACACACGCAACTGGCCATCTGTTGCACCTGCTACTATATAGCTGGACGATCCCGAGCTCCAGGCCATATCCTCGATACCGCTTTCTGTTTCCACTGAGCTGACCAGGGAGTAGTTGTTTTCGGAATCAAAGACGAACAACTCGTAGGCGGGCAGAGAGGACGATTGGCGATATGATTTGGCGTGCACCGCCAGGTACTTGCCGCATGGCGAGTACTTCATGCCCCAGGGATAAACCGACGCCGGTTCCTCTGTGTCCAGCTCGATGGTGAGCGGCGTGGAGACGATGGCTCGGGAGTAGTGTGTGTAGAGCGTCAAGGATATCTTCTTCTGTTTGGATGGGGCCGACGATTGGGCGGACAATGCGTCCTTTGTGGGTGTACCTGTGCCGGGCGCCGTTTTCGACGCTACTGCCATCACCACCGGGAGGGTGGGGTGTGTGCAGAGTGCATCTATTGCCGAAACTCTCACCGACAGAGCCTCCTGTGCTGGCACTGAATTGCTGTGACTTTTGGGGCTGAGCCTGTACACTGTCAGGCTTTCTTTCGTCCCGTTGTAGTGCACCACCCTGCACGAGTCCTGCGATATTCCCAGCAGCTGTTTCATTGCCGATGGCACTTGTCGACGTGGCACCAGGACAGGACAACTGGTTGGCTCATCCGTCCTCCTCTTCTTCGTTGATGCAAATTCATGAAGGCAACGAAGCCAAAAATGGCAAAAAATGAGAAAATCGCAAAATTGCGCATGTTGAAAACATACGTGTTCTTTTGATCCTCCAAACACGAGAACATGTTTGGATTGTTCTTGTCAAAGGATGTTCTGAAGAAGATAACGATATCCAGAGCTACTATCATCTCGAGATTCGTATACATGTATATATAAGTACATATCCATTTGATTTTTTGTCTGTATACATCACACAATGGTAAGTTATTGTTGTTCGGATACGGTGATTTTTTTTTTTTTTTTTTGAAAAAGGAAACAATAATCTGTAGATGTCTCCAATTGATTGACCAAATACTAACATAAAAGCCGAACGAAATGGTTAGCGAGATCGATCCGACAGGCTGTCCAAACATTTCACCAAAGAAGAGCCAACGAAAAGTTTGCCAACGGTATCAAGAAAGTCAGAACCGGAGAGAAACAAAAAACCAAGAAGGACGTGAACCAAAAGAGTGTCAACATTCCCAAATGGATTGTGGGTCTTCTCTGTTTCCTTCTGATCGGTAGTGGGCTTCTGGAACTCCTGAGAATCTTCTTCTGATGGTCTCCGGGGTTGACCGGCCAATCAGTATATAGCGATATATCCATACGGGAATCGGCGGCTCCGCCACAGTTGGGCAAGAGTCGTGTCGTCCCCCCTCTACTTATACGTTTTGTAATATTTTAACAACATCTAGTCAAACATAATCCCGGCCATTGTTCGACTCTTGGAAGGTCGGAAACACATCGACAGAAATCGTATAAAAAAGGCCTTCACTGGAAGGAAAAACGGGAAATCCTCACCAAATGAAGGAAAAGCTGTTGAAATACATGAATTTTTGCATCTGTCTCTTTTTTTGCCTTCCGTCCTCTGTTTGTTCTTCTCAAAGAAGAAACAGTTGACGGATTGGCTTCGCATCAGGGTCCGTGTGGAGAAACAAACAACAAACATGGAACCGGCAGATTATCAGCAGCTGTTAACTCTCCCAATACCGGTGTTCCCACCCTTCAAACTTCGTTCTTCGTTGATCGATAAAGACCCAGTTATCTGGGAATATCTGCTGGCGGATTACATCGAGTTGTTCAAGAAACTGCTGGCGTTGGTGCCCTACTCGAAGCCTAGAAAGCATCAGAAAATCGAAAATCCCCCGCCATTCGTTCTGTCGCCAAAGACCATCAATCAGCTGCATTCGTTTTTGCAGACCTTTCTGCATGAGTCATCGTTGGAATCCAGCCAAGTCTTCTCTTTGGGGGCAATCAACCCAAATATCAGACAGAACCAACATATTCTGAAACTGGCGGTGTTCTCATACATCAAGTCGACAAATCTGGTGAATTTGAAGCTTGCTGGGGCGTCGGTGTGGGAATTCTGTAAGGTGTATGTTACAATGGCAGATAAATATTCCACTCAGGGTATAAACCAGGCACTGGTTACCATCCCAGTTGTAAGGAAGCTGGTTCAGGGCACCATCAAATCCAATTACACAACCAAAAGTGACGATGTCAGCCTGATTCGTTCCTTGCAAGATTATCTTGGCAAGCTGATTGCAAGTGGTAAATGGAAACAAGATGACTCTGAAATTCTGTATCTATTGCTCGGACAACGGACAAAGAAAAGTTTGGCATCGGACACCAAAAATAACGACAATAGAAAAAATTATAAAAATGTCAAACTTGCATCCAGATCGAACGATGGTAACGGCTTGGAGTTTGCAGAGAGTTTTGTCAATAAACATTGGATTGAGATTTTGCAGGAGTTATATGCCGGTGGTAAGGGTATCAACTCAAAACATGCCCTCCAGATTATGATATTGTCATTATGTTCTCTTACTAGCACAAAGTTGACAAGATTGCTGAAGGATCAACTTGAAATTGATAGTTTGTTGACCTTGAAAAAATTCAACCCTTTACTTTCATGTGTTCTTTTGTCAAAAACCTTCAATGATATGAACCCAGATCTGAAGGAGATGCTCCGAGCTTTGCTGATCAAGCCGAAAATAATGAAACATGAAAGTGTAAAGAGGAGTGACACGCCGAGGAGTTTCGATGGCAACAATATTCAAGGTGTTTTGGATATGTTCCCACAACTAAGTGTTGGCCAAGTCAAAACGCTACTTGTTAAAAACGACGATAATGTCGAGCACATCATTAATCAAATATTGGAAATGAACATAGACGATATCTCCTTAATAGAGGACT
This sequence comes from Pichia occidentalis, assembly GCA_030142935.1. NCBI lineage: Eukaryota > Fungi > Ascomycota > Pichiomycetes > Pichiales > Pichiaceae > Pichia > Pichia occidentalis. Next base: position 356,097 of record JANQBI010000005.1, on the reverse strand, counting down.
ATGACCAGAAATTGGCGGAGAGAAAGACAAAGAAACAGATAAAGAAACAAAAACCGAAGAATGTGTTTGAGTTTCAAATGGACGAAAACAAAGTCTTTACTGTTCAGATGGGTAAAAAAGAAGCAGAAGTTGATATTGAGGATGCGGATGATGATTTCCGCAAGAAAAATCTTGAAAGAGCCCTGGCACTACTGTACGAACAAGATGAAGATGAACCGGACGATACGTATATTGAGAACGAGACAATTTCGGGAAGATTATCGGTTGAAGAGGATGAAGACACGGTAAGGGAAAATAGCAAATTGGACAAAAAGCTTTTGGATATTGAGTCCAAGTTATTTGGTATTTATTCTTCGGCGCCTGACAAACTTTTGAGGATGGACAGGAATTCACAATTCCGACATGCCCTGAAAAAGGAAACGGGCTGGACAGATGAGCAGATTGAAGGTTGGGCCAGAATGTTACAAAAGAGTCCGAGAAGGTTCCGTATGCTTGAGGAGAGGCTCGTCTATGTTGATGGTTCGTTGAATAAATCAGGTAAAAAATCGACAAAATGGGCAAATACAAAGAATACTGATGACGATGCGGACGGTGACCGTGGCGATGGTCGTAGAAGCCACGATCGTAATCGTCATGAAACGGACAAACGTAGAGGCGGAAAGCCAGCCCTCGATCCATCTGCCAGTATTGTTCCATCACCTGTCTCTAAGAATAATGGCAATTTCAAGGCTTATATGGATAAGAAGAAAAAGAAGGCGGCCAACAAGAAAAATGCTGAAAGAAAGCAGAAGTAAGGAAGTCGGAGGTTTTTTCCTGTGTTTATTTGCTCTTTGTCCGGATATGATATGGCAAGTCTCATTGGTATTTTTGCATCGACATCACTGTCGAAAAGAAAAACTGCAATGTTTTTGTGGATTAGATTCTGTAGGCAATTTTACAAACTTATGTACAAACCAATTGCTGATTCACTAATTTTCATATCTTTCTGTCTTCAGAGAGTTGTAGTATTAGAGATAAGAGATATCAGATGAAGTGGGAGCTGTGCATCCACCGTAGTATTTGAGTCAGACAGAAATGTTTGGTGCCAAACTTGATGATTCTCGAAAGGCATAATAAAGCAATTGCCCAAAACAACGAATCTGGCTTCTGACGTGTACCTCGAAGTAGAGTCATCAGAGGTTATCTGCATCGAAGACTTTCCAGGTCTGCGTTAATTTGTGAAAAATGGATATCAGATTTGACGCTCCGATCAAAGAGCGAAGCAAAGCTACACATTAAAACGAGAGAATAAATATTACATTTAACAACATGTAGTTAGACAACATGTTTTCAGACAACACATACACCAAAAGGACATGGTGATATAACCAGTGAAGAGGAGTAGAGCAAGATGGAGCAAATTAGGACCATCAAAGGACTGGGTTTTGAAAAGCCAAACACGTTTCCCAATGTTGAACTTATTTCGTATGAGCCCTATGCACTGAGACCCAGTGACGTCGATATTAAAATTATTGCATGTGGAGTTTGTGGAGCTGATACACACTTCACAAGGGGCGATTGGGGAGGACCACATTTGCCTATTATTCCAGGCCACGAGATTGTTGGCATAGTCGTCAACAAAGGAGCTGAGGTGACGGACGACTGTATCAAACTAGGAGACCGGGTGGGAGTTGGTGCCGGCTGCGATTCCTGTGGGACCTGTTTCCGGTGTAAGAACCACCATGAGAACAACTGCCGGGAGAGCGTCTTGACCTATGGCAACCACGTTTCTCTGCCAAGTCGCCAAGGCGGGTATGCGTCCCATATTCGGGTCAATTCGAAGTTTGCATTCAAGATCCCCGACAACATCAGAACGGAACATGCAGCGCCGTTGCTGTGTGGCGGTATCACCAGTCTGAGTCCACTACTGGCGACCGGCGTGAAAAAGGACACCGAAGTTGCCATTGTCGGGATCGGTGGTATTGGGCATATGGGTATTATGTTTGCACGAGCTCTGGGCGCCAATGTCACTGCCATTTCCGGGTCAAATTCGAAAAGGGAGTTGGCGTTGGAATTGGGGGCTAGTAGGTTCATTTCCACGATCGACGATCCGCTATATTTTGAAAAGAACCACGATGCGTTTGATGTGATTGTGCATACCGGCGCCTTCATCAGCAACAAGACCATTGCTGAGCTGACTCAGATGTTGAGGCCAAATGGCAATCTGCAGCTGATTACTGGACCTGACTTGAACGACAACGATTTAAATTTAAACGTTTTCAGTCTGATTGCAAACAATGCCAAAATCGGCGGTGTGGCCTGTGGATCACCTGATCAGATCAGATACATGTTGGATTTGGTTTCCAAGAATAACATAGTTCCTCTGGTTGAAACTTTAGATATCTGTGAGGATAACGTGAAGAGTGCCTGGGACAGACTTGAGAAAAGTGACGTTAAATTTAGATTTGTTCTTACAGGCTATGATACTTTCTTTAAAGAGTAAATAAAATGTTAAATTTGTAATCTCTAGCTTGCAGCCAAAGAAGATGATGATGAAATAGCAGAAAAAAGGAGTTGTAGATCTAGATGGAGGAAAGGCAGGTGGGACAGAAAAAGAGACATGCATCTGTCACATCATGGCTGTTGTGGCCAGAAGTTTCAAGTTGGTAACTGTCTATACCTGCTAAACGATCCACTTTCAACAAATTCCGATATAGTGTAACGGCTATCATGGTCCGCTTTCACCGGGCAGACCCGGGTTCGACTCCCGGTATCGGAACTTCTTAAGCCTGGTTAGCTCAATCGGTAGAGCGTTTGACTCTTAAGATTTCTTCTAATAAGAAGTGCAATCAAAAGGCTGCGGGTTCGAGCCCCGCATCGGGCTTAATTTTTTATATTTTGTTTCCACAGCTTTGTGTTAGATGAACATGGCAAGTCTCTGTTTATCATCAATAATTTTTTGTTTCTATCTAGATCTTGAATTTGCAACCAAGATGTGGTATGTTCTATATAGATACCGAGCTCTATATAGGTATAAATAAATAAATTTCTTCCAAAAAGGAAATGCCAGGGAATTTTGCTCCTAAAATTGGGATTTGGACCTAGCTTTTGTCCCCAAAGCTGCGGATTGAATCTAGATTCTGTTCTGATATCCGGAGGTGTGATTATCCGATGAGACCTGGGGCACCCAGTTCATCTCAAAGGCGTCATCGTCATCGTCATCATCCTCTTCATCCTGTTGATGGATGTGACTTTTGGCAGCATTATCGACATGTGCGATGGTTCCCTTATGAACCAGGCCTGCCCCGTTGTTGAAGACGGCGGAGTTGGACATCTGGAGGGTTGTGCTGGATCCTTTATTGGAGTGCGAGTTGTAGAGATTGCTCAAGGAAGGAATGTTGGACAGCTTGCCATTGGATGGAGACTGTTGCAAGGTTTCGACTGGGTCTTGTGGCATGGTATCGATTGTCGGACTTCTGCCTATGAATTGCACGGGTGGAACGAACGCTGGAGACCGGACCGTTGGGAAGGAGGGCAAAGAGATGGAGAGAGAGAGAAGAAAGGCAGAGGCAGAGGCAGCTACTTATAGGGTGGAGAGCCGTCGTCGGGGCGGAAAAACCGCCACCGCCACAGAACAGTGGTCTTTGGGGGCACTACTGGGGTATAATCCAATGCAACAATAGGATTCCGTGCTGGTGAAAAGGCACAGGGAATTAGTTTCATCATCTCCCGCTATACACACCTCCAGCCGATGACCGCCAGATGAGAGGGGTGTCTCTGAAAATGGAAGCCGAGCGCCGGACATAAAGAAAAAGGTGGCGAGTGAGGGGGTGACGGAGTATGGCTCCGGATAAGGCGGGTGCGGACGTGGCTGAAAACGGGTCAATGGATGACCGTGGACAGGACAATCGCAGAGATGGGCAATTAGGTTTGACGTTACGTGTTCGGCTGGCTAGACGATGGGACACTCAGGTGCCAATTTTCATTGACGCAAGCCGGGGTTCAATCATGTGAAGCTGTACATTAAATTAGGGGGAATACATAAATGGTTGGATATGTATATCTATATATAGAGACGTATCTGTCTATCTATCTAGAATCGAGAAGCAAGAGAAAAAAAAACTAGAGAATATGAAGGGATGTGTCGAACATCCTTAGAAAACCTCCCTACTATGGGGAAACGGAAAATGGATATTAAATGAAGGGAGAAAAAAAGCCTGGCCCAGATGCTGGTAGTAAACCAAAAAAAAGAGGAAAATGAATGTAGACGGGGAGAAGCCCCCGAAGGTCGGAAAAGGTACATCCGACAGAGGAATCAACGCTCGCCAGTTACATCTGGTTGTGTCCGTAAACATTGACCGAGTCGTAGTTGTCACAGCAGACGGTTGGGATGAAGTTGTAGAATTGTTCATCTTCCGAGTTGTTTGCATCGTCATCTTCATCCTGGTAGCTGATGGTTTTGTTCAAGGCAAAGCCCAGACCGGCAATGTCTGCCGGTTCCTCGGTGATGGAGACCTTGCGTTCTCTGTCGATGATGACAAGGTGGTCTTCTTTGTTTGCAAGTGGGGCGTTGTTGTTGAGGACAATAGACATCGTTGTATGTGTGTAGGGCTAGGTTGGTTGGTTGGTTGTATTTGTGTTATAGAACAGTATATGCACCCACCAATGCTAACCAAACACACCATCCACGATGAAGCCAAACCAAAAACAAGGAAGAACCTTTGCTTTATATATGAAAAAACCAGACTTGATCAGCTAGATAACATGATTATTGAGCGGTTTCGGGAATACCCACTCGGACCCAAACGCAATCTTGAATTGCTAGAATCTTCAATAACCCCACAACAGTCCGAAATCAACAATAGATTGTGGATATCAGTCCATCCGGACATACGGTTTGCGCTCGCCAATCATCACATGAGTCACCTACCGAATGTGACATCGATTTAGCGAATTTCCAGACTAGCGCAAAAGTTTAAAGTGTGCACGATTGAATCATTCTGGATAAACGGAGTTTGTTTCCAAAGCTTGGAAGAGAAAAAGAAAAAAGCCTTTTACTGCCAAAAAGGCGAAAATTAAAAAGGTGATTGCTGTAGTCTACATTTTCGTCCACAACTCTAATGTGGCGGAAACGGAACAACGGCTTCGCAATTTATGGGCCAATGGCCGGAAGACTGCTGGAACGAAACCTATTTCCATTTTAGGTAAGACGAAAAAATAGCAAGGTAGAAAAAAATGGAAAAATAGTAATATAGACCTTGCAATTTCGATCTCGGCTTTGTATATTATTAGAAAGGAGATGCTGAAAGGTCCAAAAAATGCGCAAGCCCGGAATCGAACCAGGGGCTCAACGATGGCAACGTTGAATTTTACCACTAAACCACTTGCGCCTTTCGGTGATGACTTTCGTGACAGCATCCACTCTATTCTTATATGTCGCGAGCTCAGCATTTTTGTTTTACGTAATGCTTGTAAATCTCAAGATCCTTTACTTTTCAACGGTTGGGGCTATGGCTCAATGGTAGAGCTTTCGACTCCAAATCGAAAGGTTGCAGGTTCGATTCCTGTTGGCCTCAAACCACTTATTTTTTTTCCACTCATTCTCTTGTCACGTTTCTATACACATACAAAATAAATAACGTATATCCACAACATATCGGTTTCTGTCTCTTTGAAAAGTTCACATGTTAGTTCGTTGATAGTAAATTTCCTGAAACCAAAAAAACACCAATGCCTTTTTCCTGTCTTCAATAGAACACATCGGCAAGGACACTATTTTTTATGTTTATGTGGTATAGACACCACAATAATAAGAGTGGGAAAAAAAAGAAGGGGTCAACTGGGAATTGAACCCAGGGCCTCTCGCACCCAAAGCGAGAATCATACCACTAGACCATTAACCCCTCGAAAAGCGACCAGAGTGAGGGTTGAACTCACGATCTTGCGATTAACAGTCGCACGCCTTAACCAACTTGGCCATCCAGTCTTCGATGTGTTTGCATTTACATTTCTGCTCCTTCTTTCAAGTTTTGCAACAGCAATATTGTATTGTAAGGAAATGAAAGACCGAATATGGTGTCAGATGTGTCGGATCTCTGGAGTCTTAGAGTCCTTCCAACCCCCTGCTACCGTCTCTACTCATTTCCAATTCTCAGTATCGTTTTCACTGTTTTGTTCTTTTCTTATTATTTTTTTTTGTTTGCAATCCGTTCCAAAATTATTGGCATCTTGTTCAGCGGTCTTTTTTCTTTTTACCTTCCCATTCTTATCTCTTCCATTCTATACAACCTTTTTCCAACCTTGCTCTATTCTAAAGTTTTCTTACCATCATCCTTCGATTCTCTACACAACTAGCCATTTCCAATAGCTATTTTACTTTAACTAAACCAGAAAATCCCCCTTCGATAAAAATGTATTTTTTCTAAATTTATAACTTAAAGCAATACCGTTTAATTATCCCGTCTAATTACAAGCGCAAGTGGTTTAGTGGTAAAATTCAACGTTGCCATCGTTGAGCCCCTGGTTCGATTCCGGGCTTGCGCATTTCTTTTTTGTTTAGTGATATCCTTTCTTTTTACCTCATAAGATATGCATATTACGATCGATTTTGTCGGTGCCAAGATTCGAATCGATAAGCTCCATCCTATACGCCGATTCTGCCTCTATGGATGCACATGGAGTAGAAAAAGGCTCTACCGAGTTTTTGAAATCTATATAATTAAACAGCTCTATAGATATAGATTGGAATGAAAACTAGGCCAAGGTTAACTTTCTTCTCTTTCTTCTCTGTGTTATGTTTGATTCCAACTTACTCCACAACTCGTCATCATCGTCATCACTCTCAATTTGCTGTTCCACCTTCTCCTCCTTCTCTTCCTTTCTTCTGATATGGTTCAAGGCCTTGTCGCCAATGATGGAGGATTTGTTCCGTCTTAGAGTCTCGTCATCTGAAACAATGACAAGCGCATTGCACTGCGATCCAATAAACACCTTGACAATGCATTCTCTCGTTTCGTTGTTGTAGGCACGCACGTAACGGTCAGAGCCAGCAGTGCCCAGTATGGAGTCTTTGAAGTTGTACAGCGATTGCGTTGAACCAATATGTCCCTTAAACTGACATATTTGGGCACCGGTGGCCGGATCGACCTTGACGACCATCCCACTGTTGTCACAGACAATCAACTTATCATTCAACCAAATGGACTTCGTTATTGGCGCCTTCTTCGGCAAGATCAAGACCGACGATCTCGGCTTGCGGCCCACTGAGGAGTCATAGTATCTCAAGTCCCCCCAGGCGGTGAAGGTATATATTTTCAGCACTTCTGGTGTACTTGTCTTGTCGAACAAAATGTTCTTGATATGGACTGGCACACGCAAATCAAGCTTGGTGTTAGACATGTTTTTCGCCCTGAATACAACCTCGGGCTTCCCCTTGCTGTTTTTCACCTCTGGCAATTTCACAACCCTCAGATCACTCTCTTTGCCACCATACGCCACGTAGTTGGCGTTTTCGGCTCCCGGATGTACTTGGAACGCCTCTATCACCTCATTGGCATTCAATGGGAGCTGGAACTCAACGGGCTTCTCCTCCAGCTTTTCTTCGGACTTCCAGAGGAAAACCCTGCCCCTATCACTGACCGCAACAACTCGATTGAGATCGTCTATGCTCAAGCCGACGAAGATTTCGCTTGAATTCGATGTCCGTTCAGGAATGACGTTCTTGTGCTGTTTGGCCAACGGCAGCAAATCTGTTTCCTCACCTTCCTTCCTCGTCTCCCCAAGGCGGGAGGTGTCATAGAGTTCAATAGCCCCATTCAAACGTGCCACCAGGATGTTACCCGACTCTTCTGATTTGACCAGGTGCACGACCTTGGATTTTCTGCTATTCTCCGTTGCGTGTGTGCTGGTGGATGCTGGATTTTCATTTGGATTGGTTTCATCTGTTGGTTTCGACGTATCCGTTCCATGTTGAGCGTTGATAACCTTTAACGCACCCGTATCTTCACACGCTGCAATTAGTCTCATCTGATTATATCCTGTACCGGGTTCTTCCTTCGGCTACCCCTTGAATAGAGGTCCAAGAGGGGGTCCACCTTTCTTTTGTTCTTTCAAAAGATGAAGCAAGAATTGAAAAATATCCAAATAGCAAAATAAAATTTTTTTTAACATGTAAAGAAACGAAAAAAAAAGAAAAAGTTGGAAAATGCGACATGTTTTCAGTTTTGTTGTTTTTTTCTGTATTTTGAATTGAATTTAGTTAAACAATCTACAACAGAACGGGGACAGGGAGTGAACAGCAGAGATATCCACTGGTTGGCCATCGAGGAAAGCCACCGGCTCATAGAAGAAGACCCAGTCGACAGAAATGATGACAGAGACGGAACCCAATGTGCGTTTTGAAGCTTTGCACTCTGCATTGTCGTACGCCCTGCAGAAGACACTCTCCAAAATAAGCCTGCGGACCTTTGTGTCTTGCTATCCGCAAATGGACCGCATGACCCTGGACTACGTCCGAAAACAAATTGTCAGCCTGTGGCAATCCCGGGCCGAGGAGGAGTTCCAAAAGATCTTCACCGAGAGAGGTCTGAAAGACAAGCTGAACGAGCTTGACGAGGTGATCCGTGACGCGGAGGCTCTCAGGGCCAGATGGACGCACGATGCCACGCTGAAGGAACGCCAGTGTCTCGACGTGACGGTGCTCACTCCGGAGGAGTTGGTCAGGGCCCGGACGGTGACGGACAAGAAGAAGATTTTGGAGAATCTACAAGAGATGCTGACGCCGCTGCAGGAGTCGAACCGGGAACTCCAGGCCCGACTGGCGGAGCTGACGCAGAACATCAACGAGGATCTGGCGGAGGTGTCGACGCTGGTCGAGGAGCTGGAGTTTTTGGATGACGACGACCGCCGCCAGGACGAGGAGGCATTCCGGGACCTTGTGGAATGGGCGGTGGCGGAGACGGTGTGAGACACGAGGCGGGCCAGCCGGTGCTGAAAGCGATGCGGACCCACCTGCGCTTGCTGCTGGCTGTTTGTTAGAGAAGAAGCACGGTACACAAAAGGTGAAGTGACAAAAGAAAACGAAACGGGAGAGGCGTGTGCCTACACGTGCGCACACGCACGGGCTGCACGGGCTGCACGGTAGACCACCACGGGCTCAGAGCGTGGCGGAGGTGAAGAAGCTGGGTTGGCCACCACGGGCTCAGAGCGTGGCGGAGGTGAAGAAGCTGAGGACGAAGGGAACGGAGAAGCTGGGTTGGCCAAACACCAGCTCGTCCCACGACACGCTGTTCACCGCCCCGCGGACCATGCTCTTGGTGTCCACAATGACAATGCCCTGTTTGCGCAGGTAGACGCCGATGAGATAGACGCCGATCGTGACGACAAAGAGAACCGTGCTCAGGCGGGACAACGTGTACCCGATGACAAGGCCGGCCATCGACCCCAGCGCCACCTCGTGGTAGTCCAGCCGCCCGCCGAAGGCGCCGTCGAAGCGTGGCCCGGTGTCGTCGTGGTAGATGTCTGCACCCAGGCTGCCGGTGTGTCCTGCTCCCGGGTCTGCATACCCGCCCTCGTTCCGAACGGGCGGGTGTGCCGCCACGTACAACGACGACACCCCGAGTATGCCCAGCCAGCCCAGCGCTGTGTTGGCGTGGCCGGCGCCTCTGCGCCTGGCGCCCGCCGAGCGGGAGCAGGACGCCATTCTTCTGCTGCCCTGGGACTGGACCAGGGAGCCAACCGTCCGCAGCGGGCCCATTTTGCCCGCCAGGCCTCCGGAAAACCCCAATCTGAACATATTCTGTAGCTGCGTATTGTATTGTAATGTGTGTGTATTTCGATGTCGAACCGACTGTCCACACCGGACATCCAGCCCTTTTCTCCTTCTGCTCACAAAGAAGAGCAACCACAGCACGAGAGACAATCAAACAATCAAACAGAGAAACAGGAAAGTCGCAGATGTGCCAAAAGAGCGACATGAATTTCGGGCGTGGCGATTTGCGCCCGTTGTTTGTGTGAGTATGTTGCAGAGGCAAATGGAGGCTTCTTTCTTGCGGCTGCTGTGGCGGGAGCAGGAGCAGGAGCAGGAGGCAGAGGAGGACAGGAGGACAGAAGACAAGCGATGAACACGATCAAGCCGTTCCCAACATCACACCAGGACCTCATTTTGGACGTGGCGTACGACTTCTACGGGAGGCAGCTGGCAACATGCAGTGCAGACCAGCACGTGAAGGTGTTTGATCTGGACGTGTCGACGACGTTCTGGGAGCCGAACGAGTCCTGGAGAGCGCACGACAGCGCCGTCGTGCGGGTGGGGTTTGCCCACCCGTCGTTTGGCCACCTGCTGCTCTCGGCGTCGTACGACCGGACGGTGAAGGTGTGGGAAGAGCAGTTTGAAGAGCCGCTGAACTCGGGCAGGCGGTGGGCCAGGGTGGCGACGCTGGCGGACTCGCACGGGCCGCTCTACGACGCGTGCTTCCTGCCAGCACACCTGGGCCTGCGGATCGCCACGATCGGGAGTGACGGGCGGCTGAGGATCTACGAGTCCACGGACCCGAGCGACCTCTCGCAGTGGACGGCCATCGAGGAGCTCTGCGTGCTGAAGAACCCCGTGGCCAGCCACCTGCAGAGCGACTTCAGCACGTCCTGGTGCCCCTCGAAGTTCGGCGTGGAGAAGTTCGTGGTGAGTGCGTTGGACCAGGCGTATCTCTACTACAAAAACGAAACGTCCAACAAGTTTGTCCAGGGCCTGCTGCTGCCCGAGCACAAGGGCCTGATCCGAAGCGTCTCGTGGGCCCCGACGATGGGCCGGAGCTACCACCTCGTTGCCACCGCCTGCAAGGACGGCTACGTGAGGATCTTCAAGGTGGAGGAGCACAGGGCGGCGGAGAACAGCGACGACCTCGTGTTCGACATCTCCCTCCTCAGCGCCTTCAACGACCACGTCGGCGAGGTGTGGAAGGTGAGCTGGAACTTGACAGGCACCATCCTGAGCAGCTGTGGCGACGATGGCTTGATCAGATTATACAAGGCCAACTACGCTAACAAATTCCAATGCATGAGCGTCATTGGCACCGAAGGACGTAACAAATAGATGGCCTGGACCGTGCTCTCTCTCTCTCTCTCTCTCTTCCACCGGGGCATAAGCGAGAGCCCATCTTTAGTATTTATTTATGTGTTGCAACTCACTGGGGCCCATGAAGAAGGATCGCTCCGGTCTGCTTCCAGTCGTACGTTTAGTACAGTTGGAAAACCAAAGCTTAAGCAACTGTCGGTGGCTAGATTATTACGAAACCTAAATAGCGTTATAAGAAAATCGAAGAATAAGAGAGTATCATCAAGAAGTTAACAGAAATCCACATTTCTTTTATTTTCTACAACTACTTTTTCAAGATTGTAATAACATCCTCGTCCTGCAGGTTGTGGGACAACCCGACATACTGATTCTGATGCTTGACACTGGTACCATAAACCAACGCAGACTTGAAGTCGTCCACCAAGGACTTGTGGATCTTCATACAGAAGTCTTCCACGGAACACTTGTCACCCTTCAGAACCACGGGGTCCGAGAAGTCGGGCAAGCGGCCCCTTGGCTTGGTGTAGACACGGACAAGGTTCAATCTATCCCACATGACCTCCAACAGCTCGTCCAGGTTCCACTCATTCCCACTTGAGATTGGAACTGCGTTTGGAATACGGTACAGGAGCTCGAGCTCCTCGATGGAGAAGGAGTCGATTTTGTTCAACACGTAGATCGCAGGAATGTACTTTCTGTTGTGGGCCTCGAGGACGTCGATCAAATCGTCCACCGTGGCGTCTTGACGGAACGACACTTCACACGAATTGATTCTGTACTCATTCAACACCGCCTTCACCTCGTCTTCGTCGATCTTGGTCAGCGCCACCGTGGAAGTTATGCTGATACCACCCTTTTCCTTCTTCTTGATGAGGATGTCTGGGGGCGTCTTGTTCAACCGGATCCCGAAACCCTCCAGCTCATGCTCGATGATCTGCTTGTGACGGAGTGGTTTATTGACATCCAGCACGATGAAAATCAAGTCACACGATCTGGCCACTGCAATCACCTGCTTACCTCTACCTCTACCGTCCTTGGCACCTTCGATAATACCGGGCAAATCCAACATCTGGATCTTGGCACCCCTGTATCTGATAACACCTGGAACCGTCGTCAACGTTGTGAACTCGTATGCGGCTGCTTCCGACGTTGTACCCGTCAGCTTTGTCAGCAGGGTCGACTTTCCGACCGATGGGAAGCCCACAAACCCAATCGATGCTGCACCGCTCTTCTTCACGTCAAACCCAACACCGGCACCACCGCCCGATCCTGCTGCTGCATCTTTCAGCAAATCGGCTCTCAGTTTCGCCAACTTTGCCTTAAGCATACCAAGGTGCTTTTCGGTGGCTTTATTTTTCTGGGTTTTCGCCATCTCATCTTCGATGTTTTTGATTTTTTCAACCGTCGTCATCTTGCTTTTCTTTTCTGCTAACTTTCTTGTCTCCACTGAGCTCGGGACTTGATGGTTTCATCCATTAACACCCCGTTCCTTCCAGTGGTTGAAAGAAAAGTGTTTATTTCTTGAATTTAAAATTTTTCCTCCTTTTTTTTTTTCAAACTTCGATTTTTCACGAATTCCTAAAAAAAGAGAAAAAAAGAAAAAGAAAAACAGATTTCCTCTCTTTCCATAATTTGATCCTGAGGAGCCCTCTAGTTATTGTATTGACGTTGCTAGTGATGAAGAGGATTGGGGACAAATCTATAGGTGGAGGACCGGTAAGAACAACCAATTGGATCGGGGATGACACAAAAAGACGTGCTACATTTGGGGCAGGTACTGGATGCGGATCCCGAACTGGTGGCAGACCGTTTTGTGGGCCAGGTAGAGGATTTGAAGACGTCATTGACAACAACAACACACGTGAGCCAACTGGCAAGACTGCTGGATGAGATAAAGGCAGCACAGAGCGAGATGGACGCAACGCTGGAGTCGTATTCGACCAAACAGACGTTCCAGCACCAGTCGATGGTCCGATCGTTGGAGATATCAAGGGTCGAGCTGTCGACAACCTTGAACCATTCAAGAAGCTTGAAACATATCATGGACAACGCCAATTCCTTGAGTTACAAGATAACGGAACGGGTGCGTCTGTTGGATGGCGAAAAGAGCCAGCTGATGGGCGTCAAGCGGTACGTGGATGACGTGAAAACATTGAAGACCGAGCTGCAAAGGGCCCATGCCGCAATAGAGCGCAAAGACTGGATGGCTGCCTCCCGATCAATATCAACGATCAGACAGCTGCCGGAGGGCTTGATCAATGATGCGTACGTCGAGTTCAAGGTTCCGTCCAGCACGCTGGAAGACCTGCCGTGCGATGTTCTATCTCGCTGGATCACCGATTTGGAGAAGATCTTCACGACAGCATTCAACGAGGCGGCAGCAACGAGAGATGTCGCACAATTGACATACTACTTCCAGCTGTTCCCCTTGCTCGGGAAAGCGGATGTTGGTCTCAAGTGTTATTCAAGATTCATCTGCGGTATCATCAGCGAACAGTCCAGAGAAATCATTAGAAACGTGCAAAACCAGCAGTCGAAACCCGAGTTTTATGCGCAGCTGCTATTCAGACTTTACCAGACAATTTCAGCCATCGTCACCCAGCATTCCAAAGTCATCCGGTCATGCTATGGTACAGAGGTGGTGAACACCATCCTAACAGACATTCAAATCGAATGTGACCTACAGAGTAACTTGATTTACGAAACTTATTCCGACTCGAAACATTTGGACAGATTGACAGAGGGCGTCAAGCAATATGGCTACCCAATTTTAATCCAAGAAATATATCGGACTTCCGGCGGAGATGACAGCGAGGACGATGATCTGGAAGAAGAACAAGGCCTGGAAGATGGTGCTGAGGGCGAAGATGATGGGCCAGAATCCACAGCATTGATTGAAGCTTCACAGGTAACAGATGAATTATCTGCAATGATGAATCATTGGTCAATGTACTCAAAGTTTTTTGTTGTCGTCTGGAACGAATATACAAGTCCGGCCGACAAGAGGGATTTGTACCCTACCCCGTTGATCCTTTCTTCATTTGGAATTAAGATCCAAGATAAAATTATAAGCCAGTTTGATACGTGTTGCACATATATAATCAGAAGAACATTAGAAAAGGCCTGTATTATTGAAACACAGGGTGACTTCATGTCCCAGTTTTCTGTTTGTTTGAAATTCTTGACACTGGTTTTCAGAAAAATTGAGAATTCCTCCACACATTCATTATATAGCCTGATACCAGAAGACCCACCAATCTCATCGCTTGCAGATGATATGATAATAGCTCTCAACACTATTCTGCTAGAAGTTTTAGCCACAGGCGAATTATCCAGTATCAAAAACATGGTTTCCAATATCAAGCGGATTTTGCAAAATGATCTTTTGAATATTATTCAGCAACGTTTGAAATTTCTAAAACTGGGCTCGTCATCTAACCTACTTACAAAAGATACAATCCAAAAGATCCACCAACAGAAGAATCAATCGTTAGAGAGATCATATGCCGATGCAGCAGGGTCAAGGTCAAGAAGTTCAACGCCTATAGGCCTCAACGTATCCGCCTCAGATATTGCCAGTACTGGTGCCATGTTTATGAAGAGTCTTAATGCTGCCATCTCTTATACAATGGCCGGTGAAGGTGACAGCGAATCCTATCTCATTGGGGATGATGCAGATCTCAAGCTGTATGTTGTGTATTTGAACACGCTGGAAGTTATGTCGACCTATTTGAGCAAGTTGGTGGGCTCGTGTCTTGAACGGTTCAATTTCAATTCCTTGCTAGTTGTTGACGATCAAAAATTAGGCAGCATTAGAAAATCGCTTGACCAAACATCAAATAATTACAATACCAAATTCGACATGGTGGTACCTCCAACTTCCACCATCCAGACCAAGATCGAGGGATTATTGAAGAGTATACCGGACGGATTCAGAGAATCGTCTGACCCGATCATTGAGAATAACGTCAAGATCATATTTGACAGAGTGGTCAGGGCTCGTGTCATCAAGCTTGTGAATAATGCCGTCTCCGACAGTTACATTGTGACAATCGAGGACGGCCAGTACTACAGTATTGAGGTTGACAGTGTATTGAACAGCACGCCAAACAACAACACCAACAAGTTGGTATTGGACGGAAGCAAGATCACTGCGTTCATCAAAAACTGGAATTCCTTAATTGTACCATATGCCACGACTCTAGCAAACCCGGTGTTCGACAGGCTTGTGACGAAAATCGTCGAATTATCTGCTTCTATTTTGGAAACAAAGCTCTGGGCATTGGAAAGGAAAGTCACCTCAGTGGGCACCATCAAGCTTGAGCAGGACGTTAGCACCATCATAAGTGAATTGACCAAATTCAACTACGGCTTGCGTTCCAAATTTATCAAAGCAACCCAGATTATTATGGTTGCAGGGTTGGATGAGGAGGAGGAAGTTGCAGCCCTCGCAGATCCCGATAGTGGCGTCGAGTGGAGTTTGACACCAAGTGAACGAGCACGCTCCAGAAGACTTCGTAGTATATAACCTTATAGAATAGTTGGATAAAAGTTTGTACTGCAATCGATCTACCAGGTAGAAATACGGAGATTTCTCGAGTGCTGAAACACACCTCAGCGAAGATGTGTGTGATGATGAAAAAGTTTGTATGTTGACATGAAAATGCATCTTTTTGTATTCCTGAAACCTTTCTTACCGTGAATAGTAACAGGTTGTGGCCACATAATATCCATACAGAAGAGAGAAGACGGAAAGAGGATGTCGGGATCATCCGGAAACAGTGTACAGGATCGAATCCGCCTGCTGAAGAGTGCACGGGCTCGGGCAGCATTGGATAACAGGCGTGCTGTCTACAACGAGGCAAGTGGTTTGAAAAGCGACTACTTGAAGCAGAAAAAGCTGGAGAAGGAGGCAGACGAACCAGAAGAAATACCGGACCTTCGAAGCAAGGAGCGTGGGCCGGGCCAAGAGGAGTTGGAGGACAAAAAAGCATTGAATTATTTGGATCTAAATTACACTGTTGAACAGAATGACAAGTGGGGAACCAAACAAGGGCGGATCGAAAAGCATGGAAGACATAATGATTCCGGAAGTGAGGAGCTGCAAAACTATAAGAAATTGGCCGAAAGGACATATGCCAAGAACATCAAAGAGCTTGTGGATCAGAACGGTAAAAAATCAAACAAGGACTATGAGAACGAAAAGAAAGTCTATCATGAATTAAGAGCCAGCGGTGTCTCATCGGAAGAAATACGAAGTCGGCTGACGTCGAAGAAGAAGTTGAACACATACATAGGCAAAGTGCAAAAGTGGGAGAAACACGTCTATGATAAACGATGCAAAATCGATGACGACGGGAAGGATGGTGCAATCCATGAGAAAAACAGACAGTTCAATAGTAAACTGAAGAGACATTTCAGCCAACTGGAACAGCGCCAGGACAGGGAGACGTGACAGTCATACCGGCATGCTCAATCGATTTTGCTTCATTTTGTTTTGTTTTGTTTTGTTTTGCTTCATTTTGTTTTGTTTTGTTTTGTTTTGCTTCATTTCGTTTAGCTTTGTTTGTTTTTGTTTTGTTTTGCTTCATTTCGTTTAGCTTTGTTTAGTTTAGTTTAGTTTAGTTTTGTTTAGTTTTGTTTAGTTTTGTTTTGCTTCATTTCGTCTCGTTGTTATGAGTTTATATAAACCTGTATAAATCTAATGTACATTACTTGGTAACCAACTGAAAAGTTGTCCATTTAGGGTTCTCCGTCGATATAACTCGGCGAGCTGACAACGTTGCCACCGTCATCGTATTCGAACTCCGAGAGAATAGAATCGACCTTACAATCCAACATTTTATCTTGCTTTTCGTGCCATGCCAAGTGTCTGGCAAGATCATAATCTTTCCGAAAGAGTCTGTGACAATTTGCGTAGGGACAGTCCAATCTCTTTTCCACATTATCTATAATCAGCTCCATCACATCAGGCGAAGATGGGATTCTATGTTTCTGATGTTTCTTAAATCCGTTAAGCGTTGGTTTGGAAACAACAAATCCACACTCAGACATCGACACATCACTCGTGTCAGCATCACTACCAAAGGCCACCGTTTCATCCAACTTGCGCTTCTCCGTTCCTTTCTCGACCCCATCTTCCTCCTCCTCTTTCTCTTCATCTTCCACCCCGACCTCCGCCTTCCCTTCCCCTTCTATTTCGAGTTTGAGCCTCTCTCTCTTCTCCCGTCTTTCTTCCTCTTTTTTCTTCATGTAGTATTTTACCGATTTCACGTTCGATCTTTCTTTTTCTTTTTCCCGTTCCTTGGCACGTTCGTCTTTGATATCATAGCGCAAGTCCTCGGGCAACTCCAACAGCGGATGCTTTTCGGCGTAGTGCCTGACTGTGTCTTCTTTCTTGTGGAATTTTTCACCGCACTCGTCTTCTTCACATTTCCACAATTTGACCACCGTCTCTTCGTTGTGAATCTTCATGTGGTTGGCAAGACCGCTCGGCCCAACACATTTTTTGCCACACAGTGCACACTCCAACCGGGGATGGTCTGTTTTGATGTGCAACTGGAGGGCCGACCAGACACGGAACGTTTTGTAGCAGTCTGGGAAATCGCACATCAGCTTCGACGCCTCCGAGTGGTGTTTTTCGATATGGTCTGCGAGCCGGCCCGGTCTGCTGAACTGCTTCTCACAGATTGGGCAGATGTGTGAGCCCACGTTTTTCTCGTCGTGTCTTGCCCGGAGATGCGCCTTCAGCGACTGGTGTTTGTGGAACGACTCGCTGCAGCCCTGGTAGGGGCATGCGAAGGTTTTGAAGTGGGTCTTTTCGTGTCTTTTCAGATGCTGTGCCGAGTTCACGCCTTTGCCACACACCGAGCAGTGGAACGGCTTGTCCTTTTCCTCCGTGTGTTTCAGCATGTGCCTCTCCAGGTGGTCTTTCCTCGTGAACGATTCGCCGCAGCCCTCCTGCTCGCACCTGAACGGTCGATACCCGTAGTGGGAGCGCATGTGCTGTTCCAGCAGGGAGGGCCGTGAGTACGCCTTGGTGCATCCTGGGAAGTCGCAGAGGTAGTTCTTTGGCCGTGGAGACGACGCTCTCGAGCTCGACGCCGATCCTGGGCTGCCCGGCCCGTCAGCAGTCTCCGCCCTCCCCCGCCCGCCGCCCGCCGCCCCCGTGGGCCCTGTTCTCGTGGCGTTCTTGCGCTGTGTTTCTGTTGGAGCCTCCTCATCGTCTGCCACCACCAGCAACGCGTCTGTTTCCGCCGCTTTCTGTCTCGTCTCTGGCCCGTTGCCCGTCCGTTCGCCACCATCGTCGCCTCCCCCCGCCACGGCGTCCGCATCGTCCGCCTCGCTTCTCCCGGGGCTCATGTTTGCTCTGCACGCCCCACTTCGGCCCCCTCCTTTCTTCCACTTGTGGCCTCTTCTGTGTGTATCGATAGGGCTCTTTTTTTGGTATATTCATGTTGAAAATCGCAACAGGAGCGAATAGGGAAATTTGATGAAAAAAGCCGTGGAGAAAAAAAAAAGAGAGAAAGGAAAAATTTTTTTGAGTGTTGATGGTTTGGAAAGGATGGAAGTTGGGAGTTGGGGAAGAGACAAGTCTGGAGCCAGAGGGGACAAGCGGCACGTGAGAGCAGCAGAAAGACGCACGAGAACGGAACCAAGAGACACAAGATGGCAAGCTACGGAGAAGAGTACGCAGATGAATACGAGGAGCGTTTTTCGGACGACGAACGTTTCCAGAACGATGACGTTGCCACCAACAACGGAGGCGACGTGGACGAACACGGCCGGATCATCGTTGCGTCGGGCCCTGGGGCGGACGAGGGGCTGCTGGAGATCGGCAAGAGGGCGAAGCCAAGGGCCATTCCCAAGGAGCAGAGAATCACGACCCCGTTCATGACGAAGTACGAGCGGGCCCGGATTCTGGGCACCAGGGCGTTGCAGATATCGATGAACGCACCTGTGTTGGTGGACATCGAAGGTGAGACGGACCCGCTGCAGATCGCCATGAAAGAGCTGTCGGCCAAGAAGATCCCGCTGGTGGTGAGAAGATACCTTCCAGACGGCTCCTACGAGGACTGGAGTGTGGAAGAGTTGATCATTGATTAGTCGGCGTCCGCAGGGCTGCCGCGTGCCATCCCGAGACAGCAGCCTGCAACCTTTGTACATTATACCAGCCATGCGGATGTCATGGAAGAAGAGCCGGGAACCTAGTGGGACCAGGCCAGAACGACAACCAGGGCTTCCCGAACCCCTGTCGTCGCTTCCACCTTCCTCTCCTTCTATAGCCAAACAACCAAATAGCCATCGTATTAATTAACCCTATACTAGAATACATGAATAGAAAAAAAATAAAAGATAAACCAACTCTAGAACCAAACAAACCGTAAGCCGCCCGCAAGGGCCACGGAACATTCGACCGCAAGCAAGTATTACGCTTCATATACACTTTCCCACACATACATACATCGACATCCGTCCTATAGCTGTAATATCCGTCCACGGGCAACTGTCTACTGCTTGACATGGTCGATGAACGTGGCCGAGTCGAACTTCTTGAAGCCGGTGATTTTGTTCTCCCTGGTGAACTCGTCCACCACATCGCCAACAGCCCTCTTTTCCTCCTCCGTCTCGGCCAGCTGCAGCAGGTTCTCCCTCAGGACGTTGCTGTCGATTGCCCCTCGATCGTCAAACGTCGCAAACGCATCCTTCAACTCCCCCTCATCGCTGAACCCCCCAAACCGCCCCTGCACCAGCTGCAAGAACCCGTTGAAATCCATCTTCCCGTCCTTGGCCCCGTCCAGCATCTCGTCCGCTATCGTGTTCTCCCCCACAGCACCCCCGATGTCTTTGAAGGCCCCCCGAAGATCCGCCTCCGATATCAGATCATCGCCATCCTGGTCGATTATCGTAAACATCATCCTGTATCTCTGGATCTGCATCTTGCTGAAACTATCGTTGCTACTCTCCGAACTCATTTGCTAATCCTGCCCTTGTTCTTCTCATTACCTTCTCCAGGTCTGTGTGGTCCGATCCAGTTCCACCTGTCTTGGCCCTTCGTCCCAAGGCGGCTGCCAGTAAAAAAACAACTCCTCCCAGATGTCGTAGATAAATAAATGGGAAATCCACAACTGCACGCGGTGGCGTCAAATTGTGGGCCATTTGCCCACTTTAAGTGGCGATGTTCTTTCGGCTGAGCATTGTGGAAAGGTCTGTACCCCAAGCACACGATCCAGACTCCCAGAGACAGTGCAGACCTCGATCCAGTCCCCCAGAGACAGTGCAGACCTCGATCCAGTCCCCCAGACACAGCGCAGACCTCCATCCAGACCCCCAGACACAGTGCAGACCTCCATCCAGGCGAGACGACCATGGCGAAGAAGGAAGACACCAGAGAAGGCTCCGTTGGCAAAAAGAAGGAGCTGCAATCTTTGCTCAAACAGGCCAAAGCAGAACTACACAACGAGGATTACGACGAATGCGTCAGCCTCTGCAAATCGATTTTGAAGCTGGACAAGGACAACTTCTACGCCCTGCTGTTCATGGGCAAGTCACTGCAGTTCAAAAAGAGGAAAGACGAGGCGTTGAAGTGCTACGTGAAAGCGTGTGAGTTGAACCCAGACCAAGCTCTCTGTTGGAAGGGCCAACTCTCGGTAAGGGTGGAAGACGCAGACTACAGTGCGTTCTTTGAGTGCATCTTGCAGTACACGAAATTGCTGATATCCAAAAACGACCCCCTCACCGAAGCCGTGTCCTATGTCGACGAGTACGTCAAGAATCATGGCCCGGCATCGATCCCACTGAAAACTTATTATTTGAGACAGATCATCCCGGGACTATCCGAATTGGGAGATTTGCTGGGCTACCAAGTGGCCAGTCCTTCCAAGTCCTTGGGCACGCTCATTGATATCGTCGAGTCGGAAGAAACAGCAGAGATCAAAAAAATCAAGGAAAGGACAAAGTTGACCTTCTCTATCAGCCTGACTGAACGTGCCAAAAATGACAGATATAACGAAAAGATATGGCCACTGGTCTCCGTCTCGGAAATACCCCAGCTTTACGAATTGCTGATTAACCTGGAGCAGGATGATCATGAGAGATACAAAATTCAGGATAAATACTTGAGGTATAAATATAACCTGCTTCTCGTTGCGCCGACGGCCCCAGCTGAAGTGAAGGCATCCCTGAGAGCGGACATCCTGGATATAGTAGACGGCTTGGTTTTGATTAAATGTCCCTCCGAATTTGCTTGGAATCTGTATTTCGACTGGTACGATCCAGCCTCCTTGGGCGATCTCCAACTGGACAACATTGCCACCTATCTGAGCCTTTTCGGTACTGAAAAAGGCTACGGGAGTATCTTTTATCAGTTTCTGATTTCGGACATCTGCCCCTTTGATAAAAATAAGATCATTGACTATCTAGAGCCAGCAAAACGCAAGAAGGGTGAGAGAAGAAGGGCCAAAAAGACCAATGCGGGCAGTGTGACGGAGCAAAAGCAAGAATCCAACGCTGAAACTGAAGAAGAAGAAGCCAAGGACAAAACAGACCCTCAGGAAGAGAAGGATAAGAGATTTGAAATTTTTGACGTCAATCCCCAGAACATATTGACATCCATGAATGCCAAATTTTCCCAAGTTAAGAATTCCGTCATCTGTTGCAGAATAGTTCTCGACTATTATGTTCACATGAAAGAATACGTTCTTGCCCTGGATGCCTCGAAGCAGTTTACAAAGACAATTGTTGATTTAAAAAATAAAATTGGCTCAAATTTTGTCCATTCAAAATTCAGCCATACTTTAAATTTGGCGACTATTTACACATATTATGAAGCACCAAAAAATTTCTCAAAAGCCCTCTCGTTGTACAATTCACTCTCAGAGAAAGACCCTGAAAATTTGACCATTAAAATTGGTAAAGCATTAATTTTAGTTGAGACTAAAAAGTTTGAAGATGCTTCTCAAATCTTTTTAGATTTAATCAAAAATAATCCACATAATGTCGATGCTATTCAAGAGTATGGTTGGTGTCAGCTGCATTTAAATAATTATGATTTGGGTAGAAAATATTTAGAAAATGCCCTCTCTATTTTGCAAGATGAAGATAACAAAAGTTATAAGCCGTCAAATATTATCGATATTTCTTCAAAACTGTTGTATAGACTGGCAATTTCATATTTTATGGAGTTCAATAACTCTGAAACTGTGATGGACTCAGAAACTCTCCAGAATTCTGTCAATAAATGTACATCATTACTTTTGAAATGTTTAAAAATTTCTCCAAATTATGCTCCTGCATTTACTACTTTGGGGTCAATTTATTATGATTATGCGGACAACAAGGATAGAGCAATTAGGTGCTTTTATAAAGCATTTGAGCTTGATCCTGCTGAAATTGAAGCATCATATAAATTGGCTGAACATTTTGCTTCTATTAGTGATTGGCAAATGACAGATATTATTTGCAGAGCAGTTATAGAAAATGATAGAGCTAAAAGAAATTTAAATTCACCCATTGCAAAATTGAACGATAATTCGTGGCCATATAGAATTTTAGGTTGTGTTTCCATGGAATTTAAAAATGATACTAAAGCAATTGAATATTTTCAAACTGCCCTAAGAATGAACCCTTTCGATATAGCATCATGGTTAGGTTTGGGTGAAGCATACATTTCAAGAGGTAGAATTGATGCCAGTATTCGAGTCTTTAGTCATGTGATCAGATTGCAATCGGGTATTGAAGATAATGAATGTGAAATCACAGTTGAGATGGAAATGAAAGCTGATTGGCATGCAATTTATTTATTGGCATCATCATATAGTAGTATGCTTGAGTTCGATAAGAGTATTAGGTTATTGAACAATTTATTGAAATACGATAAAAAACAAAAAGAAAACCCATGTATTTTAATACTTTTGATCGAAACCATGATTTTACGATGTGGTACTGAAATTACAAGAGGTGCAATTTTACGAGCTTCTGACACGTTACTAGAAACCTTTGATTTACTATTTTCAGCCTTTAAATTGGAAGCGAAATCTATGAAATTATGGAAATCATTAAGTGAGTTAATTGTCATTGCTTTGAAAATTCAGTTGTCGATTCCCAGAATTAGATTTTCGAAAATCGGTGAAATAGTTAAAGATTTACAATTAGAAAAAAATGATTTATGGGATGATTTGAATCTTTCGGGATACGATATTGACCATATGATTGCGAATAAAGAATACGTTCTTCTCTGTCACCTGTTCTATACACTGTCATGCATTGGAGGATTTTTATGTTGCAAATCTGATGATATTAGAATTTTACGTTCAAGTCTGATATTTAATCTTGCACTGTCGTTACTTTCATGGTACAAATATTCAAATATTGCAGTGTTTAGGGATCTCTCCATCAAAGCATTGAATAAAGCGATTTTACTAGAACCGGATAATGCAGAATATTGGAATTGTTTGGCTATTGTATTATCGAGAAAGAATGCCAAAGTTTCGCAACATTGTTTTATTAAGGCGTTAGCACTTGACAATAAGTCACCGATATATTGGTTTAATTTGGGTATGCTATATGTTGACAACTTCGATTTTGAGCTGGCGAATGAGTCGTTTATTAGAGCCCAGTCACTTTTTGCATCAAGTCCGGATCCGTGGGTTGGGCAAGCAATTGTCAGCCGAGAGACTGATGATAAGGTGTCGGCCAAAAACTTATTCACGCATTCTTATTCTTTGTCAAAAGGCTCGAATCCTTCAAATACACTGTTATATGCCATTTCTGTTTTAGATGCAGTAATGGGTGGTAGTGAAGACGAGAGGGATTTAGAGACAGTCCAGCAGCTGACATCTGTTAATTATGGAATGATGAATTACTTGAAATTTTATCCGAACGACACGTTTGCCCTGGAATTGAGCATTGACATAAGTGAAAGATTATACTCTTTTACCGGTGGAATCCAACATTCCGAGAAGCTGTGTCTACTCTTAGAACAAGAGTATGAGAAGTTTGAGACGGAAGAAATTCTAATCAATTTTTGCAGGGCCAAGTGTCAATTATCCAGACTATTACTTGCAAAGAAAGAATACAGTAGAGCAAACGAGATATGCGAAGAGATTGGTGCGCTGTTCGGCACGATTGATACGTTTACAGCCGATGTTCAGAAATGCATGTTATCATGTTTCACGGTATTAGGCCTGGTGCTGTATTTCCAAAACGAGTTTGATCAGTCCTTGGTTGAGTTCAAAAAGCTACTCGAAGTGTTTCCTGAGAACAAGAAAATTGTTGTTTTAATTTCTCAAGTTTTGTATGCGTCGGGCGAATCTGAGGCAAAACAAGCGGCAATGGATGAATTGTTGAACAACATCGAGGAGCATGGTGTTTCATTGATTGTATCGATGACAATTGCCGCCATTTCGCTTGTGGAGGGCTGGGAGGACTACTCTGTTGCTGTCAAGGAATTTTTGGAGCAGCTATCGCTCGAGAGCTTGATTGCAGACAGCCACAGAGAGATCCCGAAGCTGTTGACCATGATCAGCAACAAGATCAATGCGAAGGGGGAGAGAGCGGAGAGACTCTGGGAAAGAAACGCCGTTCTCTTTCCCGGGGACACCGCCATCTGGGGCAACTTGGACAACGAGGTGACCTTGGATTTGTGTGCCAACTCCAGCAAGGAGTCGGCCATGTCTGTGTCTGCTGCCTATGTCAAGACCAACAGACTGAGAGAAGTCCAGCGAGGCATTCTTCTGAGCGGGGGTGTCTCGGAGGAGGGGTTGTCTCTGCTCTGCAGCTTGGCAAACTAGTTCCATGGCTGTTTTTGTACATATATACGCATACATAAATACACTCGTACATACATTAATACACTCGTACAGACACAAATACACTCGTACATACATAAATACACTCCTAGATATGCATGCAGATGTGTCTCTGGGTGTATAATTGACTAATTACAGTTGATGTGTCAAGCTTTCTGCTACCGGTTGTAAACTCCTGCTATTTGGATGCTCACGTGACGCGGGGGTTGAACTGCCACAGCGATGGTCACGTGACCGGCGCCACAACGCCACCGGCAATATCACGTGACGACCTCATCACAACGCCATTATTTTAGCACTATCAGAGCACCCCTAAGGATAAGGAAGGCCAGGGGCAAAAGCTGTTGTAATCATGATACATCCAGACACCAACCGGAGCATTCTTTTGGAAATCTGGCTGAAACGGATCGTGTATTGGTCGGATTAGCACACAACCAGGGACCTAGGGCCGGATTCCACACTAGATCCAAGTGCTGGAACGTTAATTTCTCCAGGAGATATAGAAAACCCCGAGAGAAGATACCCAAGCACCGATGATGACATCACCAATGGGTATGAAGTCGAGATGGCTCACCGATAAGGAGACGGAAAGCTTGTCGCAGATGATCCACAAATTCTTCATCAGATCGTCGGATATCATAATACACCTTCGGAACGACGAAGGCAGCCGTGACGTTTCTAAGATTGACTATGCTCACGACGAGAGCAACCGTGATGCGTGTGGTTATTCCAACCGGTTAGACGATAACGACAACACAGCTCAGTCCTTTGATCGTAACAAGTATATTCCAACAGCGCCAGACTTGAGTCCAAACTCCAAACCAACACGTGAAGAGACGGAAAATAGAAACATAGCCACAGACATGCAGACGAATAAGAGGAACTCAGAGAATCCGGAACGGACTCTGAAACCCGACGTGTGGTTCAACCTCAAAACCTTCAGCAATGCGCCCACGCCTCGGTCCGTGTACCTGCCATGGGAAAATAAAGACATCACACTGTTGCCGCCAATGATAGTCGAAACAGTCTTGGATTTGACAGGCTTAACCGATTATGAACAGATCTCAATCGACGCCAATATTTTAAACACAAAAAAGAAAACAGAAATTGTACTTGAACGGTGGTTGATTAAGTTGGATTTGGACAAGTATGACAACGACACAATCGATTTGCAGCATATATATATGGAGATCACAGCTTTATTCAGGTGTTTATACACGTTGGTCGGTTTGTTGCCAACGTCAGACCTGGTGGCTTCTGAACTTAGTTCGAGAATCACAACCAAAATCTCCGACGGCTCGAAGGCCTTAACTTCAAAAGGTAGGTATGGCTTGAGCCGTCCGTTAATACCAGATAAACCTGAAATTGACATCGTTCAGTCCAAAAACTTGTCACCGATAATGACTCCGATTGGCGCATTGGAGCTATCCGTTTCATACAGGCAAAACTGCAATTTCAATATCTCAGAAAATAAAAATCTTTCCAATAAGATTAACCAATCGTCGCCAAAAGATATTATCAAATATACGGATACTGGCTCCAAACATAATAACAATGTGGAACATCACACAATAGTATCTCCCAATATCGGTAACATCAAATTCCGTACTTCAAGTACTTCGATCAATAGTCAAACATCCAAAAGAAGGCCTTCGGGAAGGTCAGTCTCAATTTTTAAAACCGGCTCAATTGCATCCTCGTCATCACCACCTCCACAGCAACCTCATTCCTTCCAAGCCAATTCACAATCCCATACAATTTCTTATCCAATTCCCGTTAACAGAAACGATTCAGCTTCAAGTGTTCACTTTTTTAACAATAGTGGGGATAAGCATGAAATTAACATGAATTCAAATAACGCATTGGTTGCCTCAATTTCAAGCAAATTTGCGTCATCGGTCGGATCTAAATTTAAAAATCATAGTTTAAGCAGAAATAATAGTGTTGAACGTCAGCTAATGGTGGGTAATAATTTCACACCATCTTCAAACCCTGTTTTACAAAATCTCAAAGCTAAGAATAAACATTTCACATCATCGTACTCTGACATGGATCCTAATAATTCGTTATATTTAGACGACGATTTGAATAGCTTTATGAAATTATTGGATTCAAAACCCGATTTAAGGGTTAGCAACAACTCGCCAACCGTCTACGATGATAGTTTATCGAATTTTAGAAGCTTGAAGAAAAACAACGATTTGTTTATTGATTCACCCTTAAAGAGCAGTTTTATTTATTCCAGATCCACGTCGCCCTCCTCCCCACCCAAGCCACCTCCTCTGATTGATGAGCAGACAACTTTAGACTCAACTGTCAAATTGCTACTGGATAACAAGCAACAGTTAAGAAATAATAATCAAAATCAAACCTACATGACCTCTGCACCCATTACTTGTTCAAACAGTAACACAGGCTTAGTCCAGAATACCGGACTGATTTGCTCATCCGTATCATCAGCTAATAATCAAATTAGCAATAATTTTGGATATCAGGATAGAACCGATGCTGTATTTTCAAGAATCAGAACAAGTAGTAAATGCAGCAGGGACAGTAGAGAGAGCAGAGGTAGCAGAGGCAGCAGAGGCAGTAAGGAAAGCCATAATAGCAGAGGCAGTGTTGGGTTCATACATGGTCCATTGGTGGCATCGTCCACTTCGTATTCTCCAACTTTTGCATCGAATACTGCGAACCCATTGACTGGCCAATCGGTTCATTCAGTTCTGAAGGCAAGTGCAATTTCAGGAACCACAGGCGCAGTTGCAACAGGTATAAGCTCAAGTTTAATAAATTCCAACTGCAATGCAGATTTGGAGAAGAGCCAACTAAAACCTTTATTTTCCAATGGAGTATCTAATAAGAATATGGAAAGAGGAATATCTATCCCAGAAACATCATCTTCACCGAGAAATACTACCAATGTACCTGCAAGTATTGAAATGGCCAAATGTGGATCTGGCGGTAAAGCGCATTCACTGTTGAGAAGTTTAAGCATTAGTGCAAGCACCACTGCTGGCCCTGGAATCTTCTCCAGATCAAGGACGGGCTCTGGTGCCTCGGTCACCAGTAATAATTTACGAGCCATTTTACAAAATAGTTTAAAGAATGAAAGCTTTAGCAGGAACATGGAAAGCAGAAGTAGTATTACTAAACGGAATGGCCATATAACGCC
Organism: Pichia occidentalis; assembly: GCA_030142935.1. Lineage (NCBI taxonomy): Eukaryota > Fungi > Ascomycota > Pichiomycetes > Pichiales > Pichiaceae > Pichia > Pichia occidentalis. The sequence goes on along the minus strand of JANQBI010000005.1, from coordinate 328,067 downwards.
GGATCAGCTGAAGGATATGTCATATGGGCAACATGTTTTTGAAAGTGATGATGATGAAGAGGACGGAGAGGAAGATGTTGATTACAAACCACGCCATCAAATCGTTGGCGAAGAAGACAAAAATGTAAGAGATAGAAAAACATCTGCAGACCGAATTAAAGTAGGGAACGCTAGCGGAACAAAGATGAGTGACAAAAATCCAAAAGGTCTGTCGGAGCATAAAAACAATGATTATGACAGCAAAGCAGATAAGATTAAAAGTCAGCCAAGCAGAGACAAGAAACCCAGAAGCTCGCTTGGTAATGTACTTAATAACATGAAGCATATGCAACGCCGGCAGAGCAATCAATTTGGAATCGCAGGCAGCTTTGCCGGTCCAGTTACCCTTCCACCTGGCATTGATCGGTTTGGTGAGCAGTACAACGATTGTAACACTTTTGGGGACGACGACGACGACGACGACGATCTGCTATTTGAAATGAGCGATATGACATCGAATAAATGAATCGAATGATAATACTAGGCATACCAATGGTAATAAAGTTTAATATATACATATATATAGTATAAATGGGTGTATTTTTAATAAGCATAAAATCATGAAAGAGAGAGTGATTACGTAAACACATGATTTTTGAGAGTTATGAAATTGTGGAGTTTTTTATTTTTTTTTTTTTTCAAAAAAAATTTGCTTTTCAGTGTCAACTAAGAGATCAAAGGTATTTACCTTTTTATTAGCTGTAAATATCTGAAAATATCAGGAGATCAAGCCTCAAGAAGGGATTCTAGTAAAGAATGTCCAAGAGTGGAAAAGGGGGAAAGGTACCTTTGGAGCTTCCAAAAACCGCAAGGACGCAATCACCATCCTGTTTTTTACATTGTGTCATATTACGTGCATATATTGGTGAACAAGCAGCATATATTTACTCGTGCTTACACTCCCAAAGAAAACTAACGCTGAGCCAGCTTTCCAGCAAAAGTGGAATAAAAGGATCGAATTTGAAGAAGGTTCTGGTCACACTGATCCAACTTGGCTGTGTCGTTTACGTAACGGAAAGAAACGGACAAGTCTTCTATTCACATAACGAAGAAGGATGTTGGAAGTTAACGTACACGGATGAAATTGTACGACATGTGCGTGAAAAATTCGGACAGGTGCATGCAGGAGTTATTCAGAATGTCATGCTTCGAGGTCATTTGACGATTGGATCATACGTCAAGGAATTGGACGTTAAAAGTGAAGTGGACAAAATCGAGCAGGCGTTCTTTGACTTAGTAGAGGATCAATGGCTTGTCAATGTCAAAGAGTTGGACTTCAAACCTTTATCGGAATCATTCAACGAGTGTATGGTTTATGCCAACAGAGAATTTCTCAATAACAATGCACAGTATTTAAAAGGAGATGAGATGGGAGGTGGCGGTGGAGGCGGTAATCCGAGATTCAAATCTGTTGGATTGAGTCAAATGAAAAAGACGTTAATCATTAAGGACCTAGCCAAGGAGAAATTCATGAAGATATATTTTGATTCGAATGGTAAAGATAGATTATACAAAGTTGGTAGCAACAATCAAAGTGGTGACGATTACACGAATGTTGGAAGTAAAACCGATGAAATGAAAGTAGCGAAAGGCCTTTCCACCTTGTTCAGTGATGATGAAGACGAAGAAGACGATGTTGGAGGAGTGGACGGCAACTCGAAGAAAAACGGCTTTAGGCTCTTGAGAAGATTGAACGGTCACGTGCCGTTGACCGTTTCATTTGACCGGTTTCTGAAATACGAAAGAGATTTACAGTTAGTTTCTATTGCGAAACATAGGATTGGAAATGTTTCTGCAATGATTTATAAAGTTGCGCTGAATCGGATTCAAAAAAGCTCACGAGAGGTGAGATCAATTGAAGATATTGTTGATAAGTTGGTTGCCGATGCCAGTGTTGGGGCTGGTGGTGCAGGTACTTCGACTGCCGGATATGATCCCAATGTTGGGAAAGATCTGATGAAAAGGTTAGAGCTGAAGGATCAAGAGAAGGGTATGAATTTTGGTGCTGCGGAGATATTGAAGGAGCTATCGATTTCGAATAAACACGATTTAACAAAATATGATTTGATTGGAACCATCGATAACGAGGACGCGGACGAGTATGAGAACAATTCTAAGAAGAGGAAATTGGAGGAGGATAGGAAAAATGGGTCGTTGAAGAAGACGAAGCTCAGTAAGCTTGCGAGTCAGATCAAGACGTTTGATGAGGACGAAGACGAAGACGAGGAGGAGGACAAGGAGATTGACAATGGCTTCGATTTGAACGACAGTTCTGGGACTGGGGAGCTGATGATGCTAATTTTGCAGCATCTGAAACTGTTGACGACGGACAAGAAGCTTTCATTTCTGGTTGAGACGACGCCGGGACAGTTCTATATTCCCTTCACCGTGTTACAATCGCAGACTCCGTATTATCAGATGAAGCAAATTGTCCGGAATATTTTGGGGAACAGTGCGTTGAGGATCTTGAACTGTATTGAGGACAAGCGACTGATCGAAGAGAAGAACATTGCGAAAAGTGTGCTAATGAGAGAAGGCACGGTCCGGAAAGTGATTGCGACGCTGACCAAGTTTGGGTTGGTTGAAATCCAGGAAGTTCCCCGGACCGCGGACCGTAATGCCATGAGGAGCATTTTTGCGTTCAAGATCAACCGGAACCATCTGCGTAGCCGGAGAATTCTGGGCAAATGTTTGATGTTCAACATGGGCGAATCGTTGGACCAGTTGGAAAGCTTCAAGAAGGAGAACAAGATTCTCTTGGACAAGATCAGCAGAGAGGATGTTCGGGGCCGTGAGATTGAACTGTTGACCGAGAGTGAATTGAAGCAACTCAAGGCGATAATGGAGAACGAGAAAATTGGCATGGCCAAATTCCAGCGTCTCCGCATTCTTGGCGAATCTCTCTGGTTTACCGAGACCGTTTAGATGTTTAATTCTACAGTTTTTAGTTTTTAGTTTTGTAATTTTTAATTTTTAATTTTTTTTCAATTTGTTTTTGTCATCTGCTAGTGTCACAATAGCAACAACCGGACATAACGTATTTTGGCCAGCTGGCAAAATAGGCCGAAGTGCCGATGAAACCACTGGTGACACGTCAGCCCTTTTTCCACATAGACAACACAGTTGGCATGCCAGTCCTTTTTCCACATCGACAACACAATTGGCATGCCAGTCCTTCTTCCACATAGACAACACAGTTGGTATACCAGTCTCCTTCCCAAAAGGGCAACCCAACTCGCATACTACTTCTCCTTCCCAAATAGGCAACATTGCTGTGCAATTCATGTTAAGTATGAATCTCCCATTTTGCCGGACGTCGATCGACGCGCGTCGATCGACGGCTTCTTCACCGTGTTTTTTTTTTTTTTTTCTCAAAGGGCCTTTTTTTTCCTCTTTTTCCTGTTTCTCCCTAAAAAAGGCACGTAGAGCGCAAAATGCTCAGCGGGCACCCGCTGGCCAATCAGATGGTGGGAAATGGCAAAAAGCGCACACCATAATTTCAGCGAGAGCGCTGTTTGGACGGGGATGTCTGGATTGGGGTGGCATTGGACTTGAAAGAAGTTGAAGAGGACTAGGAGTAGTTGAGGTAGCTACCATTAGCTACTCTCCTGATAGGTTGCAATTGTTGTAGGTTCAAGAAGAGAAAATATACCATATATTTTGATATATACATAGTATTATTTTTTTTTGGAAGTTTTGTTTATCCTGGAAAAGAAACAGAACTCAATTACAGTTTTCAGAAGAAAATATTTTTGGATACGGTAATATCAAGACAGATTTGATTGACATCATTCGATAGTTTGAACTTCTGCATTAAATACAAGACCATGTTCTCAGTTAGATCGGCTAGACAATTCACCACCTCGGCAGCACGTGCCGTCTCCGTCAAGACGGCAGCAGGCGCCTCCGAAACCGTCTCCAGCTTGACGGTCTCGATCAAGAAGGCGGGCTCGAAGGACGCCCCAGCCGGCTTGGCCCACTTGCTGGCCACATCGACATTCCTCGACACCCCAGAGAAGTCGGGCTTGAGATTGAAGCGTGAGGCAGAACTCCTGGGTGGTGAGTACTCGGCAGAAGTCAGCAGAGACGCCCTCGTTCTGAAGGCTACCTTCTTGAAGGAAGCCCTCCCATTCTTCGTCAACTCGTTCGGTTCCGCCATCAGCAAGGCGTCCTACAAGCCACACGAATTGACCGAAGTCGCAGGCCCTTACGCCTCCTACGTCAACGCCTCCAAAAACTCCTGTCCAAAGTTCAAGGCGCTTGAAGAATTACATGCTGTCTCCTACAGATCCGGCCTCGGTCTCCCACTCTATTTCGACGGCTCCAAGTCCTACACCACCGCAGACATCGCCGCATTGGCCAAATCCGCCTTCTTGAGTGAAAACGTGGAAATCGTCGGTGAAAACGTCGAAGCTGCAGACTTGGAAAAGTTCGTCGCAGAATCCCCATTCGCATCCTTGCCAACAGGTAACGACGTCGTCGGCGCAGCACAACCATCCTACACCGGCGCAGAATCCAGAATCAGACAAGCCGGCAAGACCACCGCCGTCATCGGTTTACCAGTTGCAGATGCCGACGCTTACACCTTGGTTGCTGCTGGTCTCTTGTCATCGGTTCCTGAATCAATCACCGCCACCGTCGAATCAAAGGTTCTCTCTTACGAAGGCTCCAACTTGTTCTTCTTCGCAGTCACCTCCTCCGACGCTTCTGAAGTCTCAAAGATCATCAAAGATGCCGCAAAGGAATTAAAATCCCTTGAGTTCTCCAAATTCTCCAAGTTTGCTTCCTTATTGGCTGGTAAGGAAATTGCTGCCAAGTCCGTTTCTGTTCCATCTGAATTCAACTTTGTTGTTGTCGGTGATGTTGACGCTGTTCCATTAAAGTCTGAACTTTAAGGTGATTTTTTTATTTCATTCAACGCTATGCAGTTATAAAGAACGATATTGAAAGCAAGTTACGATTGGGAAAATTATCATCTACCTTTACCACAACAATATCATGAAAATAAAAAAAGAAAAACAACAAAAACAATAAATTCAAAATAAAACGAAAAACCGATAACATCTGTTGTCGTTAGACATTGACATCGGAGGGAAATATTATAGGCTTGCCGGTTATATGATTCCATTTCTTCTCTTAACAACAACAACAACAACAACAACAACAAAAACACACACACAAACACCACAACCAAAGAATCATCTTTGCCAGATTTGATTATGATGAACGTGCATGTATTTATTATATCTATCTATTATATTTATTAGTTAAACCTTTCTATGATTACTCTTTTATTCTTAAATTATTATTATTAAAATAAATTAAATTAAAATAATATCAAAAAATAAGATATAAAACATCGAATATGACTTAATACTGGTGTTCTAGTGCCATTCTGGTTTTTTGATGGAATACTTTTAAATCTTTGCCTTTTAAAACTCATTTCTTGGTTTTTTATTGCGTTTTCTTCCTGTCATTCCCACTCAATCGAAGACCGTAAGAGTTTATCATATTCATTTCCTCTTAGTGACTCTCATATCGAACAAAAATCTATAAAAATACCGTAATAAAGGAACCACGATCTCCATAGACAGATTTTTTTATGTGCGCATTACAACTAACCATTTTTTTCATGTCAATCTAACATGAAAATCAACTCTATATCAGAAGATGTTATTTTTGTTTACATCTTCCTTCTTCTCTTCATTAGGAACTGAATCCTCCATATTTTGTAGCTAAACCATGTCGTTTCAACCAATCAATCCCAAGCCATATCTAGCATCACTTGTGGGACTCAGAGTAGTCGTCAGATTAAAATTTTCAGGCACGGAATACCATGGCACGCTTGTATCTGTGGACAATTATATGAACTTGTTGTTGGATAAGGACGTGGTTGAAGTGGAACAGCAACTAGGCGAGGAACCAGACCTATCAAAGGCAACACCACTAGAGAGCGAGTTATTTGTGAGGTGCAACAATGTATTGTGGGTGGGGAAAGAGCCAGAGCCAGAGCCAGAAGCAGAATCGGAAGAGACAGCCAAATGGACAACCAAATCTGGATAGTACATGCCGTATTTAGAATGTCTCATTGTGTATTAATTGTTTAGACTAATACTACTAACAAATAGGTGAGCACACATTGACTTAGAAAAGAGGAACCAGAAGTCATAAAAAATATAACAATGTGGTGTTCGTACATACACATATATACATACTTAGATACCTACCTACATAATTGTTCGTCTATAAAGAAAACACGATACTTTCGTTTGATCTATAAAATTAAATGCCCTGCTTTCTCGTTGTACTCTTCTACTTTCTTTCATCCAAATAAACATCCCAATACTTTTCAACCTCTCCACAACCTATAAATTCCGCCAATTTAAACATCCCATTCTTGTCAGTGGAATCACCAGCAGTCTTACCACTTTTATCACCAATGCCATTATTCCTCGGATCATCCATCGTTGCATTGAAATCATCAGCTTTAAATCCTGTATTTTGAATCCGATTACTCTCACACATATCTCTCCCGGTGTTATCGCCATCAGTACTTTTACCACCTCCATTCTTATGGGTATTTTCTAATTCACCATCAGTTTTGTGGATATTTGCGGTCTCTAGCACATCATCCTTTGCGTCTCTGCCTCCATTTCCGCATTCATGATCATTGTACTCGCCATCATCAACACCCTGTAATGCAGTACTTGCAATAGAATAAACGCTCAAATATTTTCCAAGCTGAGTTGGAGTTAGGGAGAAAATGACAAATACATTGGATAATAAAGGTAATTTATGTCCTCCAATCCATGGCAATATTTCATATGGCAGTTCAAGACCAGACCCACGTCTTTCATTTATGCTGCGAGCCAACTTCTGTTCAAGTCTAATGATATTACATTTTTGATCGCATAAAACATGTTCAACTTTGGTTAATGAGCTTTGTAAATTCTGAATGGCACCGAAAAGTCGATTAACTGTAGATACGTCTAACGTATATAAAATATCACTTGAACCAGTCTGATTAGATTCATATTCATTTTGATTTATATTATTCCCATCACTTTTGAAAGATATGTTATCTGATTCCAAATAAGATACGTCATTCTCAATGTTTTGTCCATCTTGATTGACATTCCGCAGCAGATGCTGCTGAGATGCAAATTGTTGCACTTGTACAGAATGTTCGTGGTCGTGTGATTGTGAATATGGACTATATCCCATTTTATGATTTGAATAATGGTTTGCATGATTAGGTTGAGTTGAATAGCTTGGTTGTTCTGTATGCTCGATGTTCCCCACTTGGTTCATTCTTTCCAGCTGGTTGAAGTGCTCCAATTGACCTAATTGTTCCAATTGCTCAATGTTTTGTTGTTGACGTCTTTGTTGCATTTGTGATTGCATCTTTAGTTTTATCCGTTGATTCTTTTGGTTTTGCTGGTGTCTGGTTGGAGAAAATCCAATGTTTGGAGTGTTTTGCATTATTATCACGTTAGAAGATGTATTGAATCTACTTGACGCCGGACTGTAATCATTGTTCAATCTTATTCTTTTCAATTTGTTATATGCCATAACTGAATCATAGGAATTCATAGCATTTCTTGAGTCACTTCTTCTATGATAATACAGACTTGGTTCACTTGGCACATTTGTGCCAGTATAGACGCCATGCATTCCATTAAATTCATTAATATCATTAATCAGGGGGCATTCCGATTCCATCGTTTTCATTATTGGGGCTCATATGTTGTATAGAATTGTTATACCCACCAGTGTCGTTGGGGTCACTACGTGATGCAACCATTCTCCCATCAGAGACTCCGACATTTGCTATAGGAGATGAGTATGTCTGCTGGTTGTTATATAAATGTTGTTCCAGTTGATACAGCGGTCTTTGGGGTGTATTTCCCAGGGATGTTATTGTTCCAGGTGTCATAGCTGATAGTTTTATTGTAGTTGGAGAAACTTGATCATGTGAGACCAATTTGGCGGAACCTGTGGGTGATTGGAAACCATGCGATTGCAACAGTGGGGATGCCTGCTGACCTACAGCCTTATCTTGGGATTGTTTCATATTTTTCATGATGGATTCTTTAGTTTTATGTTTTCCCACATCCATTCGATATATGGGGAGCAGGTTGACATTCTTTACAAACTGGTCATATTCAGATCGTGTGTTTTTTGCAGTTTCACGGGCCAATAGAGTGTAGTTTTCAGGTTTATTTGAGCTGTTGATACTGCTAACTGTCGAAATATATGGATTTGTTGGTACGAATATTTCTCCACTCAGGGATCGACTATGTGAACGCACTCTGTTGGAATTGGTCATTGAAGGGTACGGTATATCTGATGATTGTCTCAGTTCGCTGGACTTTTGTCTATGATGCCCAGAGGCTGCCGTATTGAAACGCATTGTATTTTTGTGGTTTCCCTGTTTTGGTGACTGGAAACTCTTTTCTGCTCCTCTTTCTAAGGGCTGTAGAGGAAACCCGTTAAGTGGTTTATTTACATGGTCATCTCGTTGCTGTGAGTTGTTCATATCCTCACCTGCATCAGAACTATGGACGTCTGTGCCTTCATGGCTGCCAGTGCGCTTTTCCAGGCTTCCCGTGGTATCGACTTCTCCAGTAGCCTGGTTGGGTATTGGATCCCGGGCCATAACGTTTTTGGTAGTGTCTGACGTCAAGAGGGCATTGGGACTTGAAGTTGACGGCACCTCCATCTCTTGGGACGGCTCTACTTGAGCCAAGGTTTTCTCTGTCAATCTGCCGGTGCTGCCTGTCTCGTCTGGGACACCGCTGTCGACATCTGCATTACTCCGGCTGCCGTCACTCTTGTCTGATGACTGCTGGCTTTTCAACGCGTGGAAGGATATAGGCTCAAACGGCCTCCGAACCATGTGAGAGGTGGGATGGTCCAGATTATGCGATTTTGTCAGATGCCTGGCCAAGTTGGTGGGTCCGTTTCGGGAGGCATACCGTAGCACCTTATGGCACAAGTTGCAGCTTACCAGCGTGTATGTCGGGTTCGCTGGCTGGGAGGTGTCCTGCCGGAAATATTCCCACACCCAGCTGTTAGGCGGTCTTGCCATGGTGTTTGAGGGGGGCGGAGTTTTGTGTGTAAGAGAATTTTAATTGACTGAAAAGGACACAGGTCCTGGGCACCAAGTACAGTTTGTTGGCTCCACAACACAGGCCTGACGGAAAAGAGATAGACAATAGAGAGAAAGAGAAGGAGAGAAAATAGATAGACAATAGATAATCGATAACCGTCTGTAGACTATACCGAAATGGCCAAAATCCTTGAAAATTCATATGTTTCCGGCAAGACCCGTACAATACGTCAAAAAACAGACACCTTAGGTGACTTAAGGTCTTCGGAGATTGATTATCATGAGATTTTTCCAAAAAGGAAATTCCGGCTGAAATTTTTTTCATTTTCGCATTTTCGCATTTTTCCGCATTTTTCTGTATTTTCGCATTTTCGCATTTTTCCCTATTTTTCCGTATTTTCGGTGTTAATCTTCATGTGAAACATATTCGGAATTGGAACTCCAAATCAGCAGGAATAAAAGATCTTTGAAAGAGTCATTATACCCACTGCAGTCAAGCGTCGAAACAGAGACACACACCGGGTTTCTGAAGACAGGTTCAACTGTCTTTGATCTTCTGTTGACCCTGCCTTCGAACGTCCTCGAGGTTCCAGAATTGGTTACGATACAACTCCCACTGTTCACGAATGGCAGTGGAAAACACCCTTGGGTTGAGCACCAACCTGATATGGTCCACCCCATGGTGACACTTGGTCATCCGAAACCTAAAGTATTCCTGCAGCTGGTCCAACAAGGGCGCCTTGACCTTGACCAACCGAACATTGAGCTGTCGGATGCCCTTGTTGGACGTGGCCAGGAACTTCCGTGGTCTGGAAATCGTACGTGTGTATTCGCCAGTAAGGAAAAACAACACCAGCGTCATCCCGGTAATGATGGCCACGGCCCGGTAGATGATGTTCGCCAAAATATACTTGCACTCTTCTGCATCCAGCTTCTGTGGAAGTCCGTTCTCCCTCCCGTCCGGACCCGGCTTGGCCCCTTCTGCTGCTTCTCTTTGGGCCGTCTCAGCATTGGAGGCACCATCACGCCTAAAATCGTCGTGCATTGTCGGGAATTCAGGTATGTCCAAGCAGTAGAGGTGATCGGATAACCTGAACTCCCCCGTTGCTAGGGAGGTGTCTCTGTATCCACCGTTTTTCAGACGGTGGTCACACGTTGTGGTACCCACCGCAGAACCATACACAGCTGCATCGTCAAGGTTCGTATTCACAGTGCTGTTCACAGCAACACTGATAGAAGTAATTGCGGAAATGTACGTAGAATAGGCAAAGACGAGGAGACCAGCCAGTAGAATCATGGTGTATTTGTATCTCAAGCTTTGCTGATGAATGTACTGCTGCCTCAAACCCTCTTCCAAAATGAGCATATTCTTGAATATCTGGGACGTGGTGGACAAGTCCCCACCCTTCTCCCTGGACCTCGAAACACTTCTGGACCGGCTTCTGGATCGGCCCCTTGTCCTACGAGGCTCTGAGCCAAGATCCGAAGACGCTGCACTCGATGTCGTTCGAAAGACAACCCCATCGCCATGCTGGTGGTAACCTCTACCAACTGAATAGGTGCCCGATGCGTCGCCGTTGTGGACCCGGCCAGACAGTTTTCTTTTGCCGTATCTGGCTGTCGGAGATGATCCCAGATCCGTGTCACTTTCTGTGAAATAATCAAGCCCTGTCTCCCCCATTTCAAAACTACTACCAGAAGCATAACTGCGACAACCCTCCGACCTGTCAGAAGCGTCACTGGCACGCCGGCTCTTCAGCTTGTTGTTGGCCTGTTTGGAAATCGTCAACACTGGCCCACCCTTCCGGGCACGTGAGAAGTAGCTGTCTGAAGACGTGTACAGATTCAGGTCCAGGTCCTCACTCTTGGATATGAGCGGGACGGCTGGTTTCAGCATCCTCCGTTGTTTGTTCATTGCTGCACCTGTAGAAAGAGATGGTGGTGAACGTAAAAGTGTTTCCTTTCCAGCATCCTGGACTGGATCACCCTCCTCCCTGACGTTTTCACCGCTATTGCAAACCGAATCCAAAGCAAAAAAGTCAATTCGATCGTTGCTGGATTGTACCTTCCCCGGCAAGACCAGCCCCGGAGAGTTTGGAGGCGAATGCAGGTCTTCTATGGCGTCAACTTCATCTTGTCCAAACTTAGGAAGGTTAATATCCGAATCCGTATTTTCCTTTTTCGTTTCTTCCATGTTCAAACGACTCATCAAAAAATGGCCAGCCTTCTAATGGCCCCTTATGTCGATTTCCACACAAGTATAGTAGCAACACGACAGAGAACCCGGGGTAAGAGCAAACAATGTGTGTATTCGATGGAAGAAGATTTTGTTGACATGATCGCAGTGAGTTTGAAAATATCCGTATCATGTTTTTTTCTTGTTTCCAACGTTGATGCAACATGTTTTCTTCTCTTTCAACAGACCATCCATCCATGACCAAGATCGAAAATGATATCGTACATGGACCTCATCCAACAATGTTTCTACTTCTCCACAGGATGGTGTTGGGACAACACGTATGAACATATTCTAGCAACCCCACGGAACTTACTCCAGTTTCCAATTCCAAATGGAGTGAACATTGTTGTCTCAAACAGAAACACCCCTTTCAATTTCAGTTCCATAACCATCTCCCAGATAGACAATCTGGAAGGATCGCTTTCCTACTTGAGCTCCTGCACAAACCTGGACTCATACTACAAGCCGTCCCACTCTCTGCCAATTAGCAATGTTCTCCAAGGCTATAGAACTGCACCAATTAACCATCCAGACACAGCCAGCTACGGTGGCAACACAGATAAACCCTACCTGTTGTACGGCAAAATGTACTTTCCAAGCCAGTTTCTTGAGGGAATGCTCATCAAAAGGTTTTCCCCAAACTATCAGCTCATTGTGAAGTTTGTTAATACTCCGAAATTAAACAAGCTGATACAACCAACTTCCATCTTTACGTTCTATTTGCAACGACAGACAGAGACCAGCTCTCACGATTTTATATATTCCACCAGAGAAGATTTGTTTGGGCTCAGATGTCTGTACCACTTTGATTTGATAAACTCCAACTTCAACCAAAACCCGCTGAACAGACACGGCTTCATCTCTTCAAGGCTCAGGTCGGATGCGTTACAGCACCCTTCAACCTTCTCAGCAGGTTGCGAGTTATGGTATTCTGTGGGCAGCGTTAGTCCCGGCATGAGCATTGCTGCAAGATACACGACATACATCGACAGCATGCGTTATTTGATGAACACCATGCCAACATATTCACCAGCATTCATCAACTCAGATCTACATTCCTACATATCCAACGGCGGCAAAAAGATCATCCGTTCCATTCCTTATGCAATCTCCACAATCCATCCGTTGACTTTCACAATTGCAATGAATCCACTTCTGGGCACGTTTGAATCGACCTACGCAATTAAAAGTGATTTGCATTTTAAAGATAATGGCTATAACGAAGACGAAAATGTCACATCAATGGGTAAAATCGGCGTTGTGTTGAGCTCCAAATACCAGTTCAATATATATTCTTATGATTCCGATTTAATCTTGGGTGCTCAGTTGTTACGGTCGAAAATCTCTTCTTGGAATCAGATCGATGAAGATGCAACCACTATCCAAAAACAAAACATCGCAAGTGGAAATGCTGGCTCTAAACAGAACAACGCAGAAAGCCAACAAAAATATTTGATGAATACTTTATCTCCAATGAATAGACACAGCGTAGTCTATCAGGTTGCAGATAAAGAACTCATTGAAAGAAATGTCGAAGCGCCAATAGTGGAACCAACCGATCCACCAACTGCACATGAGTCTCTCGACCAACTATCACCTGAAACAAGTGCAACAAATCAGGATGATGAATATATATCAAGTTTGAAAGTTAGTGGAAGTCTCACTAAAAGGAATTTACGCATTGCATGGGAAGGTAAATTTCATGATTGGTTTGTAAGTTCGGGTGCCTCCTTTGACATGAAAGGAATCAATTCAGGCCCACGTGTGTTAAAATATGGTATCGAGTTTTCTTACAATTCATAAAACCAACAAAATTATTTTATGAATTTTTGCACTTCACTTATAAGCTTTTTACAGCACATATTATTTTCATCCAATGTATACAGAGTAAACGATATATAAAAATAAAATACAATAAAACATAATGTTGTACACTATGATAATAAATTGTCACACCTTTAAGTACTGCCAATGGTATTATGATTAGACTTCGTTTCTGAGCTAACTGGTAACCTACGGACATTTGCACCAACATCTCTTACCTCCTTGGTATGAGCATTGGCAGCTACATTATTGGTGTTCTCCATTGCTGTTTTAATTTAATTGTTCTCACTTTCTGTCTTAACATTTTCTGCTCGTTTGCTGGAATCCACCGCTAATTGCTTTTGAGAGGCACATATTTTGCTAGCTGTGTTTTTCTGATCTTCCTCTACAATGTTGAAACCCTTCTGATCATTTGACGCAAACTTATCTTGACTTTTCAGAAAATTGCCATACGAATCTAATGTTTTGATTTGTTTAATCCCAGAAACATTATCTAGGGCGGTGGAAGAACCATTCGTGACAGGTTTTGGATCTACAGCATCTGGAACCTCCTTCTTTGGAACTAGCTGAGCAGAGGTAACACCACTCAATTCAGATGGACTGAGTATTGATACAACAGATTTTGTCGGATTTTTTATATTGCCAGTCACATTATCATCTTTGGCAGATAACTGTGCTTTGGCCTCATTTTTGTCCTTTAAACCTTCTTGTGTTGAAACATTGTATGCTGGATCGTTCTCCTTCTTGAAATCATCAGCCCTAGCAATTCCATTTAAGTCATTATCTTTCGCAAAATCTTGCATTTTATTCTCTGTTTTGACAAGCTTTTGTGGTGCAATCTTTTCATCTGTAATTTTAGCACCATCCTTTTTTTCGTCAATTTCCACCACTAGACCCAGGTTGGTTTCCTTTACAATTTGGACATCATCATTGCTATTTTTATTGATATTTTTGGATTTTGGTTTTTCAGTATCCTCCAAGAATTCACCTGGTATTTCACCATCAAAATAGTTAACCTTCTGTCTATTTCTACGTGTTCTTTTACTATTTGCTTCGACGGTCTTATTATCCTTAGATTGAACTTCTGTGATCTCATTATCATCAGCAACACCATTATCACCCCCATTTTCATTCACCATTTCTAATGAAAGTGGTGTTTCAAAAGCCTCAAACTTAGTTTCTTCAGGTTCAACCGAAGGTAAAACACCCACGCTTTGGTCTTTAATATCTTCCATCTTTTCTTTTTTCTTTGATGCAATTAAATCTTCGACAGTCTTCAATAAAACATCTTCAACATTTTTAGCCATCATGGAGTTATCCAATTGCAGTTTATTGAATGCCATATGCAAAATATTTTCCTCAATAGAATCTTTAGTAACAAGTCTAGTGATATGAACTTCCTTGACTTGACCAACTCTATGTGCACGATCTTCAGCTTGTCTGTCATCATGTGGATTTAGCGACTGGTCATAAATAATCACATTACTTGCACAGACCAAATTAATACCAAAACCACCTGCTTTTGTACTCAGTAGCATGATAGGAATGGTTTTGTCCTCATAAAATGTATCGATAATGGTTTGCCTGGTGTCAACAGCAGTTGCTCCATCTAGCCTCAAAAATTTCCAATTATGCAAAGAAAGAACTTTCTCCAGAATATCTAACATTTGTGTGAACATGGAAAAAATTAAAACCTTTTCACCCTTTTCAATAATTTTGACTAACAATTCAACTAATCTTTTCACTTTACCGGCATTTTCATAAATGTTTTGCTTTAAAACAAATTTACCTAATTGATTAGGATACGTATGACACAGCTGAGTAATTTCAAAATCACTCATAACTTGTAAATCCTCAAATATATATTGCTCATTAGCCTCTGCATATGTTGGGTGTTTTCTTATCAAACGTGATATCGCTTTCAACATTTGGTCAGTATATAATGTACGGAAAAGCAATGGATGATTACAGGCTTTTCTTAGCGTCATCAAAATATTTGTAGTTTTTCTACTCAATGGAGGTAATTTTTTAAGTTCAGATTCAGACAACGTCTTTCTTCTTGCCTTTTCTTGCCTAATATCTTCTACAATATTTAGTTCGTCTTGATAGATTTTTAATTGTAACGGAACCAAATTGCAGTATTCCAGCAGCGTGTGTTTTTGAGGTAGATCTTTCATGACCTGTGCCTTGGTTCTTCTCAAGACAAATGGCGACATCATAACTTTTGCCTTACTGATTGCTTGTTCCGACATCAATGGGTTATAATTTTCCCCTTCAATTGTGTTTTGATCCGTTTTTGTGGTTGCCTTTTGATCAAACAAAAGTTCCAACTTTTTGATTCTAGGATTAAATATTTCCGGAAGAATAAAATCTAACAGAGAAACCAATTCTTTTAAATTATTTTGCAAAGGTGTACCGGTCAACAATAAACGAAAGTTTGCCTTCAGTTTGGTTAATTTTTTGTATCTGTCACTTGTTGCATTCTTAAGAACATGTCCTTCATCATAAACAATTGCATTAAAATCCAAACTTTGCAAGAAAGGTGCATCAATTTTACCAGTTGCTAAATTATAAGTCGTGACAATGACATCATAATCATTATCTTCATAGAGAACAGATCTCAATTCTTCACGTTCATCCATAGATCCATAGTATGGGATAACATTTAAGGAAGGAGAAAATTTTTCAAACTCACGTAACCAGTTTTCAAGTGTTGAAGAAGGAACAACAATTAAATGTGGGCCTGGATATTTTTTTTGTTTCAAGTGAGATAAAAATGAAATAACCTGAGCTGTCTTACCTAAACCCATTTCATCGGCTAAAATGCAGGACAATTGCTTTTGAAAAAGAAGATTGATCCAGTTAATACCCACCTGTTGATAATCTTTCAGCGTTATGTTGTCAGCCAACAAGGATGGTTTTTTCTTAAAATAGCCGATCTTATCTCTGACATTGCTGTTATCCAAATTGGATTTATAGATTTTCTTCTTCCCAGATGATGAATAGCTGTCATCATCTTCAGAGCCATCAATTTTGAATTTTTTATATTTCTTCTTTTTTGTTGATACATTAATGTTTATCTCTTCATCACTTGCATCATCATCTTCGCTTTCCTCAGTATCTACATTTACATCGGTAATTGCAATTTCGCCGTCTAAATTTTTGCCTTTAAGATCGATACCCCATTTTTTAATCTCAGAAGTAATAGACTTACTGTAATCAAAACACTGCTTTAACAGAGTGTCAATTGCAGAATAGGCAGACAATTTTTGCTCCGTTATATCTAAGAATCTTTCTATCGGGTTATTGGCCTTTGACGGATTCTTACCCATATACAAATTAACTTTCTTAATTTCTCTAATTGAACTATATGGCCTGTTTTCCACGATTTTTGTTGCCTGTTCTGGCTTCATTGTACTCAAATCGATAATATCTCTAATGTCGGCATTGTTGAACAATTTGACCACTTTTTGATCAATATTAAGATCAGCATCTTCATCTGCTTTGAAATTGGGCAAAAGAAAGTCATCATCAACAGCAGCTCTTCTTTGGGCTCTGTCTGACCGTTCGTTTACTTTTTTCTGTAGGGCCGGTCTTTTTATCTTCAGTTTGGCCACTGGGGAATAATCGTCATCATGTTCATACGTTCTTTTGTTTTTTCTAGAGGTTAAAGGCTTAATAGTCTCTTCAATGGAGTCATCTGAATCGACAAGTTCGACAATACTGTCATTCTCACTTTCATCGTGTTCTTCTTCTTCTTCTTCCTCCTCTTCTTCTTCATCGCTTGCTAATTGTGTTTTATTCTTCGACAGTGACGCCGAAACATACCGGTCCTTAAGACTTCTTTTAGAACTGCCCAATTGAACCTTTGAGGAGACAATGGCTTCTTTCTCTGCCTTCTTTCTAGCCAACTGGCTGTCCCTTTCTCTTTTCTTTTTCTCCATTTCTATTGCTTTGGCCTTTTCTTTCAATCTCAGTTCTCTCTCTTTTTTGTAATCTCTTTCTATTGGATTTTTACCATTCATTTTAGCGTTTGAATAAGGTTTTATGGGCGATGAAGATAAGGCGAGCTTTTCGCCTCTGGTATGACGGATCGTGTCCAACCTTGTCAAACTTTTAGAGGGTGATTTGTCCGGACCAGATAGCGTTTTCAAATATCTGATGGCGTTTCTTAATGTTGTTTGGGTCTTCAGAGCCGAGATGATTGTTGAGGAGTTCATCTTGGGAAACAGCTTTCTCAATTCCATATAGTCGGTACTCATATTTGAAGGTACTCTTTTCTTATCGGCCAGGGCAGCCGGATTAAATGCAAACTGTTCCCGTAGACTTGGGAGTTTTGTGGTGACTTTCACAGGCGGTGAAGAGTCCAAGCCCGAGGAATAGTTTGACGTGGTTCGTTTATGCGGGGATGAGCTCGGCACCTGAATTTTGTAGTCGGCACCGTCATCGTTGTTATCAGCGTCAGCATCGTCACTTGCAGATTGATCGATATCATCGATTTCAACTAGACTGGAGTCACTGTAGTTTCCGACCCCGCTTGCCTCCACATTGTAACCACTTCTTGATCTGGTTGTCCTCCTATTTTGTTTTGATTCTGATGCTCCGCTTTCTGCGTTCTCTTCTTCATCACTTTCTATCAGGGGGTTTTGTTTTTGCCTGTATCCATCACTTCTCTTTTTCATTCCCCATACGTCTGCGTCTGTTTTCTTTTTGTTCGAGGTCTTGATGAATGATTTTGTGTTTTTAGACTGCCTTTTTGGTGCCTCTAAACTTCCATCAGAAGATGATTCGCCCTCAGATGAAGAAGAAATCAATTCCACCACCATGTTTGGGTCATGCCTCTTTGATCTACTACGCATGTCTTCTATCCTAATCACTGATGGTTTCAAAACCAACCTGGTTGAAAAGAAAACAAGAGCATCAACAACTAGAACAAGCAAATGACAGTCAAGAAAAGAAGAAAAGGAACAACGCCAAGTTAACTTTTCTCTTTTAAGGTTGCATATTTCGTGTCATGAATTTTCTATTTTTTTTTTCAGGTCTAAAATTTGTATCAACTTTTTTTTAATATTTTGCATCATCAAATCCATTCTGGCATCAAGAACTACACCTGTGCATCACCAGAAGGAATCCAATATGCATATCGTCTATTGCTGTGGCTCGAACGGAAGTGGGCAATTAGGAATTGGACACGAAGAGGATGTCGAAGTGCCGACGGCATGTTTTCAATCTGAAATCAAGATTGTTGACATCTGTTTAGGAAGCAACCATACGCTAATACTTCTAGAAAATGGCGAACTTTATGCAGCGGGCCAACACCAGGGCTACTTTCGAAACAAGGAAGACTCTCCAGAATGTAAAACGTTCGAGCTTGTACGTAATAATGTCACACATGTAGGCGCTGGATGGGACTTCAGTATTGTTGTGGACGACGAGAACCAAATATTTGTCTACGGTGTGAGCGGAATAACCACAATCGGAAAGTTAGGAGCCACTGAATCCGATGCCGTTCTCTACATACGTACCTCTCTGGACGGGGTCATTGTTGCGTACGAGTCGGGGAAGCTGTTTTGCTGGGGAAACAACAAAAAGGGACAGCTGCTGGGCGATTGCTGCAGCAGAGAGGAGAAGATGATCCAGACACCAACCGAGATCGGCTTCGATGACGCCATCGGTAAGGATTTCGGGGATGCCACGGTGGTGAGTTGCTGCATGGGCAGAGATTATACGATATTTCTGTTAAGAGACCCCGAAAATGGCACGGACTTCCTGCTGATGAGAGCCAAGAACGATAGGTATTCAATCTTCCGGGGACTGCACCACCTGATCGGAGCAGGCGACATTGTTGGTGAAGTTGGCGAAAACCGCACGTGGTGGTTTCCTGTGGATGACACGGTGCACGTTGAAAGGGTGATGAGCATGTGGAGCTCGGTCCATGTGCTGTACACGGACACGGGCAGCCCCAGCGACGGCAGACGTCTGGTGTCTTCGGGCAACAACGTGTATGGGCAGAACTACCGCAACACGGGGTATGATTTCCACATTGGCTCTGCCAGCGTTGGCACGGAGCACGGGCTCGTGGTTGACGACCTGGGCAAGAACGTGTACGCCTGGGGTTGGGGTGAGCATGGCAACTGCGGAGACGTTGTTGCACAGCAGCATCTTGACGGAGAGCTCAATCTGCTCTACCAGTGTGGCGATGACAGCTGCAACGTCGCCACCAGCGTCTTTGCCGGGTACGCAACAACGTGGATGGTGCTCGATGTGTAAGAGGTGGCAAGCCGAGCACCATCCGTGCTGCTCGGAGTGTACGTGGCAGGTCCGGCAGCATGATAGTGCCCGATGTGTAAGAGGTGGCAGGCCTGGCAGCATGATAGTGCTCTGCGTGCAGCAGATGGCAGGCCCCACAACGTGGATAGTGCTCGATGTGTAACAAGGGGCATGCCCCGCAACCCCTTCCACCAGGGCAACTGTGGCTACAAATAAAAGGGAACCGTGATGGTTCCGATTGTCACGTAGGTACTTCTCCATATTCATCTATGTCATGTACTCTCCTTTTCAGGGTGGTACCACGAACGATGGAAAATATGTTCTAGGTGTTTCTATATGGGGCCAAAGTATCGGGACTTGAACTACAGATATACGATCAAATACCTTCTTGCTGGCCCGTGTGGAGAAAAAAAGCCAAAAAGCCAGATTTCCCTTCCAGAGAAGAAGAAGAGAAGTATAATCGGAAGAAAGAGAAGGTCATTTGGAATGAAAAACCCAAGTGTAGAAATTTTTCTCAAATGGCCTTTTTTTTTGGCGAGCAAATGACAGGCGAACAGCAGGCCAAGAAAGCCTTGGAAAGTTGTTGTGGATTGTTTGTAAGGGTTTCTCGTTGAGCCTAGGGGTAAGGGAAGATGGAGGCAAATTGGACGGTGATAGGCTGAAAACGTTGTTGACCGAGCACAGACAGATACAATGGACGTAGACCAACAACCACCACACGTGCCGCTAGTGGAAGAGGGGCTTCAGGAGCCGGTGGAAGAAGTGGGATCGAATGCAGGCAATGAGCCGATTCTGACATCGTTGCACCTGACAGGGGTGGACGAGCTGTCGACGAACCAGATCCGAGAATACATCGAACAGCATATCAGACCGGACTACAGCTTCGAACAGCGGAAGAGGTTTGCATACCTGAATTTCAAGCTGAACTGGATCAACGATTCGGAAATCAACGTCGTCTTCGACTATAACGAGAAGGAGGACACGGGCCCGGGACGGAGGGCGGGCAGAACAGGGCCAAACTCGGACGACGCTGCCGACTTGCTGGACATCATCAGGAAGCCGGCCGGCGACGAGGACGGAACAGCGGCAAGGGACGATTTGCCGGCCAATGACACAGACCCAACAGCGCCACAAGGCGTGCAGCACGACGCCATCAAGGGTGCGCTGGACGCCGTGACGCTGTTGACGGACGTGAACAGCATCCGCCGGGAACACGTGGAGTTTGCGGACTTGTCGATCGAGGATCAGTTTGCCGCCCTGGGCCAGGCCCCAAAGCTGCAGAACCGGAAATGCTGGGACCTGGTGTTGGATAAGAAGGGGACCGTTATCAAGACCAAGGCGGCCAAGGAAGCATACTGCGCCTTCAAAAAGACTGCTCTGGCGCAAGGCACCGGCGACGAGGGCCAAGAAACGGATGTGGCGTTGGCGGGCGACGAAGATGTCCCCGACGACGACTTTTCCAGCGAGGAGTACAGGATCATACAGTTGGAAGTCCGGTATAGCACCCTGTTGGACAGAAAGGTGCACAACGCAAGAGAATACTCAAGGTACTACTTGATCCACGGGGAGCCTGATAAAAACGAACGTTTGCCATCAGCCAAGGAACACTATGAAGCCTCCAACGCGTGGATTTCGAGATACGAACCGGACTTGATCACAGGAACCAACCCCGAGACATACGGCTCTGTTGACTATGCCGGTCACCGTGAGGAGAGAGAAATAGCCGATCGTTATCCAGACTATCAGGAGGAAAATTATGGTGATGGGGGTCAATGGTCAAGCGACAGGTACCACGCTTCCGAGAGCAGACGTCGTGGCGACCGTCGCAGACAGGACTATAGAGATGGAGATCGATACAGACCCAACGCCAGGGCTGGCAGAAAGGGTGACAGAGAGAGATTCCGTGAGGACCGCCACGATTATCGTGGCAGAGATTACCGTAGAGGCGGCTCCAACTCCGGGTATGGCGGTGTGCAAAAGAGAAGGAAGGATTCCAACCGTGTTAGAGCGGAGCAGTTGCCTGACTTGTTTCCTGATTTCGGCAAGAAGCACTGATAGTACTAATACTGTAACACAAAATAGAGAGATGTAAAAACAGCTGTATAATTGAAAATATCTTGAAGATATGACGTTCTTTCTGTGTGGGGTTGATGATGATGGCAGTCTTTTGTGCGGGGACGACGTCAGTTACATAGACTATAATCCGGCTACGCCAGATCCCACCTTCACCTATGATGCTCCTCCACATGGAAAGAACCAGGTTGCTCTGAATAACCCAAACCATCATATTAGTTGTAATCTTAATGATAGTTTCTTTGTTGAAAAATGTACAATTTATTGGAACGTTACCCGGCGCGTGTTCTCTATGGATGTGACTAGAAAACGAAATTTTGGTGTTTTTCTCGAAACAGTAGGAAACATCGATTGTTGAGCTGAGCTTAGGAGAAATGAAAGATGGCAAATGTTGCCCTCTGCTCCTCTGCTCTTTTCCAAAGGAAGATTCTGCAGCTGAGAACAAGTTGGAAACTGGCCTTGATTCAGAGAATAACAGGAGCAGCATGGACAACGAGGACAGAAAGGCACAAAGATCGGCCTTGATAGACGACGCTGCCGCTCTTTCGGACGACAACGAGAATGACATTCAGAGTGGCAACGAGGAAGAGGGCGCAGATCAGGAGGCAGTGGATTCATCGGAAGATGACGAGGACGACGATGACGATGAGGATGAAATCAGAAAGGTGCATGATGGGTTCATTGTGGACGACGAGGATGAGGACGAAGAAGACAAAACAAGCGTGAAGGTTCGTCGGAAAAGGCACAGAAACCATAACTCAAAGGTCGAGGACGATGAGTTGGATGAAGACGATCTAGCGTTGCTGAGGGAGAACGCCGGGGAAGCACCATCGACATTGGACGAGCACTCGAAGTTCAAAAGATTGAAACGTGGAGGGGATGATTTGGATCCAAATTCGTCAAATAATGGATTGACCAACATGTTTTCAGACGAAGAAGAAGAAGACGAAGACGAAGAACAGATCCAAGGCAGATATGCTGAAAACGAGAGCAGAAAATTGGCATCCCAGGCTGGTGATGACGATGAAGACTTGGAAGAGGAGGACGATTTGAATGACGCGTTGAAAAGGAGACAGCAGAAGCAGATGGATCAGAACATGGTAGGAGAATTCGACGATTTCATCGAAGACGACGAATTTTCCGAAGAAGATGAAGATAGAGACGAAAAATTGGCTCGTATGAGATCTGCACGGGCAAAACAATCACAATTTTCCCAACAGAGTAAAATCGATCAGGATAAACTGGATGAATTATATGAAATCTTTGGTGATGGTGAAGAATACGCCTGGGCATTGGAAGCGGAAGACATTGAAGACGACGAAAACAACAATTTTGGTGACGAAAATGAAAATGCAGACGACGATAGCAGCGCAGAGACCCAATATGATGAAGACGGCAATATCATCTCAAAACCAAAGTCATCAGATACGAAAATCCTGAAAAATATCTTTGAATATGAAGAGTTGAAAGAGCATTTATTGACCGACAGGGACCAAGAAATCAGAGCAACAGACATACCAGAACGTTTCCAGATTTTAAGAGAGGGTATCAAAAACTATGACTTGAATGATGTCGACTTCAAGGAAAAACAAAAATGGGTTGCAGAAGCTTTGTTTCAGGAAAAAATTGCTCAGTTTGCAGATGAAAATAAAAAGTACTTGATTGAGCCATTCAAATCGGCTGTTGCAAAAATTGTCGAGTTCATCGCAAGAGATAACTTAGAAGTACCAACCATTTGGAATTCCAGAAAAGATTATACCTTATATTCATTTCACGACGGTCAAAATCAGATTATTGAGAAATTATTGAATGAAAATGACTTATGGAGAATTGTCCGCTTAGATATAGATTATCATGCCATTTATGAGAAAAGGAAAACCATTGAAAAACTCTTTCAATCGCTTGACACTGTGGATTTAATTTATGATGAATGCATCAACTCTGCTAACACAATCACAGATTTACAAGACTTGTATGACTATCTTCAGTTTACCTACAGTTTAGAATTGAAAAAGCTTCAGCAGAACAATCAAAAACAGGACTTTGCAAGTGATGATAAAAAAAGAAAGTCCCACTCGAGATTTAAACTTTATGAGAGGGTTAAAAATGACCCAATTTTCAATGTTCTCAAGGAAATTGGAATTGATTCAGAAAAAGTTGGTGAAAATATTATATCTGACTCGAAAATTTATTTAACGGATGACAATGAAAAATCGCCAATTCAATTGATTACTCAGTATCTACCAGAATCTTATTTCAATACAACAGATAGTGCATTGAATGCAATAAAGCAAATGTTTTCACAACAGCTGGTATTCAATCCAAAAATACGTTTGCACTTACGTTCGACTTTTGAACAGTTCTCAAACATTGATGTTGAATTGACCGAAAAAGGTCGTACCAAAATTAATGAAAGTTCTCCATATGCTGATTTTAAATATGCAATCAATAGAAACCCGGAATCATTTTATTTTAATCCAGATTTATTTTTACGTATGTTAGAAGCCGAATCATTAGGTTACATCATTATCAAGATTGGTATGAAAACTTCATTATCTAGTTATATTGATCATCTATTCACTTTCATGTCATCTGATGGTGCATCGGAAATTTCAGTTGCATGGAATAAGCTGAGACGTGAATGTTTAGATCTTGCCGTTAATAAACTCATTCCGAATATTATTATGACAGTGAAAGAAAAAATCAGAGATGTTTGTGAACGTTTGCTATTCTTTCAAGTTCGTGACAGCTTTATCAATAAAGTGGACCAAACCCCATATAATCCCTTCAGCAACAGAAAAGGTTTGACATCTCGTGTTCTAGCTTTGACAAATGGTGCAGGTAAAAAAGACTCTGCGGTTCTTGCTATTGCCATGGATTTTGATGGAACTATTTCTCACCATATTAAATTCGACGAAAACATTAGAGACTCTGAATTTGAAAGAAAGTTGTTGAGTTTAGTTGACCGATTCAAACCTGAAGTTATTGCCGTTTCTGGTTATAACGTTAGTTGTTCTTATTTAAAGAAAAGGGTTGAAGAAATTGTCAAAACCAATAATAAATTAGCAATTGCAGATGATGAAGATGAGGAATACTATAATAATGACGACACTGACAAAACTGAGAGAGAAGTTGAGTTACCGGTTATTTATGTTCCAAATGACACATCACGTTTATTTGAATATTCGGAAAGAGCAGACGAAGAATTTAGTGACAAACCCACTGTTGCTAAATTTTGTATTGGAATTGCACGTTATGTACAAAATCCACTTTTAGAATATATTACCTTGGGCGATACAGTTACTTCAATTCAGTTCCATAAGCATCAAAATCTTTTACCCGAACATAAGCTCAAGGAGGCTATTGAGTCCATTTTTGTCGATATCACTTGTTTGGTTGGAATCAAGATCAATGATGCCATCCGTTCTACATATATTTCTCAGTCATTACAATATATTGCAGGTTTGGGACCAAGAAAGGCGAATAGTTTAATTAAAGGTATTGAAGCCAATGGTGGTGCGTTAATTAGAAGAGATGATTTAATCATGAAACAGTTAGTCACTAAAACTGTTTTTATGAATTGTGCGCCATTCATTGAAATTCCAATTCCTTCACGATATGATAAAGACGTCGAATTATTGGACGCAACACGTATTCATCCAGAAGATTATGATTTAGCACGTAAAATGGCAAGTGATGCATTGGATTTGGAAGACGAAGATCGTGCAGAAATTGAAAAAGATAGCGGTGGTATCATTGGCAAATTGTTTGACGAAGGTGTTGAAAAATTAGATGATTTGTTGTTGGAAGGATATGCAAACCAACTAGAGGAACATGGTCATCGTAAGAGAGCCACATTAGAAATGATCAAGGAAGAATTACAAAATAATTATGAAGAATTAAGAAAGTCGTTCCACATTCTAACTGATGTTGAAGTGTTTGAAATGTTGACCAACGAAACCAAGGATACTTTTGCACGTGGTGTTATTGTGCCAGTTATTGTTCAAAAAGTTGATAATAGATATCTGTTGTGTGTCACACAAAATGGTATCTTGGGTAATATTGCAAGAGCCAGTGCCGTTCCATACGGTGACTCCTCTAATTTATTGTTAAAGTTCACTACTGGTCAAGCAGTGCAGGCAGTTGTTAAAAGTATCGAATATAAAGATTTCAAAGCTGAGTTTTCGTTACTTAAGGAAGATATTGTGCGTGCCCAATCTATTAAAAAGGGTGATCGTTACAAGGATTTCTGGAATTTTGAGGCTGAAAACAAAGACATCAAAAGAGAAAGAGATGCAGAGTTAAGAGAAACCAAGGGTAGTAAACGTATATTAAAACATCCATATTTCAGAAATTTTGATTCACGTCAAGCTGAAGATTACTTAGCATCAAGAGATAATGGGGAATTTGTGATCAGACCTTCAAATAAGGGTAATGACCATTTAACAATTACTTGGAAAGTTGATAATCAATTATTTCAACATATTGATGTTGTTGAACACGATAAACCAAATGAATATTCGCTTGGAAAAATACTACAAGTCGGTGAGTTCAGATATCATGATTTGGACGAGTTGATTGTTTCGCATATTAACGAATTACATAATAAGGTTGAATCAATGAAGAATCATGAGAAATTCAGAAATGAGCCGATAAATGATGCACGCGATTGGTTAGTGAGATACTCCAAAGCTAATAATAATAGATCATGCTATTGCTTTTGTTTCAACCGTAAAGCGCCTGGATGGTTCTTTTTACTATTCAAATTGAATGATAATTCTGAGAAGACATACACTTGGAATGTCAAAGCGCTTCCAAACGGTTATATGCTACATAAAAACTCCTATCCTGATATGGTTCATTTATGTAATGGTTTCAAGAAACTACTTCAAAATCAAATGATGAATCAAAATTCAGCAGCTTCGTATGGTTCAGCTACACATTCACAAACCCACTCAAACTCCCATGCTCAAGCTTACCCATCAATGTCTTCAAACATGGGCGCATATCGTGGCGGTTATGACAATTACAATGGACATGCTGGCGGTTATGGCTATTGAACGTATTTAATGTTTATAGTTTGTATTTCTATTTTGTAAGTATATTATAATGTTCTGTGTTTTTTTTTTTTTTCAAATACACTCCGTACGCTTTAGATGCAAGAGAAAAGGACAGATAAGCAGAGGAAATAGAGAGAAAAGCGAATACCACAGAGGAAAAGACAAAAGTGGCAGATAAAGATGAAGGAAACATTGGTAGTAATAGGAGCTAAAATGAAAGGCATGTACATTATTTAAAGAACGTATTAAGTTAAACCCTTGGAGAGACCCTTTTTGACAATAGCAACAAAGCGATCTACATCTTCGAATGAATTATAAAGACCAAATGATACACGAACCCCATGTGAATATTGCGAGACATAAACATTGTTATCAATAAAAAATTCATCCCATTCAGGTGACGTTAGAGAAATAACATTACTCTGCGGTGATCTGTATTTTTTGTCCCTAGGGCCAATGGTTTCAACACCAATCGCCACTAAGTCTGATCTTAGTTTTTGTCCCAAATTTTCGAGATATTCTTGCACATTTTCCATGCCGACTGCATTCAGGAAATCGAGATATTTACCCAAAGCAAGACATTGCAAAATAGCCTTATTTGTATGTTCATACCTTTGTGCCGTTTTTGCCATGGCGGGAGAGATGGAAGATGCCATTATCGGTGTGAAGGGTAACAAGGAGGGAATAACTGTTGGGTCTATATAGAGTAAACCCAAACCCGTTGGACACGAAAGACCTTTAAATATCCCAAACGCCAGGGCCGAAACACCGAGGTCCTTGACATCGATAGAACCAAAGCCTATTTCCTGGGTGGCATCAACCAGAACATGGATACCCCTGGGTCTATAGGCCGAACATATGGATTTGACCATTGTGCGCAAACCGTAACTGAAGGTAATTGATGACAAACCAATAGCAACTGTGTTTTCGTCGACGACAGACTCTAAATCATGTGCATTCAGCGGAACCAGGCTATTTTCATCGATCTCGACGTATTTGATCTCCAAGCCCTCTCTAATCATGTTCAACCAACCCGAAGCCTGACTTTGGTGTTCGTCTCTAAGAAGAATAATGTTATCGCCGTTTTTAAATTTAATGGAGTGTTGGAAGATGTTACATGCCTCGGTGGTATCCCGTGTATAAACCATATCCTCTGGTGAAGCGTTGATAAACCTTGCGATCTTTGATCTAACGGTCTCACATTGTGCGATCCATTCCGGTTTAGGATTTAGTTCACCCAGACCCTGGTTCAGTGTGTCACTGATGGAATTTGCAACAATTGTGTTCAGCGGGGTGTGGAATGATGAGTTCAAAAACACGCTTTCTTCCACTTCAATTGTTGGAACACAACTACGGAAATGTTTGATCAGCTCTGACGAGTTATCTGCAGCCATTGTTGCGGAACTGGGTTGTTTTGTGATGGAATCTGTTGCGACACCTGCACTATTCCTCTGCTGCAAAGAAGAGGAAAGAAAAAGAAAGCCGAAGAAAAAAGAAGACGGGAGTCATGGGATGACAACAGAAAACAGCCCAATAACCTTGAAATCCCACATTGCAAAGCCAACATTGTCAATCAACAAAATGACTAACCGGAAAGCTGTGAATCATATTATACTACTGTGTAGGAGGAGAAATGTGAATAGTGGCAGATGAGAAAGAAGAGATGCCTATCACGTGACATGAAGAAGTTATTTATGCTTTTTTTCCTTTTTTTCTTTTTTCTTTTTTTTTCTTTTTTTTCCCTTTTTTTTCTTTTTCTTTTCCCTTTTTTACCTTTTTTTACCTTTTGAAAATTGCCTTCTAGAGGCTCAAAAGCCGCGATATAGTTGCCGGCGCATTATCAAAATTCACAAAAATGCTCAGCTCATTTGCCCCGTGTGTCTACCATGTTTTCAACGCCAATTTAGCGGCCTGCTTCTGATACTGATTCCATATATCCCAGAGATGTGTGTGTATATACTCCTTTTTTTAGAGACATCTATGATCTGCCCAACCAACTGCTGATATCGGACTTTTGGCAAGAAGACAAAAGGAAAGACCGGAAGTAGAAAAAGATAAAACAGAGAAAACGGGAACGAGAAAAGTGAGGAAAGTGAGAAATGCGATTTCAATGCTCGAATCAGGGACAAACTTTGCAGTTGCCACTGGAGAGTAGGCTTCTATTGTTGCGTTACAGTTGCCAGTGGCAACTCCTTCCGAAAATGCAGCATCATCCTTTCAACTGGGAGGTATATGGCATTGGTTGCTAGTGGAGGCCAGCAGTATTGACAATGAGAACAATTCAAAGGCTTGCATGGACTCTAACAATTGTTGCAGCGGGTTTACAACTATACACATATACATACCCATCATTAAACCCTGAGAAATGCTACTGGGCTCATGAGTATCGTGACTTGGAGGGATTGTCGAGCTGGGAAAGATCAATTGTCAGTCTTCCCTACGTTGGAGATCTCTACAAACAGTATTTCACCACAGACGTGGCAACAAAAGGCAGCGGCCTGTTCACGAAAGAGGAACCCCGTGACATCCGTCTAATGGCGGTCGGCGACCCGCAGTTGAACGGCAACTGGCCGTCAACCCCCTATTGGAAGCGATTGGACAATTTTGGAAATGATTACTATTTGAGACACATTTACACCCTGATGAAACAAAGGCTAGACCCAACATTTGTGGCCATAATGGGAGATCTACTCTCTTCGCAGTGGCTGGGAGACACAGAGTTTTACAATAGAACAAGGAGAATCATCACACGTAGCTTCCCTCGTCCCAAGGAACAGGCTCTCACGGAATTGGAGTTCGTGGAAAAGCACGAAAATGTCGACTGGCGTGCATATATGGACCAGTTTCTGGATAATATGAATAACGGCGTCTTCAAAAGCAGAGATTTTTATGAATATAAAGATGTGTATGAATGGAATAACGACGAAAGATTCTTGAACCCAGAGTCTGGCCTCAACACTGAACCGCTGTTCCTTAACGTTACCGGCAACCACGATATTGGATATGGAGATACCACATTCCAACATATGGCAAGATGGTTAAAACTGTTCGGTAAAGTGAACTATTTCATCGAATACGACTCAGATACAGATCATCCATGGAGAATCGTCATGTTGGATACGTTGGCCGTCGATGGACCGATGTTGCAGCCTCAGTTTCAGGAATATACCTGGCAATTCATAGAAACTTTGAAAAGTATAGACTACAAGGGCTCAACGGTTCTATTGACTCATATCCCAATGTATAAGCGTGCTGGCCTGTGTATGGACGGTCCAAACTTCGAATACTACCAAGAAAGTGGATGCCACGGTTGTTCTCCTGATAGAGTTGGGTTGTTGAAGAGTCAAAATCATTTGTCTCAAGAGTCTTCACAGAAAATTCTTGATGCGGTTTTCGGTGGTGGTAACGGTGGTATCATTCTTACCGGTCATGATCACCATGGTTGCGATAACTATTACAGTTTCATCGATGAGGAAAAAGGTTGGGTGGCATCGAAATCAATTGATAGCGAGAAGTGGATCAGAGAAATCACAGTGAGATCTATCATGGGTGATTACGACGGTACTATAGGTATTATGACGGGTCACTTTAATAAAACTGACAACAAATGGGACTTTGATTATACCCACTGTAAATTCGGCAGCCAAAAAATACTATGGGGTGCTCATATATGTACGTTGCTTGCCATCCTATTTCACACCTTAGGTATCTTTTGTTAAGCTTATTGTTGCGAAATTATTGCTGAGAGCTTTTTGCGTTCCAATGCGGACATTTTGCCAAATTAATTCATTTACACCTACTTTGAATCAACAATATACTTGGGGATTTATTTTTGCCCATGGTGATATTATTCTTTGGTGATATCTTTATATTTAGATTATAAATACTGGTGGTACACTCACTTCACATCTAGATTCAAATTGATGTGTTTGATATTCTATTTCAAATTGGATTTTGCATTTCTTTATTTTTTTTTTTTTTGTAACTACAACTCTATCGATAATCAAAATTCATCCAAATGTCTTGTCCTTGCTTAACACAAAAAAAGAACAATATTCAAACGCCTTGCAAGTGTGTTGGTGTCTCTAACAAACCTACCAATGGTTCAAAATGTGAATGTCCCAGGAAATGTCAATGTGGAGAAACATGCACCTGCGATTCTTGTGATGCCGATAAGCTAGCAGGCTCTTGTTCAAAAGCTGAATGTTTTTGTAATGATTGCTCATGCAATCATTGTAAAGATCTTACTTCCAAGTGTCCAACCAAACTCAATCAATTAGCATCTGACTGCTCGTGCTAATTGGATTGTCAAGAGGTGATTTTTTTAAAGAATATTTGACACAATATTTTTTTTGCACTATATATTTCTTTTTATTTTATGACTACAAAGGATATTTCGTCCTATAGATTTTTATTTATAAAAAAATAATAAACTTCTAATCATTTTTCTTGAAATATATTTCAAGACAGTAAACTGTGTTTTTAAAACCTGTTAAATATATAATTGCCATCTTGTTGTAATAAACTTATCAAATTTAATTAAAGAAACCTATACAATATTTATGGAAGTTCATCGTATGGTGTCTTGAAGTGCGGAGGCGGATATGGTGGATTATTGACACATTCCATTTCGTCGTAACATTTAGTAACATAACTTTCAATAGTCTTACAGTTTTTAACAAACTTTTCCTGATTAAAACCTAGACCCTTTTCATATTCCTCCACAACTTGTTTACGAATGTATTCCAGATGTTTTTCTAAATGGGAAAACTTATATTCAACCCAATCTTTATAAAACAGATCATAACGGGCCCTTGGTAAGACTGAAGGTTTTGTTGACGTCAATGCAGTGTTATCAAGAATATCTGGGCCGGACACGGCAAAGCCGTTCACAAAAGAGATTCTGTTGTGGTTTGTCACTGGTTTGGACGCCAAATGTTTTAATACTCTACCCTGAATCAAGGTTGCATATCCTTTCTTAGGTTCTGGCACTCTGACAATCTTTTCCTCGCCTGTGATGATAGTTGTTTGACCACCGATAGCATCTTCTGGCAAATCCAACATAATAACCAATGCAACAGTTGTTGAATCATAGTGTAGACCCAAGGTTGAAGGGATTTCATCTCCATCTCCGGCGTCCTGTTGTGACAACTTTTGCAAGATTTCTTCTTCGGTCTGTGGAAAACACTTCTGTTCTTCTTGGTCCATTGTTGCTAAGCTGGCATTGATATGTGCCGTCTCCGAGTTGTATATATGTTCCATTTTGGTACCAAAAAAATTAGAAACAATGTCAGCAATCTCTGGTGAGTCAATCAACGCCTTGGTGAAATGTCCATGAGTATCTGCATGACCACCAATATGAAAATCGAGTCTTGTGGCACCGGTTGCAAGATTTGGCAATCTAGCGTAATCTTCAATGACGTCTGGTTGGAAGGCTTCATATAGTATCATGTCAACTGCTTCTTCGGATATCAAAGGAAAGGGAAAGGCGGCACCAAAATCCGTTACCTTGGGAACATGGGTTTTAGAAATTTTGAGGTCTTTTAGTGTGAATGTTTTTGTTGTATCATAATAATCAGGTTTAAATACTATGTGTTTGGATGGATCGAATGTTAACTCTGGGTTAAAGGTCGACTTTGAAGTGATTCTATCCAGTAATGTCTGGATTTCATTTTTTCTGGTTTTTTCGGGAATGGAATGTGTAGGTGCAAACTCTTTATAAGAATGCACGAGACCGTTCGATTCCAGAACTAAAGGATATGGATATTTAACTGCAACTGACATATTATATGCTTAGTGTTTAGGGTGTTTAGTTGATAAATGATTAGAGTGAAAATAACGTGAGCAGAATGAACTTTTAAAAAACTGAAATACTGACCGTATTTATACATGTATTGGTCGCAGATTATAGTTAAGTGGAAGAGATGTCAACAAAAAATAATCGTACATTTTTTGAGATCTGATAAGTAAACTGATAACACTGATAAGAACCTCTTTTTCCCGAGAAAATCCGTTGCGCTTAAACATGTTAGCAGCAATTTCCAAATCGGGTATAGAAAACGAAAGTATGATACCCACGGGTAAGTTCATGTTACACTTATCAAACTAATGTGTTTTCACGTTTTTATTCTTTGTTTGCAGTGTAGCAATGTTCCTATCAAATAGATTAAATATGTTTCTGCAACTTTTACAATAAATTCAAGAATTTTTTGAATACAGGGGATTGTTTTTTTGTTTAGTTTTACGAATGTTAAGATTTCAACAAAGATCAAATCTAAAATTGAATTACACAGTAGTTATTTGAAAAAGTGAACGCAGTTGGATGTAGAACAATAATTTAGTGTCAGTAGTAATGATTATTACATGACGTTTCAAAAATAAAATGCCGGGTTGAAATTTGTATGGTCAGATCCAATATCTAGGCCTAATTGTTGTATGAATATGCTGTAGATGCTGTTCTTGAGAGTGATGAGTTCCTGGCAAGCGAAGACAACTTTAAAAGGGAAGATGTTGCTACAGCAGGTATTGCTGATGAAGGGGACGCGGTGGTACATTTGGATGTCACTGAAGTGGTTGATATGGTTGTAAAAGTTGTTGTGGAAGTTGTTTCCGCGGTTGGAATGGTGTGTGAGGTAGCAAGTGTTGTTTGTTTTGGAACACACTGGTGATAATAGTTATTCCATGTTTGACATTCATTATCACCACAGCACTCAGTAGGTTGGTTCCAGTTAGCACCGCCACATTGACTCCACAAGGCAATGCATGTTAATTCTGAAGATGCGGAAACTGATGTGGATAAAGTGCTGGATGGTTTGATGGAAGACGATGACGCTGGTGTAGATTGGGAAGACACGGAAGCAACTTCAAAACAGTACTGTGGAAAGTCCGATTCAGCATTGTTGTTGTTATCATGGTCGCAATTCATCGAGTATTCGTATGCAGAGCTGTAATCAAACGACGAGGCGTCCGATGATGACGCCAATCCTGAGAACCACGCATAATGCACCTGGAATGGCGGGACACACACCAAATTGCCCACCTTGTCACCGGTCACAACAAATCTTGCAGACCACGAGCACGCATTATCGATGTTGTGGATCTTTTGGTTCGAGTCGTACAGGTAGTAGCTACTGCTTTCTGGTGAGTTGACACCAATAATCGCAGCCTGGTCCAAGTTGGAGAGCGGTGGACAGTCATCACCGTCAAAGTTGAAAACAATCTCATAGTCGTTGTTTCCCAAAGCATATGCAGATGACACTGTTCCTTGTGCCGCTGGATAATACTTGTGGTTGCCGCTCTTGAAGTTGAAGTTCAGGTCGGCACATCTGGCTTCAACGCCAACTGGTGTCAGGTTAGGGTATGAACCGGTAACAAAATCAACCGGTGATGATGAGTTGGAATACAATGCTTGCGCCTGACTAACTAAAGTGGAATATATTGCTAAGAGAGTTTTGGTGTTCATATTTAAGCGAATCAACAACTGTCTTTTGTCTCTGGTGTTTGTTGTATCATCTAATTTATTCATTAAAAGCGCCCTGGCTATCTAAATTTTTGAAAACTCAGATAAATCATGCTTCTTTTATATTACAAAAAAAAGGATAGATACCACACCTGGTAATACAAAAAGGTTCTGGAATCACGGCAAAAACGTGGTGCCACACAGTGTCCCTATGAACTTTCTTTAATATTCACACAAACATATGTATAAACAAAAACAGATAATCAGGTTTTCAGGTACAAAACTCCAAAAACTATACAAATTATGAAATGCAGTATTGTAATGACTGCCTAATCCAGTAATCTTGAACATTTTGGGACTGGAAATAGACTCTGCCATCTAGTAATGCAAACCCGTTGTGATGTAAAACATTTAATGACAGGCCTGGAAACAACACTAGTGCGGAATTCGAAGAGCGAAATAGGTGGACAATCCCAAATCGACAAACGCGGAACGTGTAAAAGTTCCGTATGCAGGTACATACAAACAAACGCGCTTATTTTACAGGCCGACTTGATTACTATTATAGAAAAAAAGCATGTTTGTACCTGAAATGTTCCGACATATTTTTTTTAGGAGGCTCTGGACTCTTCGGAGATATTGGTACCTTCTTGTGTTATCAGCTATTTTCCAAGTAATTTCATATTATTATGTTAGGGATCAAATAGTAAAGCTATCGGCAGCTGAACCCCCTACCCTATGTTGTAGCGACGTCATCTTTTTTGACTTATTCTTTGTTGACTTTAAAGATCGGGAAGAGCACGTTTTCTTTGGGCCCGGCTGTGTAATTCATTGAACCATTTTTGTTTGGCAATAAAAAAGATGTTACCATCAAGTTGTAAAATATTCACCAGGTTGCGATTAAAAGGTGCAAAAACAAAGAAACATAAAAGAAAACAATTAAATAAACTACATGAATTAAGCCAATTATTGAGTTTGGTTCTAGGTTTTGTTTGATGCGGCATTCGTTTATTTTCTAAAAAGCAATCACATTATATTGTAAATGATACTTAAAAGTTGCTCTTAAACACCCACCTTCCACTCTTTGTGGTGCGCTTGTTTTATAGGTTTCTGGCATGTCTATGTAAAACAAATCAAGCAGTCAGTTAAACAAAGACAGCTGTTTAAACTATTAGTAATCTCATTTAATGGTTTCATCATTTGTGCGGAGTATCTTAATAATATTATTGACTGTTAAAGTGTAGCTCTAAGCTAAAATCACATAGTACGGGTCAATAATTCAACACAGTATCCACAACTGGAAGTTATTAATAGACGTCTATGTCTATCGAACTGCCATTAAAAAGTTATGAAGCTCACAAATATGATTGAGAATCAAAATCCTTCTAATAATTGAAAGAAATTTATAGGTACTCTGAGGAATCCAAATATTTCTAGGTGAAGAAGCAGATATATTACCTTTTCGTATTCAGCGTCTAAACCTCAGTGTATGGAAATATTTTATAACAAAATATGTGACTGAAAGCTATGCCTCTTTGCCAAAAAAATCTAGGGATTCAAAATCTTTAAGTTACCTAATTTAATTTTGGTTTTATTTATGATTTGACACAATCAAAATTTCTGGACTCAGCATATATGATGGATTTATCTTATGCTCTTCGTTCAAGCATCAACGAACATGGAAAATTTGGAACCACCTATTACGGAATTATGTGACTACACAACTAAAACCTATATTTTAATAAAGATCAAATCTCGTTACCGTAAAACAATTCATTCTATACCTATTTGTCTGCGATTATTTGCTATTACTTTACTACCTGCTAAAATAAGTTTCGGCGCAAAATACTTCAGTCCTAATTGTTTGATTGCTTAGTATTTTCAAAAAGTGACTCAATACATACAATCAAATTATCACTTATAAGTAAAAGATTGACTAGCATAAAACTCATTCTAATTTCAATTTCACGGTACATTTAAAAGCAATAATTGCCAGTTAAATGTAGAAGATTCAGAATTCTATTTTATATTTTCAGTAAAAATATTGTCAAAAATGTTTAAATGAAATTAAAATATTCGATTAT
The DNA here is from genome assembly GCA_030142935.1 of Pichia occidentalis. Classification (NCBI taxonomy): domain Eukaryota; kingdom Fungi; phylum Ascomycota; class Pichiomycetes; order Pichiales; family Pichiaceae; genus Pichia; species Pichia occidentalis. Next base: position 291,907 of record JANQBI010000005.1, on the reverse strand, counting down.
AGAAAGATGAATAAACGTTTAAAAAAAAACTTTAAATCCAGTATATAGTTTAATATGCAGTTTTAACACATTGAAAGTAATATGGATTCATAGATGAACAAATACCCTCGGAACATGCGGTTGCACCTTCCCAATTAATACCACCACATTGACCATATAACTCAGCAAACGTTGTTGGAACCGCAGTAGTTTTAGTGGTGGTTAAAGACGTGCTTGAGGATGATGTAATTGCTGGTGTTGGACCAGTAACACATTGGTAGTAGAATGGGTTCATAGATGAACATACTGCTGTGGAAACACATGCAGTTGGACCGTTCCAATTGCTACCACCACATTGTCCATATAATTCAGCAAAGGCTTCAGGGGTTGCTGTAGTTTTAGTTGTGGTTGATGAAGTTAATGACGAAGTTGTTGATGATGTGGTTAATGAAGATGTGGTTGTAGGTGTTGGGCCAGCAACACATTGGTAGTAGAATGGGTTCATAGATGAACAGACTGCTGCGGAAACACATGCAGTTGGACCGTTCCAGTTGCTACCACCACATTGTCCGTAGAGGGATTGAACGCCCAGAGAGGTGCTTTCTGAGGCGGAGCTCAACGAAGTAGTTGAAGATGTGGTTGAAGAAGCAACCGGGGAAGCACTGGATAAAGCAATAGAAGATGCAATGGAAGACGCACTTGGGGAAACGATAGAAGATGAACTTGATGATGAAGTGGTTGGAGTAGTTGGAACAGCAACACATTGGTAGTAGAATGGGTTCATAGATGAACAGACTGCTGCGGAAACACATGCAGTTGGACCGTTCCAGTTGCTACCACCACATTGTCCGTAGAGGGATTGAACGCCCAGAGAGGTGCTTCGAGGCGGAGCTCAACGAAGTAGTGAAGATGTGGTTGAAGAAGCAACCGGGAAGCACTGGATAAAGCAATAGAAGATGCAATGGAAACGCACTTGGGAAACGATAGAAGATGAACTTGATGATGAAGTGGTTGGAGTAGTTGGAACAGCAACACATTGGTAGTAGAATGGGTTCATAGATGAACAGACTGCTGCGGAAACACATGCAGTTGGACCGTTCCAGTTGCTACCACCACATTGTCCGTAAAGGGATTGAACGTCCGGAGAGGTGCTTTCTGAGGCGGAGCTCAACGAAGTAGTTGAAGACGGAACAACCACAGTTGTTAATAGAGATGACTTAGAAACAGAAGCAGATTCCAATAAAGACGATGACGCTGGTGTAGATTGGGAAGACACGGAAGCAACTTCAAAACAGTACTGTGGAAAGTCCGATTCAGCATTGTTGTTGTTATCATGGTCGCAATTCATCGAGTATTCGTATGCAGAGTTGTAATCAAACGACGAGGCGTCCGATGATGACGCCAATCCTGAGAACCACGCATAATGCACCTGGAATGGCGGGACACACACCAAATTGCCCACCTTGTCACCGGTCACAACAAATCTTGCAGACCACGAGCACGCATTATCGATGTTGTGGATCTTTTGGTTCGAGTCGTACAGGTAGTAGCTACTGCTTTCTGGTGAGTTGACACCAATAATCGCAGCCTGGTCCAAGTTGGAGAGCGGTGGACAGTCATCACCGTCAAAGTTGAAAACAATCTCATAGTCGTTGTTTCCCAAAGCATATGCAGATGACACTGTTCCTTGTGCCGCTGGATAATACTTGTGGTTGCCGCTCTTGAAGTTGAAGTTCAGGTCGGCACATCTGGCTTCAACGCCAACTGGTGTCAGGTTAGGGTATGAACCGGTAACAAAATCAACCGGTGATGATGAGTTGGAATAAAAGGCATGTGCCTGGGTAACTAAACTTGAAGCTATTGCTAAGAGGATCTTAGTATTCATTTTCACGAAATAGGAATTGAAGGGTTTTGGTGATGAAGAATTCAAAAGAAAAGTAAACTAATTGTGAAAAAAATTGTCTTGTCAACTGAGCAAGAACGACGATAATGCAGTCCTTTTATACCTGCCACAAGAGCAGCCAAACAGACTACCTATGTGCAATGTTGACATACTTCATATGGCGGTAAAAGGGGGGATTACGAATTCTATTGCAATTCAAGGCACCAATTTAAACGATGTGCGATCACAGAGGTTGCAAAACTTCAGTTTTATCCTGAGGTTTCATCAATTGGGAAGTGCTAAGACGTAAATCTCAACGAAGGAAACTTATGGCCGAACAAAACAACATTTTGGTCCCAAATTGTTGAAAACTAGGTACAATCGCGACCCCGAGGAATATAATATCAGTCCAAAGTGGAAATCCAAAGGATATAAACTACTTTAGTTTCTCGGTAAACGAAAATAGCAACCATATTTTCCGCATTTAGTGCAGAAAATTAGATACATTTTGACGCACTAGTGCACTGATGCACTAGCACCTTAGCGCACTAGCGCGGTGATTTTATAATCTAAAAATGCCAAATTGTTCCGAAACAATCGGACAACGCGTGAACAGACGCGTCTTGGCGAAACAAAAACAACAACAAACAATTTGCCACTCCCAAAATTCAAAAAGGTCTGGTATTTTTGTACCTGTTACGGATATTATCCAAAATCGAGCCATTCGGTGAAACCGGATAGAGTGAGCTGTTACTAGCCATGTCAAGGTTTTAACAAAACAATAGAGCAATAGAACAATCGACAATTTTTGTCGAATTCGTCTTCTCTTTCTTCCTCTCTCACTACGGTTCCTCAACACGGTTAGTAAACGAACTATATCTTTTGATTCAACCGTTAGCCAATCAGAGGCCAACTGTAAAAGTAAGTAATGGTATTTGCATATATCAGCTTTACAAAGGTTACAAAAAATTACGCTTTATAGAAGTCTCCAGCTGTTTTAGGTTTCTGTTTACTATTTAGCTTGGTGAAATGCTAGGCACCGGAAGAACCAAACTCTTTGGCCCATGTATCAAATTTGTCTAGACCCTCCTTGTTGACACTCGGTCTGATGTTTTTCATGCTCTTTTCAAAATCGCCTAGAGACATGGGTCTTATTTCCACCTCCTTGAGGTTCAACATTTTCGATCCTAGCTCACGAATCGGCCAAATTGCCGCATCCTTGGCTAACGAGGTGATGTCGCTACCACTGTAGCCTTCGGTCAACTCGACCAACTTATCCATGTCCTCCTCGGTCAATGAGTTTTCTGTGTTACTCAACAGTTTTTTAAAATGCGCCATCCTGGTTTCTGGCTCTGGCAATGGTATATATTGTCGACGTACAAACCTACGTCTTGCTGCTTCGTCAATTCCCCACGGCAGGTTAGTTGCAGCCAAAACTAACACCCTTGGCGGAGGCGAATCATCGTCATCCACTCTACCCGCTGCAGCTTTCGAGAGGTCCGACCATTGAACCAAAAACTCATTCTTCAACCGTCTACTGGTGTCATCGTCCCCGTCACCAGATCTCTTACCAAGTAAAGAATCGATTTCATCAACAAAGATAATAGAAGGAGCTTTGGCCTTCGCAACTTGAAACAATGCCCTCACCAGCTTTTCACTTTCACCGTACCACTTACTCGTTAGGGAGGACGACTGAATGCTGAAAAATGTAGAATTGCTCTCGGTTGCCGCTGCTCTTGCAAGCATGGTTTTACCTGTCCCTGGCGGTCCAAATAGCAGCATGCCACTAACAGGTTCACGCAATCCTCTAAATAAATCCGGCCTCAAAAACGGGTAAACCACAGTCTCCAATAAAGATTCCTTGGCCTGCTCCAAACCTGCAATGTCACTCCAGTAAACTTTATCTTGGTCTCTCTCACTTTCGATCAAAATATTCTTTGCAAATCTCAAGTCGACACCTTTGATTTTTTTCAAGATTTTTTCATCTGCATCTTCTTCCACCCCGTCATCTGTGATTGGAGCTTCGTCGTTGCCCTTTGGATCATCTAGAGAGTTTCTGTGTGGCTTATGTGGATCTTCTCCTGGTTCAACCAATCCGTGTTCATCTTCTAAATCCTCAACCCCGTTATCCAGTTTATAAGGTGAATGGGACGGGGAAGCTGAGCGAGAAGGCGAAGCAGAATCGCACTGCGGAGATCTAGATCTGCTCTTATTGTTACGATTTGTACCGTTTGTTGAATGTGAAGTTTTATGGTGGTGGACGGAACGGATGTAGCTGTTTGAGCCATTTGGCCCGGATTTTTGTTTCAAGTCTGGTCTGTTTGGGAACTTAACGGCCGCCGAAGCTTTCAAGGCAGCCTTGGCTCTATCTGATGGGGTTCTTTTTTGTGTATGGGGTAAAATAGTAGTGGTGCTGCTGAATTCGGCAAAATCATGAATCGGCGAACCATTATCTTCGATGGTATTAGGTTCAACTGGGGTGAGGCTCGAGCTGCTGTTGTTGTGGCTGGAAATATTCGATACGTTGAGTGAACTCGACGGAGCCCAGATAATATTGGCTGCCTGTTTCGCCGATGACGAGTTTGGATCCTGTGCAAGGGTCGCGTGCGATGTGTGAACACTAGGAGATGATGGTGACGATGTTGAGTATGCGGTAATGCCGCCTGGACGTAACGACTTCATCAGTTTAGTTCCCTGTTTTCTAGATCCTATAGTATGCGGAACATGCGATCTCAACGTTGGCACACTAGTTGCCGCCTGCTGCTGCTGTTGTTGTTGCTGTTGTTGATAGTATCTGTCCAGGGTTTTAGTGCAGGCATGGTAACTGGATTCGATTTCGGCCCGTATCTTATTGAGTTCATCCAACAGAACTTTTTCATCTCCCGACAAAGAAGCGTTCAGACTTTCCTCATTCAATTTCTGGACCGCCTTGTCGGCATATATGTTCAAATCCTTCCAACTGATGAACGCATGTTTGTAGTGCCCGTTTTGCTCCAAGCTCATGGCTGCCCAATTCAAGTTGGTTATGGAGTTATACAGCTCCTGCATCGAGGAGAGTTTATCCTTGTCCTGTTTCTTGGTTCTGAACATGATGTTTCCCTGCCGATTCTATCCCTGATGTGGGATCTGCAGGTCCTTTCAGAGTCTTTTCTTCTTTCTAGGAATGGGAAGATCTCCTACTCACTATTCACCTCTTACGTAGGGGATGAGCGGGTCCATAAAACGAGGAGATAATCGGATGGTTTATGGCAAGAAGACGTAGATTAGAAAAAAAAAAAACTCATCGACGCGTCGATGAGTTTTATTTTCCTGATTTTCTTATTTTCCAATTTTCCCTTTTTTTTACCATTTTTACTATTTTTACTATTTTTACTATTTTCTCATTTTCTCATTTTCTCATTTTCCAATTTTCTCATTTTCTCTTTTTCTCTTTTTCTCTTTTTTACCATTTTCTTATTTTCTCATTTTCCCTTTTTTACTATTTCCCCATTTTCCTATGTTTCTCTTTTTTACTATTTTTACTATTTTTACTATTTTTGCCATTTTTGCCATTTTTGCCACTTTCACCACTTTAGTACACACCGTATTCCCAACTGTCAAAGACAAACAGATCGACCTATGTTAAAAACCACATAATAGCTGCTTGCCCGATTTTGAAACACATCTTCTATTGGAGAAAAAACTCACCCAAAGCATTATGTTCCTTACAAGGCTTTCCAGGGACTACTCCCTTTACAATCTATGAGAGGTCTTAACGACGGCAAAATACACATATAGTACCAAAATTTTAAAAGAAAAAATAAAAATCAACAGAGTACGAAGAAAAGGATAATTGTCCGGGCTTTACGGGACACAAAACCGTCTTAATCCAAGGTTTTATATTCTTGAAGCCAGTTATTGATCTGCTGGCCGAACACGTCTTTGAATGCATGACGCAACACATCAATCCAATCCCCTGGTCATCCATAAATGAATATGCAACGGCCATTAAATTGGGACAGATTGATATGTGTGAATAGATACTAATCATCTTACATCAAAGAACATTTGAGTGTTGGCCCAGGTGGTTAACTTTCGATGCTAAAAGAAAGGGAAAAAATAAAGAGAGAGGAACCAGGACCCTATACACCCATGTGTTTTTCAACTTTCCCAACAGATGAGTTTGGATATCGCTCTCCTTTTATACTGTTTCCCTTTTAGTTTATCAAATAATATATATGTATATGTATTTGATTTTTCTCAATCAGTTCCGGTTCAGGGTTATTTTTTTTTTTTCATAAATTCAAAGTGATCACGTGACTAGTTCACATCTTATCATGTAATATTATAATTATATGGTGGCATGGTTCAGATCCACATCTACATAACTATATCAAAAAGAAAAACGATCAGCTGAAAGCCTTTTTCAGCTTACGGCCAAAGCCAAAACCAAATCTGCTGCCGGTGCCGGAATCGTGGGCTGGAGTTGGGGTGGTGGAACCCGCTGAGGCTGCAGATGGGCTTTCCGCAGAAGGCTTGTCGGTTTCCTTGAGATCGGCGCCCTGAGAAACAAAGGAGTAGGAGCCCGACGTGGCCCGTTCATCACGCTCAACCCGCCTTCTTTCCTTCTCGGCCTCAAGACCGCCTCTCATTTCGGCCCTCAGTTCGGCCCTGGCCTTCATCGCAGCTTCCCGCTTGAGATCCCGGGCCTTCATCTCGTTGGCTTCCTTCATCAACCTCTCAAACACTTGCTGGTCCTCCTCTTCGCTTTGGTCCCTCTTGGCGCAGGCAAACATCTTACCCATCTCAAACAAGATTTCCGCCCGCAACTTGCGCTTTTCCAAAGAAATCTCCTTGTCGTTCAGCAACGCATTACAGACCCCATATAGAGTTTGCTGGATTTCGAATTTGGATGACGCCCATGCAACGGAAATAAATTTGCCTGTGACGGCCTGCTCGTATTGCGCCTTCTTGTACGGATCCATCTCGTCGGCGTTCATCGTCTCCAGTTGCTGCATGGCCTCCAGCGTGTTCTGCGCCTCGGTCGCACTGGATAGCATGTCCATCATCCCCTTGACCGTATCTTTGCTCTGCTTGAAGTTCGAACTGAGCTTGTGGAACCCACCCGTGAACTGTTTCTTGGACTTCAAAAAGGAGGTACTTTTGAACATGTAAATCTTACCGATGAGGTGACAAATGTCCAGGCCAAACGACTCCAATTTCAATTCCTCGATATCCTCGTTGATCTTCTTGACAAATATCTCCCAATCCTTGCCGTTCTTATCGAGATGGCCGCCTTTGACGGTTTCGAGCAACGGATCCATTTTACACTTCAACTTGGCGGTCAACTCCTTCACTTTTTTCTCTTCCTCCTCCCTTTGCTTCTTGATGGTCTCTGCATCAATCCCCTGCTTCTTCTTCTCCTTGGCCTTCTCCTTGCTCTCCTCGTTCAGTTCTGCAAATGTTTTGTTTTTCCCGTCATGCAGTGTCACATGTTGGCTGCTGCTTTTATCCGTTCCACTGCTCACATCCCCATTTGCTTCACCTTCTTTCTCCTCCTTTGCCTTTTCCTCCTCTTCTTCCGCATTGAACATCATCTGGATGAAGTTCAACTCCCCAATGTAATCTTTCGAAGCGTCACCACCGAAAATCATGCTAAAAAACTCCTTTGGATCAACATCCTGTGCTGCACCATTACCCCCTTCATTCAATTCTTCCTTACCGACTTCATCGTAGATCGTTCTCTTCTGTGGGTCACTTAAAACCTGATATGCCTCCGCAATCTCTTGGAATTTCTTCTCAGCTTCGGGATTGTCTGGGTTTTTATCTGGGTGCCACTTGAGTGCCGCCTTTCTGTATCCCTTCTTAATCTCAAGTTCGGATGCCTCTGGTGAAACACCAAGGAGATCGTAGTATTCCGTGTCCTTCACCATTCTGATGTCAATCCTTGCCGACTACAATCACAAACTTCCGGGCTTTCCTCCTCATCAGATGGCGAGTGATGGTTGAGGTGCAACTCCATCGTTCGATATAATAGAAAGAGTTTTCCAACAGCGAGCCACAATTTCCCTCACTTGATTGTCTGGTTGCTATACATGTTTCTACGCTAGTAGGACATTTTGGGCTTAGCCACCCATTTGCAACTTGGGGGCGTTACAAAAGTAAGCCACTTTCTGAGCCATTCGACAACAAGAATTTAGAATGGCACTGCCTTTTGACAATGATATATTTGTCAACGTTCTAAGAGAAATCAGTTTGGCAGCTGCAATCGAACTGGCGCATTCTACACAACGCCCTGCAACAGATACAAATGATCCGGTGTTGAACTACAGCAACCTGAATAATCCATCGATATTTGGTTCATTGTATCAGCCTCATGTGATTAAATCGAAACTCGACGTTTACAAAGACTTCCCGCTATTGTCACATCTTCCGGTGGGTTCCCCACCCATCCGATTCGAAGATGATTCGAATAAATTACTCTCAAATCAACATAACAATGATTCATATTATAAGAACCCAAATACCAGTTATACCACCACCAGTATGGATTATAGCAATACGTTAACAGAAGAAGAGGAGGAAGAAGAGCTCCAAGAACAGAAGGGCAGAGATCAGACCGCCAAACATATTGGCGCTGATCTGGTTACAGTGGAAAGCGAAGCATGCAATTCTATCAAGCAAAGTGCCCACGATAATCATAACGCAGGCATTACTGATGCCCGTTTGGTAGTGACAGATTCTGCAAGCCACGAGAAGGACCGACCTCCTGGTGCCGCTGATTCAACCGATACGTGTAGTACGGGCAATAATAGAAAGAATAGTTTGATGATCAGGAAAAAACCACCGATGCACAAACCCACCGCTAGCGTCTCCGAAACGATTAAAGAATCGGATACAGAGTCAGATACAGAGTCTAAACCCTTGGCATCACCAAGAAGTGATCAATCATCACTTCTGGTGACTTCCGTCCAATCCAATGATCGAGGTACCACAACACCTATAACTCGACCTCAACTTGGGGACCGATCAGCGTCATTAGACACGTTCAGATCCAAATCAGAAACAGGAACACCGAACTCAAAACAACTTTCTTCATTGCATCATCACTTGAAGACCGCTTCGGTGGGGTCTAAAAAGCAAAGTAAAGGTCTGCTGGCTCTGGGAAGACTTATACGCCCAAAACAATTGGCTTCAAATCTCGTTCATCATGCAACTAGCCATAATAGTAATACCAATGTCAACTCTTCTGTGGGAAATGCAGACGCTAATTCTCTTAGTGATTTAGACTCCGAACATAGCAATCAAATGGATGAACTAAAAATTCGTAATAATGACAGTTTCAAATCAACCTCTCAAGATAGCCAAGTCGAAAAACAGGAGTTTAGCCATTCTAGAAAGTTTTACCTTGAAAGACAGGCATCTGATCATGGAACCTCCGATAAAGCATCTTTAAATGAACCGCAACCATTAGAATTATCTCTTGATTCGGATAAGTATCTATCGACGAACTCTGAAAGAGATACCATTGACTCTTCAGATTTTGATGACGACAGAGATGAATATACTGAAATTAATAATAACAGAAATAATAATAAAAGTAGCAATAATAATGCTTATCATAACCTCACAGTCAAAAATATTGACAATCAAGTAGACGGTGGTAGGTCTGGTTACGCTCAGGATAATAATGATGTTGATTCTGAAAATTATGACGATGACGACGAAGATGATCCATCTGATCTTAACTATGGATATGACGATAAATCTATAGTGGATTCAATAGAATCTAGCGAGTTGGCAGACTCTGATTATGATTATTTTAATCCTCCAATAAGTGCCGCTAGATCTACCAATAAATCTGGTGTTAGATTGTTACATGATGGACAAGCTTCAACCAATCGCTCAAGTTTCGGTACGAGTGCAAGTCGCAACAATAGCAGACCGGATAAATATATGTATCACACATTTGATGAGGCTGCGTATATGGAGGATATAGATTCGGATGATTACATAAGTGATGCAGAATATCCAATGGATGATAGTGTAGCATATTATAATGATACCACGGGTAGTAATTCGGAGACTGTATTATCTTCGGTTTCTGTGGCAGCTTTAGATCAAGCAGAAAAAAAAGATAACAGGAAAAGTACATCAACTAAAAGCAACAATGGTTTCTCGAAGGTCAATTCAATATCGCAAATAAGTTTTTTCCGAAATAGGCCAACGCTTAACAGCAATACGAGAATTCTAACGACTTCAAGAAGAAGAAAATCTTCAAGCAATGGAATCAGACCTAGTTCATCCATGATGATATTGCCAAACGCTAGCACAGTTTCGACTTTGCCATCTAATACATTATCCAGTTCAAGTGGTGGATCCATGCAAAATCAAAGATTGTTAAGTGTACATAGGGCAAAAAATGTTAAAAGCTTTGCAAATCTCATGAGTCTGAATATGGAAGAAGTGGAAGGAGAAAGAAAACAGAAAAATAAGGAAAGGGCTGAATTTGAAAAATTGAAACTGGCAAAGGAAAAATTAAGAGTGAAGGAAAATATCTCATTCGATAAAATTATTCCTCCAGGTAAAAAACTGGAAGAGGCTTCAAAGTTAACTGAGCTGCTTCATAAAGCGGATATTTCTTTAGAATATTACAAATACGTTAGTGAGCGTCAAAATGAGAGTGAAATGATGATGGGGGTGAATATCAGTGTTCCTAAGTTGGGTGTCCCATATGAGAATCTATTAAAAATTAATATTAATTCATCAGTTCAAGTGGTTGAATTAATAGGATATGTATTGTATATGATTTCAGAAAAGTGGAAGCACGACAAAAGTATCAAAATAGAGGACAAATACCAGGATAAGTTGGATCCAAACTACTGGAAGGTCTATTTAGCAGACGACGACGGTGAAATCGAAGATGACTTTGGAGTATTGGATCGTACTAGAACTGTGGAGTCATATGGGACAGATGAATTTGTTGTTGTTGAATGTAGCGAGGAGGAGAGGAAGCAAAACGAAAAACTGACGCCATCTCCATTAAAAAAGGATGGCGATACTAATGTGATTTCAAACACCAAACCTATACAGATCGATTCAGTGAATGAAGTTAGCATGAATATGATCAAAGAAGGATCGCTTGCGACATTACCATCGGACCTGACACCCACGTCAGTTATGCCATTTAATAATACTCTACCATCCAATATAAATCATTTGCAGAGTAAACCGCCTGTGCCAGCCAAAGTGGGTGTCAAGCGGTTTGTTATGGATGATTTGGATTCGGATGATGACGAGGATGACGAAGATGATGAGGATGAAATATTTACGGAGAGCAAGAGAGGCGGTAAGGATACCAAGAAGTACACATATATCAAGGCGAGAATCAATTCTAACAGGATGAACGAAGGTTTAGAAAAGGAGAAAGAGTCTAAACTTAACAAGTTCAAGACAAGAAGCAAGACAATACAGTCCATACTGCATAACACGGCAGATCACTATCAGTTGACACAACAAGAATTGTTCCGTGCGGATTTAAACAATAATATGATCAATAACAGTAGTGTCAATAATGGCAACATGGTAGACGACGATAGTGGGGTGAGGAGTGGACATGAACACAGAATGAAAATGATACGGAAAGGGCTAAATAAATCGAACAATGGGTTGAACGAAGGTCGGAGATCCAATTTTGGTGGGTACGAGTTACAGCAGCAATTGCATAATAATATGGTCAACGGTGCTATGGATGAGGAGAGCGACAACAAGGCACTCATGTACCACCGGTGGACCGTTTGGCGGAGACAGCAGATGTCGTTCAAGAGTAAATTGCCAAAGACGTTGACAGTCGATGGGTATCAAATCTACTTGTTGCCGTTCAACGAATTCAAGGGATCGTGGTACGATTCCAAGACGTATAACTTTGATATTTCTCAAATTCTAAAGATCAAACAAAATGAAAAGGTTCCCAGCTATTTTAAGATTATCATCAAGAAGAACGCAGAGGGCATTGTTAAAAAGTATTACCTTGAGGCCGAGTCTCCCAAAGAGTGTGCCAAGATTGTCAATACGATCCGGGCGTTGGCCAAGACCTATAGTGAACAAATGTAAAACAACAGGGAGACGTTTGTAGGAGATTTGTGTATCTTTATATATACCGTCTAAAGGCTGAGAGTAATTTGTGAGGGAAAAAAAACTCCCAAATAGGAAAATGAAAATTTGTTACTGGAAAGGGATTTCATGTTGGAGGCGTAAACTTGTTTTACAGGCATTAGAGCCATAGCTAGGACTTGGTAGGCCAATGAAGACTCTAAAGGGCAGGATGATGCAGTGTGTGAGAAGGTCGATTCTGTTGAAAGAAACAAGACACTTCAGTACGAAGGGCGAGGCGAAGCCGACGGTACTGGCTGAAAGACTGAGTGAGTTGTTGAAGCAGAGTGAGAAGAAGGAGGAGAAGAGGCCGCCTACCAACAAGGTGACGCCGCCGGCTGGCGGGACGCCTAAGCTGAAGACGGACACCGTGAGTATCAACAGAGAGCTGGCCAAGCTGACGCCGTTGCCCATGGTGTGGAGGGCAAGCCCGAAGATGAAGAGCAGCATAGGGAAGTTTCTGAGCAACGCCAAGATCGGCCATGAGTGGAGCATCTACAGCTACGAGCAGCTGGAGCAGAAGGATCTGGCTGCTGAGGACCTTCCGGAGATCCTGCTGATCGGGAGGTGCAACGTTGGCAAGTCGTCCCTGATCAACTCCCTGCTGACGAAGAGCAGCGAGACGGAACTCAGGAAGTACGCCCGGGTCAAGGACCGGGCCGGGTACACGCCGTGTCTGAACTTCTACAACATCGGCGGCACCCTGCGGCTGGTTGACAGCCCCGGCTACGGAGTCAAGGGCCAGGCGTGGCAGGGCGACCTGATCTGCGAATACCTGCAGAAGAGGAGCCAGCTCATGAACACGTATCTCATTCTCGACGCGTCCGTCGGCGTCAACGCCTACGACCTCCAGGCGATCGACATGCTCAAGGGCATCGGATCCGACTACGACATCATCCTCAACAAGGTGGACAAGGTTGCGCAGGACAAGAGGGTCCTGCAGACCCTCAGCGTGGCACGTGACTGCCATCGGGACAACCCGCTCATCAAGCGCTGCTACGCCACGTCCTGCGCCGACGACGTCGGTCGACGCAACGGCCAGCTCGAGCTTCTGATGGCGTTTTTCGCCTCGGCAGGAATCGAATCGGAGGCGCTGACTGCGCCACGCGTGAACGCCAGGAGCGTGCGGAACGATGTGGCAAAGTCGCGGGAGAAGCGAGAGAAAAAAGAAAAACGGAAAATTCGAAGAGCGAAAAAAGAGTCGAGGTTGTGAAATTTCGTACATCGAGAAAATTTGTGGATGGTGTGTGTGTGTGTGGAAGGAAGGATGGTTGGCGTTGAGAGATAGGGAGGAATCTGTTTTTGTTCAGAGAACAAGGTGGTAGCTGGTGCTCAGAAACGAAAGAGATTGGGTTGCACGACAGCACGTCATTGAAAAGCCAGGAAAGTGAGAAAAAAAAAGATGTTTGTTTCATTGAAGACCAGTGCAGCCGTTGGTGCCAGACGGGTCGGTATGGTGGGCTCTCGTTCTCAGTCGACAGGCGCAGGCCCTGCTGCAGCGGGCGCAGCAAACGGCATTGTGGAAGCAGAGGGCTTGGCACCCGAGGCAGAAAAGGCTGTGGTCATACAGCCTCCAAGGACGGAGAGATCGAGAAACAGAAGCTTCCCGAACGTGATGTTCCAGCCACAGATGAAGCTCTACAACGACCCGTTGGTCTCCAGATTCATTCCCGAGCTGGAGAGGAGAAGAATCGTGCCTTCGGTCGCCAGCTTCTACGCAAGAAACCCGTACCACGAGGAAAACATGGCCAAACTACAGGATATACTCAATAAAAACATAACCCTGCCATTCGACAGGAAGACGAGCTCATTGACATGGTTGAAGTTCAAGCAGTACAAGGAAAAGGCCGGGGGAGAGCTGCTGAAGGAAACGGAGTATTTGCAGCTGGTCAACATCTTGAAAAGACTGGACTCGATCGACATCGAGCTCAGATCCGACGAGGTGAACGAGATCTTGGCCCAGTACTCCAAGAAGCAGACAAACAACAACGACGGTAGAGACTTGAAGACCTTGGATAACAAAGGCAGGGCTGTTGCCGTCGGCCGTAGAAAGTCCTCCAGTGCCAAGATCTACGTGGTCGAGGGTACGGGTGAGGTCATGGTGAACGGCAAGTCCTTCGAAAAGGTGTTTCCAAAGGCCCAGGACAGACTGAAGCTGCTCTACCCGCTGCAGATTGTCGACAGTGAGTGTAAATTCAACATTTTCGGTCTCGTCAGAGGCGGTGGTTCGACAGGACAGGTGGAGTCGTTGCAGCTGGCGCTCGCCAAGGCGCTCTGTATCCACAACCCGCTCAACAAGCAGAGACTCTCCTCTGCCGGCGTTCTGCACAGAGATCCTAGATCGGTGGAAAGAAAGAAGCCGGGTAAGAAGAAGGCCAGAAAGATGCCTACCTGGGTCAAGCGTTGAGTGGGTACGGTTTGTGCCTTGCTGTCGGCCCGAGTTTTATTTATACGTGTACATAACATTATATGAGTAATATAACAGATCACAACTGATCCACCTGTGCCGCTGGTTGGGGGTGGGCCCCAGGCGTGGGCCCCGTTCTCTTCGTTTCTTCGCTTTTTCGTTTCTTCGTCTCTTCGTCTCTTCGTTTCCGGCTGCGCCTCTAGAACTGGATCTCTGTGTACGAGAGCCCCATGTTGTTGGAGACACTCTTCCATTGCCGGATCCCGCCAATGAGCAGCGATCTTTTGACGTTGATGTCGGTGACGTCTTTGGTGGCCGCAAACTCGCCCTTGACAAACGCCAACACCTCGCTGCGCAAGCCCGTGTCCGGGATCTTGTAGATGTTGCGCAGCATGTCCCGGTACACGTGCAGCACCTGGCCACGAAGCACAAAGTCCTCGAACGACACCGAGTCTTCCAGACTCCGTCTCTTTCTGGCGCCTGCTGCCGCCTTCTTGCCAAACGTTTTCACGCTCGAGTTGGTCAACGTGGACCCAAATCTTCTCAGCATCACTTGTGGCGTGTCTGTGCTCCCGTTCTTCCCGTACCTCCGGCCCCGTTCTTCCTCCTTCCTTCTCTGCCTCTCTTCTCCGACCACAAGGCCTCTTTTCAGAGAGTGAAATTTCATGTTGCGGAGACGGACAAGTTGCAAAACCACCGGCGGCGTCGATCGACGCCGCCGCGCTTCCGTGCACCGGCCGCGGTCGGCAAAATGGGCAATTTGCCCCGTCTCCATCCAATAGAGTGTTCTCAATGGGGAAGAAGGAGAGGAGAGAAAAGTTAACATGAAGAAGAGAGGGAATGAGCAGAGGAAGAGAAGGGTGTTCCTTCTGGAGAATAGAGAATCCGGAACGTAGCAGACCAGTAAGAGATTACAAGCCAGACTATACAACGATGGGTGCAGCATATCAAATTCTCGGAAGAGCCGTTCCTCCACACCAACTTGCATTGGGTACCATTGGTGCCGTTGTCCTCCTTGTGATGCCAAAGCCATGGGCCGCAGCTCCAAAGAAGGAGGCGAAAATCGAAGCCGCCAATGCAGATGAAGAGAAGTTCATCAAGCAGTACCTGGAGAAACACGCCTAGATTGGTCGGGAGCAGCACTGGCGGTGCCTGTTGGCCCGGCTGGGGGCGTTTTTGCCTGAGCTGGGGTCCACGACATCGGACGCACACCTCCTGCAGCCACTTATTTATTGATTTATCGACCATTTGACGGTTTACATATATATTGCCCGGTCGGCACGTTGGATGCCGGCGTTGTATATAGATGTATAGATGTATCTATGTATAGAAATATAAATTCTCAAACCATATCGGCCCCAGCACCCCCTACTCCTGGTTGAAGAGGGCCTGGTTGGACAGGGGATCGTGCTGCAGAACCTGGTCTCTCTTTCTGAACTTGCGGTCCATGGCCTGGACCTGTCTCTCCTTGGCCTGCTGGGCAGCCTGGAATCTCATCTGGGCCCTCATGACGTTGGGCGAGACGTACTCCTTGTTTTCGTAGATCTTTGGTCCACCAAAAGACCCCTCGAGAATGACAATCGGGGTGAGCACAAACCGAGGCCCGATCTCAACCAGGGTCAGGTCATCCTTCTCGAGCTCCTGTTTATCGTCCTCCTTCAGCTCCTCCTTCTCGTTGATTTGGTAGTTTCTCACCCACACCTTGCCGTCGACAATGCTGAACGTCATCACGTGGTCGATGAATGGCTTGCTCTTTCTCGCCTGGGGAGGAACTCCAAACTGCTGGATGAACAGCTCCTTGGCCAGCTTCCAATGTTCTTCGGTGTCAAAAGTCTTATCGAAACTCAAGATCGGTCTGGATCCCCTGAGACAGTTACCGGTGAAGTTCAGCTCATCCAACGTGTGCAGATTCATCACGTGGAATTTGATCGTTGGTCCGTTGGGCGGCTTGGATATCCACAGATAAAGGTCCTCGTGCTTACGGCATTCGAAATACATGATGTTGTTGCAGTTGTACAATTCCGCAATCTCGTTCAATTCGTATAATGTTTTCTTCGTGTCCAGTTTTGGTTCCTTTCTTGCATGTGGCAACAGCGCCTGCAGATCCGAGATCAGGTGTCTATGACGGAAGGTTATACCTCTCGATGAAATAAGCAACACACGCTGTCTATTCACTCTCTTGGTTCTGGCATCACCACTGCTGGAAGAATTTTCCTTCTCAACTTTTCCATGTTTTGGTTGGCGCAAAGCCTTATAAATTGCTGACATCGTTGTTTTCCGGGTCTCTTAAACGTTCCAGCTGGTTCCAACCTGTTTTGCCGATCAACTCCACTCTCTTCTTTCAAGAGTAATTGGAAAAATGTAGATGCCAATTGAAAGGATTTTTTTTATAAAAACTGGCAAAAGGTGAAAAAAAATTTTCTACGGAACTTTTCAAGGCGCGGTAGGCCTAATCGGGAAACCTCCTACAACAATCTTGAAACATGAATAGACAGAAGAAGATGAAAACATGTCGATCCAGAAATGGAGCAATCCAAAGGAGGTGGAGACGGGCAGCCAGCAATGTCAAGCGACGAGTCCACAGGTACGGAGTCGGGCTCAGAGTCGTCGGGCTCAGAGTCACAATTTTCCAAGAAAAAGCTCAGGTTTAAAAAACCGGCGCCCAAGAAAACGGACACAAGCACCGATAACAGACAGATTGATGTTGAATCAAAGGCGAAAGAGACGGTGGTTGCAACAATCACGAAAAACTTGAAGAGACTGGAGAAACAGCAGCATGGCCAGACACAGGGCACAGTTCTTGACGAGCGTTCGATGTGTGCGGATGTGGATGATACGGATACTAATTCGAGTGAAGACCGTGAGGCCTGGAAACGACGGGAGCTGGATCGTCTGCACCGAGATAGAAATGAGCGTATTGCCCGTGAGTCTGCGATGTGAAGTAGAGGATCGGGTCGGGTTTAGAGTGGTGGAGTATGGGCCGGTTTTAGAGTAGTGGGGGATGGGCCGGTTTTAGAGTAACGAAGTGTAGGATGGGCTGCTGTTTAGAGTAAGAAAGTATAGAATAGGGTGATGTGTAGAATAGCGAAGTGTATACATCTGTTATATATTCTGCAGCGGGTTTCCTCTGTGCCTCCTGCATGCATAGAGAGCCCGCTAGTGGAAACTGTCATCGCCGATTTCGATATCCAGACGGTCCGAGCCCAAAGACGCCGTGGCAGCCGGTAGGTAGTCACTCATGGCCAACCGGATGTCTTTGTAGTAGTCGTGGCCAGCAACAATTTCGAGCTCATTGACGGTTTCCTCTTTCTCGATGTGCTCAAGAAGGACGTAAGGTATATAACAGGCACGTGAGGACGTGCTTGGGAAATACCTTCTGTAGCTCCACCAGGCAACCAAGGCGCCGAGCAAAGATCCAAGAATAATGTCCACAAAGTGATGTCTATAATCCTGCGTTCTACTGAGGGCAACATAGAAGGCCAGCAAGCAAGGCAGGAACGCAATGATGGATCTCCACGCCCCTCTGTGGACGTGGCCGGAGTTCAGCTGGGCGTTGAGCCACAGCGATGTATAACCAAAGGAGGACCACGACATGGATGAATGGCCCGAGGGGGTGGTTCTGAATCCGTCCAGCAACTTGGCTCTATCTGTTGTTGTGCAGATGTCTTTGGCAAAATATAGAACGTCGGGAACGGCCGTGGTCTTTGGAAGACAGCGTGCCAGGAAATCCGGACGACATCTGCCGATCCAATTCTTCAACACGTCGGTGACAAAGGTGCAGGTACCCATGGATATGAAGGCGCCAAGTAACGACAAGTACAAAACGTAGAGCTTGAACGGCCTTGGGGTGAGAAGGGCCGTGACACACGACATCACAACGGTGGGAACAAAAATGATCCAGGCTAGCAACATGCCTGCTGGAACACGCTCCTGTTCGGCAAACGGATGACTGAGAGTAATATCATTGATTGTGAATTGACGCTGGTACGGCTCGATCTTTTCGAAATAGATGAAATCCAGCACGAATATCAGGACAACATACGCAGCATCACTCAGTTTCCACCTTACCAGCTGTGGATAAAACGGGAGCTGGCTCAGCCCGAGCGTATTTCTGTCGATGGCTAGCTGGTTGATATTGAACGGCATGGGTGGCTGGGTGCTTCGTGGGCAGAGTGCTTCGTTGGCTGATTGGGCGTGCAATGCAAAAGCAGTAGCTCTCTTCTTGGAGCAGCTTGCTCAGCAAAACAGGAAAAGAAACCTCTGTACCACGACGGTGTTTATAATGGCATGGCGCAGGCCCATTTCGGTCTCTTCTTAATCGGAGCGAGCACTAGCAAATTATCATGTCTAGAGAGGAGAAGTTGATTATGGATTCCAGAGTATTCTTTATCAGATAACTACAAAAGAAAGATATATAGCGTTCGGCTCACTGGGCTAGAGCTTGTGGTTGGTGGTTTCGCAATGGTCGAAGACCTGTCTGTTGTAAATCAGTAGATCGAGAATAAACAAGTGGCCCCCGGTGAGTCTCATCGTGTGCATCAAGTCTTCGACAAACTGATCGAACTGTTCAACCTGCAACTGGTATATGGGATGCCTTTCTTGGAGCTCGGAGCCGGCGCATTTGGGCCTCTGATTGCTCAGCCGTAGGAACAGCTCCGAAACGTCGCCCAAGTCGTCGTACTTGCCGCCAACGCCGCAGATCAAGTCTCTGTATTTCACCAACTCGACGTAGTGCTTATCGATGAACTGAGAGTCGTCGGGCAACTGCTTATATTCTTCGGTTAATATCGGATTCTTGCTCTGTTTAAGCTGTTCAAAATATCTGTACGCAAAAAGGGCACTGTTCTTTGGTCTCTGTGCCTTCCGTGCAGCTTGTAGCACAAGATCAGCATCTCCGGCGCTCTGCGATGACTTTGCAAGCAGAATGCTCGCAGTGTGTAAGCAACGTTGGTATCCAAATCCTCTAATCATGTCTTTTTAGAGAAACAATAGAAGACTTCAAAAATCAAAGCCCCATGCAAGTCCGCCCAAGTCAGAACAGAGACAGTTGCCAGCAACATGGAGAAGGGAAATATCGGAACAAATAAGTGAGCATCTTATCTTTCCCTGTGTAGCGACCACATAGAAACCCAGAAATGGAAATCCACCCAAAAGTGGCGGTTCATAAAGCTGTTGAAAACCTGCTCCATCTCTTCCTATGTACATCAAGTGGCCAGTGTGTGGTATATACGGGCCACGTATGTTTTGTTGAAACTGAAAATAACAAACACGCCGGCGATTGGTATACCCAAATACAAGAATGACAAACGACACGAAGAAAATCAAAATTCAGGGTTTAATCGGACAAAAAGGCTATGGTTTGATAAGAGAAACCATCAATTGTGGCCCATTTGATGCTGTGCTGGTAAGGATTCGGGTCAGAAAAGTCCTAGAATGATGCTGGATTTGAATGTAGCTGTCCACCGTTTATTGGACTGTTCCAGATATATCGGCTCAAACAAAGGAATTGAATGATGTAGAGTAGAAATCCGGAATCACAACCCCTTGGCACGGAGTACCAACAGATGTGTTAAAATTGTAGTAGAACTTGCTCAGATGGAGGTTTCACATATCTTTAACAGACACGAATAGATTGGAAAAGGTAAAAACGAAAAAGAAGTGCTTGTAATTAGGAGTTCATTTTGCCTCTAAGTACCAGTAACTAATAAAACCCCATATAGCACCATCAACTCAATACCTGATTAAGTATATAAACAGATCCAGGTGCTTTAACTGGCAAAACATACAGCCGTAGAGTGTATAGCTAGATTCGACTTGTCATGGTGTACTTTAGGGATTATCAAACGTCTTAATACGATATGTATGTGCCCTTCTTTGAATATTTAGTTGCCACATAGAAACCACTTTGAAATTTTATAGTGGTAATGGGCCTCTGATTTGTGAAGTTCATTTCGTGCCTAAATTCTGAGCAACAGGAACCAAACGTTGACATTAAATCAGTGTGTCAACGCAATATAACTACTTGGAAGTGCAAGAGATTACTGCTAATTCTCATAGAAACTGATCAAACAAGTTCATGGATGGCTTTGTCTTTTTTTGATAGCATGGCTAAAACTGCTGGTGTGATAACCGTTTAGCAAATAGTTTGCGGCAAAGGCCTGATGAAAGTGCCAGAAAGTGTTTCCTCCAGGGTTGTGGTTTTATTGCAATCCCACGCAGAAATAGCATTATTGGTCACAAACACTACATAATACCCTTGTACAGGTTCTACGTTAAAATCTACCAATACCTTTTTCCTTCGCTTTAAGATCCAATAGAACAGCATGCTCTTGTACCTTGTTCGTTATAGTTCTTTGCAAAATATGGCTTACGCTCTGGGTAAAACTGTGGCCAGACACCGATTGAAAAAAGCTGGTTTGTGCAATGGAATGTCAGTGGATTGGAACCTGCAAATAGTAGTTGGTGGGAACCTAACCCTTTCTTTTACTTTAATGTAGCTTGACGTGATGAGCATCAGGTTTGGCCACTGTGTTCATAGTCTCATACAATTCAAAAGGTGAAGGAATTTGAAAGCGGCTCAGCCCACAAAGAAAATACTTATTTGCCTTTGGTAGGAGAGATAGAAGATAATTTCTGCTCACAGACGAACATCCTTGTTTATCCTGATCAATTCATTACTGGTAAATGTATTGGTGGTTATAAAAGACTTGCGAGAGTAGATACGGTGGTCCTATTGGTGTCTGACACAAGAAACTCTTCTAAGATACACCTTTGTTGGTTTTGGAGAGCAAGTGATATAACAAGAACGTTTTACAAGGGGCTCAAAGTTCAATAATCCGACCGCAATAATAGTTAAATATTATATAATTAAAAAGATATGTTAGCAAGAAAGTGCTAAGGGTAATAAAATCAGTACATGCTCCATGGAAACACCTAGACATAACGGTTAATTTTCCAGCCTACCATGGAGGCTCTGCTGAAAAGAAGGAGGATGGTTGCAAATGCACATGTGGACGCAGCAAAGATGATCATGTGGTTATAGTTGGCTACCGTTTCTTCATTGATAAACTGGGAACCAATAGGCATCGAAATTAAATTACCAAACGAAACGATGAAGTAGGCAGTAGCATATCTGGAGCCAAATTCCTTAGTGTGTGAAATCTGGGCAATAAGAACCGGTGTTAATGCATAAACAGCACCAAAGGCAATACCATATATGATTGCAAACAAATAGTAGCCAGCTAGATTATAATATGGTAACCAAATGGCAAATAATGAGATCACCATCAGCAACATGATCACCAGCATAACGTTAAACCGGCCCAATTTGTCACTCAAAAACGCAAGCATAATCTTACCTAAAATACCGGATGCATTCATGACGGTGACCACAATATACGTTGTGGATTCACTCAAATTTCTGGCAGTACCGTACGTGGCAATATACGTGATAACAAGAATAATTGAAAACTCATCGAAGAACATACTGAGAACCAAATATAGATAGTTTTTTTCCTTGAAATTTTGGAAGTTAAGCATGTGTTTATATGCGTTCAATAATCTCTGCTTTTTTGGAATGTGGGAATTTTCTGAGTGCAAAACGTCACTTCTATCTTCAACAGTTGCGAAACAGACTGTACATAGGAACACACAGATACTTGCCATTATTACCATTGTCTTCTTATAGCCCAAACTTGGATATAAAGATCTCAACATAATTGGAAAAAAGACACCCGATATGGATCCACACTCGGAAATACCGTTGGCCCATCCTCTATTTTTTAGGAACCAGTGGCTAACAACCCCAACCAACGGAGTCAGCATGATACCCGATCCGATACCGGTACATATACCAAAACTCAAGATGAAATGCCATAGCTCTGTACTAAAGGCCAAGGCATATAATCCACCACAGTTCAAAACCATACCGACCAGAAGGAGTTTTTTGATTCCGTAGATATCGAAAATTGGACCAATGAAGATACCAATTGCAAGATTGGTAAACATATAGAGTGAGAAAATCCATGAGATGGAACCCAACTTCACATCTGCAAGTTGGTGCTTGGAGATGTACAACTGGATTGATGCCATCGTATCCATGATACCGAAAACAGTCATTAGGCCAAAACAAGAACCGATAACAACGGACCAAGCCTTCCAACCACCGTCAGGGAATTGCTGTTCATTTTCATGTGCAAACGCATCATAAGATCCCGAGTTTGACTCAAAAGAACGTAGTGGAGTTTCTTGATCACAGTTGTCATTTTTGAAAGAGTCCATATTTTTTTCCATCATGTTTTCGTCTCCACTATCTGCGAAGTTCATAGACCTTGAACCCATGTTTGTTTCAAACTTGTTGTCGTCTCTTTCCATTTCAATATATGCTCTTGTTTTGATTGGTAATGCAGTTGATTGCTGATGTTTGTTAAAATCAATTTTTTTTGAATTGTTACTGCTCGATCCGAAATGATAATGAAAAGTCCTGTATGCAAAAGTCAAGGTTTTTATACTCACTTCATAAAAGAAAGCAACTACAGATAAGATTATATTATCCCCCTTCAAATAATACAGAAGCCTAGTCTATGTTCTTTGCAATCGGTTAAATTCATGACCAAACAGAAAGAAAGATATGACTAACCGATTACGCTAACGTTTACTAGAGTATGGCAATCAAATTAAGAGTGAAAAAGTTAAAAAAGAAAGAGCAAAAGACATTTTTCAACTTTCCGTGGGAAAATAAAAACTGTTTTATTATTCTCTGTTCGCGATTCTGGACCTAGCGCAAGAGATATTATAAATCAAGTTCATTCCTACACATAGCATTTAAGCTTCCAGCCAACCAATGTGGATCTACTCAGTATGATAAATATGGTGGATGCTACACATGTACAGCCAGCAAAAATGATCATGTGGTTGTAATTGGTAATCGTCTCTTGGTTGATGAATTGAGATCCGATCGGCATCGAAATTAAATTACCAAAAGCAACAATAAAGTATGCGGTGGCAAACCTGGAGCCGAATTCCTTTGTGTGAGAGATTTGTGCAACCAAGACGGCTGTTAAAGCATAGACGCCCCCGAATGTAAACCCGTAAACAACAGCAAACATATAGAACCCAGCCAGATTATAGTAGGGTAACCAAATCGCAAACAAAGAAATTATCATCATCACCATTATTACTATCATCATGTTGAACCGGCCAAATTTGTCACTGAGATAGTTAGGAAGAACCTTACCAACGATACCTGCGGCATTCATAACGGTAACAACAACATATGTTGTAGACTCGCTCAAATTTCTGGCGGTACCGTAGGTGGCAATATATGTGATAACGAGAATGATCGAAAACTCACCAAAGAAGATACCCAAGACCAAGAACAGATAATCCTTTTCCTTGAAGTTCTTATAGTTGAGCATATGTTTGTATGCATCTATTAACCTCTTCTTTTTAGGAATATGTGAGTTCTCGGAATGTAAAATTGCACTTCTATCTTTGACGGTAAAAAAGGATATAGCACACAGAATGACACATATGCTTGCTAGAACAACCATACTCTTCTTGTATCCGATATCAGGGTATAATGATCTCAACATAATTGGAAAAAAGACACCGGCAATAGAGCCACATTCCGCAACACCGCTGGCAAGACCCCTCTTTTTCAAAAACCAATGGCTGACAACACTAATCAGTGGAGTCAGCATGATACCCGATCCGATACCTGCACATATACCAAAACTCAAGATGAAATGCCATAACTTAGTACTAAAGGCCAAGGCATATAATCCACCACAGTTCAAAACCATACCAAACATAAGAATTTTTCTTATTCCATAAATATCAAAAATAGGACCAGCAACTATACCCATTGATAAATTGGTAAACATGTATAACGAAAAAATCCATGATATTGAACTTAATTTTTCGTCTGCAAGTTGATGCTTGGAGATGTATAATTGGATTGATGAAATTGTATTCATGACACCAAAAACCGTCATGAGACCAAAACACGACCCAATAATAACAATCCACGCTTCTAATCCACCATCCGGAAACTGCTGCTCATTTTCGTGCCCAAATGCATCATATGAATTGGATGAGTTAGAGTCAAAAGGACGCAATGGTGTTTCCTGATTATATTCCTTCTTCAGATAGGAATCATTTTTGTTATCCTCTTGATAGTTTTGCTTGTCGTCGAATGGTGACTCTCCAATAGTGTCAAAAAAGTCGACTGTTTTCTCCGGTTGCTCCATTGCTGGGTTTTTAGGATTTCACTAGGTTAGAGAACAGATTTAAAAGAACTGGGATTTTAAAACAGTAAGTAGTAAAAAAGAAATCGGGTGACCATCCAACGAAAGAAAGGAAAAGACGGAAAGTATAGTTTAAATAATGAAAAATTTTGGATACGGGAAAAATTGATAAGTTTTGCGCCCGTTAACCGGCGGATTAGAAAACCGTTACACGTTTAGGCTCGGACAATCCCGAAGGTATATTTTACAAGAAGGTATGAGATGCACCTTAGTAAATTTGCCTGATTTCTCTTGTTTCTCCAAATTAATGCGACAACCAACTCGATGGTAAAAAGGATTATGCAGTTAAGTCATATCTACAAAAGACTAGCAAAAAAGTAGGGGAAAACTATACGTAGGATCTGACTTTCCATCCAACTAATGTCATTCTACTTAGGATAATAAAGAGGGTGGCCACTATAAGGGCACAACCGGAAAATATAATCATATGGTTATAGTGGCTGAT
Source organism: Pichia occidentalis (assembly GCA_030142935.1). Lineage (NCBI taxonomy): Eukaryota > Fungi > Ascomycota > Pichiomycetes > Pichiales > Pichiaceae > Pichia > Pichia occidentalis. The sequence continues at coordinate 266,756 of JANQBI010000005.1, read as the reverse complement.
TGTTTGCTGATTGATGAGGTGGGAGCCCACAGGGATTGAAATCAAGTTGGAGAAGGAGACAAAAAAATAAGCAGTTGCATATCTGGAGCCAAGTTCCTTTGTCTGGGAAATCTGTGAAAGGACGACTGGCGTTAATGCATAAATACCACCGAACGTAAAACCAAAGGCTATAGCAAACAGATAAAAGCCTGCTAGATTATAATAGGGTAGCCAAATCGCAAACAATGCGATTATCATCATCACCATTATCACTATCATCATATTGAACCGGCCGAATTTGTCACTTAAATAATTCGGAAGTACTTTGCCAACGATACCTGACGCATTCATGACGGTAACAATAATATAAGTGGTGGATGAATTTAAGTGCCGGGTTGCACCGTAACTGGCGATATACGTGATAACCAGCATGGCTGAAAATTCACTGAAAAACATGCCAATAACCAAGAACAGATAGTCCTTCTGCTTGAATGTTTGATAATTGAGTATATGTTTATACGCCTCCACTAGTCGTTTTCCTTTGGGGATGTGTGAGGTCTCCGAATTTAGAACAGCCGAACGGTCTTTAACGGTGAAGAATGAAATGGTGGATAAGAATACTGCAATGCTGGCCAATATGACCATAGTTTTTTTAAACCCTATCTGGGGAAATAATGATCTCAACATCATTGGGAAGAAGACGCCAGCTATCGAGCCGGACTTTGCTATACCATTGGCCAGGCCTCTTCTTTTCAAAAACCAGTGGCTGATGACGCTCACCAAGGGGACAAGGGTTATGCCTGATCCAATACCGGCGCAAACACCGAAACTCAAAATGAAATGCCATAGCTTGGTGCTGAAGGCAGTGGCATACAGGCCACCACAGTTCAGGATCATGCCAACAAGCAACACCACCTTTATTCCATAAACGTCGAACGCTGCACCTGCAACAATGCCGATGGCCAGGTTGAGAAACGTGTACAAGGAGAAAATCCATGAAATGGAGCCAACCTTGTCATGCGCCAACTGGTGTTTTGAAATGTACAAATGTATTGAGGAGATGGTGTTGATGATTCCCAATACAGGCATCAAGCCAACCCAGGAGCCGAACACCACTGTCCAAGCCTGTAATCCTCCGTCGGGAAATTCCGTTGTCAGCTCATGTGCAAACGCATCGTACGTGCTACACGAGCTGGGTTCACTCTCTGCTGCCACTTCATCGGTGAACACTACACCTGTGCTCTCTGTGGAGTGTTTTTGGTCATTGTCTTCGTTATCGTTGAATCTGAAGGGTCTCTCGACGTTGATATCGTCACTGAATTTCTCCATTCTGTTGGTTTGGAATTGGCAAATGGACTGTGGGTGTCCAAGATATCTTTCTCGGTGCTTTTGTGTGTATCTGATTGTGATTGTTCTGGTTTTTGTGTGGTATTTAGAACACTCGATCAACAAGATGAGAGTTTACAAGAGTGCCAAATATATATGTATATATATATATATATATATATATATATGTATATATGTAGGAGGTATTGTTATAGATGTCGTATAAATCCAGTGAAAAAAATTCAATCAACTAGAAAAAATAAATAACAAGGGACCACCCTGGACGTTGTTATTGTACAGAAGCAGAGAATGGAACATGAAATACCGACAACGTTGCATTTCAATGTTGATGCAGAAGTACCAACAAAGGAGAAACACACAATTTTTGTTGACCCAACATATGAATCATCAGATGACTCACTGAGGAGCAGGCTGGTTGGTTGGTGAGTCGTTAGGTCTTCAATTTACTGTTGTACTCCTCCATTGCAAAGTCCTTGCTGGCCTTCTTGCGTTCGGCATCGAGTTTGCGGGAGAGCTGGCCTCTGTTCTGGGTCTGGAGCTTGTCCAGTCTGTCCTGGGCGGCTTTGGCCGCCAATTCTTTGGCTGTGCCCGGAGTGCCCGGTTCGTTGTTGTCAGATTGGGACCCGAGTCTGTGGGATTCCGACTTCAGTGCCGGGGCGGTGGCGCCGGGGTGGTCTATCTTTCGGTCTGCCGGTGCCACGATAGGTTTGTTCCCTGTTTCCGGGGCTGCTGGCCGGCCCTGGGTCGTCGGTCTGGGGCCTGCTGGACTGGACGATTCTTTGGAGCCGCAAATACCCATTGGTGTCTGTTGTTACGTCGCTTGTTTCGGCAGAAATCGGCGCAGAGGAGACGGGGAGAGATTATATCAAGAGTATATAAGTATAGCTATAGGTATATATCTAATAATCAGACAGAGGAAAGAAAAAATATATATGATAAGGGAAATACAAACAAAGAAATAATACACAGTTCAACAAGTACAAGACTCCATAGCAATTGATAATAGGAGAGGAAAAAAAGGCTAAGCCAAAATCAACACACCTCAGCCCGCACCATACAAACCCATCAAGTTGAGGTTAAGGTTGAGGTTAAGATCTTGTTCTTGATCATGGTTCTGGGTGTGGTTCGAAGAAGACTGGTTCTGGTCCTGCATTTGATGCTGATCGTGGCGTTGCTGCTGGGACTGGTGAGGCTGGCGCTGCTGTTGTAGCTGCTGAAGGTGCTGCTGTTGCTGCTGCTGCTGTTGCTGCTGCTGTAGATGTAGCTGTTGTTGTTGTAGATGTTGGTATTGCTGCTGTTGTTGTAGTTGCTGCTGCTGCTGCTGCAATTGCAGATGTTGGAAGTGCTGCTGCTGCTGCTGTTGCTGCTGCTGGATTCCCTGGGCGTTTGCGTTGGCGGAGACGGCAGCAGCCATTGCCGCAACGGCCTCCGAGCTGTCGTTCATGCCAACCTGCATCTGAACCTCCTTCATGGAGAGGGCCATGCCGACATCGTCGGCATTCTTGCGTGGTCTTCCACGGCCCCGCTTGATCTTGACGACGCCATCGAGATCGTCCGCTGGGTGTTTCCGAGGTCTACCACGCTTACGCTTGATGACGTTGCCGTCGGCGTCGTAGAGCGTTGGCAGCTTTGGTCTGGAGGGCCTCTCTTCGACGGTGTACTTACGTGGCCGGCCACGGCCACGCTTGACTGCGTCGGGAACAGGAACAATGATGTTTCCGTTCGAGCCGTCCGCCGGCTTCTTGCGTGGTCTGCCCAGCTTCTTCTTCACGGGCTCGTTGATGTGGTGGTTGATGATCGAGTTCAGCTGGTGGTGGGAGTTCATGCTGCCAATGCCGGCGGTGGTGGCGTCGGCCGGAGCAGCAACGCTGGCGCCCTCAGGGCTGCCGCCGCCGTTGGTGCTGCCGGTCTCTGTGGTGGACGCACTGGCCGCAGCCGTGGCTCCTGCAGCCTTGGAGTCGTCCATGATGGCCGATGGCGATGTTGTTGTGCTGGTGCTGGCGTCTGTGCCGTTGTCGGTGTGGGAGTGAACCATGGCAGAGATGTGGTTAAGAGAAGGATCGGTGAGTCCTGAGTTCATTGTTGCTCGTTGTTTTGGCAATGGGGGGTCGAGACACTGCAATGGCTTTGGAATGTCTACACTTTTCAGGCTGGCGGAGTTCTCGTTGTCTGGTCCTGCCTCTGGTTGGTGTTGGTTTGGTTTGTTTATTTATTTATTTTGATTTAATTTCTTTATTTTCTGATTAAATTAATTTATTATTTATTTATTTATTTTTTTAACAGGAAAAAACAAAAAAAACAAAAAATGTGGGAAAAAAAAATGGGACAAAAAAGGGAAAAAGCTCTGCAAGAAAAAAAAATGGACAAAATTGCAAAATTGCAAAATTGCGGAAATTGCGAGATGACAAAACTTCAAAACACGCGTCTGGGTGCACGGGTGCGGCATAAAGCCGGTGTACACTGTGTGCGCTTGCTGTTCCGCGCAACAAGGAGCGTGTCGCAGGGTGGCTCTTGGGAAAGGTGGACAGTGGGTGGGCGCCGATCGACGCGTCGGTGGTGAATCGAAAAAAACCATTAAAACCCAATATATAAAGTCAAAATTAAACAGATATTAAACAAAGCATCTTAAAATAAATAAAACAGAAAGAACAGTGACCAGCTAGATATAGATACCCCTTTTTTCCCAGTATTCAACAATATCAGGGCATTGGTTGAACCACTGCAACTCGCTCAACTCGACATCGTCGATGTTGACCCGGTGCAACTCCTCAAAAACTTTGCTGTATCTTTTGTCCAGACCAACGTCCAGATTCATGTACAGCTTGAAGTTATTCAGATTCAAGAAATACCTGCAGCAGACCTTGAAAACCTTGAAGTAGAGGTCGATTTTCTCGCCGGTGAGAAACTTGGAATGGATTGTGGCGTCCCTGAAGGCAAACCAGTCGGCGTTGGTCAGGTGGCTGGAACCCAGCTGGACATTGGAGTTGATCAATTTCTTGAACAGATGGAAAATCTCCTCGATGGAGAGCTCCACCGAGCCGGAGGCCTTCAACACACATCTGTGATAGACGTTGGTCTTCGGGAAGTTGTACAAGTCGGCCACCTTGACAATGGACTGGAAAACGTTCACGTTGGCCCACTTTTTCGATTTGGTAATGAGGCAGTTGAAAAAGGGCTCATCCATGGCCTTGATATCATTGTATTTATTCAAGAGCTTTTTCAACTCAATGGCCGCATTGCTGTCGAAGGTGTCAAACTTCTCAAAGAAAATATCCAAGTAGGCGTCGTTCAACGAGGACGAGATGGCAGTTGTGGATTTGTTGTTCTCTTCGAAATATTTCCACGTCAAAATCCAGATTTCACTCACCTTGTCGAAATCCTTGGTGTTCCTCCATGTGTTCACCATGAATTTCTTCACGTAGTTGATCTGAATGGGGGTCAGGTACGGCATTTGGTTTTCAAAGGAGTCTTTGAAGAAGATATTCGCAGTCTCAAAGTCTTGGCAATATCCGATGAACGACAGATGCGCCATGGTCATATAGTTCTTGACTGCCACTGGGGGGCTGATGTTCTTGTTTTTATAGAACTTCAAAACGTCACTGGTGATTTCTTTGAAGATCTCCAACGCCTTATCGGTCTTGTTCTTCAACAAGCAGGACCGGATCATTGCCACCTGCAATTCGCTGTGGATGATATCCTTTTCGTTCTTGCTATCCTTGATTGTCTTGTAGATGGACCAGATTTCTTCGAAATCAAACTCTTTGTTTTCAATTAACAGCGTGAGGATCGATCCTAAAACCGACTCGCTCGTGAACAACTGATACAACTGTGGGTCTTTTTTGCCCTGGTTCCAAATGAGCGTTGCTTCGTCGATCAGTCCCATGTCGGTGAAAGCCTTGAATAGGTTGGTCAAACCTCTTGAGCTTATCTTGATATTCTTTTTACCGTACACCACGCCCTGGTGATTCTTGGCGTTATCGGAGGCACCTGCACTCACGATATCGTTGCTGATCCTGATCAACGATGTCTGTAGATAGACTTGCATCTGCTGAAGAGGGGAGTTCAAGTCTCGGTCGATGTTTTTTTTCAATTTGGACAATTCGAACCGGTGCATTCTGAGGCCGTTTCTCAGCAGGGAGATGAGTTCGTCGATTCTTCTCTGGTTCAATTCGCCTGTGATGAGCAACTCGTCGTACAGCGGCATGATTCTCTCCACCGCGTCCCAGAACTGCGAGGTGCCGCCGGGCACCTCGCCGGTTTTCGGGTCGAAGAAGGAGTTGTGGGCGAGACACTCGTCGTATGCCAGCAGCTGCTTGTAGTATGGCAGGGTGTGTTTTGGCACGCCCTTCGTCAGCTTCTGGAAGTTTGGCAGGGCGCCTTCGCTGCCCTGCACCGACGCTGTGCTGCCGCTGCCGCCGTACATTTTTGCCGACGAGGAATAGCCAAACTTGCGTCTCTGCTGCTGATGGCGGCTTGGCCTCGAGTGCACGTTGTCCGGCTGCTGGAAGACGTTGTTGAGAGTGAGGCAGGACTGGAGCGAGATCTTCGACGTCGAGATGTGTGGCACCGTTCTGATCATGGCTGCCGTTTTGTGTGTGAAAGGATGGTACGACATAATGCGAAAGAGTATAGAGAGGGCAGTATGTACAGGATCAAAGGGAGACGGGGTCGGTTCTGACGGGAAGAAAAAAATGTGGATATCTCTCTATTGTTATAGACAAGTGGTTCTTTGGAGGTATGGCTCTATATCTCAGTTGGATTAGGGGGACGTATCTTTCTATCGGACTAAACTGGATCTTGTACACCAGCCATGATAACGGGAATAACAGACTCCATACACAAGATGCCCAAGTCTTAGGGTGGCAAAAAAAATGTGGATTCCAAAATCCTCTCCTCTCACTACAATGGCAAGGTTTTCCACTCTGTTTCTATTTTCCTTCTTTTTTTTTGTGCTCTCCTGGCCACTCTGGGCCGCTTTTTGCCCTCGCTTTTGCCTCTTAGGCTGCGGGCGGGCAAACCGACCTTGGTCCGCCCGGAGCGCACAATTCTCGTCCGGCCGGTATCTCCGGCCAGCCGCCCGCTGCAAAAGAAGGCCCCCGCCCTCTCCCGCCTGCGCCACAGAACACATTGGGCAACCAGGCCAACCGTTTCTTGCCCAGGCACTGCGGGAAAGAGAGGCTCTGGCAGTTAACTCCACTATCTCCATGTCCGGAGAAGAGTTTGTTTTTCCCATAGCCAGACCCCCGACAGCTGAGACTCCTGCACCGATTGGCTGTGTAGTCTATCGCTGGAATTCTCGTGATCCGACTCTCTTTGCTTTGCTGACAGAGGAAAACACCGAAAAGACAACCAGATAATCCACCAAGTGGGTCATCACAAAAAAAAAAGACACAGCAGGGTACACCCGACTATCCTCCACACCACAGCAGCTCGACTCCACCGTGGGCCAGACCATCTTATTGCCACCCGTGCCGCCCATGTCCGCCCTGTCGCCGCTGCCGGCCTCCTTGCCCGCCTTCCTGCAGCCATACCTGCCCGCCCAGGCGCACGCCCCCGACAGGCCCTTCGTCACGCTCACCTACGCCCAGTCGCTGGACAGCAGAATAGCGGCCCAGCCGGGCACGCGCACACACATCTCGCACGCAGAAACCAAGACCATGACGCACTACCTGCGGGCGCAGCACGACGCCATCCTCGTGGGGATCAACACGGTCCTCGCGGACGACCCGGCCCTGAACTGCCGCTACGGCGACACCGGCGCCCACCAGATCCGGCCCATCATAGTCGACCCGGGCTTCAGGTTTGCGCCCGTGGCGCTCGGCTCCAGGCTCCTGGCCAACCTCAGAGCCGGCACGGGCCTCAAGCCGATCGTGGTGGTCTCCTCGGAAACACCGCTCGGCGGGGCGCTCCACGACCAGGTCGCCCCCTACGTGGACATCATGCGGGTCCCGCCCGCAGGCGGCACGCTGCCCTGGGAAGACATCCTCGGCGGCTTGAAGCGGCGCTCGATCAACAGCGTCATGGTCGAAGGCGGGGCGTGCATCATCAACACCCTCCTCAACACCTCTCTCGTGGACTCGCTGATCGTCACTGTCGGCCCCGTCTACCTTGGCGCCGCCGGAGTCCAGGTGTCTCCTGCCTCCCCCGTCCGCCTGGCCAGGGTCACGTGGTGGACCGGAGTTCAAGACTCGGTCCTGTGTGCGACGATCGACCGCAACGCTCCCCAGTAGTAACCGGGATAGACGCATATATATATATATATATATATATATATATAACCATATAGGTGTACATGTCCGTGCCGATCGTAGGACTCTTGATGTGAAATGTTTTATGCCAGGTACAATATATACAGCGTGAACAAGGGACGGCGAAAACCCCCCTGTGTGATATATATCATCCTACTCTAATTACGATAGTTAAGTATACAAACCAGAAGGAAGAACAAAGTGAAAAAAAAGTGTCCAAGATGCATCAAAGACAGATTCTGTAGGACGCATATCTACCAGACGTCTCTGATCTTCTGATGATTTTCACCACCTGGCCCCTCTTCAAACCCAGGTACCGGGAAACAGGGTCCTCGCTCTGGATTCTTGGCAACTGCGACTCCTTGAGTCTGTATCTGGTCAACAAGTCCTTCTTCTCCTCGTTACTCAGTCTGATGTGCTTTGGAACCAACTCGTGGTGGGTGATGTTGACAATGATGTCGGTCTCCTGAAATATTTCAATCACCGCAGGCTCGGCCGCCGCAATCGCCTTGGTGGCACTAGGCGTCAAATTCTTCTGGTAGATGAACAACCCGGTCGAAAAGTTCTTGTCGGTTATGTGTGCGCAGAAGTTCTTCATGGTCTGGATACCAACCGATGGTTCGTCACAGAACTCCACCCACAGTGGTCCCAAGTCCCCGTATTTCTCCAGCGCTTCCTGGCGAGGATTGGCCTGGAACGACATGAGTTTCCGCTGTGGCATGCCCATGGAGTCGCAGATCTTCTCCCTGAACTGCTCCAACGACATTTCCAGTTCCTCCTGAGAGATAAAGTACCCTCTGTCTGAAACCATTTCCTTGATGGTTCTGTATGCCCTCCATAGACGAGATGTGATTCTGTCAACGTCTTCCATTGTTCTTGCCACTACTGGTTATATCTATGTGTTTGTGAGTGTATGTTTGTACCCGTGTACCCTCGTAGCTGGATCACTGATGTCGACCTATTTCTTCTTGGACCCACTCAAAAGGAAAATCCCAATCAAAGAACAACCTAACATCGTCTTCTTTTTCTAAATACATGTTGCTCACAAATTTGCATTTTTCACAGTTTTTTTTTCTTCTCGCACACACAAAAAGAAAAAAATTTTCCTAATCGGCTTCCTCTTTCTCTTTTTCTCAATTCCTCACCTTTTTTTTTAGTATCTTATATTTGCAAACTACTGCACCACCTTAACATGATTTTCCAAATGGCTGATCTCCTTTTAATTGTGCAATGGTTGTGTAGATTCAATTACGCCTGTATATATCTGCCTACATCGATTAGCAATCATACTGTTTTTTTTACTATTATAAAACGAATGAGGAAAAACGCCTCAATCTGCCCTGGTTCTGTACGTTAACTCCACATCCCCACCCTGCTTCCACACCCTGGCTTTGACCGTGCCAAGGGTATCCTTCGCAGCCAACACCTGACCTTTACAGAGCAACTCCAACTGTAAACCTTCGATACCCTCGGGAAGCTTCTCGCGTACAAACTCTAGAATCCGTGATACTCTCAAAGAGCTTACGGCGTTCAAGCGTGGAACGGTGTCGTCCTGATCCACGCTCTCAACACCACAGTCCTTCTCTGGCATAACGACAAATCCAATCTTTACCGTCATCGACGAACAAACCGGGTATATGTTCAACATTAAACCTTTTAAAATCCATACGGGAAGTTGCGATAGAATCGCCTCCTTGTCGTCATTCTCGCTGTATTCGCCATTTAATCTACCCAAATCAATTGTAAATGATGGTCGTGTTTCGTGCGCCGTTTCCTCGTTGATCACCACCAGAGTAGCAGTCTCGTAGTCTCTTCTCTTCAACAAACTCAGGGAAAGACTATCTCGTTGCTTTTCGCTGTATCCGTCCTGTGTTCTTAGAACTGATAGAACATCGGGGTTGCTTTTGATAAACTTGATTAGAGCTGCAGAATGGTTGATTCTGTTGATTTTCTCCACATAAAAGTCGAGCTTGCTATGAAGATTGACATTTGGTTGGTGTGGCGATAAGGAGGACAAAGACGACAGCACCTGCGGGGTGTCCTTTCGGCTCTGTTTCAGCCTTCCAAATATCCCCCTCTTCGAAGTGCTCTTATCTGCGGAAGTTGAGTACGATCTTGTGTTTGGTGTCGGCTGTGGGATTTTAATGTTTTGAGTAGCGTTGTGGGTGCCATCATTCACAGTGTTGCTATTGTTCTTAATAGATGCAATCGAAGAAGTACCGCTCTCTTGGAGATTTGGGTCACTGGCAGAAATTTCGTAAGATTCAATGTTATTCCTCAACATAAACGATCTCACCAATTCTCCAAAAAAGGTTATTATAATGAATTTACCCAAGTTCACTCGTGTAGATGAATTTGCTGATACACTGAAATGGCATTCTTTATAGTATTCGAAGAAATCATCAGAATAAATATCACACGCAGCAAATGTATTCTCCTTCAATGTTATAAATAGCTGGCCAGAATTAACTTGAGCTGAACACCATGATGGTAGTGTTTCTTGCGTTTGGAATTTTTCACAGACTGCCTCAAACCTATCTGACAAATTCAAGTCATCATTATTTTCCAATACTTCTTCCTTATTCCTATGATCAAACTGAATTGTATCAACACTGTCAATACTATTTATGGAAAGATGTGAATCAACCCTTTGGATCAATTTGCCAAGTATTATATCAAAAACGTAAACACAGCCGGTTTGATCCATTGTCGCAACGTGTCTTCTGTTGTTTAATATTTTACTTTTGACTAATCCACTCCTGCCCGATATAACTGATATTGGTTTATTGTTAAACGGTAATAGTAGTACGTTGTTTTCATCTATGTCATTATTATTTATTTCAATTTGTCTATTTTTTTTTATGGTTTGTTTTGCGTATGTTGGATCTGATATACTAAATGGATCCAAAGAATTATCATCACCAGTTGCGCTGGCATTGTCGTCCTCACCTATATAATCATCAGCAAATAAATACTGAGTATTTAAATTGCCTAAGAATCCCAGAAAACAAGTGGCATAATTATACACACATTCGTCCGATTCAAATGAGCTTGAGTCGCTATCAGTAAATTCTTTAACGTCGGTACCGGTGGCCGTATTTTTAGAATTAAATATTGAGGAATTATCTTGATCTTGTAAAATTTTGTCCAATCCATTAGAATTAGAAAACAACGCATTATCAATATGGTCCAAATCATCTGCGCTTAATTGACTTACCAGGTCTTCTGTATCATTGATGCTTTCATTCGATTTAATTTTATCTAATTGACCATTGTTCTGACTGATTGACATCAGGTCATTTTCATTTGTATTATAAATACTAGCCAATTTCCTATTCAGAACAAGACCTTGGTGTACAACCAACTTACCAGTTTGGGGAATTGACCAACCAGTTATAAAATTCGTGTTTGAATTATGAATATTTGAAGACGTTGCAGTCCATATTGTGCCTAGTTCATCCGTTTCCACCATATCATTTATCCCACAAGAAAAGTAATCGGCATTTGTTGAGGTTCTTGTTGTGGTACTGACAACTTCATTGATGCTTGTACTATCGGAAGTATTTGATGTACCCGAAGAATTGACGTTTGCAATAACTGTGCTAATCCCCAACGATTCATTGACTTTATAATTGAAATAACCTCCCGGTATATCTTTAGAATTTAAATTTGAAGACCTTAAATCTGTCTTGAGTAAAAGACCTGACTTATCTGCCGAATAAAAGATGGAGCATTTATCCGAGTAGTTTGGGCAGTACAATGACCAAACAGGTGAATTGTGCATTTCAAAAGTTCTTAGGTTTCTAGTCGATCTTAAATCCCATAATTTAATAGTTGTGTCTGAAGAGCCTGATAAAAACGAACCTTCTCTCAAGATTAGAGAACGAACATTATCGGTATGGCCAAAAAATGTTTTGACTGGTTTTTGCAAATCTCTACGATCAAATAAGCTGATGATGTTGGAAGGCCCCGAACAAATAATCAAATTATTGCAAACGTCCAACGAATAGATCGAGCTATTATAATCTTGAAATTTGTATGAAGAAATCGATTCACCTCTTTGGATATCCCATAACTTCACAACTTTGTCCAGACCGGCAGACACCAATTGATTGTTAAATTTTTTCGTGAACCCCAATTTCTTGATGTAATCATCATGATAACCGAGAGTTAGTTTTGAGTTGGAATTATAGTTCCACAGTTTAATCGACAAGTCATTTGAGCACGAAACGATTGTCTGGTCATCGTCCAACAACTTCATATCATTGATCCATCCAAAATGGTGCAAATAAGAGTTTTTGTAATAGTATGGAGACGATGTTGCTCTTGGAATCGAGACCGAGGAGATTCCACTGTTGATACTAGATTCCAATTTTTCAAACTCCACTTCGTTGTCTAGGTTTTTGAAAATATGGTTTCTGACATCCTCGTTTGTTCTTAGGTTATCGTAGAAGTCGTTGTCCGTTTTGTTCATGCTCTCGTAGTTTTCGTTTGAATCGTGATTGAACTTCCAGATTGAGATCTGGCCGTCTCTGCCACCCGACACGAGACACTTGTCTGCTTGGTTGAACAACAACGAATTCACCCCGATGGAGTGATGGCCTTTATTATCATGTTCATTTGTCGTGCTTAGAATGTAGGTCAGGGATTTTTTGGCAGGGGCAGGGGTGCCGTTCTGGCTGTTGGCCTGGTGGCCTGGATGTGCAGGCCCCGAGTTGGTCGTTGCATGGGCGGCCGAATTCAATGTTGTCGTTGAGTTATTTGAGGAAAATGTGGATTTGAGGAACGACATTATACTGCGGGTAGAAATGAGCCTTAACTTGTACAGGTTGCCCTTGCGACCTTTTCTGTATCTGCTGGCACTATAGTCGATGTCAGCAATCTAGTGTGGGGTAGCTAGCTAAGAAAACCAGATGCGGTGGTACCCAAACAAGCTGAGACAGGACGTTTCGGGCAAGAAAGGTATCAGTTCAATTGGCATAGATGACAAGCCCAGGTTCAGCCACTTGGAAGGATCTGTACAACCAACATCGGGTAGCTGGCTATAAGAATACACCACTAAACCGTAAAGAGCCCACGGTAGAAACAGAAAATCCAACTTTGAGAAAACGATTAACGCCGGAATTCCGAGGGGAGGGAACCGGCGGGGAAGTTGAACGAGCGAACGGCGAGGAGGGAATTCAATGCGCTTTTCTCGGACATCCTGCGGGGGGGGGGATTTGTTTCCCCGTGGGAAAATTGAAAATTTTCCCACAACGCCGACCGTTATCTTATTTTTTTCTATTTTCCCCTTTTTTTACAAGACTAGAAACGCAGTTTACAGGCACAATTCGATGGGACATCAAAAAAACAGGAAAAAGCTCATGGGAAATTCTGCAAATCCTGCAGTAGGTGTTATTTTCGAGTTATCTCGATCCGGTGTTGGGACATAACCTATCATTTAGGTATTGATACAGGTCTTTTGAACTTCCATGTAGATAGATCATTAGTATCCTGTAGTTTTTTGTTCTGAGGGAGATAATTATCCAAGCAGTTAATAGCTCTTACTAGGGCGTTATTTCTACGTGTCCTGTAATAGGCATTAACAATAGAACTCAAACTTTCGGGGAAGATGGCGGGGTATATTGGTGCACATACCAGCCACAGTTGCTTGTATCCGCCCAAATAGTATCCTGGCTTCTGCTGTTGAATGCGGTTTTTCGGGTTAGGATCCGGGAAGATCGGGCAGTATATGGACGACTCGACATGTTCAAAACAAGACTGTAGAAGGGTGGCGGTGATCTACAGGCTAGCTACAAATGTAGCCCAATTTGATCCTTTAATTTGGGTCGTCTTCTATTTAGGACACAGTTGGTAATCTACAGAAATAATAATAACAGAAATAAACAGATAAACAAATACCAGTCACGTGACTATTTACAAAAACCCGCAAACTCTTTGCAGTCACTATCAGGACTAGCGGGCCTGTCAGTAATTCGTAAATTGGCAATTTGTCCGAGTGGTTAAGGAGAAAGATTAGAAATCTTTTGGGCTTTGCCCGCGCAGGTTCGAATCCTGCAGTTGTCGTTTGAATGTTTATTTTTTCCCTTTTGACGATTCTCTTTTGTTTTTTGCCGATTCCTCTTTTTCTTCTCATTTCTCACACATTACAAATCTAAAAACATGTTGATGTGGAGCTTGCTCTATACATGTTTTTTCACATGTTATCTGCATCATCAGTTTTCTGTCTTGTGATACGGATTTAGAGGCAAAGGACTCGACTGAGAATCGCCAGCGCATTTTTGGAGTTATTAACCCCCCTACCTACTGATAGGTACAGTTTCTTAGTGCCATTGTCGGTATTTTGCTCTTATAATTCCCTTAAGAACTATACCTCGTCATTCTACCTTCTGCTTGTCCATCATTTGCACTGCTTCTAACTCGCAGAGTCTACAGACACACAGATCACGCGGTACACAGATAGCCAATAATCTCTCGGTCGCCACATTTCTCCCGTTCTTTCCCAGACTTTACCAGACCATGTCCTCAATCCCCTCTAGGCTAGACACACCGGAGAGTACGCTGACGGACAACGAATCCAACTCCTCCTACTGCCTCCTCTCAAACGGCGATTTGCATTTCCTACCATACTCTAATACCTCTCTGGCCAATGGCGACAACCCAGATAACGAAAGCTACTCCATCTACACGTCCTTTCTAAACAGTAAAACAGTCTCGTCCTTTGATTCCTTTGGAAGCAACCATCATCCAGCCGCCGTCCCAATCCACACCACCACTACAGCAACCACCAACAGCACTCTCAACCGGACAAATAATCCCACCGATGATTCGAAACCCATATTCAAGCTACTAGAAAACTACAAATCCCATGCAATCTATTTACCCGACCATTTCATACCGTTGGCCGAAGACGACAACCAGGTCTACAAAATCAAATTTCTGCTACTGAAGATCTTCCCACATTGGAGCCTCTTTGAGAATATTTCCATCAAAAAGCTAACTGGGGGTATCACAAACATGCTGCTCGAGTGCATCTACGAAAATCCAGCCTGTAATGATATTGAGATTGTTTTGGTCAGGACATATGGCAATGGAACCGACTTGATCATCGATAGAGACAGAGAATTCGTCTCGCATCTGGTGTTGAACTCTCTTGAGTTGGCTCCCCCAATTCATGCTCGGTTTGGTAACGGCTTGGTCTATGGATACATCGAGGGCAGAAGTCTGAATTTTAACGAGCTATCCAACGATATACTGTATCCTTTAATTGCTGCAAAATTGGCATGCCTACATAAACTAGGTGACATAAACACAATAGAAGATTCACTTAGTAAACTAAAGCACAGATTCAACTCACACCCAACTTCTGAGCACGATATTTGGTCTACTTTACTCGATTGGACAGAAAAGCTGCCTCTGATACCTTCGATGCTGGATTTGTGTTTGGAAAACAGAGATATACTTGCAGACACTACAAATAGTTCCGAGTTGAGTCTAAAGTCAATCCTAACAAAAGAAATTCTATGGCTGAAAAATGAAATTGGCGCAAATTCTTTGCCAGTGGTGTCTCATAACGATTTGCTCTCGGGAAATATAATTATACCATCTTCGATTGACAACATTAATTCAAAATCTTCATTTGCACAATTCAGCCTAAACCCTTTATCGTTTATAGATTATGAATATATGATGCCTGCTCCTAGGGCCTTTGACATTGCAAACCATTTTATGGAGTGGCAAGGTTTCGATTGTAACAAATCGAAAATTCCGCAGTTTAACTTCAACAAGGAGGCCCAGAATTACGAAAATTCCACAGTATTTAACTGGTGCTACTATTATTTGAATTCTTTACACTCAAAAAATCCAAATATTAATCCTTATTCTTTGACTGCTGAAATCTCTTCTAAGGTAAGTTCTAAAATGGTCCAAGATCTAGTCAACGAGATTGCCCTTCATTATGGTATGCCTGGTTTGTACTGGGGGATTTGGTCCTGTATTCAAAATGATATTTCTTTAATTGATTTTGATTATGCTACATATTCCTGCGAACGCTTGGTGGAATATTGGTCTTGGAAACGTGGATTTTTGAAAAACCAAAATTAAGGCACCCCGAATAGTAGCTAAATTCATATTAACTTCTTTTCTATATATTGATCTATGGTTCTACACACACATATATATATATATTTCTATCTATATATTTATACGTTCCAATGAAAATAAAATATTCACCGTTAAAGATCTTCAAGCACATATTTTAAGATCTTGCTTCTTCTGATTATTCGGCTTTTAGGGTCGATCCTTTTGACATTCCCTTGGCTGTCATCAAGAATTGGCCCATCAATGTTTTTACCTCTAGATACATCAACATCATTTTCAAAAAAGTCAAACTCCTCATTTGTCTTTTCATCACCTTCTTGCAAATCATAGTACCACCCATTATGATTAATCATTTCCATAAATCCTTCAAACTGCGGCTCACTCTCTAAAAGTTGTTTACTACCAAAAATAATCAACTTACAACGTGCTCGTGTCATGGCAACATTCACACGTCTCCATTCTTTCAATAAATCGCCAATGATATCACTCCTAACAAGGGATATGATTATAATGTCCTTATCCCGACCTTGAAATCTATCTGCAGTTAAAATCTCAATTTCTTTGTACTTTTTTAAATCAATAAAAAAATGTTTCAACTGTGCTTTGTAAAACGCCATGACACCAATATCACTCTCTTGGATACCACTCAATAGCATCACTTTTATCAATGTCACAATCATCTTAGCTTCTCCGGGATTGTCAATTTTATCTCCAATACTCACTTCATGAATGTGTTCAATGTTATCTTCATTAACAAAAACAACTTTTCTTTTCGGATCTAAAATCTTAGTCAAACATGTATTTCCAATCGGCAATGAGTCCAGATGAGGTATTTTTAACTGCTGATTAGCAACCGCCTCAGATCCACATTTGAGCCGGCCATTGTAAATGAGTTCATTTGATAGCGACATGATGTCTGAGCACATTCGATATTGGTGCGTCAATTCAATAACGCTAGATGGATGCTCATCGCTCAATATTTTGAAAAGTGATTGATCTAATCCACCCATCTTTGCTTCGGGATGTAAAACAAGCGGTGGTAGTTGATAATGGTCTCCAACCAAGACAAATTTATCACAAAATGATATAGGCCCTAGCACAATGGGTAATGTGACCTGTGATGCTTCATCAATTATACAATAGTCAAATTTCTTACCTGTACCAAATACAATATCGCTAATACCTAAGCATGTCGTTGCAACAATTTGGCATTGATCGATCAGCTCTTCAAAATCACTCTTACTTTGAATATGATTGCCGGTATCCTCACTATATATTGAGTATGGTTGAACAATTGGATTCATTTTTGAAGTAGAACCAACCCTCAATAATGGGAGTTTTTCATTATTTGCTTCTGCTTTCCTAATTATCTTTTCACATATGTTATCAACTGCTGAATGTGTATATGACGAAATCAATACACTCATACCGCTTTTAATAATACAGTCAATGATGCCTCCAATAACTGTGGTTTTACCGGTACCCGGCATGCCTAAAATTAAACAGTAATCTTCAATTTTAGATACCATATCGATAGCTTTTAGCTGGTCACTATTCAATAATGGTTTCATTTCTTCATAATTAAAATTAGGCACGTCACTAAATTCTGGTGGTTTCAGTTCAACTATAAGCTCACGACGCCTGTAATCACCATCGGGTAAAAATAGATTAAGTAAATTAAACCTGGCAACTGCCATCCCGTGAAACATTTGATCTCTGTCAATCCTAAATGTTTTAGATAGAATATAATCACTAAGTTCCTGGCTTCCATCAGCTTCAATATTTCTTAAAACCGATCTAAATGTTTGATTATTTGCGATATTAAAATCAGGCATTCTAACTGCCGAATTAGACCAATTTCTGTCTGTAGTTATAACAATAATATCTGGCCTTATTAATCTTATATACCCCCATGTTAAACCAAACATAGATTTTTCATCACTCAGAATTATTCGATCATTTGTGTTCAATTGGCTTGAGGTTAACGGTGGAAATTTAGAGGTATCTCTTTCAAACATATAAACAAATTTATTTTGTGATTTACCCAGCTCATACCCAACAAGACTTAAATTTCCGACACCATAACCGCCATTAGACTCCCTATAATCAGCAGAATTACGCCATAGGTCAGTTTTTGAAAAATTCATTATTCCTTCTTCTTTTGTAATTAATTTATCCCAATGTTCATAGTAGGTTTTATACTGTGCATTATTTAAATGACCAGTCAAACCCTCATAAAGATCAGTATTTATACCACTATTTTCTGCACATCCATTTTCAACAAGCTTATTTAAAACCATACAAGGTTCAACACTAAAACATCTTTCACAGGATTCTTTTTGTATAATTTCAGGTAAATTAGTTACTGCATAGACTAAATATTGTGATAGCTCATTTCTAATATTGACCAATAATTTGAAATCATTTTGCTTCAGTGCATTGAGATAACAAGTATGCAACTTAGTATATACTAAACTAGTATAGAAAGATTCCACTTCATATCTTTGTTTTATCAATAATGTGTATAAAGCAACTTGAGCTCTATTGGAGAGATACTCTTTGCCTGTTTTTATCTCTAATGGAATAACATACTTATTACCATTCTGCAGTTCGGCCTCAATAACAACGTCAATTAGACCACGAATTCCAAATATGGGAGACATGATATTTTCTTCAATATCTAATATGTTGGTTGCTTTAAATTCTGTTTTCTTTCTATAGCTTGTACCAATGCCCTCGTTTCTCAACGGTACATACTCACCTATCCATTCTCGTATATACGAGAACTGCTCTGTAACAAGGTCCTTAACTTCTTCCTTTTCCTTTCCAGCTGCATAGATCTCCATCGCATGTAATTCAATTTGATCGACAATGATTTTTTCAGCAAAATCTTCCCTTACACATCTTTGAAGTAGACATTGTTGAAATAAGAAATGTGTAATATTTCCAATAATAAAAGGTAAAGAAACAACTCCTGGGCCATTGAATTTTTGATTCAAAATGGACCTTCTTTTACATTCAATTGCATCTGCGATTCTCGTTGCAGAAATAAGTGTATCAGGATTCCAAATCAACAAATTGTGATCTTTGTCAACGAGTTGGAAGGTTCCACCTTGTTTTTCCATTATAATATGTATGACATCACCAACTTTAAATTCCAACGAGGTCCAATGGTCTCTTACCATCACATTAACAGTTTTATCATCTGCAGTTAAACATTTCAAAATGACTTGCTTATATGTAGCTATGTTGCGTTTAAAGACTCCAAGACGAATATCTTTAATCTGCAATCTTTTCAGTAATTTGTAGTGCAATGCTGATTTTGCCAGATTCTCGTTTTCATTATAAAGTTGAAAAGGTTTAGAATTTTCAGAATTATCACTCCTCTTTCCACTATTCACCGCCGTAATCATACCCTTGTACTTTGCGGTATATTTTGACGTATTTAAGTCTACCAAGTTAATTTCTTTTGCAACAGCATTAGTGTCACTGTCAAATGTGTCTGTGAACTCGGTTTGATCAGTATTGGAACGACATGTTACCGACGGTTGTTGTGTTAAGCCCGACTCAATTCGTTCCAAAATATCATCATCATCATCACTAAAAGTGTCATCGGAATTTGAAACATTGGGGTCCTCATTTTTTTTTTCATCACTGTCAGTATGACTTGTTGCAACTGCCTGCGTAGCATTAACGACAAGTTCACTCACATCTATATCATCACTAAAGTCATCTGAGCTCTGATTATCGGAATCAAAATTTGCATTAGATTTTGCCAGAAAACTAAGTTTGTCTTTAGACCCATTACTATTATTTACTGCCATGTCTTGATCATTTTCATTCACATTTTCAATTTGTATGCTATCGCACGGAGCTGAATTTCTTAATTTTGTGCCTATATTTACTAGCATTTCCGAAAGGTCCAATTTACCTGCCTCATCAATATTATTGTGTCTGTTGAAAGTTGTCAAGACATTGCCATTAGATGCACCTTTGGCAGCAATTGTTTGTGCTGAACCTTTCAAGAGGTTTTCTTTCATCTTACTCTTGTTCAACATACGTGAATCTGAATGTGATCTCATGAACAGTGGCTTATGTGTGAGCTCATTTTGTTGATTTTCTTTGTATTTTTCTAGCAAGCCTTTCAATTCCGGATCCAACAGCGTGTCTGGTAAGTCTTTAATCTGAGAATCTTTACCAATTTTCAAAGGAGACGATGGCAACTTGGTTTCGTTCCCGGTATTGACAGCATCTTTGTCAAAAAGCAATGGCCGATCATTTGATTCAGGTTGAGGTGTTCTAATCCAGAAGATCCCATCGTCGGAACTAGGCCGTGTTTTATACATTGTCGGCGTTATCGAGGGATCGCCTCTCTGTGCCGTTCTGTTTGCGACCGGGGTGTCTAGATTGAAATCCTGACTGGATCTTATGATTTTGAATGGAGACGATCCGTTATTCAGGGACACATCCGACTCATCCTGGACGTCGATTATGCTGGTCAACTTTTTGCCGGATCCTGAACCGTTACATTTTTCCTTGAGCATGTTAAGTTCGGCCAACGACATTGCTTTTTTCCTTCTCGAGGAATCTCCACTATTAATCGTGTTCACTATCCCAGAAGTGCCCAGTTTTTTGCTTTTGAATTTGGGTTTTGAGCCTGAGCTTGGATTGGTGTTTGGCTCTAGATCAATATCTGAAATTTGAATCTCATCTGGGCCATCCTTTTTTCCATTTTGATGCTTCACAAACCCTAGATTTGTTTTCACTCTTTTCGAACCTTGCTCTTCATTATTTGACATTATATCTTTGAAGTTCCAGAGGTGACACCACAATCTTGTGGACTTGTACCAACTGTTTGCCACACGTATATTTCCCTAAAAGAGGATTTGCCTTATTCATGTTACGCCAACCTCTGTGATTTATATTCAAATTCCATTTCTACATGGTCGATCGACGCAAAAATTGTCACTTTTCTAACTCCCATATGGAAGCTCGGGTTTGCCCTCCGTGCCGTCTGCTACAGGGGACGTTTCTTATTATCTAGGATTGTGTTGCTTATAAGATGATCAAGGCTTGTGAGATTGATCTCGATTTTACCTTCTGAATTGCATTCTTGGGCAAATAACCACTATCAATTGATCTTCTTAGGTCGAATTTTATCCGGTAGCATAATTATTTGGAGCTATTTGTTTAGAAAGGCTGAGATTAATTGAATAACATTCTTGCTTGGTATTCATCGTACCATCAGGAAGCACGAGATTTATTAGGATTTTACCACTACCGATTTAGCAAAGTTGAGAGTTGAGCATTTCTGGAAGTAATGTCTGTGCCTTATACTGCTATTGCAAGATATCCGTACGATCCGGACCCAGAAAATGCCAGTGATGACTTGCCGTTGAAGGTTGACGACCTCATTACGGTGACAGAAATTGTGGATGAAGACTGGTTGTTTGGTTCGAAAACCGACGACTCCGGGAATAAGCTGAGTGGGTATTTTCCAAAAGGATTTATCGAACCGTACACGGAACCAGAACCAGAGGTTTCGGAACGGATTGTACCAGAACCAATTGAAGATGTTTCCGAGCCTGCTGCATGTTCACCAAAGGACAAGCAGCAGATAACAGCAGCAACCACAAACTCGGCGCTGGATGATATTGAATCGAACATCATTCATGAACCCGAGAATTTCAAGAATAAGCTGCAATCCTTCAATGTTTCGTCAGCTCCGGTACTTCCAATGGAAAAGCCTCAGGAAGAAAAATTTGTTAAGAAATCCTTCATCACCGCAGAACACCGTTCTTCTTACATCCCACCCTCCTTTGGCTCATCAAAACCCGCCCGAAAGGAAGAGAAAAAACCAGATGTTGTGTCTGGTGAAATCATTTCGGAATCGTCGCCAACCGAAGAGGTTGAAGCGCCTAGAATGACGTTAAAAGAACGGATGTTGTTGTTACAAAAACAGCAACAGGAGGAGCAACAGGCACTAGAGGCCGCAATGAAGCGTAAAGAAGAAAAGAAGAGGGCAAGACACCATCAACGTGAGACTGAGCAAATTGAAGGAGATGAAGCACCTCAAGCCGTTACGTCTGACATTCCTCCACCAATTCCAAGTCAACCACAAGGAGGTTTGGATTTGGATGGTCAGCGAGACGCAGCATTTGTTGCAAATCCTACAACAAGTGATGAAAGTAAAGAATATCTGGACAAATCGATCAAGCTTGAAGATAATAAAGATGTAGAAGATCTTACCGAAGAGGAGACAGAGACGAAATCTCAAAATGAAGAAAGCTCAGATGAAGCTAGTGAAGGAGATGATGATGATATAGAAGAGGAGGATGAAGAAGAACTTAGGAAAAGAAGATTGGCGGAGCGGATGGCCAAATTATCTGGAGGAATGGGTATGATGGGTATGATGGGTATGGTACCAATGGGTACGCCTATTTCATCAGGTAAAAAATCTGGAAAATCTAAAAAAGTTAAAAAGCAAGATGCAGAAGAAGGAGATGCTTCCACGATGCCAACCGCTGTTCCAATTCTTCCAATGGCACCGGGTGTTCCATCGCCATTTGGTGCTATGCCAGGTATGACAGCTTCCCCAGTCAAATCGAGTGAAACAGATGAGCTAGAGAGCATTGAACCTGAAGAAAAAGTGGCTCATCATAGCATTAAAAGTAACGTTGGATCGATAAAGAGTAAGGCTTCTGTGCATCAAAAGCATGTTGATGATGTGCAAGAGGAACACCTTGAACAAACCGAGATGGCGCAACAAGACGCTGAAGAAGCCGAAGACGAAGACGAGACCGAATTTCATGATAGTGTTCAAGACAACACTGTAGGAGTAACAAAGGAACAGCACCCATATATGAATTTTGCATCTCCTGTTGCACCGGCAGTTCAAATGATGCAAACTCCATCTCCTATGGGAATAGCACCTCATATTCCTGGCTCAGCACCAGCACCAGCACCAGTGGCGCCTGTGCCATCGTCCCCACATGCATCCACACATGCTGCACCTGCGCCTCCAATTCCAATAACACCGGCTCCGCAGACTCAAGTCAAATCTGATGCTCCAGAAATTCCCCAGATTCTTTCAGCACCATCGACGTTACCGCCACCAATGCCTCAAACTGCAGCTCTCATTCAGCGGCCCGCAATGCCACCACCAGTACCAACAGAGACGTCACCAACAGTGCCAACCTTTACTACATCTGCGCCACCTCCAATTCCAGGCTCAGCTCCATCAATTCCAGTGCCAACTGAGTCTGTGCCATCATTACCTTCATCTTACCCACCGGGTCCTCTCCCATCTCACGCGACTGCTGAAAGAATGCTTTCATCCAGTTCATCCATATATTCTAGACCGCCAATTCCACCAGCTTCCACTTTACCACCGAATCCAGAAGCACCAGCAGTTCCACTGAATGCAAGTGCACCGCCAGTACCTTCAAGTGCTAACAGAAATCGTACTCTTGGACATGCGCCTCCACCCCCACCCCCAACTGAAACAGCTGCTGATTCAGGAAGTATACCACAAATTAACAGACAACTCACTAGAACTTCATTAGAAAGTTCATCATCTACACCGATTGCTGCACATGATAAAAGCTCATCGATAACTGGATCCGGACTCTGGTGGACTACAAAGGCGTTACCACCTCAATTATCTGGTTCGGAAAGTTATTTTGAAGTAGATTCTACGGATATAAAGAAAAGAAACGGTCATGTTGTGAAGTATTTGATTTATTATATTTTAGATGTCCATTTGACTTGCATTACCTTAGAATTAGCCTATGATACGTCCGAACCTGAAAGGTTGCTATTTTTCCACGAGTCTAAGGAGAAGAAGAGGACAGATAAAAATGCGTTAATTGAAGAATATACAAAGTACGGTCCGTTAGCATACAACACTGCCGTTAAAAGTTTAAAAAAATCGTACAATGGCGAATACATCGACTTCATATTTTCAAATTTACCCAAATCTGTCTTACTTCCTATTGCAAAGAAAACTTTTGGCGCTGTCGTTTATCGCAACAACAACGGCGAATTCAAATCATTCGACGATATACGCCCTGGTGATATTCTGGTCCTAGTTAACGCATCCTTTGATGGAAGCAGCAATAAAAGTGTCGGTGTCGAGAAACCCCATGTTGCTTTAGTTACTAGCTTTGATGTCGAAAAGAACAGGATTAAAGTCATAGAGCAAAGTGACGGTATTATTCAACAAGGTAAGTATAAACTTAACAAGATGATTTCCGGTAAACTGAGAGTCTTCAGAATTGTTGGCCGTGATTATGTCGGTTGGTGATTAACGTTTCTCTAGTGTTTTTGTAGATATATTTTTGCCATAGTTGGCCTTACCGTACTATTTTTTTTATTCTCTCATCTTTATATATTTATTTATATTGTTGCAAATATCACGCTTGACAAGTTATCTGAAGAAAACCAACAAGGTAGGTTCTCTGTTGGGTACATAAGGACGCTAAAATACGACTAGTTCCATATATAGACATCCTTATATACAGAAACGACATCTGGAGATCGACTTTTTTTGACATGAAAAATTATCTCGATAAGAAGAAATCATGAGATTTCTCTCTTCTCTGTTTATACCACAAAGGCGTTCTTCTTAGTCTCTGGAACCCATCTTTCCTTTTCAACATTGAATCTTGTGATCAACAAAATAAAACCACAACCATATAATTGCTACAAAAATGAATCGAATAATTTCCAAACTGAATTTCCTTTCACGAAACATACACACGTATAGAAGATATGGAACTACAAGCAATGCACCAGTCAAGACTACAATCAAGTTTTTCACCAAGCCTGATTGTATGCTATGCTATGAAGGTAACGTCGTTTTAGAAAATGCACTTGATGAAATCAAACCAAATATGAGAAAGGCTATAAAGGACGTAGACTATATTGACATCTGTGCTCCTGAGAATAAGCAATGGTTTGAGTGTTATAGATATGACATACCGGTGTTACACGTCGAGCGTGAAGGTTACAAAAAGGTTGTTTTTATGCACAAATTTGATCATGAAGAACTTGTGGAAGAACTTGGTCAGGAACTTTAAGGGAAAACGAAAAATATGGGAATATGAATGTATACAACCCGATGACTTATTTATTTGTATATAACCAGGTAAAGTTGAGACAAAAAAAAAGTCAAACTTTTTATTAATGTTAATGGATCAAAAATCAAACAAAAGTTTGTAATCTCGTTGTTACTTCCACTATCTAACTCTTCTGAGATGAAATATTAGTCTTTTACCTACTCCTAGTTAAAGACTGAAGTATAGCTATGTGCCATAATGAACTACCATACACATGCCATTTTTCAATCTTATATGTAATCAAAACTTTCCCGGTGTCACTGGAATCATAATAATGTGAACACACCAGTGCTTCAATTTGCTCATTCTAGTAAACTTTATGATTTTTACAAGTATTTACCTATGTCAAATGACATACTATAATTTGTTACAATATGCATGGTTTTATTAAGAAGCTATTTATTTGGTTATTAAATTTTCTTTAAACATATTCTTCTTCCTAGTCCCAGGTTTTAACTAATGCCGGCTGACCTAAGCCAATCGCTATGTTATTTAATATATGGGTTAATATTTGACAGAATAAGTAGAAGTATTGTGATAATTGTCTTATCGAGTAGGAAAGCTTTTCAAACCCAGCTTCGATAGCATGTAATATTGAAAAGTGAAAAATTATTGATCCATCCTTTGTATGTTCTACAGTCAAGGACTTTATTTGTTCACAGTATTATCTGTTTCACTGTCTTTGATTGTTTTTTCTTCGTCCCCAGAAATCTCTTGTTTGACAACATCAATTTTTTGAGGATTTTTGGCCAGAAGCATAGTTATTAAACATACTGCATGAAATCCCATAATCACATAAAAGATCGTCTGAAATTTGTGATGTAGTTGCTCTTTGGCTTTATCTTCGTAGACGTAGCCGATATTACCGGCAATAGATGGAATAAGCGCATTTCCAATACTGAGCAAAACCTGGGTGTCTGTTCGGAAAATACCACTGACCACACCTTGAAGATGTAGTGGTGTATTTTCAATAGCTGTGGCCATGTAAATATTGAAAAACATGTTCATCCCAACTCCATATAAAAACAATGCCACGAGGCCAAATATCCAGTACGAGTCACGAATAGTGTAGTGTGAGCGTGAGTACCAGATGCAAGTTCCCAATGTAATAGCTGTAGATAAAATGAAAATGTTTTTCAATCCTATTTTTTCATAAATCCATCTACGGTAGATCATAACTCCAAAAACAAACCCGAAAGCTATTGGAAAAACTTTCAAGGCAGCAATGATGGGACTATTGTGCTCAATGTAGATATAATATTGGGTGCCAATAGAGATCACCATTGCGTATGAAGCAAAATAAAGTCCACTTACCAACAACAAGGGCAAGAAGTTTGGGATCTTGAGTATTGCTGGGGGGAATAGTAGATCGATACGAAGCCTCCAGTTGGACTCCGGATCCTCATTTGCATGCAGATTCTGGAACCGCCGAATGAAGAACGACTCATAGAAAAACGATGCCAGGAAAGTGAAAACCCCCACCACCAATGGCACATATGCACTTGGCTTTCGCCAGTCGTTACCACCCTCAATCAAACCAACAATAATCAACAACACACCTATGATAACCAGTGCAGACGACACAAAGTTGATGTTACTGAATTTCAACTTTGCGTGCTGTTTGGTCTTTTTGATTGGGATGATGAGGAAAAATAGCAAGACATCACAAACAAGAGCAATAGCAAAGGTGAAATAGAAGAAACTTTGGTAACCTATACTTGTTTCAGCAAAAATACCACCAAAAAGAACACCAGCACCGGTGGATGATGTCAAAATGAGAATGAAATAAATAACTGCCTGTGACAAGTACTTTTCCTTATCTCCGCTGAAGTAGTTTGCCGCAAGCGCTGTGGTTGCAGGAATCAATGCAGATGCTCCTACACCCTGCAATGCTCTAAAAACAATCAGAACAATGATCGAACTGGACGGCGGAATGCAGGCACAGATCAAGGCACTTACCCAAAATATTGTTAGACCAAGAAGAAACACATTATGAGCACCGATCACATCTGCCACCTTTCCTGTAACCATAAGAAATGAACCAAGTGTCAAAGTGTATGCTGACAACACCCAACTTGTAATTGAAGATGTGGAATTGAACGATTCTTTGATGTTAGTAGCTAGTGTTAACGCTGCCGAAGTGTTCACACTTTCAAGGAATGTTGCAGATAGTATAATCCCATAAACCACAAATACGTTACGTTTTTCAACTGGAACAACAGTTCTCACCCAATGCACGGCTCTAATAATAGCGTCAAACATGGTAACTTAAACTCCATTTTTACTTGGTTATCTCCATTATTATCATTGATGAACATTTTAGTCAAAGAAAAACAGTGATATTTAAATGCTTGCTAGGTTTTGCTGATTACTAATAGAACTGCTACCAACTATAATATGATTTTTGAGAAGTTCAGCCGAGCATGTGAAGAACCGAGGGGGTGTATTTTAAAAGAATGGCACTTTGAACAACAACACAGAATTTATTTTTCCGAAGCAATTGGTTTGCCCTTATTCCCCAAGGTCAAGCGGCTTTTTTCATAGACGAGAAAGTTGTGCTACTTTTTGTGCCTCTTTGAAACAAAAAGATTGTTCGAAGAAAAGCTGAAATTCAATCAAATTTAAAAATTGTTACTTTTTCTATTTAAACGGATCTTCCTAAACTGCACAAATATGTCACATATTTTTTAAGGTGGATGATCTTCCGTCTTGTGTTTTTTAGCCACGAATCGAATATCTTATTGAGTTTTCTATTGCAGAAATATCTGTGTTTTCTTCTACCTTTGAATTCGTCTGTCAGGCAAGGCATATTCACACAAAACCACATATCCTTATTTAAAAGTTTGCCAAAAGTTTCTATTGTTGTAGCAAACAACATAAAAGTCAGTCATAAGGTAAAGTTTGTCTGCACTTTTTTCTAGAATTGAAACTTTTTCTTCCTATTGCAAGCAGATACAATTGTACATGCTAGCGATAAATCACCTTTATTGCTAATACTAGATAACACTTGAATATGCAACTGTTGAGTGTAACTAAAATTTTCCCTAGAATTTTCAAGATTAGTTCCCACGTCAATGGCCATAATAAGCTTTTAAAAGCATTGATGCCAGACATACATGAAATCCGAAGAGAGCATTAAGTATTCAGCGGCTAGAATATGTATTCCACCTCATGAAAATACTAAGATTAAAGGTTTTCTGGATGATAAAAAATTTTATTGGTTTAATATCAAGGTACACCAGATTTTTGGGGCGCATAAATCGTCCACCGATATATCAAAACAAAGAAGATACTCCGTAAACTGTAGCCTACAAAGGCAAAAATTATCTACACCTAAAAACCTTGTATTAATACTGGTAAGGTGAGCTGAAGCAAAAAAAGGTTTTGAAAATAATGTAGCTGTAGTAAGGCAACCGAAACAGTAAGAATACACAATTTAATATTAAAGAGCATGTTGAACAACATATTAAATTTTCAAATGGTTTGAATAACATCTCAAGGTCAGGCACAGTTTAGGATATTGCTATAACTGCACAAAGAATTATTTTGTTTTGCTAATCTGGTCATTGCAAAGATATAAGCATGATCTGGCAGAAGAAAGTTTTACTTGTTTTTATGTTATCAAGAATTTGTTCTTTTTTTTCTCCATATTCATTTATGCATTCACAGCTGCTAGCATTTTTACAGCGTAAATTTATATTAAGTTTTTTTGAAATACAAAAACACCTGCTGTGTCTCCAAGGCTGGACCTTAAAAAAATAGTTTTTAAGCGTTTTAAGTATAATAGACACATAACTGACTGCTTGATAAAATCGGTTCGATTTTTTCATTATATTTTTTAATAAAAACACCTAACTGTAGTATACTCTTTAAAATCATAATCATTAAATAAGAATTTTCAAGTGACGAGAGGAATTATAAAGAGTTTATTTCATTGAAAATCACAAAGTATAAAACATACATTTAATTGGTCTTACTAGAAGAACGTTCCTCAGCATCAGGTACCGACCCATTACATTCGGTATTACTACTCTCGTTATATTTGTTATCGTTGATGACAGCTTCTTCAATGTCTTCGGAATCAATGTCCCTTACCGATGCGTCAATTTTTGGAGGATTTTTGGCCAGAAGCATAGTTATTAAACATACTACATGAAATCCCATAATAACATAAAATATTATCTGAAATTTGTGATGTAGTTGCTCTTTGGCTTTATCTTCGTAGACGTAGCCGATATTACCGGCAATAGATGGAATAAGTGCATTTCCAATACTAAAAAAGACTTGAGCTGCAGTATGAAACATTCCACTCACGACACCTTGAAGATGCAGCGGTGTATTTTCAACAATAGTGGACATATAGATATTGTAAAACATGTTCATCCCAACTCCATATAAAAACAATGCCACAAAGCCAAATATCCAGTACGAGTCACGAATAGTGTAATGCGTGCGTGAGTACCAGATGCAAGTTCCCAATGTGATGGCTGTAGATAAAATGAAAACGTTTTTCAATCCTATTTTTTCATAAATTCGTCTACGGTAGATCATAACTCCAAAAACAAATCCAGAAGCAAGTGGTAAAACTTTCAAGGCAGCAATGACAGGGCTATTGTGTTCGATGAATGTGTAATATTGTATACCAACCGATAACATCATTGCATAGGTTGCATAATAAAACCCAACCACTAATAATAAGGGCAAGAAGTTTGGGATCTTAAGCATTTCCGGGGGGAATAGTAGATCGATACGAAGCCTCCAGTTGGACTCCGGATCCTCATTTGCATGCAGATTCTGGAACCGCCGAATGAAGAACGACTCATAGAAAAACGATGCCAGGAAAGTGAAAACCCCCACCACCAATGGCACATATGCACTTGGCTTTCGCCAGTCGTTACCACCCTCAATCAAACCAACAATAACCAACAATAAGCCTATGATAACTAGTGCAGCGGACACAAAGTTGATGTTACTGAATTTCAACTTTGCGTGCTGTTTGGTCTTTTTGATTGGGATGATGAGGAAAAATAGCAAGACGTCACAGATGAGAGCAGCCGCAAAGGTGAAATAGAAGAAACTTTGGTAACCTATACTTGTTTCGGCAAAGACACCTCCTAAAAAAACACCAGCACCGGCGGATGCTGTTAGAACAAGAATAAGATAAACAATCGCCTGCGACAGGTACTTTTCTTTATCCCCGCTGAAGTAGTTTGCCGCAAGCGCTGTAGTTGCAGGAATCAATGCAGATGCTCCCACACCCTGCAATGCTCTAAAAACAATTAAAATGATAATGGAAGAAGACGTCGGAACACAGGCACAGATCAAAGCACAAATCCAAAATGTGGTTAGACCAATGAGAAACACGTTATCCGGGCCATATATATCAGCAAATTTTCCAATCACCATGAGAAATGATCCAAGTGTTAGTGTATAACCTGATAACATCCAACTGGTGACCGACGATGTTGAATTAAATGAGGATTGAATGTTCGTTGCCAAACTTAAAGCGGCAGCTGCGTTCAAATTGTCCAAACAGGTTGAAAATAATATGATTCCATAAACGACAAATACATTACGTTTTTCTATTGGGACATATGTTCTTATGTACTGAATACTTTCAGTAATATAATTTGTCATGACTGCGCATATGTAACTGGAATGTGTGTAAAACACACATTCCTATCATGCTGACTGTCTATTTTCTCTTAGAGAAAAACTTACCATTTTTATAGTTGTTAAGTTGAAAAATAAAAAAAAGGCAAATTAAATTTGCTTATTAATACAAAAAGGGGTAGCAAACTGTTTTTCTCATAAATTGACGACATCAATAATATGAAAATTCATGAACCCTGTATGTTTATAGCTTAATGTCACCAATGTAACATACTCTATCGTTTTTCTCGCTTAAATTTGACTTAACTCCGAGTATTATCACAAGCGCTTGTAGGGTTGACATTTTTCCGTGCACATTTCACTTTTCTAGTGATACTATGACTGCTATGAATTCCAAAAAGAAAAAGCCGTAGATTTGTTTAAAATCTTTTATTCAAAGCCTTTTAAGTGGTGAAACTACCTTCCCAGGTGAAAAACAGTGGCAGGGACCTAAATTTCTTAATAGTCGAACTTTTAAAATAAAAACACTTGTATAGCCTCGGTTCAATCCATTGGTCCAATAACTCTACACATCGTTGATATCGTAAACATAATGTCCGTTTTACATTTCCCACGATTTGCCTTTTTGGATCTCCCTATTTGAATGCAACCAATCAATTTTTTTCCGCTATTACTAATACGGATTCTATGATATAAACCGTACTTTCACAGATTAACATGTCCCTTGTAAATGTGGAAACTATACACACAGTGTCACCAGACTAATTCAAATATATACAAAGTTTAGACAATAAGATGGAGTATTTACACGATTTTAATTTGGACCAACGAAAATTCCACATGTTTTAAATTTCATTTTTAACACTCGTTGTAAGGTCAGGCTTTTTGCAGTCATCATTGATAAAATCACTAGCTGTACACCCGATCTGCACTTCTTTGTCCACATCGTCGTCGATTTGATCCGTGAATTCATCGTTCTCTTCCAAAATGGCATTTGTGTCATTTTTGATTTTAGGATTTCTTACAAAAATCACCATCGTGAAAAAGCAAACCACATGAAAACCCATGATTACATAAAACATCACCCTAAATTTATTATGCAAATGATGTTTCTCTATGTTTCCATAGGCAAATCCAATATTACCAACCACCGAGGGAACTAAAGCATTACCGATACTAAGCATCACCTGCGAATCTGTTTGAAAAATACCACTGACAGCACCTTGAAGATGTAATGGTGTGCTAACAACAACAGTTGTCATGTAAACATTAAAAAACAAGTCAATTCCATAACCATATAAGAACAAAGATGCAAACCCAAATTTCCAATACGAGTTATGAATTGAATAATCTGTGCGTGAATACCAGATACAAGTTCCAAGAGTTATGCTGGAGGAAAGGATAAACATGTTTCGTAGTCCGACCTTTTTATAATACCATTCTCTATGGATTACCGTACCAAAAACCAACCCTATAGTCAACGGAAATACTTTTAAGGCAGCAGTTACCGGTATATCATGCTCAACAAATGTGTAGTATTGTGCACCAACAGATATCATCATTGCATATGTTGCATTGTATATACCATAAACAATCAAAAATGGTAGAAAGTTTGGGATCTTGAGTATTTCTGGGGGGAATAGTAGATCGATACGAAGCCTCCAGTTGGACTCCGGATCCTCATTTGCATGCAGCTTTTGGAACCGCCGAATGAAGAACGACTCATAGAAAAACGATGCCAGGAAAGTGAAAACCCCCACCACCAATGGCACATATGCACTTGGCTTTCGCCAGTCGCTACCACCCTCAATCAAACCAACAATAATCAACAACACACCTATGATAACCAGTGCAGCGGACACAAAGTTGATGTTACTGAATTTCAACTTTGCGTGCTGTTTGGTCTTTTTGATTGGGATGATGAGGAAAAATAGCAAGACATCACAAACAAGAGCAATAGCAAAGGTGAAATAGAAGAAACTTTGGTAACCTATACTTGTTTCAGCGAAGACACCTCCCAACAGGACTCCAAAACCAGCAGAAGCCGTAAGAACAAGAACAAAAAGAACAACTGCAATTTTTAAATGTTTTGCCTTTTTGCCAGTAAAATAATTGGCGGCAAGAGCAGTAGTGGCTGGAATTAAAGCGGATGCGCCTATACCCTGCAATGCCCTGAACACAATCAAAACAATAATAGAAGATGATTTTGGAATACAAGCGCATATCAATGAGCAAATCCAAACAATACTTACACCAATAAGAAAAACATTGTCAGGACCAATAACATCAGCAATCTTACCTGTTATCATAAGAAACGATCCGAGCGTGAGAGTATAGCCGGATAACATCCAACTTGATATGGAGGAAGTGGTGTCAAAGGATGACTGGATACTGGTTGCAAGTGTCAAAGCTGCAGCAGAGTTAATATTATCCAAAGCCGTTGCAGTTAATATGATCCCGAAAACAATATAAACATTACGGCTATCAAGTGGAACAGCCGTTCTTATCCAACAAGTCACTTTTTTGATACAACCAAACATAAATAAATAGAGAACGATCTACAATTATAAGATGCTTCATGTATATTCTACTTCATGTATATCCCTCATCTATTAGTTACTGTTGAAGAAGATAAACTGCTTTGCTTTTATACTTGTTGAAAGCAGCAATGTGCTTATTAATTCTGCTAGAACTCCAGTAAGTAGCCACTTTACAAATATAATAACAATCCAATTTAAGAAGACCGAAATCCACTTTTCCGTTCCGAGGTTTCAATTTTTCAAGATTTTCATATCTTCGCTTATACCCTGAATATTCCTGTTTTATTCCTTTTGGCTCAATTGTACATAGCACGTACTAGTGACGGATCTGGTTCAAAATTTGATATTCAGCTTTTATTACAAACGTATATTTATATTAGATAATGCACCATACACTTCGGGTTTTTTTTTCCCAGGCAGTAATTTGAAGGCCGCTAGATATGCATATATAAAACGTTGAAGTAGAAGCAACCATATTTGGTTAACCAATGTGATGTAAAACCCAATTTTACTTCGGCTTTCAAGTTCGGCTCGGCTGGTTTTATGATAATTGGGAAAAAACATCAGAATTTGAACTAGATATAGTGATCATGTCGGTTTACCCCCGCTATACAGGATTTTTGAGTTGAATGACACTTGGTGGTGAAATGTTTACTTCTGCTATCTTTTTTATCAATCTATGACCCTACCATATTTTTTGCTCTGAGATTCTTTTTCAAAAAGGACAAACGAACCGTAGAAATGATATACAAAACTTTAAAATATTAAAAGTCGGGTAACTGATATTTTGTGCAATTGAAGTTTGGATTCTTTTTTGCCTGTGTATCCCAGACCACTGGTGATTTTTAAGGCAAATAATTTGGAATAAATCGATAAAGCATGGCACTTGACTTGAAAAAGAGATTGCAATCGCAACCAGAAATTTAACAAAATATTTTCAACCAAGACAAACATGTGTATCTCATCCAATCTAGTATGATCATGATAATAAACTAGCCATGAAATTAGGAACCATTTCTGTGAAGTTTTATAAACTTCATAATTAGAACAGAAGCATCACAGTTAGTTGGCATTGTTTACGTTAGTCTAAGGAAACAAAACCTTTTTTTCTTTGTTTCATTGATCTTTAAAAAGGGTTTTGTTTAATTCAATATCACAAAATGAACCTAACCTCAATATGAAATCCCTAGAATAGCGCAAATAGCAACTTTGTACTCAATATAAATATAATATCAATGGCCAACAAATATGATCATTTAATGAGATACAAAATAAAGTTCACCAAACCAAAAAAGTATCAGACCCAGAAGACAAAATTAGAATGAAAGTAAAATAAATAACTGGTTGTGATATGTACTTTTCCCAATCACCACTGAAATAGTTTGCCGCAAGCGCTGTGGTTGCAGGAATCAATGCAGATGCTCCCACACCCTGCAATGCTCTGAAAACAATCAGAACAATGATCGAACTGGACGGCGGAATGCAGGCACAGATCAAGGCACTTACCCAAAATATTGTTAGACCAAGAAGACACACATTATGAGCACCGATCACATCTGCAACCTTTCCTGTAACCATAAGAAATGAACCAAGTGTCGCAATGTATGCTAAAAATACGCAACTTGCCGTTGCACACATGATCAGAATTGGAGACTTCAAAATAAATTTCTAGGTTCAAAGCTGTCAACGAACTCAAATTATCAAAAGAGGCAGTAAACAATACAATAAAATAACAACTTCATTACGCTTTTTTAACTGACAAAGTATCTGTGTCCAGATTAAAAATATAGCTATAATCTTGTTGATTTTATAAAAAGTGTTTGTTCCGTATCTGTTTTAATTAAGCCATTTAATTAAAATTAGCCAACAAAAAAACAAAAGAAGTAAAACATTCCTCTCATCGTTTTTATTGAAAAAAGTACACACTTGTTTGTCGGTTACTATCAACGGAATGCTTAAGTTGTTAATTTTTTTTGCAATTGGTTTGAGTGAAATTGACTTTAATAGGGAAAAATATGGTAAAAAAAAGTGTTCAGGTTTTATTGAATGTGATAAAACCTTAAAGAGGACGTGCATAGGTGGTCAAAAAGAAACGTTATTTTTGAAAAGCCAATAAATTGAGACACACACTTTGGAGAACAAAATTATGAAATGGGTGGAAACTTCTGTTTGAATAGTTTGTTTATTCTCGTTTTTGAACTATTACTTTTGAGTTAGCAGTGAATCCGAATTTTTAAATACTTCTTTAGGCTTCTTTTTTAATTGATTTTTTATCCTAGTTTGGCTTTACGATTAATTTTTCCCATATTCGTCCCCATAATACGTATGTGTGTGATAGATACATATTCTATAAATTCTTTATACTAACAGCTTTTTTTTGCTTTTAAATAATCTCGTGTTTTTCCAATAAAGCATGGATATTTTTATTGTTGATGTTCTTATTATTTGTATTCTACTGTTCGAATTATTGAATTTGGGTGCCCATGCAAAATCATTATGTACTTGCATGCGTCAACTTTTTATTTTGCTAATCAATATCTTTTAACAGTGTAGCTCCATTTGTGGATTTTGATTATATGCTCTCAATATCCTTTTGAATAAAACTGGGTTGAAAATTGCTGTTAGTATATCACCAATTTGCTTTCCTTCTTGCGTTAAGGTTTTTATAGCAAAATCAGTCGATTATATAGTAGAAAATTTCAAAATGTGCAATATTCTACTTATTTGTCAACGCAAGGTAGCCATGTTTTATTTATTTTGGAGACACTTATTGTCATTAAACAAACCTTACTATTTCAAAAGCAATTTAAAGTTTTATTTGCATATTAATTTAAAACGTTTTTGGTCGTTAATTATAATATAAACTCTTAATTCAGTAGTATGCATAGCAAATTGTTCTAAAAATAACAGTGTAACTTAGATACTTTTGAATAAAACATTGTATTGTAAAAGTTTGTTTCTAACTTTACTGGCAGATTGATGTCGAGTAATCCGAAATGTTTTAGTAATATGATGTGTTAGAAATTATAAGAACTACTTTAATTCACCAGCTCTTGTCGTGGATATTCAAATTTGTTTAATTTTTTGAATTGAAAAAAAGGATATCTGTATGTTTCACCTGTCTTAAATTATGTATTTTCAGTTGTTTTTATGACATTTGTTTGTGCATTCTATAAGCTGGATCCTGCAAAAAATCTTTTAGTTCGCCAGAAAAGAGAATTCTCTTTTTTTTTTCAAAATCAATGATTGACAAATTCTCTTGATTGGAAATATTCCTTTCTAATTCAAGCCTTATTTCCAAAAATCTTTGTGTTATTGAAACCATCTTTTATTATTCTGTTACATTGCTTTCAGTTACCACCAAATCATCAATTGAAAAGATTTTTTCAGTAATTATTTGCTCCGGTTTTCTAAACTGCAGAATAGTTCAATGGGAAAAAGAGTATATAATATCTGATAAAAATAATTTGGTCTTGCTGTGGCTCACCTGGTTTTGATTGTAATTCAACAGTTTTTGTTAATGATACCTTTCGAGCTTTTCATGTAATATATGATTTTGGTAAGCTTGATTTCCCATTTTGAAAGAATCAAAGTATATTTCTTGAAACTGCTATCATAACTACAGTGTCTTTTTTATTTTTTTATAGTAGAAAATAATCATTTTTGCAGTATTTCTTGCACAAATTGCGTGGAACCTAAAATTTGAGCGTTATTGTAGTACTATCTTTATTGACTCCCATGAGAAATGATAAGTTTGTCATTACTGGTAGAACCAAAACATTGACGCTTAATTAAACATTTACTAAATCAGTAATTAATTATTTTTCTTGTTGTATTTATCATTTCAAGAATTTTTACCAAAGAATCTCTTTTTGTGGAGATTCTCCACACTTCGTAGAACTATTATCTATTTTCCTATGTGTCGCAGCTGCTTTGAAAATGGTGATTTGAACTTATAATTCGCCAGTGTACGTTAATGCTTGAAAAGCTCTTGAACAGTTTTATAATCCTTGATTTAGTCAGGATAGCATTGATTCCGAAATAACTAAATTCAACAAAAAAGAATATATTTCATTCGTTTTCTTGCTACCATGAATACAGCGCTTTAATATCCATATACGCCTGATGTTTTAGGATACATTCAATTGCACATGCTGAAAAATTATAGAACATCAAACAAACAGTAGATAATAACAACCTATAAACCTTGATGATATAAAGCGTATTATAAAATGTTAAGATGATTCATTTGTGTGACGTTTGCTCCAGTGTCTTAGATACTCATGGAACCCATGGCCTTTTTCCCCGATTGTAAAAGTTTCCGTACAAGTGGGATATGGACAATAAAATCCACTTGTTTCAAACCAATGATTCCTTATCCATTTATAACAAAAAACTCCGTTTTCGGGCAGTTTGCATCTATTTCCATTTGGATGGATTCCATGAGTGTTAATCATATGGCCTCTGTATCTTGAATTGTTTCTTTCGTAAAAATTTACGTCCCAATTGTTTTCAACCAAGCAGCAATATCTGCAAAATCCTGGATGATCCTTTTTAAGTTTTTTGCCTTTCACAAAAACATTTTCAATTTTACATCTTGTGATGTATGGATCATAAATTTTGTTTAAATTGTCTATGTTTTCCTCATATATGTATGATTTATCGCAATTTTTGACTACTTGTTGTATAGTTAAACCATTTGGCTTATTGTACAATT
Organism: Pichia occidentalis; assembly: GCA_030142935.1. Taxonomy (NCBI): domain Eukaryota; kingdom Fungi; phylum Ascomycota; class Pichiomycetes; order Pichiales; family Pichiaceae; genus Pichia; species Pichia occidentalis. Next base: position 229,093 of record JANQBI010000005.1, on the reverse strand, counting down.
CAAACTGGTGAATTTTTCTCTCAAAATTGCATGGTTGAATATAACAAAAATAACATGTGTCAGAAATTTTTTGACAATAATCACAAAAGAAATAAGGAAAAGGTGGTGTTGGGGGAGTATCTCGATTCCTAAAATTGGAAGTAGGATCTACATTTGATTTTGGATTTGAGTTTGAAACGAAGTTTAGGTTGTTTTCATTTATGGGGCCAATAGGGATATTATTGCTAATTGGTACTAACTCAATATTTGTATCTCTTCTTGGGTTTAAAGTTGAATTTGAAATAATATTAAGTGTACTCTGCTCAGCATCTTTTATGCTCTGGCTCTTTTTGCTCTCAGTTTTTCCACAGCAGGTCCAATTCCCTGAAGAGATATTCTTTGTTGGAAAATACATTGTTCATACCTAAAGTAGATTTGAAGTCACTAACGGCAGCATGGGCTAAAGAAAATATGACGTGTAATATAATTTATTAAGCTCGATTTAATTCTGTCCAGTCCAGTCAGGTTCTGTCAAAATCTATTAAAAAGAATCAGGTTACGATCCACAACGAAATATAGGATACAGCAAAAATCTGTAAGAATCTCCGGAATGAGCACTTGATAACGTTTATTTGAAATATCGTATTCTTTCATCAAAAAAAATTGATTCATGCAATTTTAAAGTTGGCATAAAAGGAGCTTTCATTAGTGGAAATTATTAAGCATACACAATAGATTGAAGTTTATTCTGTTTAGACCTAAACAAAGAAAACAGCAGTGTTTTTTACGTTTTGTCGAATCATAATACCAATTGTCGGTTTTTTTAAGCTGTTTTTAATCAATGCTTTAAATTAAACACAGATGTTTATAGGTTATAAAGCAAAAGTAAAGAAATGATAGCAAATCCTAAATTAGTCTATAGTTTTTGCAATGACCGATACTGAGAGGGAAACTAGCCCAACTTAAAGAATTTGATGGCATGTCCGCAGGCTTCATAAGAAAATAGATCTTTGGAACCAAAAACAAGAATTGTTACGGCAAAAATAATAGAGTATGACTATTTAAAATAGTTAAAACATATTGAATCAATAATATATAATATAAAAGTAGTATAAACACAGGGATTTTTTGTTATTGTTGAATTATAAAAGAAAAAGCTAGTGAAAAGAAAAGAAAAAACAACAATACCCTCTCTAATTGAAAATGAAAACAAATGTAAGAAAACAAAGTATAAAAAAGGAACGTGGACACAATTAAAGGGCTCTTTTGTTGTTGACTGATTGATTGATTGATTGATTGATTGAAAAAAAAAAAGTAACACTTGTAGGACACTAATAATATTCCTGGATGTAGCTATAATTGGAAGATATAATGTTCAGTTTCAGTAATGAAATTTAATTCCTAAAAGTGATTGGAGTTGATAGTGAAGACTATTTTTTAATTATCAGCTATTTAATGACATGCTCTTATAATGCAGCAATTGAAGCTTCTTCAGATAACCAAGTGTTAACAGTTGAAGAGGATAAGGAAGAATCAAATGAGGTACTATCGTCTAAGACAACAATTGAAATATCACCATCTTGGAAAATAACAGCTGCCTTCATTGTTGAATCATAAGGTCTGGCAAAATAATCTGAGGAACCAGTACCACCATATGAGGTGTCGGAAGAAGCACCTTGACCATCGTGTAAGTGACTGATCAATTTATCAGAACCGGAAGATAGAATTTCAAACACATCAAATTCACCACATCCAGTTGACCAACAACTACAAGCGGAGTTACCATATTGTAAAGTTCTTGGGATTTTAGCATTTAACAACCAAATTGCTGGCATATCGTAGTTATAAGTTGCTGAGTCTGTAGCCTGTGGCATTTGGAATTCAAAAACAAAGATTTTATCAGCACCTGAGAAACCATGATAAGCTGGAATACCATCACGGTAATAACCACAGTCACCAACTGAAGTATCAGAACATTCACTGCCTGAAAAGATCATAAATTCGGTATTAGATTCAAGTGTGACATCACCTAAAGCTTCGGCTGATGCAGCACCACTTGTACCATCAGAGGCACAGAAGGAAATCGAGTTACCGAAACAAGATGACCAGGTACCAGAACCTGCAGTACCACCTTGGTTGTTCATGAAGACACAGTTGTCTGCTGAACCAGGGGTGAAATAGGAAGATCTAACCCAATCTCCTGAGGAAGATGAGGAGGAGGATGAGGCAGCTGACGAGGAGGAGGAAGATGTTGTTTCAGCTGCATCAGAAGATGTTGAAGATGCTGATGGTTGAGCAACAGTCAAAAGAGTGGTATCACCATTTGCCGGGCCAGCGTTGGACGCAATAACTGAGGAGGTGACTGCGTTGTTGTCTGCGTCTTGGTAGACAGTTTGGGTGACATATTCGTATTGAATTGCAGCAGCTCTCTTGTGTTTATGGTGAACATGCTTTGTAGTTGTGCAATCGGAGTCCTCGTTAGCGTCATCTCTCTTGGCCAAGTTGGAGGAGGATGGATAGTACACACCGAATTGCGCCAACTTGATTGGGCCTCTAAAGTGGACAGAGAGCTCTTCATCTAATGGGGACATTGTTCCTGAGAAATCTTTCAAAGTAGAGGAGCAGTCACATGATGATTCATCCATGTCTGTGACGTCGTTGTATGAGCCTGAGAAACCGATGTTTTGGTACTCGATGGCCGAAACAGAGTTGCAATAATAGTTGCCTGAGATGTACTGGCAGTCTGCGTTGACGTAAGTTAACGCAGATGCAATCGTCAATAAAATGGAGTTTGAGAATTTCATTACGTCTTGATATCTGGTGTCTGTGTTTTAATGTTGGATGTTTATACGGTTGTGACTTGGTTTCTGGACTGTATGGATTCTAGATGATTTGGTTAAATGAATGTAGAATAGTTAGAAAGGAAATCCAAATCGAGCCGGGTTGTTTTAATAAAGGAAAGACTTAAGTTAGCTGTTTGTTTCTTGAGAAGGATCCCGAAGAGAAGGCGAAGGAGAATATTATATTTCAGGAAGCAAATATATCAAAGAGACATCGAAGACGTAAGGGGAAAAAGGAAATAAAAGAAAAAATCGCAAACCCAAGAAGAAAAAAGCAAGCAGGAGGTCAACAGGAGTGAGCAGGAGCAAACAGGGGAAAAGGGAGATTATCGAGAGAGTAGGCGCAGAGTAAAGGAGAATGCGACAACCTCAGAGACGAACCAAAATAGCCAGAAACAACAACATCAACCTGGCTTATTTGGGAGCTTGCAAACGGTCCTCAATATGACAACCTGAAACACTCCTGGAATGGAAAAATGCAAAACCAGCAATAAACTTTAAACTTTCTGCACTAAAATGGCCGCTCTTTCCAAAACAGGAAACAAATCTCTTCCATCCGTGTTGCTTTGTTTACGCCAGGAACACAAAAGCAGCAATTTTCTGCCCAAAAACGTGAACGGAGCGAGGGTTTGTGGAAAAACCGTAGAAACCCGACCCACCGCGTTTCTGATAAAGCCTCGCAATCGGCACAAGCGAGAAAAGCGCGTCTGTCGACCCCAGGGAAAATAATGTAAACAAACAACACCGGCCAATCCTTGCAGGACTCAATATGGGAGAAGTGTTGTTGTCCTTTTCTCCCCGCCCAGATGGTGTTATTAATAGTCGTGTCCGTAGGACAAGAGGTGTATTGGAGATTCCGGGTATGATTGTGATTGACGGTAGTGGGATCTGAGATTCAGATTGTCAGAGACATTGCTATTGTTCTTGAGGGTTACTATTGTTCTTGCTCTTTTCACTATAGCCATGTTCTGCATTGTGTAATCCAGCTTCTACTTTATCATTGTAGCGGGGATTGTTATCAGTGAAAGAACAACCGGTATCTTTTCAAGGGTCACTGGGACCGTGTTGGGGATTGCGGTTGTAATTACGTCTCTCTCAGAAAAACAACAAGTACCAACTGGCAAAAAGTTGAAATATAACTATACATGAGTCACGTGAGAGCTCAAGTGGAACATCACGTGACTTGCTGTTCTCTGATTACTACATTATCATCATTAGTACTACTATGATTAGTGTTGTTATATTTCTACATATATCTCCGTCTACAATATCACCACACATTTGCCTGCCCTTTTCAATGATTTCTCTCATACAATCTACCACTGTAGTGCTTGACAAAGGCCAAAGGATGCGATTCGTCACCTTCAACGGCATTGGGAGGATAGTCGACATCCACAGCATCAGCATCTTGCGTGTTTTCCTTGTGGTTTTTGTTCTCGTCCTCAACACCGAAGGAATTCACAGGCAAAATCAAAACATCACTCACCAACTTCGGCACGTCCATCTTGGTGAAGTCCTTCCAGGTCACCTTGGAAAAAATTCCACTCAGCACATAGTCGTTGAAGTACCGGAGCACAACGTCGGTCCAAACGCCCTCTCCGGTCCAGTTCATCACATCCAGCTTGAAGTTCTGCACTTCCTGGTCGCTCCTGATGTTCAGGTCGTTGTTCTGCATTCTGGCCAGGGTGGTCTCGGTGATGCTGGCAATGATCTCCCTCAGAATTGGGTGTCCCGGCTTGGCCTGGATGACCCAGTTGCCGAATTGCAACCGGCGTGAATAGAATCTCCGCCAGTCCTTGGTGATTGGGTCCGAGCCGATACCAATGATCATGCCGAGCTCGCTGGGGTCGACATTTTCCGGAATCCAGTTGGGAATGGGCTGCACGGGTAAGGTGTCGACATCTGCGTAGACGCCCCCTTTGGCAAACAGGATCAAGTACTTGAAGAAGTCGATCTTCAGGATGACATGTGGGAGCGAATCGTAGGCCTTGATGACTTCTGGTATGTTCATGTACAGGTACCTGACGATTGCATTGGACGTATCGTCGTTGAACAGTTCGTGCACAAATCCCGGGTTCATCAGGGCCCATTGTTCTTCACCTCTTTTGTAATTTTCTCCAAACCTGTCATCGTTCAACCCGTATTTCCACGTCTGCCACACGTATGCTGGGAATTTCTGGTTTTGGTCGTACGGGTAGATGAACGCCAGCTTCTCCCTCAACGTCAGCTCGTTGGCCGGCTTCTTCATCTCGTTCAGCTGTCTTTCGAGACGGTTCTTATCGTCTTCTAGTTTCAGCAGTCTTCTCTCCTGCTGCTCCAGCAGTCTTTCCGCCAGATCATCCAACTTTTGCGAAAGATCGTACTGGTCGTTCATTCGAAGGCCAAACAGGTTGCCTCCTTCCGCCAGGTTTTCGTGGCTGCTGACCTTGGAGACGCCCTCGTCCCCGTCTTTTATGCTGTACAGGTCGAATATTCTCTTGAATAGCGAGAGGACGATTAGTCCACACAAGACGTATATAACATATCTTCTAACCTCCTGCGGATTCAACATCACCATTTCCTTTCTTGTCTTTTCCTTTCTTGTCTTTTCCTTTCTTGTCTTTTTCTTCTTGTCTTTTCCCTTTGTGTCCTTTCCTTGCTTGTCTTTCCTTTTTGTTTTGGTGTGTTTACCGCAGAACAGGATATCCTCCCCGGTGTTACGGCTTCAGCCTTTCTAGAGCACTAGATCTTTGGCCACAACAGTTATGGTTGCTGTTTGGACCCTCTCTTTGTTTGTTTATTCATCGTTTCCTCAATCAGTCAATTAATTAACTGACCTGCATTCCATCAAAACTGATTGCCGGTGCGGGTGCGAAAAAGGGGAAAAAGGGATGAAAAACGAGAGGTTTTTTTTTTCGCATCGATCGACCTCGCATTTGATCAAAAGTTTGCCTGATGGAAACGGAAAAGAGGGTAAAATTTTCACTCCGATTCTCTACAACAATTAGAAGACTCTCTTTTTCTCTGTGTGGATGGGCCAGGGGAGAAGCCATCTGTCGGATAGGAACCAAGAGAGAACTGGCAGTGTATAGATGTTTGGCGGAGTCTGGGCAAGATGTAGCAAAGTCCCATTGAGTATGCGAAACCCACGGGGTTTGTCCAGGTTGACAAAAATAGGCATTGATTCATGTGCAAGAGGCTCATTGTGCAACGGATATGGACCAGGGATCGGTCGTGAGCTCCGCAGTCTGGGAGAGACTGGCAGGGCTGGGTTCGGGTTGCTCCAGCAGCGATATTTTGCAGAAGGGCCAAAAGCCGGAGGCGGGAGTCTGGGAAACAAAATGGAGACAGGCGTCCAGAACAGAGCACGGGATGGAGAACCAAGTCGAACGCAAAGTGGCAGCATGGGCGGCACAGAACAGAACAGAGCAGGTGCTGGCAACAAAAGCAATGGCAGCGGTGACAAGAATGGGGTCGGGGAGCTCGGGATTGGGGCCAGAATCAAATATTTCTTGTTGAGACAGAATAGACCCTTCAATGTCGACGAAATCACGGCATTTTTTTCCTGGATCTTGATGGGCAATGTCTTGTGGGTTCTTATAGGTACAACGACATTTTTTGGGTTTCTGATTTACGTGATAAACTGGATCGATGATGGGGAAATCGAAAGAATGTTTCTAAAGAAATTGATCACTTTCGACAATAAGCTAAACGTGGACCTGACTGATCCCGAGTTCAGGGCAACTTGGGAAGATGGTAAGATTAAAATTAGAAATCTGAAAATAGCGTCAATTTCGGACAAACTCCACACAAATTATGAACTACAAGTGTCGGAATTGAACTTGACATTTTCGTTCAATAAGTGGATGGATGGGAAAGGTTTGATCGATGGGCTGGAAATCGACGGCTTAGAAGGTGATGTCAACATGCTGGACGGCAAAGAACTGATACTGGACGACTCGTTTCATGATAACTATCACTTGAACTACCTCAAAATTAAACACTCAAAGGTCAAGTTTCACAGCGAAGTCTACTTTAACAAACCGATCGAGATAGTTCTCTTTAATTGCGATCTGGGTAGAGTGAGGAGGAAGTGGATAGTTTATGATTTTTTGAATGCCAGTTCCATGTTTGGCTCGTTGGATGGCTCGTTGTTTACGTTGCACAAGAGACAGAACCGATTTGCACATTTCACCGAAATGGACCTACATGATGAATACGATGATGATTTTAATAACCGCAAACTGAACGATAATTTTACTTTTTTGAAAAAAAGTTTTGACAGTCACAATAGCAATGACAATATTGATGATACTAATGATACTAATGATAGAAGGGCCAGTATGGTAATGGCCGAAAATAATGATAATGAATCGAAAACGCAAAATGGTGTCCAGCTGAATATAGAAAGTGCAGAGGACAGGTCAACAAACGAGAACATTTGGAAAAAAATCACGAGATTGAGAATCGACATGCTTGATTTATCGCTTCTAAACAATTCGAATTCCAAGTTGAACTGGATAGAGTCGGGTAAGGCCGAGATCATATTTGACATAATGTTGCCCAATGACGATGACGACGACCCCAGCTCGAGTAGTTCAAGCCAGAGTGGCAAGAAAAGCTTGAAAGATGAGTTTCATTTTGAGTTTTCACTCGACGGCTTTAAAAGAATGTCGGAAACTGTATACAAGAAATTGACGGATGAATATGACTATGAAACGGAGGAAAACAGCTTTGAGCAAAACAAGTATGTTGTGATCGATATGAAAATCAACTACTACAATTTGACGGCCAAGCTTCCCAAGACACTGCCCTGCAGCAGTTTGACCGGGCTGCCGTATATTTCGTCGCAAGATTTACAGTCGTTGGTGACGTTTATCAATGATGAGAAGTTTGGTCTTTCGTCGGCAAAGTTCAGCCAGCTCTCAAGCAGTTTGGACAGTGAGGAAAACCCGTTTGACGGCTCCGACCTAGGTTCTGGCGAAGAAGGCAATGAGAAGAACGCCGAGTTCGATGATGGCGACCGAGGGGCGGATCTTGCCGATCATTTGCATGATGATACTGATGGTAACGGGGACGACAGCGACCCAAACGAGCACCACATCAGGGCGCTTCCGCCGATCAAGTTTCGAATCATTCAGAACCTGAACGACTTTGAGTACCTCGACTTGCCCTCCCTGCTGAGCTTCACCAGCATCCAGAAGCCGGATGACAGCAGCGATGAGAGAATCAAGAAGTCGTTTGTCAACACAAACAAGTTTATCGACACCAGCACCGTGGAGGTTTTTGCCCTGCTGCTGGTCTACAAGGACGAAATCCAAACGAAGTTGATCGACATGTATTCCCGAAGAAGTGGTTTTGAAATCTTGTTCAACAACTTCATTCTTGGCAATCTCATCCTGGTTGGTTTGGGCAGTTTCGTGATCTGAAGACATCTCCGCCCTCTACACGAGTATATAAGGCTATATAACCGGCACGTATAATTGCATAAAAGGACATCCCTATAGAGCGTAGATGCACAGCATCGGCCCCGACCCTGCCATTACTAACCCGTTCTGTTGATGCCAATCACCTTAGGAGGTACAATAGCACTCAACAATAGGAACCATTTTCTGCTCCGCAGAAAAAATACTGGGGAAATGGTGAGGAGAAGTGTGAGATGAGATGAGGGCGCTGGGTGTGACAGGTGAGGATAAGGTGGGATATGCTGTTTTATTGTCTTTGTGTTGATGGAAGGCGGCTTATCGGTGTTGTATCTTTCTTTTCTTTTCTTTTCTTGTTTTCGTTTCGACCTGTGGGTTTGACAATAATATCCATCACCAAACGACTGATACAATTATTCACATCCTTTAGAAGTAGCTGTCGGCCACCCTTAGATAGACAGTTAGATTGATTATAGACAAATTACACATCGCACGTCACACTCAGCGATTGTTTTGCTTATATTGCTGTATATAAAAGTATTCTCATTGCTTGCAAAACAAACCAGGCTGTACAGTTTCCTACAATCGATAGCAGCTGACCCTATAGCTTAAGAAAAGTTCGTATAGAAAAAAAAAAGATACCCACAGACTCCGGACTTGTTGCTAGGAGATAACGGGCTATTGACAACAGGGGTCCAATACTATCGACTAGACAAAAATGACCAACCTTCAAAATATCGCCAACTTTTCCAACATCGACACGATGATGGCGGCGGAGCTGGACAAAAGAATGAGTATTGGTTCCGAACACTCGATAATACCATCTTCGATATTTACCGCCAATCTGCCTACATCGTCGGCAAATACAGAGTCGTCGGGCCTCCCACATTCGATGGGCTCCGAGACCCACGATCGCAGAGGCTCCTTCGACACAAATGCCAAAATCGGCTCCCGTGCTCATCCAAATGACCATCATTATTTGAAATCGCCGGCGTTTTTGAACTCTGTCCAAGAATTCAGGCACCCGTTCGATACAAGCCGAGACGCACTGCCTCTCTCGCAACCTTCTTCGTTGCAACATCCAATACATTCGACGTTTGACAACCTTGTATCACCGTTGGCCCTTCACCAGGACTCGTTTTCCGAGTCCAACAATGTTCTGTTCAGCCCACCTCTCTCAAATGACATCGCTTTGTTACAAAATTCAAATGAATATACATTCCAATTTCCAACTATGAGAAAAACGAGTCGCCAAAACTCGACGTCGTTGGGGCTGTTTCCAAATATCGAAGAACTTCAATCCGAAAATGAAAATGAAGAACATGCACTAGGTAACCAATCCGCTTTTGCCGATGTTTGGAATGGTGCCGCTGATGCTGGCTCATTCAATAAATATCAAAGAAACAATTATAACTGGTCATCGCCACCACTTCCAGAATTCCAGCCTCTGAGAAGATATTCTTATGATGCATCAACCGCTGCAACATTCATGCCCCGGAAAACCAATTTTGAAACCGCAGACTTGGACAGGTTCAACTATCCTAATGGCTACGCTCATATTAGCAGCAGCAACAACAACAATAATAATAATAATAACAATAATGACAGTAATAGTAATATCGGTAATAATGGTTTTGGTAACTTTGATGCCAATTTCCACTCTCACCAGACACAGCTGAATGGCCAGGGTATGAGACATGCGTCATTAGGCGGCGTTAATTTATACCAATCAAACATGAATGAAATGAACCCGGTTTCGATGACGCTTTCTCCAACCAAAGAACAAATTCTCCAGAGTATAAGCCGTGTTTCGAGCTATATCGGAACCCCAACGGATGAAACCTTGGACATTGAAACCTATTTTGATTACTTGAATAACAGCTCGTTGCCACAATATACGATACCAGCAGACGTTGCCAGTCTATCCAACTGCGAATTTCTAGCATGCTGCTTCAAGAATTCCAGAATCGACGTATTTTATGTGAGTCCCATCAATAAACAATTGTTGGGTAACTTGAAAATTGGTGATTTGGTGATTGTGGAAGCGGATCGGGGCCGGGACTTGGGGAAGGTTGTGAAGCTGAATATTAGTTTGCTTGAAACGAGATTGCTGAGGTACGCCCAGTATTTGGGCCGAAAGGCAGCGTTGTCAAAGGACGAGGAGCAACACAAGCGGCCTATTTTGAATTTCCCCAAGCCGGTCCTCAGGTATGCCAGGGACGAGGAGTTGTTAACCGTTGATTCCAAAATCAATGATGAGGTCAAAGCGGTGGCAGTTTGCCAACACAAGGTTCGAGAATATGGTCTAAACATGACCGTCGTTGATGCCGAGTATCAATGGGATCTGAAAAAGTTGACCTTCTACTATAAATCGGAGGTTAGGATCGATTTTAGAGATTTGGTGAAGGAGTTATTCAGGATTTACAAAATTAGAATTTGGATGTCCAAACAAGGTGACATTTGTTGATTAGAATGAAAAAAAAAAGAATAAAATTCAATTGTTTCAAGCAATCGTGGTATTGTTTGTGTATGTGTACCGTTAGTCCTTTGAAGACGTGATGCAAGATATCCAGCGTAAAATAGAATATTGAGGTCTAACTATATCAAGTTTGAATAACTTATGGAGTTCTTTTTATTATGTGTTTTTGTTTGAAAAAAAAAAAAAGAACAAAGAAAAAAAAAAGAGCAGGGGACGTGTGTTGATCAAAGTACCTGTGTTTTGTAGTTTGTTTTTGTTTAATTGTGTTTTTGTTTTTGTGTGTTTTTGTTTTTGTGTGTTTTTGTTTTTATGTCTTTTCGTTTTTATGTCTTTTTGTTGTTTCTTTTGTGTTAAGTGTCTACACTTTAATTTTATGTACTCTGGAATTGCTTTTTTTTTTTTACCCACAAGGTCTCGCGTTCTGGACGAGCGTCGATCTTCCCATTTTCTTTTTTTTTCCCAGCAAAACCAAGCCGAGGATTTTTTTTCCCAGTAGAGACTCCCGCAGTTGGCGGGCAGCCCATGCTTTTTTTCCGAGCAAAGCAGGGAAACACCCTTGGAAAAAAGGCCGGGACAGCGCACAATGGTGCGTGTTGTTTCTGTTTTTCTTTGGTGGGAACGCGCCTGGTGGACGAAACTGGACAAAATCGAAAACATGAATGGAAGCGGCAGAATGATCAACAACAGCAATGAAGTGGGCACTGAGGATAAAATGTTGTAGAGTGTAAGAACGACGAACACAACGGTACAGCGTTTGCGTTTGGAATTGGAAGTGGAGCAAATATGGGAAAGGAAAGAAACGGAGAGGCAAGCAGTACGGGCAAGTTCGGCGAGGAAGACGTAAGTATTGGACAGGTGGAAGGCACGGTTGGACGTGTGCCATCGCCAATGGGATCAACATCGGGCCCAGATGTGGGTGTCGGTGGCAGCAGCTTCCAGGCGCTGGAGGACGGGTTGAGCAGCCGGGACACGGAAAAGAGTGAAATGATGACGAAGCAACGAGAGAAGTATCTGGGCAATGGCGAAGGCGACCCGAGCGGCAGGAGTGGTGGAGGGATGGCGACGAGGCTCAACTACGTGTGGAAGGTGTTCTTTTCCGACATCGACTCCCATGCGGAACATCTGTATTACGTGCTTGCAGTCGAGCTGTTTTTCATTTTTTTGACGTACACACACTATCCCAGGCTGGATAAGAAGAACAGGTTCTTGACGCCGATAGTGATGGGTGGAGAGACCTCCCTGCTTGGCGAGACGCTGACGCAGCTGCACAAGTGGGGCCAGAGAAAGATCAGCTGCGGCCGGCAGAGAGAGGTGAGGACGCTGCTGCGGCAGACCGACGAGGAGATGAGTCTGGGGGCCGGCAGGGAGCTGGGCAGCCCGAAGCTGGCCCCTCCGTACCGAAGGGGCGGCCTGCACAGCAGAAACCCCAGCGAGGTGGACAAGATCATGAGCAGCCCGCTTCCCATCGACCCCGCTGTCTTGCGCAACGCCATCGTCAGAGAGCACTTCAAGTTCCTCTGTTGGGGCGGGCTGAACGGGCTGCTGAGCAGCTACTGGATCGAGTTTGTCATCTCGCTGGCCAACGGGTGGAGACTTCTCTGCGTGGGGATTGATCAGTCCGTCGGAACCGTGATTTTCCAGACGCTGTACTCCCTGTTCCTCTGTCTTTGGGATGGCGAGATCGAGATCGGCACAGACTCCGACGCCCAGATCGACCTGACCTGGGAGTCCTTTATCGCCCACTACTCCGGAATGCTGTGGAAGTACATGAAGCTCTCCTGGACCGTGTGGCCCTTCATCAGCCTGATCAGTTTCACCGTCTTGAACGAGGACTGGATCTTTCCCCTGAATTGCATCTGCACAACCATCTTCACCGTCATCCTCCAGTTGTAGCTCGATGGACAGATAGATCCGTCCAACCCCAATGGGGATCCTTTGTAGCATCTGTACATTATCAGCCAATCGGATATCATTATGGACTTCCTCTCTGGATCGACCGGAGAACGGAGAGCGATAATTTTGTTGAGTGAAAAAAAAACCAAAAGAAGGAAAAAAAAACAGTGTTCTTCTGTTTATCTATTTTTCTTTGTCCACACCCTTTTGAACAGAGCCGCCAGTGCCTCCCTTTTTCTTCTTCTCCACTTCTCTGCGTCTCTGTTTCTCCTGGAAGTTGGACGTGTGTGTCGAAGCTATAGTACCGTAATCACTGTTGGTACAGGAACTCGGTCAGGTATCTCTCTGGTAGGTTGCATATTGGGCATTTTCAACATATATCTGGCGATTGCTGCATGGAAAACAGGGTCGAATTGAAAAGTAGAAACAGATTCACAGCATGGTCGACGATACGTATTATATCACGCCACACGAAGCAGCACTTGCAGTCGTTGCAACAGCAATGAAAAAATCACGGCTGCCGTTCTACCTCATCTTCCTGAATTCGGTGATGGGCGCATTTCTGTTCAGTGCCGGGGGGATGTTGTATGTGATGTGTGAAGCCGGAAGTGAAGCCCTCATACCGGGCGCATACATGTTTGTCTACATCGCCCAGGGCGCAGTCTACGCCATCGGCCTCTTCTACGTGATCGTTTGCGGTATGGAGCTGTTCAATTCCAACATCTTGTTCTTCTCCGTCGGCGTGATGCGGGGAGCCGTGACGCTGATGGATCTGCTGATTTCCTGGTGGGTCTCCTTTTGGTGCAATCTCGCTGGAACCGTCTTCGTGGTGTACGTTATCTGCTACTGTTCGGGCGTTTTGCGGCAAGAAAACTACGTCGCCGGAGCAGTCGCAATCGGACACTCGAAAAACTCATACACCTTTGCTGAAACCCTGGTGAAAGGTATAGCCGGCAATTTCTTTGTCTGTCTTGCAGTCTATTTGCAGATCATGGTGAAACCCCTGCACGTGAAATTCTTGATGATCTTCCTGCCGATTTTCACCTTCGTTTCGATGGGATTCACGCATGTGGTGGCCGACATGTTTCTCGTTCCCGCAGCCATCTTCAGTCACTGCGGTTACGGGTTTGGCCACTATTTCTGGAAAATCATGCTGCCCGGTGCCATTGGTAACATTATCGGTGGCTCCTTCTTCGGAATAGTTATTCCGTGGTTTTTGCATCTCCACGTTATTGAAAGCGATATGAAGAAACTGAACTTACCGGCCTATGAGGAACGTGATGAACAGCCAATGTTGAACATGGATTCACGTGTCGTTCGGGTCCCAACTCAGGTTCCAAGCTCGGACTCCGATCTTTCCTCTATCCAAGAATTCAAACCCGACGACGAAAACGATATTTCACGTGTGGCAACTGTAAGAAGCGCCGCTTCCACTGCATATAACCCAAGCTTGGCTAGAGTGACAACAGCAGCCTCCATGAGGAGCCGAAACTCAAAACAGATCAGATCTCCTAAGGGAGTTTTCCCCGTTGTCGACATGGGAGAACCGTTACAGCGGGAAAAAACAATTGCATCGGCCTATATTCCTAGGAGTTCGGAGGAACTAGAGAATAATATAGATGATTTGGTCTCCGGGAGTGGGCGTGGTAATTCGCCTGGCGAAGATAGCTCATCGAGTGTCTCCACCAGCGACGATAACGATGATGAGATTGACGCGTATTCCGGTAATGATGACCTGCCATTGAGTGGTGGTAAATATACTGAAAATCCGTACGATCCAGAACAGGAAAAGGTGAGTTCTAAATTGATGCATGTAATATCAAGAACCCTGACCAAAGAAGCACCAGCAGATTTGGAACAAGGTGAAATTGACCCTAAAGACAACAGCAACATGGGTGGCAAATTAGCAAAGGCAATCACACGCACAGTAACTAAAGTTGAGCATAACCTGGAATCGGTACCGGTGGTTCAGAAACCTCCAAAAGCTAAGCTATCACCGAATGAAAACAATCCATCAGGTGCATCGAAACAAAAACTCAAATCCGGCAATAAAATACTTAAACAGTTTACCTTTGGTGGTGGTGGTAACGACAAAGAAGAGATCCACCGTAGACTCTCAAATGCAAAAATTACAAAGAAAGCGGCAGGAATGTCAAACGATATAGCAGGCATTCACGTGGACACCGTTGACAGATATGTGCATGTCAAATCCAAACGTGATCGGGAAAGGAGGAGGAGTGAGACCGCTTCGAACTCGTCCGTATCCAGAGGAGTTGACAATGATGGGAAATTAGGCGGGCCCTACGCAAGTGACAGATGGAAACATTTTACCTACGACTACGAGCTCGATGGTGAGAGACCTGTCAGTTTTATAAGCGAAAAATCAAATGAAGATAATGGCAGTGATGCCGGGAAGTAAAGGACAACTTC
Source organism: Pichia occidentalis (assembly GCA_030142935.1). Lineage (NCBI taxonomy): Eukaryota > Fungi > Ascomycota > Pichiomycetes > Pichiales > Pichiaceae > Pichia > Pichia occidentalis. The sequence goes on along the minus strand of JANQBI010000005.1, from coordinate 214,070 downwards.
CAACTAATAATTTACCAGTTTTAATATTCTTATGAATGAAACGACTTTTATAGAACATATAATAACAATTCTAATTTTTCAACGCCTATACTCTGAAGTGTCATACTCACATACAGAAATAAAGAAGGAAAAAAGATTGTGATGATTAACAAGGGTTTCAGTGAGATATCCTTGTTGCTTGTGGGTGTTTAATTCAATTTCTTAGAAGATTATCTGAAGTTAAACAAAAAATAGAAAATATACTACTAAACTGTTACAAATCTCTCTGGGTAAAAGTAACCAAAAAATTTGACATTTTTTTGGTTAACAAATAGCGAAGCAATTTGAAAAGCTCACCAAAACCACAATATCATATTCCCGCTTTCACGTTTTCTGGTGATAAATTTGGCAGCTTGGCCGAGTGGTCTAAGGCGTCAGGTTAAGGTCCTGGTCTCTTCGGAGGCGTGGGTTCGAACCCCACAGCTGTCAATTTTTTAGGCATCTTTTTTTTGGTGATTTTTACTGTAGTTTTGCAACTACTTGTATATTTATAAACGTCTCTTTTTAAACATGGGTGTATCATCAAGCCCGAAGTTTTGTTCGAATTCTACAATATTTCCACCACGGTCATTGAAATTATCATGGTTCTTGTTTTTGTCATGATCACCAAAGTTCAACCTTCTGGCCGATTTGAACTCGTAATCATCGTCGTCTACATCTGCCTGTTTTAACTGGGATTCTGGTGCCATTCCCACCAACTTTTTCCATTTTTTGGGCGAAGTTTTCCTTGGAGAAGGTAATGAGACCGGTAGTTTTGACGGCGACATCTGTTCTTGACTGCTCCTGCGGTTGGCTTTTTTTTCCTCTTTCTGTTCCTCCACTTCCACCTGTGTTTCTCTTCCTTCATTCAGAATCTGCGAATCGGTACTAACCTGTGTAGTGAACGTGCCGCCAGATATTGACCTTGCGTATTCCAAAAAATTATTCGCCGGTCGTAAACTCCTAGGGGCAAAAATGCACCATTTTGTATCCAAGACATGTGGCAGAACCCCTGTCTGCGAGAGTTCCCACAAATAAGCAATACTCACAACAGGTATATTCCACTTTTTGGCCGAGTTGATTTTCCTTTTGGTGAGACTGACGGCCGGGGCCGTGTTGTTTGTCCTTGTTACTAGGAGGTCGCTGAACTTGTAAGCAAATAGTTGCGGTGAATTTGATTTGTTCAAACCTAGGGAGGAGAGATTGGTTACCAGGAAATCGCAATCCTCTGTTAGTTCTGTGCGTAACGTTAAGTTTAAATTTTTTATCAGTTTGGTCAAATGTAGATGTTCGATATCACAAAACCCGGTTATGTGGATTTTCAAGTCATAATTGAGGAATAAGTTGGATGGCGGTAATGACCAAGAATCAGCCATTATCTTTTTGTAATACAGACACCGTTCAATGAACCATTCATTCACAATGCTTGAATCTGCAATATTTTTCAACCGCCGTATATTTTCCGGCACTTGGTCGATAACAAACGTGGAAGGTATCAGTATGTGGGTTACGCTCATATCGTAATCCTCTTGTATTTCCGATCCGTTTGTCTTCAGAATATGGGACAATTTTTCAGTTTGTGCACTGTCGAATCCAAAACATGCAAAGATGAAACCCTGGAACAAAAGTGACTTTTTTTCAGATGCTTTCAAAGGTTTGGTTGGAGGACCGGCACCAGTCAACTTTGAATAGAGTGGGTTGTCAGTTGTTCTACCGTAATCAACGACATTTCTGTGTTTTTTGTACGAGTTTTGGCCCACCCGAGCGACATCCTCGATTTTCGAAATGTCGTACAAAGAAGGGTCCAAGATTCTCTGACAATTGCAAGAGTCCACAATCCACTTTGGATGGATCGGAAGGATATTCCACTTCAAGGCGCTCTCAAACCTCTTCCCCTCTCTTTTATCGGTGATCAAGTATGTCACTTTTGGTGTCAACGAGGCGATGGATTTACCCCCAAAATGGTCTATCAGCCTGGCAATGTAACCCTTCTCGTAGCAGGCGTTTTCCACCTCTCTCAATCTCGAGAGACAAAACAGACACGAATCGAATATTGGCCAGGGATAATCGTCCAGGATTTGCACGGTCGGCCTCGGTATGCTCTTTTCTCTGAACCGTCGGTATATGTCCAGCAGATCGTCCGGATACAACAACGTTACATCGGTACGATGTTTCAGGCAGTATTTGGATTTCGCAGTGTCCAGACTCCCAACTATCAAAACGTTGGTCTCACTTGTAAGGTCACTTTTCAGCCGGCCCCCCATTGAGGAAATTGCATCGCCAATTTGTCCCTTTTCCTTCGCAGATAGATCGGTCGTTGTGAAGGTCACCCCCTTAAACAAAACCGTCTCCGATGTGTCTTCTGAATGGCGTATGCTCATCGCTCTCTCATTGCCACTGCTCCACCCATCTCGTTGCCCTTCGTTTGAGGAAAGTCGTAGAATCAACAAAGGGTCAATTTCATGTAGAAAGTTGCAAAAAGTGGGAAAAGGGCGAGAAAGTTGTTGTTACCTGCCCAAGGTGAGCAAATGGGAATGGACAAGCACTCTTGGGATGCACGCCTGAAGAGCAGAAGAGCCTCTCTTACCACGATACACAAGGACCGTGGGAACCCAGGACACGTGCATCAGACAGCAAAGGACCCCACACACAACCATGTCAGGACCGGGAAGACAGTCGTCGCAAAATGGCAAGGGCCATAGCCATAAATCGAATATCCAATACGTTGCCAAGGTGAGATACTCCAACAACTTGCCTCCACCGCTATGTCCTCCTAAGCTGCTGAAAGATGACGAGAAGGACCCGAAGAGTGGGGAATTGAACACACTGGTTTCGTCGTTTTTTCGAAAAGAAAACTTCAAAAACTTGATCAGGTTGAACGATGACCTGGGTATGCCGATGAATCTGGCAAATTTGCCCGACAAGAACACCATCTACGGGCTGAAGAGCAACGGCACGAACCTGCCCCTGCACCCAAGCGACCAGCTGCTTCTGGCAGATCCAAGCAAAAACATCAAAACCAAGTCGGACTCGGTGAGTTTCTTGAGAAGGACCCAATATATTTCGTCGGATATTCAAAACCAGCAGAAGTCGGCCATCAAGACAACCAATATCAAACGGGACGACGAACTCGATCCAAAGGTACAACTGAAGGAAGTGGAGGATATGTTTGAGGTGCTATCCCCAGATCTCTCCACAATTAAACATCCTACGAAGAAACATTTGAAGGCTAAAAAAGTCTGGAATTTTCTTCCAGATACCTCTATGCTTGACCAATCGTACTATGACGTAAAGTTCACAAGCTCTGCATCGATTTCGAAAAGCAGGGATAAGTCCAAAAACCCAATCAAGTCCATAAAGGATCCAAGATTACTGACGGCAATTTTCAGGGAATTGGAAGTGAACTCCACTACAAAACTAGTTTCGTTTTATCTGGCCAGCAGTGAAGACGCCGAGAAAATCAAGGATAAACTTGCTGATGAAACCGAAAATGCGCCAATCGATGACAACGAGTTGGAAGAAATCCTGAAAGATCAAAATAAAAGCTGCGTTTACAAAAAACAAAGAGAATACGATGGTTCGATCAAACCAATCGATCCACTACGTCAGCTGGTTATCACGTTTGATGACAAGACAAACAATGCCTACTATATACCGATCTCTGGAAAAATGGAACTTAAAAAGTGTAGAATCGATCCATATCTGTTACCAAAGATAAAAGAGTTGGCTTATGATCAGATTAATATGTTTGTTAGAGAGCCAACCAACTCTGAGATTGTGAATAGAGATGTTTTGAGAAGTATCTACGATCCGATGGAGTTTGGAACCGATGATTAATTAACTATTTATCTTTATTTTGTATTATACATGTAAAAAAAAAATAGATTGACTAATATATAAAATATATAAACGATTGATTTTTGGAATAAAAAAGAAATTATGACAAAGAAGTGGATTGTCACCAATGAGTTTAGACACTTTATATATAAGTATATTATGCATACATTTTGGATATTCTGAAAATGAAACTGTAAAATGTAAAATGTTTAATATTGAAAAATAGAAAAATGGAATTGTATACACAAAGCTAATGTATACGAATTTAAAGTTATGCAAAGTTGACCAAAGAATATTTTAGGAAAGCAGATTGTAAGGAGAAAAGAAAATGGAAATCAAAGGGACAAATGAATATCTTAGGTTGTTTTATATGTTCTAACGGTACCCACGGTGCCCGATAATGTGCCCAAACCAATTGTTCCCTCTAATGGTGTCGCAACCGTCGAGTACATTTTGCTAAATGTTTGAACCCAATTCGACGAATAAGTATCTGCAATACCATTCACGGTTTTTGTCAGCCAAACCAAAGTAACATCTTGTGTAGTTGTCGTGGCTGTCGACGACGAGCTGGCAACAGAGGATAGAGTTGGAGTGATTGTTGTGGTTGGCGTTTTAACTGGGATTTCTGTGTCTGCTGCTTTTGTTGTTGTAGTCAACGGGGTAGTAGCCGTTGCATTCGTTTTAGCAGTGGTTTTACTCGTACCGGTGCTGGTTGTGTTTTTTTTTGTAGTTTTAGTAGTAGCAGCAGTGTTTGTTGTGGCGGTAGTTTTAGTAGTGGCAGCAGTAGCAGCAGTGTTTGTTGTGGCGGTAGTAGCGGCAGTGGCAGCAGTGTTTGTTGTTTTTGTAGTGGCAGCTGCTGCCGTAGTGGTTAGAGCAGTGCCTGTAGTGACAGCAGCCGCCGTTGTAGTCAGAGCAGTACCTGTAGTGACAGCTGCCGCCGTTGTAGTCAGAGCAGTGCCTGTAGTTGCCGCAGTTGCCGCAGTTGTTGTTGCAGTGGTATCGGTGACACCGGTGTTTGTTGTGGTTGCAGTATCGACAACTGCACCAACGTATGCAATATAGAAGAGAATCCAAGTTGAGAGATGCAATGTAATCTTCATTCTAAGAATTCAGTAACGGTGTAATAAGGACAAAAAATATTAATAATAACAGAAAATGAAAGAACGTTCTTAAAATGTGTGTTGTTGTTGTTGTTTTTTCTAGTGAAAATCTTATTCTATGGAAGTGTAATGATACAGATGAAAGAGGTTGGGAATCCGTTAATCTCCTTGGTTTTTTTGTTGATGGGCAAATAAAAAACAAACAGAAAAAAGGAAGGATAGAGGATGGAAGGATGTCAAAATGATCGAATAATCGTGGATGAGGCTTATGGAAGGAATCAAATGATCAGTGTTTTTTTTTTCAGTTTTTTTCAAAACAAGAACTATACTGAACAAATGCTGATCAACGGGATTTAACTGGATGGACTGGATGGATTTTGTGAATAGTATGTATCAGGCTTTTTTTTTTGAAGCAAATGAAAAGCAACAGTAGAGATAAAGAGTAAAGGCAAGAAGAACTTCAGTCAGAAATATGCACAACACGACACCAACATATGACAGACTACTTTTTATGAAAACAAATGCAAACCAAGCCTAGCAGGAATAAATCCATCTGGAAACAATAGGACAAGCTGGCAGAATAAACCTATCTCTTACTTTGATCTCCAAAAAAAAAGCAAAAAAATAAATAAAAACCAGAGAACAACAAAAAACCGTAATTGTGTAACAAAATCAAAACAACACAACGCAAAACAAAACAATGCAAAATAAGCTTTTTCCGTTTTTCTTCCTTCTGAGTTTGTTCGAATCACAGAAATACCGGTAATTTTTGGACAAAAAGGTGCTATTTCGTGTGATGTTCGACGTAATTTTTTTCCGGAATGAATTATTTAGGTGTTTGCATTGCTTTTCACCCCTGTTCTCCTGGCCTAACCTAGAAATCCCAATGTAAAAGCCTTGCTCTGCCTTGAGTTAGCAACACCGTATATGTCTATTTGCTATCGTGTCTCGTGTATATAGGAGCAGTAATTCCAAGTGCGTCATACTTTGGTATTGTGAGGTATTTGCCAGTGGAATATATGACCACAGCCTGTGCTGTGGGAAAAAGAAATTCCACTTAGCGTGTCGTGTACTGTTTTTGTATGTATTTTTGTATTTATTTTTGTATTTATTTTTGTATTTATTTTTGTATTTATTTTTGTATTTTTTTTTTTATTTTTATTTTTATTTTTATTTTTATTTTTATTTTTATTTTTATTTTTATTTTTATTTTTATTTTTATTTTTTTTATTTTTTTTATTTTTTTTATTTTTTTTATTTTTTTTATTTTTTTTATTTTTTTTATTTTTTTTATTTTTTTTATTTTTTTTATTATTTTTTATTTTTATTATTTTTTTTATTTTTCTATTTCCTCTATTTCATATTATTATTGTTGTTACTATTGTGATTCTTCCAGTCTTGTTATTGATATTATCGTATATTCACACTCATGAATATATATATATATATGTATGATATTTTTTTGTTATGATTTGTTATCCTAGGTTCTTACAAGTCTATATTGCATCATGATATTTCCAATAAACAGTTGAATTTCTTATCTTTTTCATCCAATCTGATAATATTCCAATTTTTTCATACTGTCATAATTGATCCCCATGTGGATTTAGATGACACTGTGAATAAATAACAACATACTTTCTTCTTATTTTCAATATCCACACACACACACACACATATATATATATAGATATATATTTTCCATTTTGTTTTTCTCTGTTTTCCCATACTCCCATCTCTTTGCCAATGCTTAGAGATATTTCCGATAATCTTGTGTCTATCTGTGATGCAATCATTGAAGATCAACAACAAGTGCTTCTGAAATCCAATGTCAAGGAATATTCCAAAAATGGTAAAAAGTATAAACTCACATCCGACGGCAACTTTATACGTGTCCAGGGTGAAAACAAACATTTGATTGTCTCCGAATCATATGAAGATTTCAAATGTAACTATTCAATTCTATCATCGTACTATATTCTGGCAAATTGCGGCACCATCCTCAACGATTTCAACAAGTTATCCTTGGCCATCATCTTCACGTCCCGAGAAATCGAACTCAATAAATGGTATGATGAATCTTCCAAAATTTGTAGCATCGAAAACTCCTGTTACGATCCCTTGTCCGTCGAGGACGATGCATTGAGTTATATTTCAAATATCGACTCGGATATGAGGTTCCACTTGATCAATCTGGGTACGTCCATTTTGACAGCAACAAAAATCAACTTCTTCCAAACAGACCACAATGTCACGTCCCCCACCCTCGAGGGCTATGCACTCAGAACCATCATGTCAGAGAATTTCGGTGAGAATAGTCTCACCTCCGTCGACGTCTACAATGCCTTGAGAGCCTTCAGTCATTGGTGTTCAGTACGGGGTGTCCTCTATAAATTGGGCCTACCAAACCTTAAGATCGACTCTGCACTTGTTCAAAAATTCAAGTCTTTTCCGGAGATACCCTCTTGGATTGGAGAGTCCGTCCACTGTCGATACCCAGCTGGATGTTCCAAAATCGCCCTGATCAAGAAATCGCTTGTGGTTTTGTCAACTTCCGTCTACGGGAAATTGATTGAATCGCCACACGCTCTGAATATAAAGCAGTTGCTCTCCTTATGCAACCAAATAGAAAACGATCCTTTGAGATATCACATCAGAAATGCCTCCTTGAAACTATCAACCAACCCCTATCTGGAAGTAGGTAAACTGTTTACTGATTCCAACAGATGGATCGAGTATATTTCCTGTTTATTGCATGCCATCAATAACCATCGACTGCCTTATGAGAATAAGTTGCTGGTCTCTAACAAAATCTTGAAAATCAACAAGATCAAAGACAAAAAACTGTTCAAGCAAACCTCTGACTTGGTTGCCAGAATGAAAACCGTGGAAAAGATGCATGGTTCTAATGTATCTGATGGAAAACTGATAGATTTGATGGGAGGACCCGTACGAAACTCCCTATTTATGGCTTGTCAGCCGCAGAGAGAGGGTTGAACCAAGCGAAGGCTCAGCCTTTTATTCTTCTTTTGCTATTTAGTTGCTGTACATACCCCTTTATATATTTTATCTGTTGTAGTAATGCATCTTCAATAAGACAAATGGTAACAACCCACCCGACTCAAGATTTGACGTCTCAGAAACCGTGTACTAACAATATTTTATAGGCACCAAAGAAGGGTATTTCGATAGAGGAAAAACAAGTCAAGTTACTCAGGTGGTTTCAGCATGCACATGCCATGTATAACATCAAGGAGATCGAGTGCAAAGGCAGTAAAGGGACAGGTATAAGTCCCATGCAAATCAAGGATATTTTGAAGCTTCTTGTTGATGATGGATTAGTCAAGTGTGAAAAATGCGGCAACTCAAATATCTATTGGTCGTTCGAATATACTGCTACCATGCAGTTACGTAACGAGTACAGTAAGAAATGCCTGCAAAGGGACGAGTTGTCGGACAAGATTGCCAATTTGAGAGCTGCTGCTGCTGACCTGAAAGACGAAAGAAAAATGGGTCCTAAGCAACGTAATCTGCTCGTAGACAAGTCGACAAAGCTGGAGGCAGACAATTTACAACTATCAAATAAGTGGAAACAACTTTTAACAAACTCCCCGGATCAAATAACCGAGAGGAAAAATGGCCTACACAGAGTAGCAGAGGTGAACGAGAGCATCCTTAACAATATCGAGATACTTATAACATATATTTCCAATTCTATTTCAACAAGTCTGACAAAAGACGCAATCTGTGAGTATTTTGGCATTGCTGAGGAGGACCTATGAAGGCGATGCGATTCTCGATTCTCGAGCCTAGACAATTACACAAAACCAAGAAAATAGTCCGAATACCAGCAAGACGGGATACACCATTAGGAAGATCCGCTTATCGCCCTGGTTGTCGTCTTCGGACTCAACAAGAGACAAGGTGCCCTTTCTCTTACAGTTGCTCACAATTGCAATGATCAACCAGGTACACAGCAACGACCACGTCAACATCACCAGATTGATAATCAGTTTGATGAACTTATAGCGAATGAAGATGGAGAGACAGCCGCCAATTGCAACAGGAAACATGGCGTAACTTAGCAAGCTGATGCATTGGAAGAAGCTCAAGCCCACAACCCCATTTGTCATTGCACCATTTTCCAGCTTTTGCTGGACAGGACTCAAAAGTTGGATATTGAGCGACAAGACGGCCAAGGATGCCCAAATCAAGGTGAATGCTGCACTGAATGTTTGGCTCGACGAGTTATTGTTGCTTGTGTCGAGGTCTCTGTTTTGTAAATATGTGATGACCAAGCTGAACAGGAGGTTGATCACCAACGGGCCCCACAAGTCCCAGTCTCTAATTTTCTTCATTGTCTCTAACGAATACTCGTCACCCGAGTGATCTGGTGCTACGTGGATGGAGTCTTCGACGTCGTCGTTCATGGAGTTGCCATTTCCCATGGCGCCGATCCTGTTACTGATTTTGCGTACTGCAATCAGCGATTTGCGCAACCGCAGAGGCCACAGGATCGATAGCAGTTTATCGCCAATGGTGGACAGGTCTCTGTGCAGCGTGGTGATGACCGACTCGTCCAACGTGTTGCCGCCCGTGAAGGGGCGTTCTCTGGTTTCGATTTGCACAAAGGATGGCAGCTGTGGCGCAATGAACGACGACAGGTTGAAAAAGGTCTGATCCTGGGTCCCCTGTCCTTGTTGCTGCTGCGGTGCCGCCTGGCCCTGCAAACCCTGCTGTTCCGGCGTTGGTTCAACGTGTTTCAACGCAGGAGTTGTTGCCACGTCCGGGGTTATGAAGATATCATCTGACATATTGTCGTTTTCCTCCACCGCATTGCCACCGACGTGCAAGTTGTCTGTTGTTTCTAGCCTGTTATATTTGCTCATTGCATCCAATTCAACCCAATTAACTGGCTCACCAATCACACCAGAGCAGAGGAAAAGAACTCTCCCTCTTGTTCTACGTTGGCATCTGCATTCTAATGTCAATCCTAACCTACTTGTGTGCGTTTAATAGCAATGAGTTATTTTGGGTAAAATTCGCTCCACAATTGCTTGATTTTTGCTACAACATCTGTATCCACCTTTTTTTCTTTTCAACAATATATATAAGGGCATCTCCGCATTATTAGAGGAAAAGGGCCAGCTTACGACAGTCTGGAGAACCGCTTAGAGGTGTTTTGAAAACAGCATGGACATATGTTGAGTCAGAGAAAAGCAAATATGGAAAATCGAACTGCACTAGTCACAGGGTGCTCATCAGGAATTGGACACCATCTTGCACTGGAGTTTGCCAAGAGAGGATACCATGTTTTTGCGTGTGCACGTAAAGCGGAGTCGATGGCAGACATCTGCTCAGCGTACCCGGACAAGATCACTGCATTCAGCATGGACGTGTCGTCCCTGGAATCGATCGAAGCCGGATACAAGTTTGTGAGCGAGAAGCTGGCGCAGTTGGACATGGACGGGTTAGATGTCGTCTACAACAACGCAGGCTCCTCCTGCACCTTTCCAGGTATCGACGTTCCCGACGAGGCGCTGGTGCAATGCATGAACACCAATTTCATCGGGCCTGTCAGAATAGTGCACGCCTTCTCCAGACTGGTGATCCAACGCAAAGGTACCATCGCCTTCACAGGCTCCGCTGCCGGATACTGCCCGTTCCCTTGGGGGTCGGTCTACGGAGCTAGCAAGTCTGCAATCGGTCAATATGCCAGCATCTTGGCGTTTGAATTGGAACCGTTTGGTGTGTCTGTGAAAAACTTCATCACCGGTGGTGTCAAAACCAATATCGCCGATACACGTCCGCTCCCAGAGGACAGTATCTACAACATTGAACCCATGAGAAAGGCGTTCCAGGAAAGACAGAAGTTTGCCGAACGAAACAATCCAATGGACCCGGCAATCTACGCCAAGAAGGCCGTCGACTCAATCGAAAACAGCCTAGTTTCCACCGTGGATGTCTATCTTGGAACGTGGTCTATTCTGCCAAGACTAGTCGCAGTCCTACCTCGTTTCCTAATCTTGTTCATATTCAGAATCAAATTCCATTTGAACAGCGTATGGAAAGAGTTGTCAAATAAAACTAAACAGGAGTAGACAATCTCCTCCCCCTTTTTTCATATAACTATCTTATATAACTAACTGGTTATAACACATATATAAACATATCCAAGTCAATTCCATAATTGACTTAAGATAGCTAATCACTGTCACTGTCGCTTTGGTTAAATAGAAACGTGGATTTCTTTCTCGATGTACTGTTGTTGGCCTGACCAAATTTCAAGTTACCCATGCTGCCAAATTGTTTATTGATATCGGCCAATGAGCTGATTGAATTGACAGATCTGACCGCATTCACCAGATTTTGATTGGATCTTCTGATATCGAGCGAGTCATCGTGCATTTCCGAATCTCCATCATGATCACTGAATGGGTGGCGGTACAACTCTTCATTGCCCGCGCTATGGTTGGTAGTACCATCATTGTCATCGTTATCTAACATGAGCGCATCGGAGTCGTCTCCTGACTCAGACTCAGCCTCCGAGTCTGAATCAGCAAATAGAAATTTGTTTCTAGAATGCGAAGTCACTGATGGTTTCAACGGAGCCTCAAACGTCGATACAGACCCACTTTGGTTGAAATTTGCCAATTCGCATAACTGCGGTTTGGAACCCGCACCAGTGCTACGACGTAAACCAGTTGTACTCAAATCCAATCCACTTAAACCAATTTTAATGGATGACAACGACTGGGTAGAAGCATTTCTTGAATTCGATGACCCCATACTTTTGTTTCTTTTAAGAGTAATAAAATCATCATAAGTATCATCGCCACCGCTATCATCACCTTCATCACTGTTACTTAAACTGTTAAAATTTGCAGTTTCGATATGTTGAATATTATTTTCATTATCATTAACATTAGCTGGATCGCTAAAATTTGGAATATCATTCATAAAACTTATTGGTATATCAACCACGTTACTGTTGCCACTCTTGCTGTTGTTGCCACTAATATTTGAAAGTGAGTAAGTTTGATTTAATGGAGACTCAGTATTGCTGGAAGAGCCAATGGTATCATTAGGCTTCGAGTCGGTAATACTGTTATTGTTGTTAGAGGCATCCTCAAGTTGACAGTCAGCTGGAACGTCAAACATTTGAACATCTGAATTCACTTCGTTGTTCGAATTTAAATATATCAATGGATTTGAAGTATTACTATACACTGTGTTGTAATCATAATAATAATCGTAACCACGGTTCGTTTTGGTATTATGTGATGTTGTATACATCTTAGAGCCTGCATTTGAATCATTTTCCATTGAATAGCTATTTGAATTGCCGTTTTCATATTCGTCATCAGAACCAAAGTTTAAAGTTGTTGCTGGTAATGGTGCAATCGTTTTAATTTCATTTAATGAGCTACCTGAGAAAGTTCCAGATGAGTTGCTGGAGGAATGCTTCATTTTGATGTTGGAATTATCTATATTATGTTTTTCGTGTGGTTTGTGAGAAATGTTAGGGAAAACTGTTGGATTTAAGACAAATCCTTCATCGGAAGCAGAGTCGGAATCAGAATCAGAATCAGAGTCGGAATAGTCATATGTATTATTTTTGAGTTCTTTACTTATACCATTTCCATCATAATTATCGCATTCGTCATCTGCATAGTGGTCATCGTCATTTTCATCCGAAGGATTATCATCCGATGAATGATTGATAATACTGCGTCTATCTTTATAAACAATCGACGGATCATCTAAAGAAATACACTGATCAACTCTCATGTTAAAATGGATGTGTTTTTCCTTTTTCTCGATTGATAGGTTGGAATTGTTTGAATGAGTCAAGGCATTCTGTTGGATATGTAAGGATGAATTTTTTAAGGAAGATCTTATTTGACTAGGCAATGAAGATTTCAAGCTCGAATTCGGGTTCAGTGTTAGCAATGAATTTGAACTTCTGTTGTGATTCAAATCAAGACTTTTAATATTCGAAGTCAAAGTATAATTTGAACTTGAAGTATTAACTGACGGATTTAAAGTGGATGGATTAGCTTGCCTTGGAGATGAAGGCTCTAAAATCGGGGAGGAGTCTGAATTCGAAGACTGAGTTCTTAGTTTCTGTTCCCTGTTTTCCAACAAATGTTGCAACCTACTATAACTTGCACCACTAATCATTTTTTCAACATTGGACTTTTTCTTCAAAATCGATTTTAAATGATCAGAATTTTGACTTTTAATTTGATCGGAGGGAGTAGAAGAAGTGGGCGTACTGCTACTGTTATTGTTATTTTTATCGTTATCGTTATTTTTGTGATCAAGATTTTTATTTAGTAAAGAGTTATTTGTTTTCGTATTTTCAGAAATATTGAGAATACCCTGATCATTTAAATTTGTATTTTCATTAAATTTGTCACTATTGAATAAAACAGATGATTCATTATCCATTGAATGATTACGCACCAGATCTACATTGCTGTTGCTGTTGTTGGTTGTGGTGGTGTTGTTGTTGTTGTTGGTGTTGTTGTTAGTTGTCGAAGATTTTATGACCGGGCCATAAAGCCAAGTAACATCCGAATCCTTTGACCAGTTCAACTCTTCTGGCGAGATGGTTTTCAAACCCAATCTGGTCTGTGCCCAAGTTCTCCATGAGGCATTTTCTAATCTTGCGGAGTCGGCAACATTACATCTTCTCAGGGTCACATATTTCCAGGATTTTGAGATTTCATCTTCATCCCATTTGTGAGTCAAGTAGTCCACATGCTGATCAGGCGAATCTGTCAAGTCTATATCATCGTGCAGTAGATTTGTCAAATCGTCGTGCTTTGAAATGATATTTGGGTTGTGGTTGTGAATTGAATCGTCGTCGTTTGACGAGTTTAGCTGATTATATTTTTTTTGTTGATGTTTGGGTATTAGGCAAATGTTTGGCGAATTGTTGGAAGCTGCGGGTGCTGCGTTTGAGGCGGTTGAATGGTAATTGAAGTTGTGATTTGTGGAGCCCAGAGAGGATATGGAGTCTTCTGAATTGTAGATATCATCTGAGAAGTCGTCGCTCTGGAAGCTCTGTGGAGAAGGGGCCACCTTTTTGTTAATGATGTTTGACTTGAACAAATTTGCCGACTGGGAGGAGGTTGCGGCCGACTTGTTATTTGGGTTTTTCAAGTTCAACTTGTTCAACGCCTCCTGTGGTATGAAGCTGCCTGAGGTCAATTTTGAATTCTGCGTTCGCCTTCCCCGGTTTTCCAAGGAGGGCGTGTCTATGGTGTTGCTGCCAGCGCCACCCCGGGTGGCGCCTGCGTGGTCTTTGCCACCCATCGTGTTATTTTCGTCCGTGATGATGAAGTTGTCCAACAGGCCCATCGATCTTGTCCTCTTCAACTTGAACGTGGTGTTTTGGAAGTGCGTGTCATCTTTGGAGTCTATATGTTGAGATGTGGTTGGGCCCTCATTAAATACTTCTTTGGACATTATATGGGTAATCGGCTCTCTGGCTCTTTGACTGTGGTATTCTAACTGCTGATGAAGGACGGTGTATGGGATGTGGACGATGTATGATGTACTGCCTGGGATGTATGGGATAGCAGCCAGGAGTATCAGGTTCTAAAAAAAGCGTCTGAAGGAGAACAGAGCAGATGTTGTAGTGTAGAGAATAAGACAATATGCTACACCGCTAAGAAATGCGGCCAGTAAATATAGAAAGGGGTGTAATTAATAATTCTGCCTGTGCTTTTGCCGATAGGGCGAGATACTGAGGATATTCAACTGAGCAGATACCGTTGTAGTTGATGACCGTTCGATCTTAGCCAAACCTTGATTCCTGTGGATGGCAGATACGGCAGGGGGTTGCAAGTCGGTTTCGATGGTAGATGAATCTCCAACCACCCAAAAGCACAATAAATGATAATTCCACCACTACTCTCTATGTTGCCCTGATGTAAGGAAATCCACCCACGCACACAATACACTCAATCCCATATAATATACGGTGGGTCTGATATACAACAGTATACCGTATATAACAATAGGCCATATTCACACCGTTTACAAGGGAGAACGTGGGAGAAATACGAAAAATGCACAAAAACCAGCACTTTGACTCGTTCAATACAATAGGGCGGAGAAAGGAGAAGTCAGAACAATCCAAAAAAAGGAAAAATCAACCCAAGGGCAACACCGGTCTGGTGATTACACAAGGAATATGTTTCAATAGTGCCTATATGAGCTATTGGAAGTTTGTGGCGAGTGTTTTTTCTTTTTCTTTTTGCCAAAGTATGTAACGACTATCGACGCCACTAATTGTATCCAAATGGTTTCCAAGATCTGACAACACGTCATGGTCGATCGACGCATCCGATATTTATAGAAATCTCAAATACAGTATTATATATACCAGCCATCCATATCTTTATTTTTGTCTGTATCTAGGTTTGGATATATTTGTTGTCTATATAATTCTTTGTTTTTGTGCGATCTTGTTGATACCATAACACTTACTGTTACGCCTTTTTTTTTATCTATTTTATACACCTTATTTTCTTCTTCAATTGGACCTTTCCTCCTTCTTCCTTGTCTTTGATTCCCATTCTTTAAACATTCACAAATCCAACTCAGTCACTCCTTAGAATATCAGAATCCCGGCACAGTTTCCACAAAACAGCCTTTCAATCCAACTATTTTACATTCCTTACTAAAATTCTGTTAACTTTGAATCCTACTGAATAACCAAATTGTGTTATTTTCCTACAAAAACAAAACAACTAATACGTGACGACTCTATTCTTATTGCTCATTCATACTTTTATTTCTATTGAACAATCCATTCGACCATCATCCAAGTATGTACATCCGTTGATATCTGATATATTCGAAATCTATACTATGCTATGATACATCATACTATGTTACACAAGATGACCGTCTACTCTCCTATATTGAGAAAAAGTCGCCCTTTTTGATTATTCGCATACAATTTTTTTGGGTGAGAAAGTTTTAAAAAAATTAAATAAAAAAAAACAAATACAAAACAATCCAAAAAAAGAAACATGAATTGAACGTTGAAAAAAGCGCGCTCGGAAAATGAAAACAAACAATTTCAAATACCGTGTTTGATACATCACTTGATAGTACACCACTCTATATTATATCACCTAATATTGAATTGCACTGGGTGTTGAGGTAATGGGCAGATTTGTTTCCACAAATCTAATACACAATGACACAAACCCGTCAATGGTATAATATAGTATAACGTACTCTTTTGTGATGTGCCAAAACACAACTTCAACCACCCCTTTTACAAATGGTGATATCAAAGGGTGTCATTTTTAGCCGCGTTTTCATTAGTAGCTTGGAAAAAAACAAAACGAAGACAAAATCAACCCTCTTGCCAGGTGAAATATTCGCAACCTTTGCATTACAATATAATTGCTACTTCATTTCATCTGACAAGATTCCATCTTCTATAAAGGAACATATCATAGCATAGAATAGAAGAGAATAGAACATCTCGGAACTTTTTCTTATATCAGTCTTTTGACCATTAATACTAACGTTTTCTTTACTTTCGTTTACTCTGAATTTTTTGCTAACAGAAATGAAATTATCAAACACTACTCTATTGGCCGTTGCCTCATTACTAGTCTCATCATTTGCTGAAGAGTCAGTTGAAGATTGCACTTCAACCACCGCTTACCACATGCACCATCAACATAAGAGAGCGGTTGCCTACGATTACGTTTATGTTACCGTCACTGTTGATGGAGAAGGCAATACCTATGAACAAACTTCAACTAGTGCTTCCACCGTTGAGCAAGAAACTGCAGTCTCCACTTCGTCATCAGCTTCTTCATCTTCTGAAACCCAAGCTTCATCAAGCTCATCCGAAGACTCCTCATCTTCTTCAGCAGCAGAATCTTCCACTTCATCTTCCACTTCATCTTCAGCAGCTGCCTCTTCCTCAGCAGCATCACAGAAGTCATACTCGTCTTCAAGTTCGGGTGACTTGAGTGCTTACACCGATCCAACTGAAGAATTCACTGATGGTGTCGTTCCATGTACTGAATTTCCAGGTGGTCAAGGTGTCATTGCCTTGGACTACTTAGGCTTCGGTGGCTGGTCCGGTTTATACCATGATGACACATCAACCGGTGGTTCATGTACCGATGGTACTTACTGTTCCTACGCTTGTCAACCAGGTATGTCCAAGACCCAATGGCCTTCGGACCAACCATCAAACGGTGTCTCGGTCGGTGGTTTATATTGTAAAAACGGTTACTTATACAGAACCAACACCGACACAAACTACTTATGTGAATGGGGTATTGACTCAGCTAGAGTTGTTTCTGAAATTGATAGTTCAGTTGCAATCTGTAGAACCGATTATCCTGGTACCGAAAATATGGTCATTCCTACCATCGTTGGTGCAGGTTCCGAAAACTACTTGACCACTGTCGACGAAGACACTTACTACACCTGGGAAGGTTTAAAAACCTCTGCTCAATATTACGTTAACAACGCAGGTGTCTCACAAGAAGATGGTTGTATCTGGGGTACATCTGGTTCAGGTGTTGGTAACTGGGCTCCATTGAATTTCGGTGCCGGTTATACTGATGGTATTGCATACTTGTCATTAATTCCAAACCCAAACAACTTGGATGCTGCAAATTTCAACGTTAAGATTGTCGCTTATGACGATAGCAGTAGTGTCAATGGTGAATGTTACTATGAAAATGGTTCTTATAATGGTGATGGTTCTGATGGTTGTACAGTTTCAGTTACTTCTGGTAAGGCCAAATTTGTTTTCTATTCTTAGTTTCACATTTATACTTCTGTTTATATTGATGTTCTTTTTCTTTCTTTTATTTCCATATTCTTTTTTATTGAATATTTGAATTAAAATATTAAAATTTATTTTTGTTTCTGTTCTTTTCAATTTCTTTTATGTGTTTTTTTTCTTGTTTAATTATATTGTTACTACTACATATTGATAATGGCGGGGTGTTTGAAATCTTATATAGCCATGTCGTATTTTTACAATAAATTTAGTTTTTTTTTCGAAACAAAAGTAAATAGAGAGCATATCAGTATCGTAAATAGCTATGAAAAAAATTCTCTTGCTGAGCCTTCTCTACAAGGGATGTCTATTATATATTTGCTTCCCCTCTATTTCAGTTCCTTCTTTTCTAATGTTTTCTTTTATTTCTCTATTAAATTTTCTTCTGATATGCCAGTCAAACTGTGATATAATGAGAGTATACAAATCATGTTTGATCGCTGTCTATGGTACCTTTGAAGACACATTGCCTTTTGTTGATAATGGAAAAAAGGTTAGGCCTTTGGAATGTGTGACAGACAAAACCAGAGACAAAACATCCAAACAAATCCGTGTGTCGCAAATTATCAACAACAGTAACGATAGGGAAACAACTGAGCCTATGAACAAGCAGTTGCAATCTACTAAAAAACACTTTTCCAAGGATAAACAAAGTTATGGCAAGGCTAAGAAAAATTGCAGTAAACGTAAAGAAAATTACATTCAAAAAAAGCTTTGTGATATTGTTGACAACCAAACGGTGAATAATTTATTGATTGACAATCAGAAGAATGGCACTGAAATAGATGATTTACCCAATGTGACTATTGCGGTTGCAGGATCATCTTTACCTCCGCCATCACCAGCTTTGAATGCTCTAGCTGCTGAGCCAAGTTCAACAGACTACAGGGAAGAAATCAATCCTAACAGCAGCACGTCGATCGACGCACCAGATCCCATACAAGTTGTTATTGATGACATGATCCGAGAGAGCAAGCGACGCGTCGATCAGCTAGAAACAAGGATTTTTGAACGTGAAAAAATCGAAATTGCAAACATTCGCGAACGGGGGAAAATTGAGATTCTGAATGAGAAAAGGAGAATTGCAAAAATCATCCATGAGAGTGTACGGATGTTAATGGACTAGTCAATTTGGATTTTTTTATTTTTTATTTTCTTTGAGACTTTCAACCAATAAGATTTCATTTCATTCAAAGAAATAAATTCAGTCCATAACTGTACAAAATACAATTGGTGATAATATTGAAAATAACATATACCTCACTTTCTCGAGCAGGTTTACTAAGAAATTTCTCTCTTTCTGTCTTTCAGATTAACAACATCTACTACTTCCATCAAGACATTTGGAATACGTGTAATACTTCCAGTAGCCAATAATTAGTATACACATATTCAATTATATATAATATATATATCTACAATGTTGTCCAGATTATCAATTAGAAGTGCAAGAGGTTTAGGTTTAGGTATGTCTTTTATTCACGCCCATGGGAATTCCTGGAGAGATAGGATTATACACACAAACATCACACGTGTGTGTATTTGCACAAACTTGTTTCTCATTCCGTTTATTCATCCAGCAGTTTAAGACGTTATTGATTAGTTTGATTCGGAGTTGTGGATCAGGCTGAGTACCCGAGAATGTAATCACTGGTACTCGTTATTTTCATACGTGAGCACAATTCAGAAAGGTAGAAAATACCTTAATATGTCATTCTTTCTACTTCATTGTCCACACGAAGAGACCGTTGCAAACATTCTCTTGGCTCCACCAAATCAATGCGTATTACAATCTGTTTTAAAGCAAAATACTAACATGGATCACTTTTTTTTTTACATTTTTCTTAATTTCCTACAGCTCAAGTTAGATCAATCTCATCAACTGTCCCAGCTCTCAAATCCACCTATGATTCTCCAGATTTCACCCATTACTTAAACAAATCCAAAGGTTCAACGGACAAGTCCAGAGATTTCACCTACTTCATGGTGGGTTCATATGGTTTATTAGGTGCAGCAGCAGCAAAGTCTACAGTTGAAGCCTTCTTGACCACCATGTCAGCTTCTGCCGATGTCTTAGCAATGGCCAAGGTTGAAGTCAAATTAAACGCAATTCCATTAGGTAAGAACGTTGTCGTTAAGTGGCAAGGTAAGCCAGTTTTCATCAGACACAGAACTCCAGCTGAAATTGAAGAAGCAAATGAGTGTGACATTTCCACTTTGAGAGACCCAGAAACTGATGCTGCAAGAACAAAGAACCCAGAATGGTTAGTCATGTTGGGTATCTGTACCCATTTAGGTTGTGTCCCAATTGGTGAAGCCGGTGATTTCGGTGGTTGGTTCTGTCCTTGTCATGGTTCCCACTATGACATCTCTGGTAGAATCAGAAAAGGTCCAGCTCCATTGAACTTGGAAGTTCCACAATATGAATTTGCTGACCCAGAAACCTTAGTTGTTGGTTAAGTTCAATCAAAATAATGATTTATAAACGAAAATAAAACAATCACACAAAAAAAACTACATAAAATCCCCTCAACTATAAAATAATTAAGATCAACTTGATTATTAACGAAACTGAATAAAATTTTAAATTAATCTGATTCATGAGCTTAGATTGATTTTAGCTTTTTTTTATGATTTAGCTAATTTTAATACAAATAATTTAAAATATAATTCCAATAACTATTCTTCTTCTCATATTTCTCTTTTCTCCTCATATACTATTTATATATTTATATTTATGCGAATCAAATATTTTTTTAAGTAGAAAGAAAAAATAACATGAAAATCCACTATTTATTTATCTATCCACATATCAACAAGCTGTAACTGTAAGTGTATTAATGGTTAATTTGATACCAACTGCGTTTTGTTTGACATTTTTGATTTATTCGCTATCAAAAGGAGAAAAACGTAAGAATTCAGACACCTAACTCCACAACACCGAGTTTGTGATTTTCGTCCTTGTTTGGTTTTTGGTAGCCAATTCGACAAGAAGATCATGCCTGTTTGGCAACAAGACTACAACTCCGATCCAGATGTTCAGAGGTTATGCCGAAACTTCGACAACTATAAGACTGTCGATTGGCAATTTGAAAAACTTCAAGAGAATCGAAATTATTGGAATGCCTTGAAACATAGAAGATCAATTGGAACAAGACAAAATGACGAGGATATCGAATTAACGAGCGATGTTGAAAACTTAAGACCCGTGACACAAGCATCCCTGGAGTCTCTTAGCTCAATAATCAGTGAAATTTCCAATTTGCAGTTAATAACGTCCAGAATTTGGTCAAGTTTCCAAATTTGGTTTGTACTTACAATTGTTGGAATTGTAATAGGGTCTATTGCAGCATTTTTGAGTGTTTTAACGGAATACTTGAATGGAATAAAAAACCAATTGTTCAAAGATATCGTAATTCTAAATTTCCTGACGTTCACAGTGCTTTCGATTTCATTTGGAATTTTTGCATCGTTTTTATGTATTTTTTTTGCACCCAATGCTTCTGGTAGTGGTATAAGTGAAGTTAAATGCATTGTGTCAGGTTTCAGCAGACCTGATTTTCTTTCAGTTAATACATTAATTATCAAAGCCTTTGCATTGCCATTCACAATTGCAAGTGGGCTGTCAGTTGGAAAAGAGGGTCCCAGTGTTCACTATGCGTCATGTGTCGGTAATGTAGTTGCACGGTTCATTGTGCCATGGTTTAACGAATCTCCAATTCAGCTCTCTGATGTAATTACAGCATCCGCAGGATCTGGTGTTGCAGTTGCATTTGGTAGTCCAATCGGCGGGGTGTTGTTTAGCGTCGAAGAGATCAGCAGTGGACTGAGGTTAAGTACATTGTGGAAGACGTTTTATACTTCATTGATTGCAATTACGACCTTGCAAATCTGGAATCCGTTTGGAACAGGACAAATCGTCATGTTTGAAGTCAAATACAGTTCTGACTGGATTTGGAGTGAGATTACATGGTTTATTATACTTGGAATTTTCGGGGGTCTATATGGAATAATAATTTCCAAATGGAATATTAAATATGTTTCATTTAGGCAAAAGTATTTAAGCAATTTTAAATACAGTGGCGTCTTAGAAGTTTTTTGGTTATGTTTGGTTTCGTCAATCGTCGGTTATTGGAACATATTTATGAGAATGGATATGACCGAAGTGATGGAATTATTGTTTGATTCGTGCAACAATGAAGAATCAAGTAGCAATTTCATTTGCTCTATTAGTAAATTCAAGAATAACAACGAGATATCAACTGCTGATTGGTTATTTACATTATTCACCATATTCTACGCTACTATTATACGTATGGTACTAGTTTGTATCAGTTATGGTAGTAAAGTTCCGTGTGGCATATTTGTGCCGAGTATGGCAGTTGGTGCAACATTTGGTAAACTGCTAGGGCTGTTAGTGGAAGAAATATTCGGTGGTGATGGATTCACATCTGGGACATATGCCTTTCTCGGAGCAGGTGCTGCGTTGAGTGGTATAACTGGACTGACGGTTACTGTTGTTGTCATTATGTATGAACTAACAGGTGCAATCAAGTATATTATACCAACGATGATTACCGTTGTGAGTGTTAGAATTGTGATCGAACTAGGAGGTAATGGGTATGGTGGAATTGCCGATCAGATGATCAAATTTAATGGTTTGCCGTACATTGACTTGAAAGAAGAGCATGAACTGGGTGAAACAGTTACTGTTGGTGAAGTGATGGTACCACAGATAATCGGACTAGATTATGATGGTATGAAGTTGAGGGATATTTTGAAAATTTTGGAATTTGAGAAAGTTGAATATCCGATTCTATATAAACGGAAGTACGTGCTTGGCACGATAAGTTTCAAACATCTTCAAGAAATCGTTTCAAACTGTGATTTGAATGACAACACATTCATTCGATTTTTGAGCAGAGCAACCATCAGTAGGCTGATAAAAGACGAAGGGTCTGAGAATGCAGAATTAGACGATGACGATGGTATGAGGGAGCAGAACGTTTTTGAAGAATTCGTTGAGTTTGAGTATCTCAGTCTTGATATTGAAACTTCGATTTACACGCTGTTTGATCTGTTTATCGAAATTGGAGTGAGAGTTATATATGTTTACAAGGATGACCAAGTTGTTGGGATTATCAGCAGGAAAGATCTAATCAAATACGAGAATTATGTTCATTACAAACACAATGGTAATGTTTTTGTGAACGAGTATGACGATCTGCTGTTCAACAAGCTTCTAAAACTATACAACCGAGTGTGGGGTTTCAAGAAACGAATTATTGATTCTGCCTGTAATCGTAGTGGTGGTGATGACGCTTGATAGCCGATCAACGATGGGTATTTGACAGCATGGAGCTGGCTTACAAGAACTGAAAAGCTTTTTTTTTCTCCTTTATTTCAATCTTCTTTGATTTATTTTACTTAATTTAATTTTTTTTATATGAAGATACACATGCATATAGATTTATGTGAGATGTACGAGATGTACGGGCTGGATCCGGTGTGACCAGCAGATTAACAGACGACATCTTGGGTTGCTCTGGAGTTCATCAACAAAGCAACAATCAAACCGTACAAACCCAAAACTTCGGCAAAAATCAAGATCAAAATCATACCAACGAACAATCTTGGTTGTTGGGCGGTACCTCTGACACCGGCATCACCGACGATACCAATAGCAAAGCCGGCAGCCAGACCGGCCAAACCGACGGACAAACCGGCACCCAATTGGATGAAACCGGTGTAGAGAGCCTGTTGTTGTTTCAAGGAGGAGGAAATCAAGACCGAGACAACCAAACCGTAGATGGCAATGATACCGGCCATAATGACTGGAACCGTGTTTTTGATAAGTAAATCTGGTCTAAGCACACAGGTAGCACAGATACCGACACCGGATTTGGCAGTACCGTAAGAGGCACCGAAACAGGTGAAGATGATTGCTGCGGCACAACCAATTGAACCAAAGAAAGGAGCATAGACAGGACTAGAAGAGAGAAGGAGAGGCAGGAGAAAGAAAGACGGCGGTCATGTTAGTAACTTGGTTCTATGTGTTTGTTCGTATACCATCTAGCTAGAGTACCACACGTATCCAAAAGGGAGAAACCGAAAGGTTGCTACTGCCCCCGAAAGCGGTCAATTCAGTTCAATTCAGTCAGATTCGATCCGATTCGGGGCAATTCGATTCGATCCAATCCATCAATTGTGTGCAGTCGGCAAAGCTACCTTCAACAGTTGACCTTTTTGCCTCTTCAACTATATCAACTCGCCACCTGGGTGGCGAGTTGATTGGTCATACGAACCCCTCGTTGTTTCACGATACGTACCAGAGATCAGACATTGTGATATTAGACTATGAGAATAGTGACTGTGTTGTATGGAATGGATTATCAAAAAGATGTATCACAGGTGTGAAGCGGGTACAAAGTCAACTATCAAGACAGATATCTATCCCTTATACATCGAGAGGTGTTCTACGGTTTCTCTGTTGTTACTATTCTCTCTTTCTCACCTTGTCTATTCTACATACCATGCAGCCAACTTCAATTTTTCGCACATTTACCCACATAGAGGGAAAAAACCAGAAAAAAAAAAAGGCAGCCACTATAGATGGGCATGACAGTGAAAGTGTTGTACATTTGTAACGGGAGAGGGAAAAGTTGCGATTTTGGCTGGCACGCCGATCGACGCCGAGGATGGAAGGGTCGATCGACGCGGGGTTTCATTTTTTTAATTTTTTTTTTCATCTGTTTTGTTTTTTCCATTTTTTTCTTTTTTTTAATTCTTTTAATTTTTTTATTCCTTTTAATTCTTTTAATTTTTTTTTAATTTTTTTTATTTCTTTTTCAGAAAACTTTTTTATTTTCATGTTGAAAATTTTTTTTTTTTTTCCTTTTTTTTATGCCATTTCTATAAGAGAACTGCCATTTCTGTGTTAATAGTACCTTGTTTTCTTACCTTACCTCTCCTTCTTCTCCTTCTTCTTCCTCTTCTCTTCCCTTCTTTCCCTTCCTCAAGGCGAGCCAAAGCAAGGAACCTATATATACAGATAGATATACATCTCTATATTAACATACTATTACAACCCCCGCTTCAATCAGAATAACAAAGATGTCCGCTCCAAACCCAAAAGCATTCCCACTTGCAGATTCTGCATTATCCCAACAAATTTTGGATCTGGTCCAACAAGCACAAAACTTGAGACAGCTCAAGAAGGGTGCCAACGAAACCACCAAGACCTTGAACAGAGGTATCTCTGAATTCATCATCATGGCTGCCGACACTGAGCCAATTGAAATCTTGCTCCACTTGCCACTCTTGTGTGAAGATAAGAACGTTCCATACGTCTTTGTTCCATCCAAGACTGCCCTTGGCAGAGCCTGTGGTGTTTCCAGACCGGTCATTGCTGCCTCCATCACCACCAACGATGCGTCGGCCATCAAGAACCAAATCTATGCTGTCAAGGACAAGATTGAAACTCTGTTGATCTGATTTATATAGCACACACACACATATCCGTCGATAGTGGTGTTCACCACCGTGTATATCTCTGTCTACATCTATATATCTATAACTCGATCCACCCAACCTCCGGCGTCCATTGGTCTGGCTTTCCAGGACCCGATCATCTTCTGCACCTCCGAGGTCAGTTGGTCTGGTTTTCCAGGATCTCGATGATCTTCTCTGCCGCCGTGCTGCTCTCGATCTGCGCCATGTAGATGCCGTTGACGAGCACGCTTGGCGTGACGTGCACGCCCAGCGTCCGGGCGTACCTGGCGAAGTACTTGCTGTCCTTGGCCACGCCGTTGCCGACGTTGTTGGCGCTGCCGTCCGCCTTCACTCCGGCCACGGCCACCAGCTCCGTGATGCGCTCCACATCTGTGCCGCTGATTCCTGGCACCTGGCCCACCAGCGCAATCACCTCCCTCGTCAGTTCTCTTCTGCTCTTGTCCTCGATCTCCGTGTCGTAGAACTGCGTCATGTTGTCGAAGAACGCGCGTGACACCTTCCAGAAGAGCTCCGGCTTCACCCTGCTCACCGCAAACGACACGTCGTGCAAGATGCTGCTCTGCACCCCGTGCCATGGCTGCACCACGTTCACAAACACAATGTTGTACTTCTCCGACAGCCCTTCCGACTGCAGCCTTGGCAGCAACTCGTCCTGCACCTTCTTGAACATGATGCCCGAGTAGGGGCAGTTGTAGTCCAGGAACACCTCGACCGAGTTTGCCAGTGGCTTGAAGCCTGCCACGTGTGACTTGATGTATCTTGGATGTAGGTTGGTCATCGTCCTTTCTTTCTGCTGCTTGTCTTTCTTCTTTTAGGTGTGTGTCCTGGTCGTCTCTGAGCCTCCCCACCTTCCAAACCCCGGCCCCTCCTTCTTCTCTCTTTTGGTTTTTTGGTTCCCAAGCCTCCAATTTATAGAAAAATCCAGAGGCGGGCCCAAAACAAGAAAAGTGTCGCGCTGCGCCGATCGGGGATCCTTCTTTTCCAAAAACCGCCCTTTCCCCGCCACAGCTTCTCCTCCTTCCAGCGCTGGGAGATTCAGTTTCCAATTCTCTTCGTGATTGTCACCGTCTTTGCCACTCTGCTGTTTTTTTTTTTTTTTTGCCATTGCGAGGAAAGGGGTGGACGATTTGCCCCCGACAGCTGGCGGGAAGAGGAAAGAGGAAGAAGAAGAGGCAAAAGGCGATTGCAAACCCCTTCATGTTCAAGACAGCAACCAAACCCCTCCTAGGACCCCGTTTCAGACCAACCAGCCTCTTCAGAACAAACATGTCCACCTCCACCACGCCATCCGACAAGCTCGACATCGAAATCATCTCGCCGGGCGACGGCAAGACCTTCCCCCAATCGGGCGACCTCTTGACCGTGCACTACACGGGCACGTTGACCAACGGCAAGAAGTTCGACTCCTCCGTGGACAGAAACAAGCCATTCCAGTTCAGAATCGGCCAGGGCATGGTGATCCAAGGCTGGGAACAGGGCTTCGCCAAGCTCTCCCTCGGCGAAAAGGCCAGACTGACCGTCCCGCCAATGATGGCCTACGGCAACAGAGGCTTCCCAGGCCTGATTCCTCCAATGTCCACCTTGATCTTCGACGTGGAGTTGCTGAAGATTAACTGAGAGGAACAAGACCCCAGGTCTCCCCTCCTCCGGATGTATAGGCCTATATAAGTGCGTCGTTTCTCTACATAATAACCACCGGTCATTCCACATCCCGCCCACGGCCCCTCAGAAACAGGTGGCCGTCCGTAACAACCAACGCGTCCGAGGCCACGGTGGGCTTGACAAACACCTGGTACTGCCGGTCGTAGACACTGAACTCCGGCAGCTGGACCGCCCCGCCCCCGCCGGCGCCGTCGACACCGGCCAGGCGGTACTTCAGCGGCAGCCTCACCTGCACAAACGGCAGCACGCTCACCTTGAGGCTCTTCACATACCCGTCGATCTCGACACCAGCAACGGGATTCAGATTCGTCTGGTACTGGAAGATCCGGTCGGTGGGGTTCTCCAAGATGTAGACAACGTTGAGAGTACGGTCGTCGTCGGCGTCAGCCTGGTCCGCAACCGTGACCAGCATCCTCGGATCAACGTGCGGGAGGTTCCCCTTGTACAGCGTCAGCCCGTACCGCTGCCTCTCGTCCCCACCGGAATCACTCAGGTACTCGATCGTGCAGTTGACATCGACAGGCACCGATCGTACAAGGCGTTCTCTACACGACACCTCGAGCCAGATTCGCAGCCGCTTGCTGCCCAGACTGCGCAGCACACTTCCTTCGATGCCGCCCTCTTCGCCCAAATGCTCCGGACTTAATTTCAACCTCACCCCCTGGGGTCCTCGGATGACAAACTTGCATGTCTCGATCTTCATCGCATCAAACGACACATTCTTCAGGTGCAACGTGAAGAGCCAGCGGCGTGTGTGCACAGGTATGTTCACCCCGCTCAAAACATCGATGCTGCTGTCCTTCTCAATCTTGAATAAATCCGGGAAAGCCACGTTGCTGTCGGCACGCAGGTCTGTATGCCACTCCACGATTTCCGCAATTCTGATTCCTGCCTCCTTAACGGCATCAATGCACACCCCACCGTCCTCTTCGTTCACCAGCTCATATCCAATATTGAACTTGACCTGCCAATTGTCGCCACCATTCGGCGCCATGACGTTGTCCAAACTACCGCCACTTGCGATACTTGCCGCCAGCCCATCAATCTGTGGTATGTCCAACATGCACACAACACTCACTTCATCTCCAGGCTTCAAAACAGCACCATCACTACTGTCGTATTTAGCTAAAAGCCACCGGCCTTCTCCATCCATCCAGTTGACCTTCACAGGATGGTTCGTTGCAAGCACTCCATTTCCCTCCACGTGTAGCTTGATCCTGGCATTTTCATCCTCATTTGAAAATTTCATTGTTATTGGATGCGATCTCCCGTTGAACCCAACTTTCTCGTATTTCAAACTACATCTAACCTTTGGAATATGTGGCATGACCTCAAACGCATTTGTCGGATAGTGTGATTTGAATATTTCACTATTCGTTTTGTCATCTCCATCCATCTTTTCGTACCATCTGAAAAACCGTTTCGGGTTATCCAACGAAACGACATTTACAACCGTATTGAATTGTATACCGTTCAACGTACCGTTGATCCGAATCCTGGGAATATAGAATTTCCCAACCTTTTTTGAAATCACATGTAATTGCAAAACAAGGGTTTTGAAATTCACCAATGAATTCTTAAACGTCAATGGACATTTCGCCTTCTCACAAATATCTCTTGTCATACATTCGATTCTACGAATATTATCCTTACTGTTAGACATGCTGCCATCATCGATATTGTCTATTTGCAGAACTTTAAACTCGGCATTTTCACCCATATCAACCTCCAAATGATTTATCTCCAATTCGTCAATCATTCTGCCACCGTTGTGTGCAATCACTAATTGAATATCAACACCGTCATGCATCAAATTCTTATATTTTTTAATCCCAACATCTATTTTAAACATACCTTCTTTAATGTATGATACTTCATCACTGTTGATCTCATCGGCGCCTTTATCATTTTCAACCTGTATAACCAACTGTGAATCATCATTAACTAAATCCAAACTAACAATGCTTTCCCTAGAATTCTGCAAAAAATGTTTTGTTTCTTCAATACTACCCATCTTTTCCCATACAATATCTTTCATACAACAAAGTTCGATATAAATTCCACACGATTCACGAATTTTTGACAATCCAATGTAGCAGTTGAGTAATTTTTTCAAAACATATCCAACAATCATAAAACATGACTCTTGTTTATAACATGACAACCCCGCAAAATAGTTGTTGATGGCCATACTGTAGTTTTTATCACTATAATAGACATCACCCAGCAAAATGTAAATCCTGGATTCAATTCTGGAAAATCTGCAGGTTTTAGCCTTGTTGAATGAGTCCAATGACCCAGTCAACAACAATACCCTGTTATCAAATGTACCTTTTTCGTAAGCCAAGGACTTTTCCCTGAAATTGGCAGCCTGCAAATATATAAATCCATTTTGCGGCATGTTGTAACTGTTATATTTAACCTCTTTTAAGCCCAACGTTGGCAATAGAACTGAATCCACCGGAATGATATCCTCATTAATACTTTCCACAAGTTCTCCTAACCATGTATATTGAAAGGACAACCAATCAAAACTGAAATTAAGTGGATCCAACTCTCTGATCTGCTGAACATGAAAAGTGAATTTCCTATATGCTACATTTGTGTCACCAAGAACTATACACGACCGTACGATGTTAAAACACATTATATCCAACCATTTTCTAGTCTCCAAATATGCCTTCTTTTGTGACGCTGGATCAATTGATTTCAACGATTGAAGTAATCGATCGTATCCATATTCCAACAATTTGGTAGAATAGTCACTAACATTTTTGAATTGTTCAAACATAGCCATTTTAATCAAATTCCTGGCAGAGAAAAACTTTTCACTGTATTGATCGTCTTTGATCTCTCTCTTCTTCAATTTTTGAATTTGTAAATCAAAAAAATCGTTAGAATATTGCTTCAACCCAATCATCAATTTTCTGACAAACATATTTTGCTCACGCTTGGATATTTCATCATTCCCTCCGTTGAGTACAAACAACGAATTGGATCCCATGTTTATTTTTGTTACTATGTTTTGTATTCTTACATTATCTGACGATTGCGGGTATAAATTGATTAATACAGCAACAAATTTAATCATTGTATTTGAAAATTTCAATTTGACCCTATTAACCTCGTTGATCAACAGATCGTCCCATTTTTCATCAGCTCCAATTTCATAGAATGTTATGAAAACAGTTGGTATGTAGTCATAGTATTTATCCATCCATTCTACTGGCAACAACGAGCCATAAAAGTTTCCTTTAGCATTATATGGTGAGAGTGACGATTTCGATCCATTTATGATAGCTTCGTAATTTTTATCCGAATATTTGATATTAAACCAGACACCTTTGGCATTTGTGCTACCACTAGCCAATGGTAGCAATGGCGGCTGTTTGCTTAGTTGTCGTTTCTGACTAGATCCGGACAACGGCATCTGTTTTCTCTTAGGCGTCTGCTCAGTTTCCTGGCTGGGCCACCATGACATACCCCTCACATTATACAGAGAGACCAGTTTCACCATTCTGGCCATACACTCATTATCCAAATCTTCAAGTTCTCTTTCAATTGTAATCTGTACCCCATAGTTCAATCTTGTTTCTTCATCTTTATACTTTTGTTCTGCAAGTATTCTCGAACGTTTATTTGGTTGATTGGGACGCAAATTCTCTGAAACACCCTGGACAACAACTAATGGTGCCGTTATTGATGTTAATGACCTATGATATGTGTCCATTGTTTCCCTATTCTACCTCTAATGCTCTAGTAGAGTTGTCTCTCTAATGATAACCGACAGAATTATGTTGTACACTCATCATTTCTGTATTTTCATGCCGAAGTCCTTTTCGTAGCTGTTCGCACTGTATGACAGAAACAGCTGGAACCATTTCCTTGT
This sequence comes from Pichia occidentalis, assembly GCA_030142935.1. Lineage (NCBI taxonomy): Eukaryota > Fungi > Ascomycota > Pichiomycetes > Pichiales > Pichiaceae > Pichia > Pichia occidentalis. The sequence continues at coordinate 183,211 of JANQBI010000005.1, read as the reverse complement.
TTTTCCGCTTTTGAAGATTGTGTACTTTTTATCTGGTTTTGTTTTTCCGTGGTGTTGCATCTTTGGTATTTTGTTTTTACTTATAGCATTCGAAGGCAATTGCCAAATAACAACGTCAATATGTCCAGCGTCGAAAAGAGAACATTCACTATCAAAGAATCCCATATAGTTCCACATGGAAAACTTCTCGAGGGTATCAGCTATGACGAAAGAAATGACACTCTCTACTACATTGATATTCCTTCCGGTTCAGTGTTTTCCTTAGTCAATGCTTCTTCTACTTCTAAAGCATTGGAAGTTCCGACAAGTTACGCTGTCAGTAAGTCGATCGGGGTTATTGGATTAACAAGCGACCCTACGAAACTTGTTTGCGGCGTTGAAAAGGGCATTTCCATTCTTGATTTATCCAATGGTAACGTGAAAGCGATCACGTCTTACCCAAATGATAATACCATCAGCGGTAAGCAATTGAGATCAAATGATGGATCCGTCGCACCAGATGGCTCATTTTGGGTTGGTACAATGGATGTCGAAGGAGATAAGGACATTGGTACCATGTGGCTATTAAAAGATAAGGATACAGAGTTGGAAGCGTTATGGTCAGGCTGTATAATTCCAAATGGTATCAATTGGGATGCAAAAAGAAACACCATGTATTGGACAGAGTCAGGCCAAAAAACCATTTATAAATACAAATACGATTTTGAACACGGTGAAGTTGACCTGGCATCCAAGACCCCATTTTTTGTGAATAGTCACGATCCAGACGGCTCCTGTCTTGATAGTGAGGGTAATTTATACGTTGCTGTTTGGGGCCAAAATAAAGTCGTCAGGCTCACACCAGAGGGCAAAACTGATATGGAGTGGATATTCCCAAGTAGAAACATCAGCTGTTGCACTTTTGGCGATAAGAACTTTTCAACACTATATGTCACAAGTGCCGATTTGACTGATTCAGATGAGCCGGACTCCAGTGATATGGGTGCTGCAGTATTCAGAGTCGACCTCTCTCATTTCAACATCAAAGGTGTTGCTAAAAATCATTTTGTCCTTTAGATGAGACCTGAGCACCTTTTGTATAGGATCTTCATGTATTTTTCTCTCTCTCATATTCTTCCATCCAATCAAGTAAAAATGTTATGAACTCTTCCACGTACTCATTTTCCTCGGCACCACCGCTTCTTAAGTTGTTCAACTTACGACTGGCAATCTCGAGACGCCCATCCTTAGAGTACTCATTGGTTAGGCTCACGTCATTCAATATTTCAAGCACCGTCAAAATGTGGAACTGCAAAACAGGAGATGAAATGTACTCTTGGAAGACGTCATTTTTCACCAGTTCATTCAACATTGCATCTTGCGTTTCAATATGGCCCATGTCCTCGGCATCTTTGGGATCTTCGTCTTTCCCTTTCGTAGTCTCCTCGTTCAGTTTAGCAAGTGCCGCCTTTTCATCCATTCCACCGTGTTTTTCAGACTTAAAACATGCCAGCGAACAGTACCTACTTGCACATTTTGGACAGGTGTATTTCGATTCTTTCACTCCACAGATAGCACACAACATTTTCCGCTTGTTCCAGTTTCTATATTTATTGCTATCGTTTCCAAAACCATCAACTAACTGTTTGTTGATATGGATCTGGTATTTTAGTCCTTTGCAAAAAATTTTATATCCCCAAAACGGAAATCCTTCAAGTCTAACTATTATCAAAATTACCAGTCACGTGTCTGTTTAAATTGTACTTCACAGGAGGCTCAGCTCTTTCAGATTCTTTTCTAGAGCCACATTTGTAGTTACCTTTCACCATTTGTTGTATCATATCATAATTCTGGCAGATAGTTGAAGAATCTTTAAATGCTACAGACTGATAATATACAGTCATATGTGACCAGCGTTGATACTTTACTGTATGCAATGAAATGAATAAAAAAAGTTGACAATTATGATCCTGGTGTAAATGCTTGTATGAGCGGAACCAATTTTTTCTGTACTTTGGTTGATAGAACCACACACCATAGCAAGTGTGTTGCACAGGATCCCACGGTTTTGGTGCAAAAAAGATTTGTTGAACCCAGTAGTTTCAGCTTATTTATGTGATATTGGAGGAGCTCGTGGAGTTATTTTGAGGAAACATATCTCAAGCACCCACAGCTGAAACCCCGAAACGAGCCAACAGCGCGCTAGTCTCAGGCACAGCAAGTTCATACCTGAATCAAACACAACAACACATACTGTCACAAGAGGTCTGTTATTTCGTAAACAGGTTGTGCCAGATATCATAGCACATGATGTATTATTAACTGATGGTGACGTCTGTCCGGAATTTTCTGAGATTGTTGATCAAGGAATTATGTTAGAGGCTTTCTGTTTTAGATATTCGATTAGATCCTAGAGTTGATCTGAAGAATATACCAAACAGAAAAATATTTACTGTTCCATCTCTCTATGAGTTTGATCTCGTAATCGGTGTAGAAACATGAAACCCACATGTTTTTGACATGTTAATGCCAGACTGCGATAAATTCAATACCTACTTTGGACCACATATTGTCACTGTAAACAAATGCAACTTGACATCTCTTGATGCCGTCTTTCATACCACAAGTTTCCGAGTTTTCCAGTGTTTTAAGGCAAAAATGAGTCTTACTAATCAATTGCAGGGTCATGGTAATTAAGGTAATAAATAATTACTACCATGCAAAGCAAATTGACTATCAAATACTACTGAAATAGTATTAAACGGACTTCAAGGTAGACCCTAAGAATAATGGCAATTTAACTTGTAGAGTTCCAAAAGATACAAAAATAAAGTTTCAACGCTCTTTGTCGTCACCAAATTGAGGTTCCTTTTAATGGTAACATTTCCAACTATTTATTGTCTTTTTTAATTTTGGGCGTTTTAGAAGAAAACCTAAGGGAAACTACAAGGCAAAAATGGAACTCAAGTTTGATGCTGATAATCATTCAAACATATAGACCGATGATGTTCTTATGTATGCATTTTTAGTGGAGGATTCAGCTTAGAGGCTCGATGAAATTCTGTACAATACAATGATGTTTCCAACTTTTGAGGGGTTCATATCTTTTTAGCAAATGTGTTGGTTTACACATCAATAACAGCAGCAAAAAATACTTTTCACTGAAAGATAAACATGGCTTGTAGTTTCATGACAATACTAACCAAGTGATACATGATATGGCTTTCAGAAGATGAGTGGTAAAACCCTTTAAAAAATGGTATCAACAGTGTCTTTCCTCAGAAACCTTTAAACATAATCATAAATTTTGTTATGGCATGAAAGGACCATCTATGGAACATATCAGACAGCTATTTTATTTATCATCAAAAGAAGGTAATTGAACTACCGAATCTTATTTCAAAAGTGCAATTCACCTTGTGACCTTGCTCCCAGTCACGTGATTAAAAATATTTACCTGATTAACATGTTACTATCTGACCTGTTCTGTGTGGAACGGAATCCATGTGCACTCTATCAACTCTTCTGCAGGTACTGGAAATTGAGAGCTACTTTGTCAAAAGAGAAAGGATAGAAGATGGACTTAGGATATTCGTCATCCGATTCTGAGTCTGAAAGCAATCACAACAATAGCAAGGATAATAAAGTACTCACACAGAAAAGAACATTAGATGAAACAGTAAATAAGGAAGATCAACTGGACATCACGGGAATTTTTGATCTTGAAAAATGTGATGATGCTCCTAGATTCAAACGACAGCACAAAATTGAATCCATATCGATGGCCATAAAGAAAGCACTTGACGATAAGATTGAGAGTTGCGACGACCAAACACAAGAGGATTTGAAGATCACGGCAGAGACGGCGGTGGAGGAAGAAAAAACCACGCTTCTATCTAAAATACCGAAGAATGCAGAAGTACAAGAGCTGGATATGAATGTGTTTTACAAAAACAACCAAGAGTCCACGAGAGCCGGGGAGTTGGACGGTGGAAAGCAGAGCAATACGGGGAAAATCACCCTTCATCGTGGTGCAGGCGGCGTTGGGAGCTTGAAAGATGTCATCAGGTTTAACCTGAAAAACGAGGAGAAGATCACATACCAGAACAAGGAACGGATTGCCAGGGAGAAAGAACTCGCCAGGAACAAAGCCAATGTGTGAAGATAGACCGGCGTGACCCGTTCCAGTTATTCAGAGTATCAGTAGGTGTGGAAAGTAATGCTAGTGAAAAGAACAACGAAAATAACATACTATAAAGTGATTAAGTAAACAAGTGCACAGCTTAAACAATATGTAAATATATACAGGCCGAGAGCTACACTGCCAGGCTTATTATAACCCTCTCTTCTTTTCTTCTTCGTATTCCTTTTGCAACTGCTTGATGGTATCTTCGTCTAATGGTGGAATTGGAATATCATCAAAGTCGTCTTGGTTCAAGAAGTTGTACGTGTATGTGAAAATACCAACTGGAATAGCCACCAGAATCACCAATCCAATCATGTTTTTGACAAAGTATGGTTGACGGGCACGGAGTAAGGCTGGGGACATTCTGTATGTATGTTTTTCGTAGTAGCCATTGTTGTTCATTAGGTTATGCACAAGAGTAGATGGACGCATTTTTGTTGTCGATTTTTATGTTGATGAACCCTGATCAATATAAGTTGTCTTCCAAACTCTTACTTCAATACTGCTGCTGTTCTTCTGCCACAATCATTTTCATAAGTTGTCTTCTTTCTTTTTCTTAGCAGTGATGTTAACAGAGAGAAAAAAAAAAGATAGTAAGATTCCCAATCAAAACCCGGTAAAGCGCCGATCGACGCAAAATAAGGATTTCCAATTCTTTTTCAATTTTTTCAATTTTTTCAATTTTTTTTAATTTTTTTTAATTTTTTTTAATTTTTTTTAATTTTTTTTAATATTTTAAATTTTTTTCAGCTATTTCTTAACAGTTTCAAGAGATCTTTAAATAGTCTTTGGAACAGGAATACTAACCTGTGGAAAAAGATTAGAAAAGCAGGGAGACTGAAAATGACTGCCGAGGAAGAGAAAAAGATGGTGACCATTTTGGTCGACAACAAACCAGTTGAAATTGCTGCTCCTGATGCAGAGGAACTCTATCTTGAAAAATTGGTCTTCGGTGATGCTGATGGATTTGCCAATAATTTGAGAAATATTGATAATCTATACGTGGACGACGATGAAGCCTATGAAAACGACGACGTAAACCCTTTCAACTTTTCGGATTCAGAGACTGATGAATTTTTGGACTCTTTATCAAACAAACAAGAGTACGGATTTGATGAAATCGATGACAATTCAGACGCTGAACAAGAGGAAGAGGAAATGAACAAGCTGGAAGACGATCAACTCTTTTTCAATGATTCAGAGGCAGATTCCGATGCAATGGACGTCGACAGAAGCGACGGTGGAGACAGTGACGATTCAGAAACCGCAAACTCTTCCGATGACGATGTTTGGAATGATTCAGATGATGAGAGACTGGTGATTGATGTAAACTCATTCGATAGATTGAGAAAGTTGCGTGAAACTGAAGAAGAAAGATTTATTGCCGGATTGGACTATGTGAGCCGTTTGAAAAAGCAGTACAGATCCACCTACAAGGTTCCAGAGTGGGCCACTCATGAATACGAAGATGACAGAGAAGACAAAGAACGTGATGGCGATGAACAGGAAGATGGTGCTGAGAGCAGCAGAAACATCTTTGATAAAGTTGGGTCATCCAAGCGTACTGTTATTACCTCATCGTCCAATCCACTGATAGACTTCTTGTCCCAGAATCAAACGTATAATACAACCAACGAGAATTCTAAACTGTTGAATCCTGAGCATCTGAACATCGATCGTCTAGTGGACGCCAACATTTCCAAACCGTCGAGATCGTCGATCCAATCGTTGTGTTTCCACCCAACGCAGCCATTGCTCTTAACCGGTGGTTTCGATAGAACACTGCGGGTGTACCATATCGACGGCAAACACAACAATTTAATTACATCGCTACATTTGAGACAGTCGCCGGTCCAGTCATGTGCCTTTTTGAGAGATCCCGAGACGGGCTTGACCAATATACTATCCGGTGGTAGACGTAAATATATGTTTAAATGGAGTGTGGACATGGGGGTGATCGAGAAGGTGACAAGAATGTACGGTAATGAAAACAAGCAGAGGTCATTTGAGCATTTCAAGACCTCCAAAGACGGCAAATTCATCGCATTGGCTGGTAATAGTGGCTGGGTGAACATTTTATCTGTGGCTACAGCCCAATGGGTCCATGGGTTTAAGGTGGAAGGCACCTTGGTCGACTTTGAGTTCTGTGGCGACAGATTACTCATCATCAACCAGGCGGGAGAGGTCTGGGAGTTCAGCATATCCAACTATAACATCATCCACCGTTGGACCGATGTCACCGGTATCGGTATCACCACCATCAGAACGTCACCCAACGGCAGATTCCTTGCAATCGGTAGTAACACCGGTTTTGTGAATGTCTACGACAGGCTGAAAGACAACAGGCTGATGAAGTCCATCTCCAATTTGACCACCACCATTTCGAGCTTGGAGTTTAGCCACGACTCCCAGGTGCTCTGTATTGCCTCCAGAGACCAAAGAGATGCTCTAAGGCTTGTGCATCTTCCTTCATGCAATGTGTTCAAGAACTGGCCAACCAGCGTAACCCCGCTAGGTAAGGTTACAAGCGTTGCGTTTGCGCCTTCCGGTGGGTATCTTGCCACTGGTAATGAACAGGGACGTGTCAGACTTTGGAGACTCCTGGACATCTAGTGTATTTCCCTTCGGTTTTAAGATAATCCCCATTTGTATAGAAACAATTAACACACCTCTTATATTGGCCCTCCTAACATGAATCGAACATCCGATCAACCGAACAACAAAGACAATACAAATGTTTTTGAATCGCGTTCGGTTGGAAGAAACCCGCCCAGATAATTGATGGTTTAGAGATGGCACGAGATACGTAAAAAAGCAGATGCAAAAAGCACACACACATATATACATGTACATATACTGGTAGATATAAATAACAGAATCACATACAATACAAGAAGCCACATGCCATAGATGGAAGTTTGTGAGGGAGGAAATATTCAGCTAGACCCGTAGAACCACCAACCATGAACACCAAAACACCTGTGAAGGCACCTACGGAAGTCAGTGATGTCAAACGGCTCGGAGAGGCATTGCTGCGTCGATTATCGGCGTCAAATGAAGATAAACCACACCGGATAGTCCTGCTTATGTATGGAGCACCAGGGTCAGGCAAAACAACGAGTGCCAGCATTCTGGCAGAGTATCTGAACTCCCAACAGCATGCCTCTGAGAGCATAAATTCTGGCAGAATGACGGAATCCTTGGCCGAGGCCGGGATCACACCGTCGTCCGTCTACCAGGGCCTTGGAGAAAAGCAGACCGAAATCTGCGTATATGACAAGACAACCAACGTGGAGACAATCCCACAGTACAAAACCGGTGTCCCCTTTGCTACCCACTTGAAAATGGACGGGTTCCATTTACCGTCATCTCTGCTAAGCAATGAACTAGCAAGGAGGAGAGGCTGCCAAGAGTCCTTCGATGCCTCCTTAGTTGTTCGTCTCTGCGAGCTCCTGATTTCCCCAAAATACCCCTGGTCCCTATTAGGTATACCCGATTTCGACCATCAGATCAAAGACCCCGTCAACCCAGGAATTTACGTCCACGCTGACACCCGGGTGGTTATTCTAGAAGGCTTGTACCTGATGCTTGATGTTGATCCTTGGTGTGACATATCAAAACTGGTCCACGTTTCAAAAGATAAAGTTGAAAGTGGTAGTACAGCGCTCGGTTGTATGGTCCAAGTTGCACACGTTGTTGGAGGCAGTGTTGAGGAGATGTCACATCGAGTTGCACAAAGACACTTCAAATGCGGTCTTGCGGGCTCCTACGACGATGGATTGGACAGATATTTTGCTAACGATGTGTACAACGCTGAGGTGGTAAATGAATCTAGTATAACCACATACGACGATTGGTCTATAGACAATTCACTCAGAGTTGGTCCTTGAGAATACGTCCGTTTTCCGCCCTTTACTTTTTGATGCTACCGTTTCGCCAGCTTTCCCATGCTCTTTTCTATGCCTTGCTTTACTACTTAGTTTGTAATCTGTAGATCTTTTTTTTATATTCTTAATTCGCAACTCAAGACCCGGAAGTACGCTTAGTATAAAACGATAAAGTGAATAATAGTAAAACAATAAAAAAGACCCGCAGAGAAGGAGATGCAAACAAATGGAGAGAAGGATACAAAGATAGACAGATTCATATATAAGTAAATACGATGTGTGCAGAAGAAAAACAATTCAAAAGACAACCATGTGAAAAGGGACGAAAATTGCACAGAGTGAACAAAAAAATACAACTTACTTAATGTGCTCCACTTTCTGTTTTCTACGACTCAAAATTGTGGCTGAATTCAATTCTAAATTCACAACACTATGTTGCAACATTTTTTGTTCCAAAGAGATATCAGCAGCTTGAGTTTCAGGTGACGCTCTTGCAACAGTACCTTGCCGCGATTCGACACCTTCACTATGTTCATCCTCCGAAACAAGAATATCCTTGGCGTTTTTAAACACGTACGGAGTATGTGCCTGACATCTTTCCCTGAAATTTTGATGATCTAGCCGTATTCCGTCGTGGTAATGATTGTTAGCAAGCGGCGTTTTATCATTTCTTTCATGATCTGTATCGTCGCTGACAAAACTATCATCGTAATCGCCGTCGTCGTTGTCATCATCATCGTCATCATCGTCTTCCAGTTCATCAACACTTTCTTGAACTTTATTTAAACCGGAATCGTAGTTAACTTTGAAAATATTTGCAGAACGCATACTAGCAGCACTAGTGTTGCTTGAGCTTGACAGATGGGAGTGATACGACGAATTTGAAGTTACTGAACCTGAGCGTTTAGCATTGTCGACATCCGATATATTAAATGAAATCGAAGTGCTGCGATGTTCTCCAAGCTTTTCAGATTGATGTATGTCACTCGTATTTTGGTTCTCTCCTCTAGGATCAATTTCAAGATTAGAAGAATGAGAATGAAGATCCCTATTAGCGTCAACGGGGAGTTCTTCAGAAATATGGACATTTGGAGAATAAGATTTCATAGATTTAATGGATTTAACAGATGGAGCTCTCGTACTTGCTTGTGTTGTGACTGTCATTGTTGTTGCCCTGCTGTGAGTTGGTGTAATACATGATGAAGTTGTTGATTCAACCGCATGAGATCTACGAGTCACTGAGCCACGTGCTTTCGAAAGCGATGTCAACGTGACTGGATCATCATCTGTAGCACTATGTTCCATGTCACTATCATCACCATAATCGTCTGAATTCAACGATTCGATACTGCCAGCATCATACACATCACAAGCATGATTAACAGCGTGAACACTACCGTAATTCTTTGCATCCTGATTATAATGATGAAGTTGAACAGGTGGCGTGTCGAATCTTTTGCATTTCAGATCATCATAATCAAGATCTGTGTCCTCATCGGCACACTCTTCAGAATCCAAATCACTTAAATTCTCCGTGTTTGAATTATAGTTTTTCTTTGGCAATTTTAAATCCATAAAATCCACTACACCCGTGGTTCTATTTGGATTGAATACCGGTGAAGCGGACGATTGAAAGTCTTTTGCCGTATCGAAAACAAGCTTGATGGCTTCAGCCCTGGGGGTTAAAATTGGACCATCGTCCGAAGTAATTTTGTGACCGGAGAAATAATCATCCACATTCGAAGTATTAATCAAATCTTCGCTGAATGTTTGATACAGGTCTTTGTCATAGGTTGACATTGGGGCGTCAGCCGCTGGTGATGACATTTTGGTTACCTTCCTATACCTATTGGTATTTTCATCCTCATAACCAATATTGATCCAAGGATCGGACAATAGTTCATCGATTGAATACCTTTTGATAGGATCCACCGTAAGTAGATTCGAAATTAAATTTTTGCAACCGTCTGAGACTTCATCGAACCAAGGTTTTAAAAACTGGTATTGACCCTTCATGACTTTTTCAGTTATGTCATTAGCATCCTGTGTATTTGAATAAAATGGTGGGAATCCCACAACCATTGTATATAAAACACAGCCTAGCGCCCACATATCGACCTTCTTATCGTACCCCATATTCATATGTTGCTCGGGGGACGTGTATCCAACAGTTCCGCAGGGAGTTTTTGCCAAACTATCTGAGGTCCGCAATAAAGTAGACAAACCAAAGTCTGCCAACTTCACAACACCAATTCCAGCAGATCCATTTTCAATTGAGAATTTCCCCTCGTCAACTTTGTTGTTATCATCTGAAATTCTTCTGGCCTTTAGCTGTTCATCCCTGGATCTTTGGACAAACTCGGAAGGTTCAAACAGCAAATTTTCGGGTTTAATATCTCGATGCACAATTCCATTGTCATGTAAATATTTAACGGCAAGTGCAACTTGGCGTAAAATGTGACGCGATAAGTTCTCTGAGAAATATGTGTACTTAATAATCTGGTTGAAGATTTCACCGCCGGACACATATTCCAAGAAGAGAAAACAATACTTTGAGTCTGGGGAATTTTGATGATTGTAGAGCTTGACAATATTGGGGTTGCTCAATTGCCTCATTATTGCAATTTCTTTCAATGTCGAATTAATTTGGTCTTGCTTCATGTTTGATTTGTCGATGATTTTTATTGCAATATACCGGGATTCTTTTGAATCGTAGGCCTTATAGACATTAGAAAACGCCCCTTCTCCGATTTTATCGGAAAGAAGATATCGTGTATGTAGTTCTGTATAGTAGCGTGATAATTCGGGATGGATTTCCAACAATAAATTAATTGAATTTTGGTTTGATTTGGCGCATGATGCGTCTGGTTGCGTGGAACGCTCTCTTGTGTCTTTGGCTTTTCTGCTGATTATATTTTTGAATAAATCCAACATTGTGAGTGAACTATTTGTCTTTGTATCTGTACCGATCTATGTACGTATGTGTGTGTGTGTGTGTGTGTGTGTGTGTGTGTGTATGCTAATGGTTAACAGAATGGCCGAACTATATTTTAAATGAATCAAAAAGTATTGAATGGACCACTGTTTGAATAAAAAATACTGAATGGACCACTGTTTGAATAAAAAATACTGAATGGACCACTGCTTGAATAAAAAATACTGAATGGACCAATGTTTGAAAAGAATAAAAATACTGAATGGACCAATGCTTGAGATGAACAAAAGTGTGATAAATGAAAAAATCCAAAAATGAAAAAAATGAAGTAGAATGTAAACTAGTTTATGAATTGAACGTGCGATGAATTAATGCAAATGCTATAGTGAAAACTGAAGGAGAAAAACAAGCAAAACGGAAATGAAACTAGCGGTAGAAATGAAACTGTATATGTGTGAACAAAAAAGAAAAAAAAGCCAATGATGCCTGTATCTATATATGTAGTAATCAAATTAGATGGTTAACGTGAAAGCTTGTGTTGAACTACACCGATTTCTATTCAAATCGGTAAAAATGTCCAGATCAAACTGGTGATCACAAAAAGAAACCAAACAGGAGAGTGATATCTATTTTTGTCGAAAACTAAGATGCTCGTGACTCTCAGCAACGGTTTTTGTTGGCTCTTATAATATAATAATGTATCCTTGCTTAACAAACAATTGCAGAGATAACAGATACGAAAGACGGTGTGCACTCACCTTACTCAAGAAACAAGTTGGGCCTTGTTGCAGCTGCTAACAGGTTATTGCTCCATCTTTATATTCCCAATCTCCTATGACGTGCCAGGCGTTCCGGTGACAATCGCACACAATTCCCCAGAGCCGCTTTTTCCCTTTGGAGTGTTAAAAGTTTTAAATTCACGCTTTCCGACCCGTACACCAGCAGCGGAAGGGCAAAAAGGGCAAAACGGGGCAACAAAAAGAAGTGGGTTTCTTACGTAATGCAAAGCCGGCACCGGGGCGGTGGACCATGTACATGCGACTAGACTTTCCAACTCTCGCTTGCGATCATGAATTTTTCCATTTGAGAGGGCTTGCTCTATCTACAGATGTACAAGTGTAAACCGACAGTCTTTCAGCACGTAGATACACGCCCGTAAGATACCTAAACCAGACGCAACCAAGGGAGAATAACATCAGCCATAACTACCATTTGTCACACGATGTCCGCAGCTCCAAAATACTTCAAGGTTACCCAACTCAGATCCGCCATTGGTCTTCCAAAATTATACAAGGAGACACTGGAAACCCTTGGTCTTCGTAGAAGAAACCAAACCGTATACCACCGTATCACACCACAGCAAGCAGGTCAAATAGCTAGAGTTAAGGAGCTTGTAAAGGTAGAACTGTCCCCAGTGTTTAAAGACAAAGCCCAGATGAGAGAAGAGAGAAAATCGATTCCAGGTTATGCCATTGTCCAAAAGAGACGTTAAATATCAAACCCGGCGACGAAAACGGGGAGTGAAGACGGCAAAGCAAAAGAAAGGGAAAATGACATTTCCAAGTTTCCTGTGTGTCCTGTTTATAGTGTTTTGGAAAAGTCCGCTCCATAGGTTCGATCTACGCCATGTGCATGTCCAGCAAGTTAAATAGTATCTCCTCTGTACCATAAATAGTACACTTTGTATCGATTAATAGAATGTATTGCAGTACATCACAGTGCAGTAAGGTATGCACTACAGTACTACAGTTTGCATCGATTACTGGAATGTGCTGCAGTGCATCACAGCATAGTGAAAAAATATAACCTACAGCCGTACACTTTGTATCGATTACCAGAATGTACTGCAGTGCTTCCCGGTATGGAAAAGTATACATTACAATAGTTCGCTTTCTGTTATAGAATAATACTTACCAACTGAAGAACAATATATAGATATGTTAAGGGAATCATGCTGTTGAGTTTGGGGTTTTCATATATTATCTCCGTCGTCCTGTGTCCTCGGCTCCTTCTGTCCTTAAAGTCAGAGTCTCAAGTCCATCATTTGGGCGAGTACTGCAGTGTTGGTGTCCTCTGGGTCGTTTAGAGCAAATAGTAAATCAGCAGCATTGATACTGATGTCACGGTCACCAATATTGAACACACCGTCTGCGGCTGGATTAGTAGAGGCAGAATTCAGGTTTCTGTTAGCCTTGGCTCCCAGGAAACTAAACGAGTGGTTGTACAACTCCGTATCGCTGGATACCAAGCTTTCGTCCACCATTTTCATGATGGCCTTGGCACTAATTGTCATGGAATTGTCCCATTTAGAATAGTTGGTGTTTTTCTGAGAGAGGGATTTCGTTTTGGCTTTAGTCACTTGATTCAAGTTCAAACCCGATCTCTGTGTTTTCAGGGCCTTGATTGGTGAGCTTTTATTTTTCAAAGTCCGAAATAGCAATTCTTGCTTTTGTGGCGACACCGGGGCGTTTCTGATAGGCGATGAAATCATGGCATCCGGCTTGTTTGTCAACAACGCACTAGGGAAACCAATTGGAGGATTGCCTTGGACATTTTGAGAAATTAGTGAGCTGTTTAATATTGAACTGTTGTTTCCCTCATAATCCGAGTCGTTGTTGTCGTCGTGTTCCCTTTCATCATCTCCCACCTCTTCAAATCCGTCGAATTTTCTGCTAACCTCCCCATCGGAAATTTCATCGTCTGTAATATCAAGGTCTGAGTTTTCCAATCTACTCGTTTCCCCTTCGTCACTTCTGTACAGAACTTCATCGATGTCATCACTCGAATCACGTTTTTCGTTCACCGGTTCGAAGGCTTTTGTGTACACTCCATCCGTCTCCACCGTAATGCTGAAATCGCCAAATCTGAGTTTATTCTCCCCTGGCATATGTCTGAAGCATTTTTCGATTGGATCAGTCTGGTTTTTAAAATTATTGAAGATATTGAATTCATGCTTGGAAATGTATTTGTAATCAATTGGTTTTGAATATTTTCTGATAGTGTTTCTGAAATATGTGATATCGTTTGTAAAGTCCAGTTTCAACTCGTTGTTTTTCGTATATATGTTTTCCGTTGCAAGCGCTGTGTGATAGTATGGAAAAATAATGTCGTCTGCGTTTTCAAACATTTTGCCAAATTTATAGTTTGGATATTCTTGCATTTTGCTTGCTGGATTACTTTTATTGAGATTTCCTGCACTGTTCAATTTGGCTTGTTTTTTAGGGTATTGTTTTGTTGACATCGAGGTGGGTTTCTCATTACCTATTTTATCGGCTTGTGTTCTTGCAACAATTTTCAACGATCTCAATGCGTTTTCGGGCTTGACATGTTTCTGTTTTTTGCCCTGTGAGTGTGCACCCGTAGGAATATTCAAATTGTTAGATATGTCCGGCAGCATTTCTTGTAGACAGACTAACAGTTAAAGGATCTGAACAAAGACCAGTTGAGCTAAATATTAGAAAGAAAAGACGTGGATGAACAGAGCAAATAGTTACTGCACTACCAGGCCTCAAGTCTACTTCAACTTCACAGCGGTAATACTGAGCTCGATGCTACGAAGGAGGTCCTTCAACTGGGATGAAAAAAAAAAGGCTTAAACCCCCTTCTATATATACTTGATACGCAAGTGAAACAATGAGCAACTTTAGAAACACGGTGGTCTTTTATTGTCTTTGACAGCCTTGTTAATTTCAATATGTTTTCCTATTACGGGCAAATGTCAACACATAAGATAAAATTGCCTGATTGGGAAACCATCAAATTTTGAACATCAGATTCCAAAAATGACAATATTTTTGACATCGCCCAAAACGGAAATAAATGATTTTTAAAAATAGCAGATTTCACTGCCCGAAAAACACGGTTCTAGACCTCGGTGCCCTGCTTTGCTCTATTGTCTATTAATTCGGGTTTGTTTTCGTCTCTGGTTTTCTGCGTGGAAAAGTACAGATGTATCTAAAAATATATATTATCATACTAATCTTATATAGAGACAAAAGAACTGTTTCACTTTGGAACACACACAACCGGATTACGTAGCTCTACACATTTCCAGCTACCGACCCCATCCATACCTTACTATATACACAGAGAAACCAGATATTGATGTTGTCATGGAAAAATGATCAGGTGTTGTTGTGGCTCCGAAACTCTCAACAACCAGAAGATGTACTGGAGTCGTTTCGCATCCATAACATAACCGGTCTGACATTGCCAATGTTGAATTCACAGGAATTGAAGGAAATGGGGATATCGAGCTTGCCACAGAGATTGAAAATACTGAGCGACATACGGTCGTTGCTGATTGAGAAGAACCAAGGAATTAATCTAGGGAACTTGAACGACGAACATCCGCTATTGTCGGAGTTGCAGTCAACAATACTATCCACGTCTCTTATCAAGACAATTTCCAAAGGTATCGTTGATGAAACCTCCTCGCAGTTGATAGTTAACTCGGTTATCGAGAAAACAGCGGAAGAGGACAGACGTAAAAGGGAGAAAGACTTCCATTCACTATCGTCCAAGATCAATAAATTGAAGGAAGAGGTGCTTCCGATCTTGAAGGAAATCCAGGACAACAAACC
Source organism: Pichia occidentalis (assembly GCA_030142935.1). Lineage (NCBI taxonomy): Eukaryota > Fungi > Ascomycota > Pichiomycetes > Pichiales > Pichiaceae > Pichia > Pichia occidentalis. The sequence continues at coordinate 167,641 of JANQBI010000005.1, read as the reverse complement.
GTTACCCTCCCCCCTGCCAACCGCCTCGGAAAAATTCATTGCAGATACAAATCATCATATACATTCTAATGCGAATACGTCGACTTCTACTGTAAATTCTCCAATTATACCAGAAAGTCCGCCCAATATACCAAATACCAGCAAATCACCGAGAAATGCAAACTTTTTAAACAGGAAAACAGCCTCCATAGACAATCCCACAACTTTGGCCTCATCTAATAGTCATCTGTCGCAAACCCCCCTATCACCAGAGCTGAATAGACGCTCCTCACTCCAACACCAACATCAGCATCATCCCTCATCACAATTGGCCAGATCTACTTCGACAACATCAGTTTCTTCTTCGCACCCACAAAGGGCCAGAGAAAGTAGCCCAAAGTTGGGTTCGAGTGCTTCAAACGATACGTTGAAACAATTGCGTGCCAAAACCGAAGATCCATGTTACAAAATATTGCAAGCTGCAATGCGTAGTCATAGGCTTGATAGAAGTGAATGGCGCAAATACGTGCTTGTCATTTGTTATGGCGGAGATAAGGAACGTGTTCTTAGGTATGAAGAAAAACCCGTTGTTGCCTTCAAAGAATTGAATGAACTTGGTCTATCTCCATCGATAATGCTACGCCAGGTTGATGAAAATGATGATGTAGGCAACGTGAATTATGAAGATTATGAGACCCCAGGCGGTAGACTATAAAACGATTGTGTTTATATTTTCTTAATTTTTTTGTCACTTGCTCAGTCATACATGTACGTACACGTACACATATATACACATACTATGTAACTATTATTATTACTCATATAACCCCTATAAAATTGTATATTACATAGAAAAAAATGATAAAAAACTCTATCTAATTCAGTAGTCTCTCCTATGAGCAAAAATCACTAATAAGGCTTGAATTTCCTTCTCTCTCTCATGACTCTGACCCTCTCCTGGTCCTCTTTGAATTTGGACAAAAGTTGGTTCATCTCCTGTTTCTTACGTTCTCTGATCTGGAATCTATAGAAATCTTGCTTTTCCTTTTTCTTTGATTTCTTCACATGTTCTTCATCCTTCTCTAGATCTGCCTGTTTCTTCATGGTTCCAAGAATGTCACTTTTGGTCTTCTTCTGCGATCCCACCACCAATGTGAACCCATCTTCATCAACGATTGTTTTCATGTTATTGACTTCCTCTTCGGCAATTCTTTCACGATTTTGGAAATCCACCAACGCTGCCGTGACCTCTTTCTCCATTTCTTCACGGTCCACGACGTATGGTATCTGCGAGTATTTTCTCAAGCCTGTTTCATCGGCTATATTTTTCACGTCCCAGCTGAGGTTCTTCTTTATCTTTTTCAAACTCGTCAAAAATAGCTCAAATCCATCCCTATCCAAAAACGTAATGACGCTGCTACCAAACGGCAACCGTTCTGAGTCTTCGAGTTCCAGTCCAAATTCTTCGTTACTTAGCTTGCTCAAGTTGATGTGTAAATCATAGTTAACTCCACTGCCTATCGACGACACTCTTGATAAATCAACGGCCTCACGAACAAGAATTTTCTCAATATGGCTTGCTGTGCTCACTTGATGGAAGAGTTTCTTCACATTATCCAGGGTCCAAAACGGCAACGGATTGATCAAAAACAGCGACTTGGTCGTATCTGCCTGTTCATTTGGATCTTTACTCATGTGAGGCTTGATGTAGCATAAATGCGTCGATTCTGGCAAATTGGCATACGCAGGTATGGTGATCGGAATAGGAATGAATCCCTTTATAGGAGTGAAATCAACTGGCATATTCGATTCTGTCCAGCAAATAGCTTTGGATATCAATGCCCCTGTATGTGCCTTCTATATCTGATGACTGAACAGAGATGTTTGCCCTTCACTAACAGAAATGTGTAGTAAATCCAGCTGAAGTGTTTATTTATCAAAAATATCGAGAAAAAAAATATCATCATATATTCACAAGGAAAAAAATGTATATATAAAAATTTTTCAGCTTACAAATTCTTATATGTGGCGTGCCTATAATAGATGAAGTTTTACCCTTTAGACATTTTCTCTATCAAGTAGCCATTTCCTTCTTTTTTGTTATTTCTGGAATGTCTGTTATTATCTTTTGTTTTTAGCCTTTAACATAACTATCAAAATGTCCGCAGCCGTTATCAAGAAGCATTGTGCAGCACCAAACTGTGGTAAAGAAACCACATCGAATTTGAAATGTCCAATTTGCCTTAAATCCGGATTGCATGAGTACTTCTGCAACTCCAACTGTTTCCGTGGCTCCTTTTCTCAACACAAGGGTATCCACCAGAAGGAGGGAGTAGAGACTTATGATCCTTATCCGGACTATGACTACCGTGGCAGCATTAGACCATGTTTCCCGCTTTCACATAGACGCTCGGTTCCCGACAGTATTGCAAAACCCGACTATGCCCAAAATGGTGAGCCAGTTTCAGAATTGAAAAACGATCGTAAGAATAAGATCAAAGTGCTGAATGCAGACGAAATTGAAAAGATGCGTGAAGTCTGTAGACTGGGTAGGGAGATCCTGGATGTCGCAGCTGCAGCCGTTAAACCTGGCGTTAAGACCGACGAAATTGACAGAATTGTGCACGAAGAGAGTGTTAAACGTGGCGGTTATCCATCTCCATTGAATTATTTTAACTATCCGAAATCCGTATGTACCTCCGTCAATGAGGTGATTTGCCACGGTGTGCCAGATCAGAGAAAATTGGAGGACGGGGATATTGTGAACATTGACGTCTCATTTTACAAGTTTGGATTCCATGCGGACTTGAACGAAACCTACTACGTCGGGGGCAAGGCCAAGAGCAATCCGGATCTTGTGCGTTTGGTTGAAACCACTCGTGAAGCGCTGAACAAGTGTATCGAGGAAGCTAAGCCCGGCGTTCCAATTCGTGAGTTTGGTAACATCATTCAAGAAATTGCAGATGCAAACAATGTCTCAGTTGTGAGAACTTACTGTGGCCACGGTGTTGGTGAGCTGTTCCATTCGCAACCCGAAGTTCCTCATTACGCAAAGAACAAAGCAATCGGTACATGTAAGCCAGGAATCTGTTTTACAATCGAGCCAATGCTAAACCTCGGATCATACAGAGATGTTTTATGGCCCGATGGATGGACTTCTACGACCGCAGACGGTAAAGCCAGTGCCCAGTTTGAACATACCTTACTCATCACCGAGGATGGTGTTGAGGTGTTGACTGCAAGAACCGCATCTTCGCCAGGTGGGGCAATTCCAAGAATTTAATTCTAGAATGCATGGTTTTAGGAATCTCTGTTTGGAACTGAATAGACAAAATATGCTTGGTTGGGTGAAGAGGAATTTAATTATTGGTGATGATTGATATATCTATTATACACAAAGATCGATTTCTTTGTTAAATGCCGCTGTAGGTGATTTGATATTTATTATGTATATATGGATATAATAGAAGCTGTCAATAAACATGGTCACGTGATCGGCGCTTATGAATTTTTTTTATGAAATTCACCTGTGTTGTAGTTTTGGCTGGTGGCAATACAGAAGGTCACCCTTTTTACGTGTTTTGGTGCTGTATAATTGTGTTCTATGAGCCAGCAGAACGATTAGAGAGAGCCAGAAAAAATAGAGAATGACAGCCGTGGAGGACATCAAGGATATAGACCCATATGAAGTTCTTGGGGTGTCGAAAGAAAGTGAAAACAAGGAGATTAAACGTGCATATCATAAACTGTGTTTGAAGTACCATCCTGATAAGAACAGTGGGTTCAGGAAGGAGTTTGATCAGGTGCAGCTATCATATCTGGTTCTGAGCGATGAGAAGAAAAGAAAACGGTTTGATCGCACCGGCGTGATGAGTGTGAATGGGGGAAATCTCGAAGACGAGGACTTCAATTGGGAAGAGTATTTCCGTGTTCAGTTTGACGAAATCAGCAAGGAGATGATCGACAAAGACAGGGACGAGTACCAGGGAAGTGCAGAGGAATTGGAGGATATTAGGGGAGAGTTTGTCGAGCTGAAGGGCGACCTGGCGAAACTGTTTGAGGTTATCATACACCTAGAGTTCAGCGTTGAAGAGGAGGCGAGGATATACGGCATCTGTGAGAAGTTTTTGGAGGATGGAGAGGTGAGCAGCGAGGAGGTGCCACGGTGGAGAGAGTATGTGGCAAAAAGAAAGGAGACGATCAAGAAGCTGGAAAGAAAGAGCAAGCGGGAGGCTCGGGCTGCCGAAAAGGCCCAACGTGAGATGACATCCAGGAATAAGAAAGGCCACGATGCTGCAGGGGAAGATATGGCCAGTTTACAGGCTCTCATCAGGGGAAATGCCAAGAGACACCGTGACCAATTCGACATGATTGCCGAGAAATATACCAGCTCCAGCAGCAGAAGAGGCAAGAAGAGTAAGAAGAACTAAGCGTGGAGTTTAACGGCCCTATAAGTAGAAGGGTTTCCACACATGAAGAAAGGTGTAATGGATATGTGTAATCTGTCAAAATGCCGTTTTCGTCGATCGACTGCGACTGAAAGAAAAAAAAACATGAAAGAAACCAATCGAGTAATATTATTTAGATTCTCGGAGCTGTCATTCTATTGAATATTATTATATACATATATTTACTTTTTACGGGAAAGTTTTAAGTTGGGTAGCCCGTAAAGAGAAAATTGGTTTAGGCTCATAAACCACGAAGTCTGAATCAGGAAACATTTTTGACAACCATGAATTGCTCCGAAGAAGCAGGCGAAGAGGATCACCACCAGCACGATCACGATCACGATCACGACCACGACCATGGTGAATCCCAGACACACCATACACATGCACATGGGGACCCTCCTATGGCCACGACAGCAGCACAGTCGTTATACTCTGTCATCGACACGTCGAAGCTCCAGGCGTTCAATCTGGGGAACCGGCAGAGTGAGCTGCCGCACCTGTTCAAGAGCAACGACGCCCGGTTTGAGGTGAAGCCGGTGTTCCGATCTCTCTACGGGCCGGAACTGCTGGTGACGGTTCCCTTTACAGGTTCCGCCAAGGTGTACTCGATGATTCTGCGGACGTCTTCGAGTGCGCAACATTCGCCGAGAGACATACGGATCTTCAAGAACTGTCCCACGCTCACGCTGGAGGACGCCAGCCGAGGCCATCCCCGGCCGACACACGTGTGCCAACACCTCTCGGGCATTGGGGTGGATGTTGATTCGGAGACGGTGTCGAGTGTTGCGGATCCAACGGGGAACACGTTTGTGGAGCACCATTTTCCCCGGAGAAAGTTCACGGGAACGACGAGCCTGGGCATCTTTTTTGCCAACTCCCACGAGTCTTGCACACTATCCCCGGACGAACAGGACGAGTGTCCGCCATTGAAGATTGTCTCCATTGAGATTCGGGGCGAATTTGCCGGTGTCACGGGCCGTGTTCCTGCCGGAATCATCTACGAGAGCGCAGCACGGAAGGAGGATCACCCGTTGAGCTCGAAATACCGGCAACTGAACCCGTCCGGCTTGGAGAAAAACTATTGATTGGGAATGGAGAGGCATCGGGAGGAGTGGGAAAGTCCGATGCCTCTGTGTGTGTGTGAATGGGGGAGTAAAAGACTGATTGATTGGATGGTCGAATAAATAAATAAATAAATAAATAAATAAATAAATAAATAAATAAATAAATAAATAAATAAATAAATAAATAAATAAATAAATAAATAAATAAATAAATAAATAAATAAATAAATAAATAAATAAATAAATAAATAAATAAATAAATAAATAAATAAATAAATAAATAAATAAATAAATAAATAAATAAATAAATAAATAAATAAATAAATAAATAAATAAATAAATAAATAAATAAATAAATAAATAAATAAATAAATAAATAAATAAATAAATAAATAAATAAATAAATAAATAAATAAATAAATAAATAAATAAATAAATAAATAAATAAATAAATAAATAAATAAATAAATAAATAAATAAATAAATAAACAAGCACACAAACACACAAACACACACACAAACACACAAACACACAGACAAACACACAGACAAGCCTAGAGCCAACAGTCAAAAATCACCCACCCGCCCCCGTTCTCGGGCTGTGCTCCTCTTCTCGCCTCCGTGTTTTTCCCTCACTATACACCATCTTGATTTCTTTCTTCTTCTGTCCTGTCTCAGATTCCACAGCACGTCTGGCCATCACATCATAGTGAGAAGCCGGATCATGGCCTACGTTGGGCGTTTCCCGACTCCACGTGATGTTTTTTCCATGACACACACACACACACACACACACATGTATAGTGTTACGAACGTACGACGATCTGGATGCGTGTCTCTCTGTATGTCGGAAGGATTGTGATATGGATGTAGCGGCGAAACGATGAATGGCTGATAATGATGCGATCTGTGAGACATTTCCTTGATGAAGTCGAACTTACGTTGTTCCATCACTGTTATTTTCTTGTTTTTTTTTTTTTTTTTTTTTTCGTCATTTGATAGTGTGTACCCTATTTTTCTCCCTTCTCTCTGGCCTTGCCGGTATTTGCCCTGTGTGCCTCCTTGTCTGCCCCTGTTGTTGTATCCTTTGCCCTCCTTTCCGGAAGCCACGTCCAGCGTCGTCTTCTTTCCTGCTTGCCCCTCCCCTGTCACCACCGCTCTCTGTCGACCAGCCCGTCAGCTCTGCAAGACGTGCGTTACCAGACTGCCACACACTGCCGCCCGACTGAACGTTTGGAAGAACCGTGTCGTCAGCTCTTTCTCTCTCGCAAGCATGTCGGCTCCCCAGACGCCACATAGAGAAGACCCCAGGGAATACCCCGATCAACCGCTGGGAATACCCAACAGGAGCCCCACAGGCCGTGCGACCACCGTGGCCCCCCGGGCCGGACCCACCGCCCCACACCCTCACACGTCCGCCGCCCAAGACGCCTGGCCACCCAAGAGGCGGAGCCCATACCCCCCGGAAGCACAGGTCGAGCCCCCGATCCAGGGACAATCCACCGCATCAGCCTCCCATCATGACGAAAACCCCTCCCGCCCCAATAAGAGGCGCCACCTTGCCGAATCCACAGCACTCTGCTCCCAGGTCATACCCCACACACACAACACCCCGGAGGGCAATCCCATCCACGCCTTCCCGGCCCCAAACTTCACCTCCAATACGTCCTTCTTCATCGACGACGACAACTCGTTGCCGCTACCCTCCCCCAGCGCCTCTCCCATCCATACCAATAACACAGATATCGACCACGCCAACGGCGACGCCAACACGGCCGCCGAAACAAGCAGACTCCATCCAAACCTCACGTGCCAAACCCCAGATGTCGAGCAAAACGTGCTGTCAACAACCCCTACGGATACAGACTACCCCTCTTCCAAAATCGCCGCCAACACCGAATACGACAAATTCTCCGTGCTCTCTTCGCTTGTGTCAAACCTGGGCAATGCTTCCCCCCAGGTAAATGCGTTGATGTTGCAACTGCTGAAAAAATCAGATCGGAAAACAATGTCGTACTTGTACTCCCTTCTTGGAAACACCCTCAAAAAGGACCTCATCTCCACATTGCCTGCAGAAATCTCATGGAGGATATTGCAGGCGCTCTCCTCAAAAGATCTGCTCAATTGCCTTTTGGTGTCAAAAAACTGGAGTAGAATATTCAATGGATACCCGGAGCTGTGGAAAAACTTACTGTTGAAGGAAAACCTCATAAAGGAAGAAGAATACAACGCCGAATACCAGTTTGCCAAAAGTACCAGACCCGATATCCCGGAGTACCTGATTCCAAGATTACTGTATCAACGCCGTCACATAATTCAGCAAAGATGGATGGATACTAAGTTCCAACCAAAACACACGGTTTTGACAGGTGATTCATTGAATGTTATCACATGTTTACAGTTCGATGACGATAAAATTGCCGCCAGTTCCAACGCAAACCAGATATTGATCTATGAAACACGGTCTGGGAAGTTGCTGCATACATTTCACGGACATACTGGCGGGGTATGGGCAATGAAGTTCTATGGTAATATATTGGCGTCAGGCTCGACAGATAGAACTGTTCGAATCTGGAATATCAAAAAAGGCGTCTGTACCCACATCTTCAGGGGTCACACATCCACCGTAAGATGTTTGGACATCATCGAGCCTAAGCAGATAGGAACAGATAGTGAAGGGAAACCCATTATATATCCCCAATTTCCGCTGTTGGTTACGGGCTCAAGAGACGCAACTCTCTATGTTTGGAAATTGCCGCTAGAAGATGGAGACACCTTACCTACGAGCCCAATAGATCTGGACGCTTCAAATAACCCCAACCTACTGACTATATTAAAAGGTCATAAAGCTTCGGTTAGGGCAGTTATGGGCTATGGAAATATATTAATCAGCGGTAGCTATGATTGCACGGCACGAGTATGGGACTTGATGACCGGAGAGTGTAAATGGGTTTTGGATGGCCACACTGATAAGATCTACGCCTGCGTATATGACGTCAAGAGGAACCGGTGTTACACCAGTAGTGTCGATAACACCGTTAGAATTTGGGATCTTAGCACAGGCGAAACAATTGCTATTTTAGAGGGTCACCAAATCTTGGTTGGGTTGGTCACTTACTCCGAAAACATTTTGGTTTCTGCTGCTGCCGACTCCACTGTTAGAATCTGGGATCCTGACACTGGCCAAGCGCAAAACGTCTTTCGTGGCCATTCTTCAGCTATTACCTGTGTAGAAAACGACGATTATAAGGTTCTATCGGGTAGTCAAGGCATGTTGAAGTTATGGGATGCTAAAACAGGGAACTTTGTGCGTGATATGGCGTCCAACGTTGACGGTGCCGTTTGGCAGGTGGCAATAGATTACCGTCGTTGTATTGCTGCTGTCCAACGAAATGAAACTACGTATATTGAAGTTACAGATTTTGCACCACCTGAAAATGATCCTTTGCAGGAAATCGTATTGAAGTCGCATTTATAAATTTAGGTAATCATCTTCTGCCACTTCTGTGGTGGTATTACTCCGCAACCGCATTTTTTACGTATATAATAAGTTTATACTAAAGAGTTTTTCAAACAGTTCTTCAAACATGGTTGAAACCAAAGTTGCTCTGATGAAAACGTGAGATACCTTAAAACCGGGCGCGGTAAACAGTTTCCATATTCGGCCACTTATGAAGTGAAAAATTTATAAAAATTTTATTTGTTATTTCAATGTTAAATATATTTACCGTTTTTCTTTGATGAAACTGTTTTCATATACGGAAAAACAGCAATATTTTTATCAACTTTTGAGAGTGCATACCAAAATTAGGGCTATAGAAATATCCTTGTGAGATTGAGGATCTGCATATAAGAATATTATGGCCAAAAATAAGTCAAAACCGGGATTGATTCAAAGAGATCTGGATAACAAAGTGTACAATCACATCATCCAGCTTTTGGATGATAAAACAGACTCTTTGAAATCAAGTAGAGGCGAAGAGACAAATGAAAATAGTGAGGTCGAGATAGCCGATGCAATTTTGAAAGATGAAACTGACCATGGAGGAGATGACGCTTCTCATGACGTTGATACTTTAGACTCTAGCCCAAAAGGAAACAGCAACATTTTCACAATGGCACTAGCAAAAGATTTACAATTTGAAGAAATTATGCAGTACATTAGACTCAAGGACAAAAGTCTTGGCCGCATGAAGATGGATATTCTCAACAAGAGTGTGGAACGTGCTTGGTCGGAAATCAAAGCAGAAGAAGCAGAAGAAATCTCCACTCTAGGCCTAGACCTGGACAAGAACGATGCAACTAAATATGCAGATGGTGAAGAAGATCCATCTGCTGCATTAATGGAGGTGAAAGATCTGAATTTAGCAAATAAAAATATTGTGAACTTGTGGCAGCAAGCTTCAAAGACAGAGAATGATGAAGTAAAGGAAGAAGATAATAAGAAAACAGATGGCAAAGATACCAGTAATGATAATGATAAATCAAACGGTAAGAAACGAAGGGGTAAAGAAAAGGAAAACAGTGGGAAGCAAAAGAAAATGAAAGTTGATAGATCGCCACCAAAAATGTCTTTGAAATCTCTCGGTGGTCTTGATGATGTTTTTGCTGAACTAATGGAAGTTGTAGGCATGCCAGTGTTACACCCGGAAATCTATCTATCGACAGGAATTCAACCACCTCGGGGTGTTCTATTACATGGTCCACCTGGTTGTGGTAAGACAACCATTGCTAATGCTCTTGCAGGCGATCTTGGAATTTCATTCATTAATATCAGTGCCCCTAGTGTTGTTAGTGGTATGTCAGGTGAAAGTGAAAAGAAAGTCCGTGAGCTTTTTGATGAGGCTAAAAGTTTAGCACCATGCATTATATTTATTGATGAAATCGACGCAATCACACCAAAACGTGACGGTGGCGCACAAAGAGAAATGGAACGTAGGATTGTTGCACAGCTGCTTACATGTATGGATGAGTTAACCCTGGAAAATACAAACGGTAAACCGGTTATCGTGATGGGTGCCACAAACCGTCCCGATAGTTTAGATGCAGCATTAAGACGTGCTGGTAGATTTGACAGAGAAATAAGTATTAATGTTCCAAGTGAAATTGCAAGATTTCACATTTTACAAAGTATGACTGAAAATTTGAAAGTTTCAGGCGAACTAGGTCTAAAAGAACTGGCCAAAATGACGCCTGGGTTTGTTGGTGCTGATTTGAAAGCATTAGTTACGTCGGCCGGTGTTGCTGCGATTAAGAGAATTTTCAGCACGTTATCAAATGATGAAGGCCAATTACCCGATGAAATTGAAGAAAATGTGGAACAAATGGATGTAGATAATGACGAGTTTGTCACACCACTAACAACGCCACTTACTCCATCAAATCCTTCTTCGCTGATTGGTGAAACTTCTGTTAAATCACTTGAAAATTCGAAAGAAGTTAATGAAAACAAGTCCAAAGCAGTTACTGCGTCACTTTCGTCAACTTTATCTACAGCCAAGGAACTCTCTGTTATACAAAACTTTTTGCAAAAGCATCCGAATCCGTTGACAGCCAAACAACTGGAGCCTTTATCTATAACACGTGAGGACTTTTTGACGGCACTACCAACCATTCAACCAACTGCCAAGCGTGAAGGTTTTGCGACAGTTCCCGATGTTACATGGGCCAATGTTGGTGCTTTGAGTAATATCCGTATCGAGTTGCATATGGCAATTGTCCAGCCAATTAAGCGGCCTGAGATCTATTTAAGCGTTGGTATAAGTGCACCAGCTGGTGTTTTGATGTGGGGTCCACCGGGTTGCGGTAAAACTTTATTAGCCAAAGCAGTTGCAAACGAATCTAAAGCTAATTTCATATCTGTCAAAGGTCCGGAATTGTTGAACAAATATGTTGGAGAGAGTGAACGTGCAGTAAGACAAGTATTTTCACGTGCTAGAGCCAGTGTGCCCTGTATTATATTTTTTGATGAATTAGATGCCCTAGTACCAAGAAGAGATACCAGTTTAAGTGAAAGTAGTTCACGTGTCGTTAACACGCTGTTAACCGAACTTGACGGTTTGAACAACAGAAGAGGTATTTTTGTGATTGGTGCAACCAACAGACCAGATATGATAGACCCAGCGATGTTGAGACCTGGTAGATTGGACAAAACATTGTACATTGAACTACCAAATGCATATGAAAGACATGACATTTTAAAGACACTAATTCAATCTAATGGTACTCCTATTTCAAAGGAAGTTGATTTGAATTCAATTGCACACGACGAACGTTGTAGAAATTTCAGTGGTGCAGATTTATCTTCGTTGGTTAGGGAGGCCAGTGTCATTGCACTTAAAAGGAAAATATTTGTTGGAATTAAAGATTTGGATGAAAGTATTGGTGACGATAATGGTGATGTTACAAACGTGGAGGTTACTGTTGACGATTTCAACCAGGCCTTGGATTCAACCAAACCTTCAGTCAGTGATAGAGATCGTGCTAAATATGAAAAGTTGAACAAAAGATTAGGTTGGGATAAGACCACTGTATCTTCTTCAGAAAACAAACAAGGTGTTGCCGACATATAAATATATCCATTGATGGCTATTAATTTTCTCAATTCATATGTAATATTTTATATAAATAAATAATTCTTTTTTAGAATAAAACAAAGGTACAACTTATATTTTTCATTCTTTTTTTGTAAAAAAATGTTGTTTGAAACACTTCATTTTCTAAAAGGAGGTGGTGGCATGTTTGTATAGTTGGAGTTGTATAAATAATCAGAAGACGAGATCCCCTTGTATTTCAAAGTCTCAATATCAACTAAATCTTCATTTAAATCACTGATTTTGTTAATTCCAAGTAATTTCATGTCTCTCAGTATTTCCTGTTTCAAAAGTTGCATTGCCTTTTCAACGCCAGGCTGACCATAGGTTGCCATTGCATAAAGAAATGGTCGTCCCAAGCCAACCGCATCAGCACCTAGACAAACTGCTTTTATAATGTCAGAACCCCTACGTATGCCACCATCAATGAAAATTTTGAAATCTTTATCTTCTATACCATTTTCACGCAGCAACTTACGTGATTGTGCCAAAATTTCTATTGGCGGCATTGCAAAATCCAATTGTCTGCCTCCATGATTGGAGAGTAAACATCCACCCAATCCCATCTGTGCAGCTTTTAAAACGTCCTCCTTCCGTAGAACACCTTTCAAAACAATTGGTAAGTTAGTTGAATTTTTCAAAACCTCCATGTCACTCCAAGTTATGTTGAGATACGAAACTTCGGATGACGCAAACACCGATAAATCATCGTTAACAGATGGATCCAATGCAGCTCTGATTTTCGAATCCTTTTCCCTGTTACCCAAACATGGCAAATCCACGTTTATGAAAAAGGCCTTAATATTTGGATATTTTTCTTCTATGTTTTTCAAATACGCAGGACCCTGTTCTAATTGTTTTTCATTATAAAAATGGACTTGGTGGAAATTCTCCTGCTCCGGGTTTGCTTCTTGCATAAAAACGTTCAAGGGGAAGGACAGTTGATATGGAATCAGGTAGGGAATTTTTTCATTGCCACCGGCAAACAACAAGTTCTTCTCCGCTTCTGGATGGGCCATAGGTGCCCCTGCAAAGGCTGTCACGTAAAAAGGCGCATCAAATTTAACACCAAAGATCTCGTTCGTCTCAGTCGAGGCATCTTTAACATCAACTAAGCACTTTGGCCTGAAAAAGATTCTCCCAAATGCATAGTGGTTTTCTCTTAAACTGAATTCATCATCGGAGCCGGTGGAAAAGTATCCCCATGTGCCCGCTGGCAGAATTTGTTTGGCAACGAACTCGAAGTCAGAAATATTGAAAATCTGTGAAAGAGGAGGTTTGTTTTTGATTCTTTCTTGTCTTTCTTTTTCTAATCTTTCTTCAACTTCTTCTTCCGACTCTTCATTTAGGTCGTCTTCATCGTCGTCCTCGTCTTCAATCACAATAATTCTGCGTTTTCCGACCTTTCGAGAATCATTGTAGATATGCTTCTGAAATGAGTACAACAAAACAACGGATACGGAGCCAAATGCAACAACAGAACCCAACGTGTTTCTCTTGAATGCTCCTTTAGAGTCTGATACTTGACATGAGATCTGCCTTCTGCTCACCGAGATCGCCCTTCTGGTAACGAGATTCCTCGAAAACTTTGCCCAACAGTTAAACATGATGCAATTAGAGAGCACACCCAATGAAAAAGATTCAATTCTGAACTAGTAACGAAGGAAAGATCGTGTTATGTGGAGAAAAACGACAATCCACGAAGACATGACCTGGAATATGTTTTAATTCTACTTCTCTTGTGATATAGATACCAATTGGGCTCTATTTTATATTCGATTATGTGCTTACATGTCTGTTTCGGAAAATCAGAATCGTGCCGTTACATGTCTTATCTAACCGGAATTCATACTTCATTAGGATGTTGACCCAATGCCCAATCGGGAAAGAATAACGATAGGAAATTCTTTGTTCTCCCTCGCGCCGATCGACGCAGAAAAGACATTTTGCCTTCGGTTGGACCCTGTTGGAAAACATTAGACAACAAGTTGCACACAGGAAAGAAAGGTCTCAACGTGTAGGTATATATAATATTATAGTCACCTATGAAATGAAATTTTTTGTCAATATCAGTACCGGGATGATTACAAAGTGGTGATAGAACAGCCGGACAACTGATCGAAACAGTTTTGGTGCTATTCATTTAAGACCAAACTGTGCATTGTACAGATGTTTTAGTTTTAGCCCATTTCTTCAGAAATGTACATCTGTGTATACGTATGCATGCTTGTCGTATAGTTTTGGATTGTTTTGAATAGACCAAAGATGGAAGACAGGAAAACTGAAAGAGATGGTGAAAGAAAGTGCTGATGTCATATACGTGATGGATGCCAAATAGGCTTTTTGCAACAAGGTGCTCCTAGTAAAGGAATATTTAGTACGCGTTTTTACCTAATACATATATATTTTTGGGTGGTACACGTTAGTTGCTAACACCGTAAGGCACTGTTTTACAGACGGCAAGAGTTGATTGAATAGAAGTTTATCTTGAACTTCCAATTCTTAGTTGAACCGTGATTCTTTTACCCAGGTAGTAAGAGATTCAGATAACTAGATCGAATCGACGCATTCTGGGTCTGCCTTGGTTAGAAATAGTGCCAAATATGGGGTCATTGCCAAGAAATGACAACACGCCATTGTCACCGATGTTCGAAAAGGAGCAGAAAAATCACGAACTGGACGGTGTAATCAATTCACCAATAATGCACACAACTTTTTCTGTGCCGCAAAATGACATAATGGAGTTCAGACCACCCTCTCTCCTTGTGACACCAAGGACCGGTGATAGTGTTTCGCCCACAGAATCAGGAGGTACCAAAGACGCCAGCAGCGACAACAGCACAACCAGCAGCAACACCCACAACAATAACGATGACACGTCATCAAAAGATGCATATAAGATGGATATAACAAAAATGGACCAAGAAGTAAGCAGAATACTGAAACAGCTCGAGGTGATTGAGAAGAGGTTTGACAGTAGCAGGAGCAAAGCAACCTCTATGAATAGCAGGACTGGGAACAACACATCCGACGAGGCTGATGGAGAGCACGGAATAAATATAGAAGAAATACAGCATTTAATTGATCATTTCAAATCAACCATTTTGCGACTGAATCTGAAAAATACACTGGTGAAGAATGAGTTAAGTGGGATGAAAGACGAGTACGGAATGGAGCGGTTCATGCTCGTGAATCAGATTGAGAATCTAGAACAGACGTTACGAATAATCCAGAACGAAAATAATGCCGTCAATTCAAGGAATTTGAAGTTGATAAAATATATTAAAATGTTGAAGACGGAAAAGCTCAAACACTACATAACCGAAAACCACAAATTACGAGAACGAGTGGAGTTGCTCGAGAAGGAATTGAATCTGAGCCTGTCGAATACCAATACTTACAGCAACTCCAGTAATACCCACACTCCCGGTTATTACAGCATGACCCCCAATGGGGCCCCAGGCAATTTGCAAATGTTACCGTCTCCTTTGAGCATACCAACGACTGCATCAGCACCTGTAAATATGCAATATTCAAGGAGTCTTGGCGACGAGGAGAGAGGTATGATGCAGGGCAGACCTGCTCCTATACACTCGCCCAACAATATGCTTGACACATTGGGTAGATTGGCCACTGAATATTTACACAACGAGTATCCCAATGGTGCAACAAATTCAAAAGCCGATAGAGGGGAAAGCTGATATTTTAATCTGTCCCAGTCCAATTCGGCTGAATTGTATTTGATTGGACTGAATAGAACTGAGTAGTTGTCTGATACAGAAAGAGTACTTTCCTCCTTGCGTTTGTGCTTTGTTTTTGTTTTTTTCTGTTTCGTTGTGTCACCGCTGCTGCGGTATTGTTATTTTCACCTTGAAATATAATATTTTATAGGTTCCTGATTGTAAAGACGTATAAGTTACCCGTTTAGGAAACTTTCAAGTTTCAAAGATCTAAAATAGTCCACTATCATGATGGGGTCGATCGACCCCAAAAACCTATATCGCGCCAGAAGTAGCTTTTGGTGGGCATGAATAGATGATAAAAGGAATGGCGTTTGTTGGTGTCGTTAAACAGGAGTTAACAGCAATACATCAGGTATATTTAGAATAGAAATCAGTAAACATCTTCCTGGCAAGCAACAATGTCGTCATTACTTGAAAAATCACTAGATGAAATTATTGGCTCGAAGTCAAGCGCCAGAGCCGCTGGAAACAAGGTATGCATCAGCTAGGTATATATATCCCTTTTTGTTCCATCTAATTACTTATTAATCATTGGTGTGAATAATTGTTTCTCATAAATGGTGTATGTCGAATACTAACAGCAGTCATTGTGGATGATGGAAATTTAGAGGCGTAATCAAAACAGTCGTAACCACAAAAACGGCAAAAGAGGTGGTATTTCTAAACCTAGAGGTGAAGGCAGCCGTAGACCACATTTTCAAGATAGACCAAGAGGCGGCGTGATACACGGCAAACCAACGGAAGTTAAAATCACCAATTTACATCCGGACCTAACCGTTCAGGACTTGACGAAGTTGATGGAGACGATCGGTCCAGTTGTGAAGGTTGACATCAAATACAACACGCAGGGCAAATCAACAGGAGTCGCTTTGGTTGAATATGAGTATGGGAGAGATGCCATGGAAGCCATCAGACAATATAACGGCAGATTGGCAGCGGGTTTGATACTCAATGTCTCCACCAACATGCCCTTGATCGACCGGATTGGAGGCAAAGTTGGCAGACATCCTCAACATGAAATCAGTAGGAAAAAAGCAAGGGGTAAGTTACCGAAAGGCGAGAAGCCTAAAAAGAAAGAACGGAAATCCGTTGATGATTTGGACAAGGAGCTGTCCATGTACATGAATGGAGAGTCGGAAGTAGCTGTGGAAGCTGAGTCTAGTCAGATCAACCCGATCATCCCTGCAACAGAGCCCAGCGAACAGGTAGCAGAGATTTCACCTGCTAATGCGGCGGCAGAGACTCTACCTGCCAATGCGGCAGCTACCGATGTTGCCATGGAGCAGTGAACGCGAAGCGGAGAATGTGCAAGTAGCTAGCAGAATGCAAGCAGCCGATGGTCCTATAATAAGAAAATATATTTTCAATTTATTTTATAACTGTATATATTTAATTATAAGTGACATAACAGGAATACATTAGTTAAACTCACAGAGTACAAGAATAAATAAATATAAGGATAAGATGGAATATATAAATAGAAGTAGTGGTAGTAATGATAACGGAGAGTTAACGTTATTCAACCAATACAACACTCTTAGTGGGAAGAACCACCAAGGGTGACGACTGGTGGACAGCCTAAAGCACCCTTAATAGAACCGTACAAAGCGAATTGTAAGGAGGTCAAGGTACCGACCATGACCAATCTTGTTGGTAAACCAGCGAAGGAACCCATGACACCTAATTCCTTAGCCAATTGGAACAACAAACCGACGGTGGATTGACCTGGAGCCTTCTTGGTCTTGTTGACCTTGGACAACAAGGTGTCAGCAGGTTGGGAGACGAATGCAGCCATACAACCAGCAATGACACCGGCACCTAAGTTGATACCGGTGGTGGAGAGGGAGTCCAATTGGTCCTTTGGAGTTGGGACCATGGCGTAGATGGCTTCTGCGGCTCTTTCGTAGGTCAAGAACTTGGCGATGTTGTAAGGAATTTGCTTGAACAAGATTGGGGTGAAACCAGCGTAGAAGGAGCCGACACCTTCTTCCTTCATGATTCTGGAGAAGCCGCCGATCAAACCGTTGGCGAAGGTTGGTTGGGAGACTAATCTAATTCTGGTAGCTTCTAAAGGACACAATGCGATATCTGCAAAGAATTCTGCGGTAGCAGCAGAACCGATGTAGACGGCATCCTTGTAGTTGGATGCGGTTTCGTAACCTAAGTTGTCGATGAAGACCTTCTTGAACAATTCGTAACCACCGAATTTGAAAGCACCTTGGATGGAGTAACCCAAGACGGTTGGGCCGAAACCGGTCAAAAGAGCACCTGCACCTTCTTGGGAGATGATCTTCTTGAAGGAACCGAACATACCGGTGTTGTAGACGGTTGGTTCCAATTGGATTCTGGTCTTGACCACATCGATTGGGGTCATGGAACCGTGGGTAACACCACAACCGATAGCACCGGCTAATGCAAACTTGGTGTAGTCAAGGACAGTGAAACTTGGGATAACTGGGGCAGAGGAAGACATTCTGGGTTTGGTTGTCTAAAGAGAAGTTAGATTTATCTGGGGAAAGAAGAAAGATCAAGAGAGAAGGGGGCAAGACAAGGGAAGCCAAGAAGAAGGAGAAGAGGAAAAAGGGGATGGAAAGGAAAAAGGGAGGAAACACCACATAGTGGATATTGGTTTCACACATAGAGAATTCCAGTAATAAAACGACGAGTAGAACGAAAGGATTGTAGAAAAAAAAAGGAGGACAAATGAAAACCACGATTTCCAAATACGTAGATGCAAAAAAAAAAGAAATATCAAAATACCCTTTTTATTAGAAGATCAATAAACGACCAACGAGAACGAATGAAATTTTCCATATTTTCCATATATTCGATTTTTTTTATTTATTTATTTTCCCAAATGGACAACCGAAGAAAAAAAAAAAGCTCTTCCCTTCTCTTTGTTTATATTTTATTTTTCATTTTTCATTTTATTTTTCCTATAGATGTTTTTATAGATGAAAAGACTAATATTGGGGATATTTTTATATTGCGCGGTTTAATTTGATTCACGTTATTTTTTTTTTTTTAACACGTTTTATAGCTGAGTATTATCAAGAAAACCGGTGTTATAAAGTGCGTGTGTGGCATATTTTTTTTTAGTTGTAGGCTCGAGCCTTCCATGGTGGAGGTAGGAATTCCGCTCTTTGTGAGATTGTTTATAATATATATTTATGTATATATGTGAAATTATCTCTAGATAGTAGATAGTGTACACATATTATAGGAGTGGGTTTGTTATGATTTTGGTACCGATCTATACTAGATAGAGACAGTCAAAATTAACGCCTTTCTTGCTGAGTATTTTTGCCTTCAAGTAAGTTAATTGGATGAGGCCGATCAAGATAAACTGGTTTTGTAGATTGGAAAATGGCGTTAATAGACTGGAAGAGAATGAGGGAGGGAAATGTTTACTGTTTGGAGTACTGTAGTCCTATTTTCCTCTTTGTTGTTTCAATAGACCAATAAAATGAAATGAAGAAAAGAGGAAGTGAGTTCTTGAAGGAGAATCGTCGATCGACGCGTAAGTGTACGGATGTAGTGACTCTTTTTTATTTTCTAGTGTTTTATTCTTCTTCAGTCTCAAATATATATATAGAGGTGGTCTTGTGTGGAGATACTCTGTTCCAGCTTACATAACACACACACAATTTCGCGACCCAATATTAGGTATTGGAACACAGAAACATCAATATCGTAACATGTATTTCGAAAGGTGCATATCCACATCTGGGTATATATGGACAGAAAGAAGCCGGCTCTAGGGAGTTAGCTGCCAACCTGTCAACGAGAAACATATCAAAACCAGTGTATAGACATGTCTGAAATCCAAACCCAACAAAAGCAACCTTCCACTTCAATTGTCTCCTCCGCCTGGGACACCGCCCTCTCCAACGCAATTGTCAAAACCGGTTTAGGTTTTGGAGGTGGTGTTGTTCTCTCTGTCTTGTTGTTCAAGAGAAGAGCATTTCCTGTTTGGTTGGGTGTTGGTTTCGGTTTGGGTAGATCTTATTCCGAAGCTGACTCCATTTTCAGAGAAGCCGGTGTCAGAAAAGTCGATGCCTAAGTACGGTTCATCCCGATCCACAGGTGTGTCTCCACTCCCTTCTGGGCTTCTTCTCATCTTCTCTGATATGCTTTGATTTTCACCTTTTTATTTCCTCTTCAATTCTTCTTGATGAACAAAAATATCATAACTCTGACATATATAGATTCAATAACTAAAGGAATAAATAAGAAAAAAGAAAAAATAAAGGGATAATTTTCAAATATCAGAAGAAAGGGGACTTTTTTCCGTCAAATCATTATTTATTTATTTATATAACCTAACGTTATTATTTGTATATTTTATAAGTACACCAAATATAGAAAAATATTCATAATTAGCTTTAAACTCTTCTCTCCTTCACGGCATACTTTGGTTCCAAACATCTTCAACTATAAGCTTTACATGCTTCCTCAGGTAACAACAAGAAACATCAAGACCAAAGTTTGTTCATGTGCAGTCTCAAGGCTGGCATGGCGGGTCGATCGTCCTCTAGCTGGTTTCCTCAGTTGATGGGCTTCCTTCAAAAACAGAGTCAGAGGCAGATTGCAGAAGTCAAACCGAAGTCAGCTGTGACAGGAAGTGTCAAAGGGCTGTGTGTTTGACTTTTTATTGTTCAAATCTTGGCTGGTTCTCAGTATTCTATTATGTTTCCATCGGGGCAAACAGAGTCAACTATCTTGTCGCGACTTCTGTTAAAGAAACTTGTGACCGCTGCTGACTCTGCTTGACTTCCACCACACCCACGTTTGACTCCGCGCTTTCTAACTCGACTCCTCTCTTCACACTCTTGACTGCTTTGACTCCTTTGCCATTGCGCTGACTCCGCTCTATATAGCTACCTCTTATCTGTGACACGAGTCAACGAAGTCTTTTCTTTTTTGCACTTGAGCTCTTTCTCTATTGTCTCCAACGGTTTCCATCATCTTGTACTTATCTTACTTTGGATTGTACTATAATAAGTTCACCATTTCCCCCTGGTCCCCGTTTTGTTATCCTAACTTCATCACTTGGAGTCCACCTTTGACCATCTATCCCTTGTGAAACCCTCTTTTGCTTCTGTTTGCTTCCCTACCCTCTATATCCAACCCTCACATTCACCCACGCCAGAAAAATCCCGCTTACTAATTACCCAGTATTTTTTTGCGTTGTAAAATTTTTTTTTCTCATGGACCGCTTTCACATTATCAGCCAATAATACCCTCTCGCTAGTAAACAGCACTGAATGGCCCATATGTTGGGACGTATCATGGTGAAAACACCTTCTTCACTTTGATTTCACAGCAGAAATCGATTCTTCTCCTCCCTTTGCATATGCCTACCAACTTCAACGGCAAATCTAGCATATTTCCTTATCTAAATATCACGGGATTAGCGCCCTTACCCGGAATGCGCCAGATTATCCGTTCGGGTCGGTATTCTCGCTAACGACAGTTTTTCCTGGATTTTTCACCCTATTTTCAATCCCGTTATATCTAATCTAGGATATTTACTCAAGAGTCATAGTTATCGTATACCTCTCTACAAGATTATAAATACCAGAAACTTTTCCTTTCTTATTCATCAACTTATTTCTTCCTTCTCCTGGTCTTATCTTTCCATTTGGAAGTTTTTTTTCTTTTGGTATCGATTATATAATCATATCACAACACCCAAAGAAAAGAAAAACAAATATCTAATTTTACAAGATAAACTACTCAACAACCACTAACAATGCCAGCATTAACTTCTCAACAATTTCCAACCCACAACGAATTCAGAAGTGATACCTTCACTGTGCCAACACAAAAGATGTTGGAATCTGTTCTCACCTGTACTGTCGGTGATTCTGTTTACAAGGAGGATCAAGATTGTCTTGATCTGGAAGAAAAGATGGCGAGGCTAAGCAGTAAAGAAGCTGCTTTATTCTGTTCCTCCGGTACAATGTCCAACCAAATTGCTTTGAGAGCACACTTATTCCAACCACCACACTCAATTCTCTGTGATTACAGAGCCCACGTTTACTCCCACGAAGCAGGTGGTTTGGCCACATTGTCCCAAGCTATGGTTTCCGCTATAATTCCTTCCAACGGTGACTACTTGACCTTGGAGGATATTCTGGACAACTATATTCCGGATGATGGGGACATCCATATGGCACCAACCAAAGTTGTCTCATTGGAAAACACCCTGCATGGTATAATCACTCCTTACGAAGAAATCGAAAGAATCTCCAAGTGGTGCAAAGAAATGGGCATCGCCTTACATTGCGATGGTGCAAGACTTTGGAACGCTTCTGCGGAAACTGGTATTCCTATTGGCGACTACTGTAAATTATTTGACTCCGTCTCCTTGTGTCTATCCAAATCGCTCGGTGCTCCTTTCGGTTCTATTTTGGTTGGTAATAAAAAGTTCATTGAAAAATGCAATCACTTCAAGAAGCAAAATGGTGGTGGTATCAGACAAGCCGGTATGTTGGCCAAAATGGCCTCCATTGCTATCGATGACAACTTTGATCAAATTGTGAAGTCTCATCAATATGCTAAGGATTTTGGGAGTTTCTGCGTTGAGAAGGGAATTCCGCTGGAGTCTCCAGTCGAAACTAACTTTGTCTTTTTAGACTCTAAAAAGGTGAAGATCAACCCTGCAGTTTATGAACAACTCTCCAAAAAATACAACGTCAAAACGATGGGTAACAGAATTGCTTTCCATTATCAGAACTCGCCTGAATCAGTTGAAAACTTGAAAAAGACACTCTATGAGGCGTACCAACACTCTCTCGAGCACCCATACACTACAAGAGGTGCTTCCAAGCTATACCGTTCAAGTAGTTCTTCCTCCGATAGAACTTTGATTGATTCAGTCTCTTCTGTTAAACATTGAGCATGATACGTTAGTTTGCATGACTATACCGCTACTACTACTTTGCTAATCATTAATTACATATTGCATCATCAACTCATTTATAGATTTTTTTTTCTTAGGTTTTTTTGCCAGAATTTGCGATACCTTCTCTTTTACCTTTTTATCCACTATTCAGGCATGCTTATTTGTATAAGTATAGATTACTTCAAATATAAACCTTTACCAATTATCAATAAGTTGTATCAAATCACCGGTCCTGTTCCTATTTACGACGCTGTTATGTGCGCAAACAGAAATCAGATAATTTCTCAATCCAACGAAATTTCAGTCCTGTGCCAGATTTGGCGACTATATTTTTTTTAAGAAACTGGCCTACTTTGTTTATCTCTTCCTGTTAGTTTCTTTCTGTAATTCCTGGTGGCTATTACACGTTAGTTCCCTAATCAAGAAGCACAGACATTTTCAATGCTGATCATCTTTATCTTGGCCGTTGCAGGATTACTATGGCTTGCCCACAGGTTTTCATTGCTTCTAGCCCTCCCTATTGAAACGTCAATTAAAAACCTTTCTATTCCCATCCCAAAAGTTCCACTAATATCTGTCGACAAAGTGACTGATACTTCGATAGTTTTCCATTGGACAGATGTGTGCGGGAATTCAAATCAGCAAGAAAGTAACCATTCAAATTCCAAGATAGATAAAAAAGAGACGAAAGATGCCGCTTCCGACTTCAACAGAACGGATTCAACTTCAAAAATATCGCATTACATATTGTATATTAATGGTATCGAAACCGTGACCATTAATGGAAGAGAACAAAAGTGTACTTTGGAAAGTTTACAACCTGGAAGTAATTACCAAATCAACTTAGTTGCGTTTAACGGTTTGGGATTCAGATCTCGTAGCTCCCCGATTTTCATAAAGACATCCGCCAAGCCGATCAAAACTACAAATTTCCAAAGTTTGGAAAATCCCGATACCGTCATCAAATACCTCTTGCATGAACAAGAGAGAGCTTCGTTGACTAAAAATGATACACATAATAAACCAACAAATAGATCAAGAAGTGGAACTCTTGATGGTCACAGTCCCAATGGCTTTTCAATAGGCCATCAGCATAATGAAAATTCACTAGCCGCTACTGCAACAGCCACAACTGCAAAACATCCACATTTAATTGATGATATCAACGAGTTGAAGTGGATGCTTGAAAGTGGCTTGGAAGAGGTTCAATCATTGATGAATTCATACAGAGAGTCAGAAATGGAATTTGAAGATGAGGAAATAACCCTAATATCTGCAAGAAACGAGGCAAAGAAAAGAAGAAAGTACGAAGATAACAATCGTACAAATTTACGACAAGAAATCAAGCTATTGGAAGAACAGCGTGTTAAAGGCACAAATAGAATATCCATCGATAAAAAGAAAATTAATGAACGACTGAAAAAAATCGATAATTATACTGCCCAGATCAAAAATTGGGAAATAGAAATAGAAAATATGAAGGAGGAGAAGGAATATATTTCCAAGGAAACTCCTCATACTTTAAAAAGATTAAAACAAGAAATTGAAAACTTGAATAAGGAAATTTTTTCATCACAATCAGAAGTGCATGAAACCGAAGACGATTTGAGAGATGAAATTAATCTACGAAAATCATTAGAAAGTCAAAAAGCCAAGGTGATTGAATTGTTTGAAAACATCAACAAAAACATCGATGATATAACAGGTTTATTAGGTAAAAATGGTCTGCAATATTTAAATGAGCTTTTCGAATTAAAACCACAATGGAAAGATGAATTGAATGAACAGATTGTTCTAATCGATGAAAAGGCCCAATCCGATTATAAAGCTTTGCAACACCAAGAATGGGTTAATTTTAATAAGATGAAAAACGAAATTGAGGAACAGAGAAAAAATAACAACGTTTTGTCTTCCCAACTCAACCTTGGCCTTTCCTCCAATAATACAGAATCCAACTCCACAACGGCCACAAATACCACCAACGTCAATGGGTATTTATACCATTCATTGTCGAAATCAAACAGTCATTCCATCCCTTCATTCACGAACCAATCGTTTAACAACAATTCCATACGGAATATTGTTCGTCCAAGGGTTACTGCATCAGGATCTTTCCAGGGCTCTGATATGTTAGCCGATCAATTGTTGAATAGAACTGATTCGAAGCCAAGTGAGAACAACGATATCAGTAATCATAATAATACAAATACGAATAACATCAACAATAACAGCCAAAACACCAATAGTAATTTATGGTCAATGAATTTGGGCTTGGATTCAAGTAATAATTCGATGATTGAACCGACATCTGTTAACATGTTGTTGCCTCAAAATTTAATTGAAGGTGAAGATTTCACCCAGCTTTTTGAAACGCAATCCAAGAATCAACTGAGCGGAGACATCTCCGGCCATATGAGCTTGTCGCAATCTGTTGGTTTGACAAATCCGTCATCCGTCATGCCGCCAACCAATAGCCCATCAGTTTTGTCCAAAAACGCAGATTCGCCCAACGTGTCATCATTAAAAGGGTTTGATATTTATCAGAATAATGGGATAAACGGTTTAGCTATTAGCCCACCGCATGATAATAAAATTACGTCACTAAGTGCATTGACAAGTAGTGCTAATAATCAGAACAATATATTACCAGCCAATTCGCAGATGAACCTACTCAGATCTCCCAGATCAAATATGCTTGATTTAAGTCAGGTGACCACAACCTCGCCGTTCAACTCTACTACACCAATGAATTTGAGTTTGAATGGAATTAATACCTCCCAGTCGAACTCTGAAATTCCTTCTGTGTCATTATTTTTAAATACCAACACGGATAAAACCAATGATAATCCTTTTTCCAAGATCTTTGAGTCGTTAAGTAACTCGAACAACAATACATTGGATCATAATTCGACTGATGGTACTGCTGGAATGGACTTTTCCATCAGTAGAGCGAGAAGCTCAAGTTTTGGATCAAGTATCTGGAGTAATGGCAATAGAAATGGACAAAATGGTAACTCCAACTGGGGTAACCTGAACACTGGTAATGGGTTTTCTTTTTTGGGTGATCCCATTTCAATGACCGCCGCTGTTGAAAACAACGCAAGTGCTGTAGTGGAAGACAACGGCAATAATGGCGGCATTAACAATGGACACACAAGCTCTCCATCTTTTATCAAAAACATGATGGGAAAGTTTGGCTCAAGTCCCTCGAAAACATTATCCAACAAAACAGTAGCTGATGAATTGGAAGAAGCACAAAATGATGTTGTCGAGGATAGAACTAATCCGGGACAACTGCACTCCCGTACGCACAGTTACGGTAATTCCGGACATCATAAAAACAGTAGTTTTGGGTCTTCTAGATTTTTCAAATTACCGAGAAAAAATTCCGTTGTATCAGGAGCAGTTTCGGAAGGAAGTAATAATAGTGCAAATGGTGTTAATTCCAGTGCTAATCTAGAAAGCGGTGGTGGTGATGCTGATGCTGAACAAACTACCGAACATAATATCAGCAATAACAGTGGCGTAGGTTTCATGGGTAGAAAATTGAGTTTTGCATTTAAACGTGAAAAAGAATAAGACAGATACCCCTTTGTATTTCTATCGTATATATATATATACTTGATTTTTTACGTTTTTGCGTTTATTTATTTGTGTAAAACTATATCCTGAATTAATACAGACTATACAGTGTTCATGAGAATGTTACTCGGACCAATCAACTACAATTTTTCTTGCGAGTGGAAGGGGATCAGAATTCTTGAGTACTCTGTTTTTCTCTGCTTCCCAACTTTCACCAATTTCACGGAATCCCAGTTCAAAATTCTGGTGATAAGTTTGCATGGCACGATCCATGCGTTCTCTTCGTGCATCTTCCTCAGCCATCCAAGCCATGTGTTTTAAATCGTCGTCAGACGGTTCATAAATATGCCAGATGACGTAATGCGGTAAACCAATGACATTTAAGCCCATTGACCGTGCCATTTTGCCCAAACCCTCTGTTTCTGCGTGTTTCTGATACGAGAAGGCCGGGAAATGTGCACCGGCTCTGAAAACTGACGCCTTTGCCAAAATTGAAACCCCGCCAATGCCATCTAACTCAAATTCCACCTGTGGATCTCCGTATGGATCACGTAAATAGGCCAGATGCGGTCTCCAGGTTGCATATTCTGGATATCCTTCAACGATGACCGCATCTTCATCCAGCGCTTCTGCAAGCTGCAAGCCTCCGTCACTCTCTTGCCATGAGTTTAGATCATAAGGCTGTTGACCGCCCAACCAATCGGGCAAAGGTCTCCAGACATTTGGCACAATGATATCTTTGTTATGTGACATCAAGTCCTCCAAAATCGTTGGTGGGATCGTTTCAACATCCACATCCCTCCAATACACCCAGGAATGATATGGTTTCAGGCCCACCGACGTGAGCCAATTTCTGGCCTTGGCCATATTTTTTCGCCTTGGGCCTTGGGCCTCAAAGCCATGTCTGTCACTGAATCCCTGACCAACCGATTGCCCAAAATCCTTCTCAAAGATTTCTATTTCGCCAAAGGGTAGATTGCTGTCAGGGCTCTCCTGGATCTCCTTGAGTGATTTTTCGAGCAGAGAAAGCGTATCGTCCTTTGAATCGGAGACCAAGAAGGCCAAATCTATGAGGTTGTGTGGGTACGTCATGTTACGCAAGTGGTTGAAAAACATCGGCAGATGTTCGGATGCATCACGCAGTGGTACCAGAAACAAAACTCTTTCATTATTTAGCCAGGCACTCGAAGTTGCCGGAGTGTCTACTTTCAAATCAATATATGTGATCGAATCGGAATTGTACGGGTTGGAATATATCTCACTGTCTCTTGCTTCTTGGCTGAAATAAGGTCGATATAGGTCATCTTTGTGATTGCTATTTGGGTACGCTAACTTGTTGGAACTCCATATGTACACGGCAGACGCCATACATATCAATACAAGTGGCAGTTTGAGCCACTGCTTTGTCATTGCAAAGATGGTGGGTTATACTTGATATCAATGTTTGGTGATTTCCCGTTCTTGGTTGTGATTAGAAAGACGTTCTGAGCTAGAATACTGCTAGTAGATGGATACATCTGATGTTGTTGTTTTTTTTTTTCTCCCCTTAAAATATATATGTATACTAGAATCTTGTGCGAAGGAATTAAACAACCGACGAAGGCTCAGGCACTAAATATAGAAATAGGATGTAATAGCTGTGTTTGCTTATTGGAATCAAGAGATGGTTTACTTTTATTTTTTGTTTCTTTCCAAAAATACAAAGAGAGTGTTGTGACAATTAAGCTAGTACAAGTAGAATAGGAATATAAAAAATGGTTCATACATATATAAGTGGTTTTTTGGCCTTGGAGGGAACCGGAGGTGGTCTCTTCTTATTGAGCGGCAACGATTGGACAACGGCATCCGTTGCAGCAATTGGATGTATGACCGAAGCAGTATCGGTGGTTGTGGAAGGGGAAATATTTTTAGGAAGGCGTCTCTTTGGCCCCTTGGCCCTTGATTTGTTGGGATGGGTCAGTTTTTGAGGAGATGCCGAAATATTGGAGTTGTCAATGGTATGGGATTTGTGTGGAGAGAACTGCAAGGAAGTGGAGGAGAGTTGGGGTGGCATCGTCAGCGTCTTTGCAAGGCCGGGCAGTGGAATTGCACTTGACATTTGCAATCGTTTTGTGAGCGTGTGGTTTAAAAAGTGGTCGGAGTCCATTTGTGGCGACGGTTTGGGACTGACTGTGTGTGCTGTTGTTGAACGGAGTAAACCCTTTGGTTTTGGTTTGATTTGCGGTGAGAGGTTTGCCGGTTTGGCCGGTTTGGTTGGTTTCTTAGTCTGTCCCATTTGATGTGACTCGAACCTACGTTCTATTGGCGTCGCAGCAGAGCGGTTGGAGCCGAATTTCAGATCCGTCCTACGTTTGGGACTCATGAGGTCGTCAAAGGTCAAAGGTTTTGGTTCATGAGACAGACGACTGGTTTCTGCTTGTGGTGTGCTGTAGATAGACTGCAAATCGAAATCTAGAGTAGTGTCTCTCGATATCTCTGGCATGGGTTTCACTGCAGGTTTTTTCGCAACGGCTGGTTCAGGACGTGCAATAAGATGTGCAATCGGAATGGAGGCAGATGGGGAGGATGTGTTTGACGGTTGCGAGAGTGGTGGGGTGCCTCTGTTTGATGACTGCGAGAGAGACGGGTTTTTCTTTGGAACGATTGGAGGTAGCTTTTTCTTCTGGACGGTTGCCATTGTTGTGGGTTCTTCTTTTGGTTGGTCTAGAATGTCATCTGACGGCTTGCTGGTTGGGGGGCCTGTTATAAGAGCATGTCCTAACTTTCTCTGCTAGCTTACACCACACCCTCGAGAGGTTTGCTTTTTTCTTTGCTGTGGTGAGATAGAGAGCAGAGAAGAAATCCGTGATACCATATAGCGTTTTTCTAGGAAAAATGCAGCAGAGCGAAGGGAAAAAACGAGTGAAATCATGATGATGTTTACACGTTTGGCACTACGATCAACGGTTCAGCGCCGAAGGACGGAGGGTCCGAACAGCCTGTTGTTTGTAGCATGGGTGGCTCAGAGAACAAGCAATGGATTTAGATAGGATAATCGGGGATCTTCGAGAATGTAAGATCATCAGCGAGGGAGACGTGCAGGAGATGTGTGTGTTGATGCAGGAGCTGCTTATAGAAGAGGCGAACGTGCAACGGATCGATGCGCCGGTGACGATCTGTGGGGACATCCACGGGCAACTGCACGACCTGCTGACGTTGTTTGAGATTGGAGGGGAGCCGCCGCAGAGCAAGTACCTCTTTCTCGGGGACTTTGTGGACCGGGGGTTCTACTCTGTGGAGACGGTGCTGCTGCTGTTTGCGTACAAGCTCAAGTACCGGGACCGGGTGTACCTGATCCGCGGCAACCACGAGTCGAGGCAGATCACGTCTGTGTACGGGTTCTACGACGAGTGTGTGAGGAAGTACAGCAACGCCAACGTGTGGAGGTACTGCTGCGAGGTGTTCGACTACCTGTCGTTGGCGGCGCAGGTCTGCGGCCGGCTGGGGGGTGCGGACGGGGTGTTCTGCGTGCACGGCGGCCTCAGCCCGGCCCTGCTGCGCATGGACGAGCTGAAGGTGGTGGACCGCAAGCAGGAGGTGCCCCACAGCGGCGCCGTCTGCGACCTGCTCTGGTCGGACCCGGACGCCGAGGTGGAGGGCTGGGCCCTGAGTCCTCGGGGCGCCGGGTTTCTGTTTGGCCGGCACGAGACGAGCAAGTTTCTGCACCTCAATCGGGTGTCCCTGGTGGCGAGGGCCCACCAGCTGGTCATGGAGGGCTACCGGGAGCTCTTTGACGGGGGTCTCGTCACCGTCTGGTCGGCGCCCAACTACTGCTACCGATGCGGCAACGTGGCGGCGATCTTGCAGGTCGACGACATGCTCAACCGGGAGTACGTCACCTTCGAGAGCAACGGGGCGGCGGCGGCCTCCTCCGCCTCCACTCCGGGCACCGCCGCCGCCGCCTTTGGGTTCAACTCCTCCCTGGACAACTCCGATCTCCACTGTTCCGCCAACATTCCTACCAGGACCCCAGTGGCCGAATATTTTCTCTAGCGTCGATCGACCCGCCGCACCTTCTTTTTGTCTTTTTTTTTATATAAATTTTGCAGAAAGTTGGCCTAGCGAAAAAAAAAAAGAGAAAATGCAGCAAAGTCGACAATGCATTGTGACACAGACGCGTTATTGGTACAATAGCAGTGTGCTGACTCTGTGTTGGACGTCATAGATGACACAGACGTGATGAATAGGAAAAGTTTGCGTGTGTGTGTGGTTGGGAAAGGGAAAATAAAATATTCGATACCCTGGTAGAATTGGGCCTGTGGACGTGATGGAAAAAATATACACGTAATGATTACCGTCAAACAAGCCTGGTATACGCAATCGTTACAGCCGGGTGATGGTGAGTAACAATTTCTGTAATAGCCTGCAATGAACAGTGTGTTCAGGTGTCG
This sequence comes from Pichia occidentalis, assembly GCA_030142935.1. NCBI lineage: Eukaryota > Fungi > Ascomycota > Pichiomycetes > Pichiales > Pichiaceae > Pichia > Pichia occidentalis. Next base: position 136,889 of record JANQBI010000005.1, on the reverse strand, counting down.
GTTCTGTAGGTGGCTGGTGTGAATACGGGGCTGGTGAGGTTCTGGATCATTTAAATAGTTGTTTTTTTTTTTTCTCTAACACTTGCTATTGTTGATTGTTTAGTTGTTTACGTTTTTTTTTTTTTTTACAAGTTTGAATGTTCTCTTGTTTGTTGCTGCCGTTTCATGTTCGGGTTTTATTTCTTTGGTCAGGGGAAAAGTTTATTCATGGATTAGAACAGTATATAGATACATATGCATATGGGTGTTTAGGGTCTGAAGAAAAATCAACAGATTTCTATATAAACAAGATTCCTTCCTTTTGTTTTTTTTTGTCCTGTTTTGTGTGCCCCTTTTTCTTTCTCCCTTTCGAGAAAACTCTGTTGATCTGTTCCTTGTCTCTCTATCCCCGGTCTCTTCTTCCGTTTACACTCAGCTCGTACCTACCTAGCTAAGGAAAACACCTATTTTGCTCTGTTTACCAAACCTTGATTGAGTTGCACCAGTTCCTTGTTTTCTCTTGTTCGCTTTACTGCTGAAACATATCGCAAGGATAACAAGAGCCAGATCAGACTAGCCAAAATCAACACCAAATCAAGAGCCAGAACAGACTAGCCAAAATCAACACCAAATCAAGAGCCAGATCGGACTAGCCAAAATCAATAACAAGTCAAGAGCCAGATCGGACTAGCCAAAATCAATAACAAGTCAAGAGCCAGATCGGACTAGCCAAAATCAACACCAAATCAAGAGCCAGATCGGACTAGCCAAAATCAATACCAAGTCAATAGGCATACAGCTACATACGAGAGAAATATAGGCGCTGCATCGTAGAAATGGCCGACTCCACTTCCACATCCACACAGGATGTTATCACGGCCATCATTGCCAACGGTGTCATCTGCGCAATTTTCGTGACGCTCTTCTTGCTGCTGAGACTGAAATTTAAAAGAGTCTACGAACCAAAGTCGTGCTGCGACATCTTGCCCGAAGATGAAAGACCGGAAAAACTTCCGCTGTCCCCCATCACCTGGATCAGAGCATTGGTGACGAAAAAACCAGCCTTCATCATCCAGTACAGTGGTGTCGACGGTTACCTCTTCTTGAGGTACTTGTTCATCGTGTCCTCGTTCGGGCTGGGTGGAATCTTGATCTGGATCATCTTGTTCCCGGTCAACGCCACAGGCGGCATGAACGAAACAGGATTGAACCAGTTGAGTATTTCGAATTGTAAGTCTGTCGGAAGATATTACGCACATGTGTTCATGTCTTGGATTTTCTACTCGGCAATCCTGTTCACGGTCTACAGAGAATTGCATTTTTACGTCAACTTGAAAAATTTGCTGATGACAACACCATATTACGCCAAAAAACTGAGCTCAAGAGTCGTCATTTTCCAAACAGTCCCAGATCAGTATTTGGATGAACAAGAATTCTTCAAATTGTTCGGAGGAGTCAAGAAAATTTGGGTCGCTAAGGTGTCCTCAAAATTGACCAAAAAGGTCAAGGAAAGAGACGGCTTGGTCGGTAAATTGGAAGGTTCGTTGAACAGCCTGTTGAAAGAAGCATACAAGATTAAAATGAAAAATGACAAAGAAGGCAAAACAATTGAACTGGAAAATGAATTGGTCTGCTATATCCCACAGAAGAAAATGCCTACTATCAGAGAAAAAAAATTCATTGGTAAGAAACATGATCTGTTGGAATACTGCAAAGAAAAATTGCCAGTTTTAAATAGAGAAATCAAAGAATTACAGAGTAACTCGGATAATAAACATATCAAGCCGCTGAATTCGATTGCAGTTGAATTTGAGAATCAGTATTATGCGCAGTTGGCATATCAAATCTCCGTCCATGACCAACCATTGCATTTCCAACCAAAGCATATTGGAGTCAGTCCAAATGATATCTTCTGGCCTAACATGAGAATGTTTTGGTGGGAACAATTGACGAGACTGGCAGGTGCCGTTGCCTTGATCATCTTTTTGATCATTATTTGGGCTATTCCAGTTGCGTTTGTTGGTTTCATATCCAATTTGACATATTTAACAAACAAAATGCCATGGTTGAAATTTATTTATAATTTGCCAGACGTTTTACTAGGTTTGATCACCTCCTTACTACCAACTATTTTATTGTCCATCTTGATGATGCTGTTGCCAATTTTCATTAGAGCAATGGCAAAGTTAAGTGGATGCTTGACATTACAATCAATTGAATATTTCACGCAGCAAGCATATTTTGCGTTCCAGGTTGTCCAAACCTTCTTGGTTGTCACGATTGCATCATCGGTTTCGAGTGTTGTGACTCAGATCATTGAGGAGCCAACGAGCGCATTGTCATTATTGTCCACCAACCTACCTAAATCATCAAACTTTTTTATTTCGTATATCATTTTGAACGGTTTTTCAGTCAGTGGTGGTATTTTGTTCCAGATAGTCACATTTATCTTATTTTACCTCTTTGGGTTCTTGGACAAGACAGTCAGACAGAAATATAATAGATATAACTCTTTAGGTGGTATGGCCTGGGGAACAACGTATCCAGTGTATGAAGTTTTGGCAATTATTTCGATCTCGTATGCAATCATCTCGCCAATTATATTACTATTTACATTTGTTTCATTTTTGTTTATCTATCTGGCTTATATGAATACCTTGAATTATATCACCGGAATTGGAATCGATTTAATTGGAATCAACTACCCAAGAGCAATATTCCACTTGATGGTTGGAGTTTACCTAGGTGAAGTTTGCCTGATTGGGTTATTTGCGGTCTCGAAATCATGGGGATGTATTGTGTTGGAAGCAATCTTCATTGGTGCCACAGTGCTGTTCCATGTTCAGATGAACCTTGCGTTTGACAATTCCATGCGGATCCTTCCTAATACATGTATGAGACCATTGGATGGTGAATCCAGCACCTTATCCTGGAACAACCACAAGGAGACCATGGAGGATGAAAAATCACCGTTTGGAGAAGATGGCGAACGTGAAATGTTAATCAACGAGCCATTGCTAATTGAAGGTGACAGGGGATCCATTGAGAAACCCAACTTCATCCTGAGATATCTGCAACCATGGAAATATTTGACCTTCCATGATTTGAAAGAATACGTGCCTGCCAAGTACTGGGAATATCCGGAGGGTGAAGACAACGACCATGGCGAACATGAGCATGATTACGAATGTCCCGCCTTGTTATCGAAGTGTCCAACAATTTGGATTCCTAAGGATCCTATGGGTCTGAGTAGTGTGCAGATTGAGCAGTTCAAAGGGATTGTTCCTATCAGCGATGAGAATGCCAGCTTTGATGATAAGGGGAAGATCATATTTACGGGGGCCCCTGTTGATTTGGAGTTGGAGCTGGACGACGACGAAGAGGGTGTCCAGGAGGGCGACATCGAGAAGGATACACTGAAGGATCATTTTGATCCGGTGTGATGGATTCCAAGTGTACAGTAGATATGTGATTGGGCAACTTAGGTAACAGCTTGTACAGTATAACTTTTAACTAATAACTAATAACTAATAACTAATAACTAATAACTGATAACTAGTGATCAATAGGTGAGGATAGATCGCCCTTAGTGGCAACTACCAGTTGACATGCCATGCTACATGGCATGGGCGTTGGCCAAACCTGGCCATACTGCGAGTGCGATGAGCAAGTAGCAACTAGCAAGTAGCAACTAGCAAGTGAGAAGTAGCAACCAGCAAATGAACATTTAGGCCTTCACACGTGAGCCCGGAGCAAGTAGCAAGCAGTTCCGAGCAACCTCCAGCTACAAGTTGATGTCGACATCCCGCACCAGAAAAAGAGGAGGCGAGAAAGAGCTCCAAGCCTTAGCATAGGCTGTTCCTATTTTCCAAAACCGCAGAGAACGCAGAAAATGGCATTTGTGCACCCCATTGCCGATTTGCTTTCGAAAGCTAAAACCGACGAAACTGCACCTGTTCCTAACTGAAGCTTGGTGTGAGAGAGGCGAGCCATTGCAAACAACTGCGGCGCTTTGTCCAGAGGTAGGCGAATACGAAGGCAGAAGGCCATGCTGCATATGCTGTATGTGGGATTTTCATAATTGTGAATCGATTTGGCGTTTAAGTTGAGCCGCATCACCTTTTTTCGTTGCTAATTTCCGCAACCGGGAAAACATCAACAACTGGACATCACGTCTCTTCTGTTCTCGGAAATTAATCGCCTCTTTTTTCGGATTCAGACCAGAAAAAATTGCATCTAAACTTGGCTCTAGTATCAAGCCATCATTTTTTTTTTTTCGAAACACAAACACATTGTCTCTTTTGGGAGTTTTTTTTCTTTTTTTCTATTTTGGGACATTTTTTAACTCAACCCACCGCATATGAACATCCGTGTGCGGCCTTTTCTTAGTCGATTGTATATATTTGTTTTGCAAAAATAGAAGAGGGTCTATTTGCTATTATAGAACATTCAGGAGTGTGAATTATATGCAGGGAGTGTGTGTTGATATTGGATTGTTATGTATCGATATAGTGATATCCTGATGTTTCTGATGAGCAATAGTCCCAGTTGAATAATAGGAGGAAAGGTGAGGGTAATTAAAGTAAAGAATGTTTTACTAGTTAATTTTTTGGGCAGCTAATTTACGACGTATTCAGTTTCTTGTTTTACGGTATAGTTTCATCTGCTGTATGTTTATTCATTTTAATGTTTTCAAGTAAATGGTGAAGTGTATCCTGTTTTCCTATAACATGGGATGATGTGAAAAAAAAGCAACTGGCGAAGTAAAAAAATAGAAAGAATACTAATATGAAAAAAACACAAGTAGAAAACAATAGGAAAACAAAAATGTAAACAATAGAAAAACATCAGATAAACAATAGAAAAACATCAAATAAACAATAGAAAAGAAGTAAAAATCTTCATGGAGTTCTACTCTATACATTTAATTCAATTTCACTTCATTCTATCTAATTTTATTTTCTGCTTTCTGACCCTATTATTCGTTTCCAGCTTTTTCTGTCCCGAGGTTTTACAGCTACAGGTATTGTTCACAGCAATTCTGGAAGCACAGACCGTATCCAGTAGGATTGTCAACAATTGACAGTTGATTCCAAATAGGGTAACTGACGGTAAGTTGTAGTGTAGCCAGTCCAATTGGGTGTTTATTATTGGAGGGTGGAAGCAATTGACATCAATTTGTGACAATTGCTGTCAATGCTAACTTTGAGTTGAGAGGATATATAACCCTATGTAACTTTTGGAGGCCCAAAGTGGAATTAGTTGATGTAAACCAACAATACCGTGCTCTCAAACGTTTCTATAAATACATGCTCTTCTGCTCTGTGTTGAGTTGGGTTCAACCTCCCACTTCACCGGGTTCCTGGACATTGGGTCTGTAGTTGTATTTAAATCTCCTCATAGCCCTCTTCTCTCCTTTCTCTTCTGCCACTCCTCCTCTTCTCTTTATTACAGATTGCTGCTCTCGCATTAAACAAACCACAAACACAAACTACCCCCGTCGTTTAACATTCAACTATGGACGCAGAACAAGAACTAGGATATTCCCCGGACGCTAACGCCGACCTTGAAAAAGGTAGATTCGGCAAAGTCAGCTTCAAATTGGACGGCTCTTTGAGAAACTTATTCTATGTGGTATCGGGTGAATTCATCGGTACCTTTGTCTTTCTTTGGACCGCCTACATGATTGCATCCGCCGCCAACCTTGGCGGCTTGAAGGACGGCTCAACCTCAGCCCACACAATCATGATTGCAATGGGTTTCGGTTTTGGTGTCATGATCGGTATCGCCTTGTCTGCAAAAATCTCGGGTGGTAACTTGAATCCCGCCGTCACTCTAACCTTGGTTTTGACCAACGTTGTGGACCCAATCAAAGGTTTCTGCATGATGGTTTCGCAAATCATTGCAGGTATGGCCGCCGCAGGTGCTGCATCCGGTATGGCCCCAGGTCCGGTCACGTTTGCAAACGCCATGAGCAACGGCACCAACAAAGGTCAAGGTTTGATGATCGAAGCTTTTGGTACTTGTTTGTTGTGTATCACCGTGTTGATGACTGTTGTCGACAAGTCTGCCTTCAACGATTATGCTCCGATTCTGATTGGTTTGTCTCTTTTCCTTGGACACTTGATCTGTATCAATTACACCGGTGCAGGCTTGAACCCAGCCAGAAGTTTGGGTGCCGCAGTTGCCGACCGTTCTTTCCCTGTTTATTTCTGGATTTACTGGATTGGTCCAATCATCGGCTCAATCATCGCTGTTGGTATTTGGTACTTCTGGGCCATTGTCAAACCTGCTGACGAACTCGAAAAACTGGACTAAATTTGAACTTGGTTTTGCATACCCTTTCCAATTCCACCAGGTTCCTTAATATTCACTTGAATTCCATCTACAACCCAGAGATTTTTTGGTTTTGCTCTTGAATTACAAACTGGTTCCTATAATAATTTCATATACTCCATATTCCATTCGTTACCCTACAACAGTTAAAAAATTAATAATAATAGTGAAAAAAAAAAAAATCAAATTAATTCTTTGTTTAATTATCCTTAATTTATGTAAGTGTCTTGGTGTCCTAATGATTATTGTCACCAATGTATTTATAATTTAATACTAATACTAATACTAATATCAATACCACAAACTCACCACCAATCCATATTCCACGGAGTGTAATTTTGCACACAACTCGGAGTTTCTGGCGTGAAATTTCTTTTCTGCTGAAGACGCCAACTAAACTGGAAAAAGAAAAAGAGAAAAAAGGGATACTAGAATAGCCCCCTCCTCAATTTGAGCACGTATATTTCTCTTGTTGTGTGGAAATGTGTACTTCTATTCACGGTTTAGGAACAGCTCAGTTGATGACAAACATAAGTAGTGGCATAAGACTCCTTGATTTGTCGGTCAAAGGTAAACAGGGATTCAAATGTGGCATCTACGACATCTCAGGAACAGTGGGGCTGACAGGACTGGGAGTGTGGGAAATTCTCTGCAACTTGATAACAGATAATTTGTATAATGATGCAAATGGCAATGTACTCGTAATCGAATCCATCAATCCGATTCCCTGGTTCAAGCTGAAGAAGAACAAGTACTACAAGAATGAATTCGACTCCCGTATCGATTCGATTAGCATAAATAACTTGATCGACTTGATTGTCTTGTTGAAAAACTGTAACCTGGAAAAATACTCGTTGATTATAATCGACTCGTTCTCCACCGTATATCAGAACACCATCAACAACTTGAAAACACTGAGCACGGAAAACAACGACTCAATTATTAAATTCTACCAATCGGTCAAAAAGATGTTCCACATGATGCAAAAGGTGTGTGTGGACTCCGATTCGGTCATTTTCACCACCGGCTCAATGGCCGTTTTCAACCAAAAGTTCAAGGTTGCAGGACTGGCAGACGGAGACGATGAAGACGGGGCTGGGGCTCGTGATGGAGCCGATAAGGACTTCGCATTCATCAACCAACAGATCTTTGTCCCTTCGATCTCGTTGAAATCAGACATAAACCTGTACTACAACAACCGCATAATAATCTACAGAGACTGGATTTCAGAAACAGAATCAAACACTCTATTGTCAGGCCTGGACTACAGAGACACGAATGCTCTGGAAGCGTCCATCCTAAAACTAGCCGTCGGTAAACTACGTGCAATGCCTCATTTCAACATAATCACTTCTTCTCCAACATCCGTCACAAGTGAGCAGAAAACTGGCTTTTTCCTTGTCGACAATAATTTCCAGGTTATCGATATACAGAACGACGAAGACACTGATGAAATGGATGAAATTCCCGATTCCCAGGGTTACTAGAAATTTTCCACCCAAACTTCAACTTTTGGTAAAATACCATGATTACTCGTCCCGCGTATATGTGTCTATATACGGCAAGTGATTGTAGGTTTCACCTTGACATGTTTTTGTTTACTCTTTTCTTTTCTGCTATTTTGTTACTTGTTTACGCTTTTCCAGGTCTTTCATTGCGGAAGACATATACCGACGGACCGGAACAATTACAGAACACAGGTTTAGATACATAAATACAACACTGCATCACATCCGTCGAAGTACAGCTATTAATACACTTGTAAAATGCAATGATTGATCTTAACATGGATTCCGGGTTTATGTTCCTAACTCCAAACAAGACGGAACCGATTGATTTGAGAACAGAGTTCTGCAACATAATAACCAACAAATACAAACAGTCGTTTAAACCGTGTCTGTTGGTGTTTGAGTCGATATCCGATCTAAGAAGCGACTCGCTAAACGTCGACTTCCATGATGTCAATCTGGAAATTGTTATTAAGTTGAAAAAGTACATTGCTCTACTCTCAAATATAATTGAAAAGTTTCCAGACGACTGCACAACCTTTACTTGGAATGGGGATCTGGTCAACTCGTTGATCGTGGAAAAGAAATATGCATTATACCAACTGGCGTCATATTTTTCCATCTTATCAATTTCGGAAATCAACAGCTCCAGCTTGAAAAAGGCAATGGTCTACTCACAGTATTGTGCAGGTATCTTAAGCATCATCATTGAAACACATCCGATCTGGTTATTTCCAATCTTATTTCTTTAGTTCTTGCACAGGTTCAGGAGCTTTATTATCTGGATTCGGTGAATTTGAAGTTTCATGATCAATTTCTTCTTAAATTGACCAATCAGATACCTATCTTTTACAGTCAAATTGACCATATTGGCTACAGTGATTATATGAAGATAAAACAGAACTATTTCATTTCTTTAACGTATGTTCTTTATTCGCAGTACTGCAGCTCGAAAAACAGGAATTCCTCGGAGTTCACTTACTTAACTGAAGCAAAGAAAATCATTTCTACTATTGATTTTGACAATGCAAAATATTCCAAAATTTACCAAGATATTGAAAATCTGAGGCTAAAAGTTGGAAACCACTTGAACTTTTTAAATGGCACTTATAAGATTAAGCAGCTTGTTGAATTACCGAAAACTGTAATGGCAACCCCAATAATACCAAAAGATATCAGAGAATTCAAACCCGACACCAAAGATTTTGATTATCTAATACCTTTAGAATTAATTGATAAAATCCTTGAAGAAGAATTGAAATTTAAAGATTTTATTAATTTAGAAATTGTAAACCCAATACATGTGTTAAATGAGGAGCTTGAACAGGTGCAAACCCAACTAAATCTGGCCGAAAAACTGGCTAAATTTAAAAATAATGAAAATTTGGTTCCTCCGATTTTACTTCAATATAGAAACGAAATATGCAAAAATGGAGATATAGAGGAATACATCAATGGGTTATTTGATGTTCTAGAGAAGCATAAACGTGATTGTAGATTAAAGTTGGATAATATCTGGAGAGTCTTGAAGGACGAGCTAAATAAGGAAGAAAATTTGGCTGCCTTTCATGGTTTTGAAAAATGGACACTAGATGTTATTGATAAGGATAGTAATTTCTCGGTTCTAATTAATTCTTTCAAAATTTACGAAAATTATATGAAACAGAGTGTTAGCGGCGATGAGTTGGTCGTAGTTCAACGTAACGAACTAGTTCCCTTTTTGAAAGTATTTCAAAGCTTAGAAAGTCTGGATGATTATCTGCCCAGTCCCAACTATCTGGCTATAAATCCCGAACTGAAAGATTTGGTTGAAGATGTAGAAGAAATTGTTGACAGTGTCAAGCGTCTTGAACACGAAAGGAAAAGTTTTTTGAAAAAGATTGAAAGTAAACAACAGGTCAAATTTATCACCCTCTATGAAAACAATATTGATGATTTATTAAAAAATGAAATTTTGAAATATTCGGACGAAGTTGAATTCGTTGAAAATTCTAAAACTAGACAGAAAAGTATCATCAATAAATTAAAAAACATGGATCTGAAGTACAAGCAAATTACAAATCAGTTGCAAGAATCAAGTTCACGGATTAGAGTTATTAATGTTTTAAAGTCTACATATACGGGATATACGGAATTTTCCAACAACCTGAACCAGGGTTTAGAATTTTATAAAAATTTAAATGACAATATAAACATAAAAGCCGCCCAATTGAATAAGCTTCTGGTAAAAAGAGAACAAGTTGTGGATGAATTGCAACGAAGTCTCAGTTAATAATAATCAAAATTTTCAAAAAGATTGACTTTGACTGTCCAATTCGGATCAACGACTCTTTTAGGAGACGTTTTCCCGATGGATTCAATCCGGGAAATATCATCTTTTTCCATCTCAACCACTTTCAAATTTGATAGGATTCTATCTGGATTGACTGATTTTGGCAATAGCACAACATCTCTACTGATACCCCAGGAAATCGCCGCACAAGCAGGGGAGATATCATACTTATTTGCAACGTCTTGGAGAATTTCGTTCTTCAACACGGGAGCCCCAGTGGAACCCAATGGTGAATAGCATTCGATTAGAATATTTTTCGATTTACAATACTCAACCAGTTCTGGCTGCGGCAAACATGGATGCATTTCAACTTGGTTGCATGCAGGCACGATTTGAATGTCTTTGTCATTTAGCAGCTTTTCCAGTTTTGGTATGTTATAATTGGAGACTCCAATTGCCTTGGTTAAACCCAGCTCCACCAACTTTTGCATGCCCTTGTAGGTATCGACATAGCTCCACTCCTCAATTGGCAGAACAATTCTTTCGTTGTTGGAATTGAGTGGCATTAGCTCGGAAGACCCTGGTGGAATTGCAACTGGCCAGTGTGTCAAATATAGGTCCACATAGTCGAGTTTCAACCTCTCAAGCGACTCTTTGATGGCCTTTTCCGGGTCTTGGCATTCGGAACACCAAAGCTTGGTGGTTATGAAGAGATCCTCCCTAGGGGTTTTGGACTCTTTCATATAATCGTTGATTGCGTCACCAACAGCAGCCTCGTTGCCGTATACTCTTGCTGTGTCGATATGTCTATAGCCGTTTTCCAACGCATATTTAACCGCCGTATAGCATTCTTCGTCCGTCGATCTCCATGTGCCCAATCCAATTGCTGGGATTGCGGCACCCGAGTTGAGTGTATATGTTTTTGTACAACTGTAGATTGAGTTAGTGGCTGCTTACTAGTCGCATTAAATAAAAACATTAATTCACTTACTTCATAGGTGTCACCATTGCTGTTGGATCGTTGTTTCTTGGCTTTTTGGTTGGAATTATATTTTAGCACTTCAAATCCATCAAAAGTGGAGCAGTCAGACCTTTTATAGGGTTTTCTTTGTTGTATTTTCTTATGACTTCTGTCTTTCAATAGTTAAAAATAAAAAAGGTGGGGGGCTAACGACACAGAGGGAAAAACAACCAAATGCCAAATCGCTATTGTTCCGGGCGCGGAGCTGCTAATTCCGATGTTCATATCTTCTGAATTCGGTAATGTTTGCGGTGGCTTTTAGAACGGAAAATTCACCTGTCACAATTTTAAACAAGTCGTCAAAGTTGTTGAAATTGTACATGCAGGAGATGTGGCTCAGCAAAATGGCGTCAAAGACACCGCTGTCCATTTTGGTATTGCCAATGTCACTTGGAGTGTGTGTGTAAACCTGGGATAAGAAATCCATATACGCCTGAGAAGTAACCTTGGTTGGGCCAGTAGTCAGTGAGGTCTGGAAGATGTCCTGGATGGATTTGGCGATTCTCAGCTCGTTTCGGTCTTTGTACTCGTTGCTTGACGCAATGTTGGAAGAGGAGATGTTTGGAAGCACATCTCGATTGTAGAACTGTAAAAATTGCATGATCTGTTGATCACCCCAATTGCGGAGCTGATTGAACGAAGAATTGAATGAGATCTGTTTGCGGAAATTAACAAATGTCTGATTGTTGTCATTGGTCGCAAACTCGGTGTACCTGCAATACCATATGTTAAAGCTTTCAGGGTTCACAATGAAATGGACTTTACTGAAGATCATAACCAGTGACATCAGTCGCAGTTCCGGATGCAGCCTGTTCTCTAGAAGATCGGAGTATGAGAAATCAATTTTCAGAAGATCGACACAATTTTTCACCAGTTTACAGATCTCGAGCGGTAGGAACAAATTCAAGATTGTCCTTACCAGTAACGAGTAGTAATTCAGCCTGGACTTTTTGAACGTTTCCTTTCTCTCCTTGATATAGCCCATGGCAAACCGTTTGGTTAGCAAATGGGAATAATTGTGGAGGAGATGGCCGTGAAAGATTCTTATTTTGGAAATTGGAATCTGGACTTTCAGTTCTCTCGGCAGACAGTACTCACTTCTTTCCAGGTTGAACTTTTGGTTGAATGTCAGTTTGATGTAATCAGCAAGAGTGATTGGTATGTTCATTTCAATCATGGCCAAATAGTTGATCAGACTCAAATGGCCGATATCGTAGCGTCCGGTTGAGGTATCCAAGCGTCGATTGAGCGAGCATTCCAACAATTTCATCCAGATCAGTTTGACCAATTTCCTGTAACGACTGGCGAGTTCGCTTGGCATCTGCAACTCTTCGATCACGAACCTCGTGTTTTTGGAGAGAATGATTTGAAAACACCTTGCCTGCAGTTTTTCAAACTCTTCACCGTACTTACGTGCCGATGTTTTTTCTGAGGACAGTCTCGAGACTTTGTTTCTAACCGACAGCGATGTTGTCAGGCCCGCAACGTTGACCAACCGTCGACTGAACTCTCCTCCGGATATAGCACTACCTCCACCGCCTCCTCCCCCTCCTCCTCCGAGCATTTCGTCGTCATCGTTGATTTCAACATCAAATTCGTTGATGTGGCCATACTGGCACACGTTTCTACCATCCACTCTCTTCCATAATCGTGAAGGACAGTTATCCACCCCACAAACTTGACCACGAACGTACCTTGCCATTTCCTGCTACGCTGGTTCAATTTGTATACTTTTTTTCAGCCCTGGAACACGTATACCAACAAAATAATGAGTCCTGGATGTATTCTTATGCCCTTTTTCCTCCTCTTCTTCTTCTTTTCTTATCTCTCTTTCTTTTAAAAATAGAGAATCAGAAATGTAAAGTATAAATTGTTTATTTTTCAAATGAAAAAAAAAAAAAACTTTGTAAACCGGATCACGTGATTAGCTTCAAGATGTTTTTGCTTTTCTTGTTTGTTTGTGTTTTTTTTTCTTTTGAGAAAGTTCCATGTTTTAGCTCTTTCGGTTTTCTCTGTGGCATGTAACAGATTGACAAAGCTGTCAAAACAAGGGTCAGACGTTCTTGGTGGAGGATCTGGTACAGATGGAAATATAGCTCAACTAAATGGTGACAAAAGAGATTGCCAGTGAGGGTGATATTCATGAAAATTCAGGTGGGGGAGGATGTAACCTAGTGCTGGAAGAAAATGAGGCGGAGTATGATGATCACGGACATAGTTCCAAGGATAATAAGGTTGCTGCGGGGGGTGTTGACGATGCGGGTCGTAATGACGAAGATCCAGCACACCGATCGGGAAAAACACCGAAATCTGCGTACGATAATTCGTATGATACGGAGGATATGAACGAAATATACAATAAGGAGGAGCAGTTTTCCGGAATGATGATGAAATACTGGAACCAAAGATACGACATATTCAAGAGATTCGACGGGGGAGTGCTGCTCACCAAGGAGCTCTGGTTCAGTGTCACTCCAGAGAGCATTTCGAAATTCACCTCCAAGCTCATGAAGCACGCGTTCAAAGACAAATCGGGACCCATCTATGTGATGGACGCCTTTGCCGGCGGTGGGGGTAATGTCATCCAGTTCATATCCGATTTTGATGTTGTTTTTGCTGCTGATCTCAACCTCAGACATCTACATTGTACAAAGAAAAACTCGGAGGTGTATTTTTCGGAAACAATTGTCAGCAAAAAGTTAAAACTATTGCCGCTGAATTGGGTTTATGCGGATGACTCGATGCCAGACACCTTTGTAGACGAAAAATTTGAAGAGACCGGGAATGGCTCCAAGAAAGATGAACGCATCTATGCCAACAAGGAAGATTCCTTGGAAAGTTTGGCCGTACTGAAAGATATCAAATTCGACTGCATATTTGGCTCACCACCATGGGGTGGACCCGAGTACTACAAAGAGAAGCACTTTAACCTCAACCACATCCTGCCGTTTGAGCTGGACAAACTGTTGCGGATCCTGCTCCAGTATACCGACAACGTGTGTTTGTTTTTACCGAAGAACTCGAACTTGGGCCAGCTGCAAAAGATCACGGCCTCCCTGTTCCCCGATGACAGGTACATACGCATTTTGAAAACGTTTGTGCATGAACGGCCAAAGGGCTTGCTGTGTTGCTGGGGGCCGGCCTTCACCGAGCTTGATCTGGAATGCGTACATATGTAGAACAATCATGCGTACACCACGAGCCAAACACGAGCCGTACACAAGCCAGCAGCTGCAGAAACCTCAAGACCTGCTGGACCTGCGTCTTGTTGGTGCCACGGCCAATTCTTTTTCCCGTCCATTGATCTGGATGCCTTGGGCACGCAATATGGCTTATTCTTGGTCGTCTACAGAAGTGCTACCGCAAGACCTGACAATCCACACCCTGTTTCAGGCGTCTATGCAGGTTGCAACCGCCAGAGTGTTCTCTACCGCTACAGACACAGTACCCGGAGATCCTGCGTGGTAGAGAGAAGCACGCATGTCCAATAACCTAGCTCTATAGTTGCAATCCTGGCATCTTTACTTCTTTTGTATCCATAATAACCCGTTATCTTGACATCTTAGTTCTGCATTATCGAGGAGCTGCCTTGTTGTGTTTTGTTCGCTTATTTATTTTCTCACCATCCCTTTCGTATTTTTTAGGGCATCAAATGTCGATCATGAAGAAGATTAATTTCCCAAAATGAGGACTGTACTTATCAGACGGTAGGGGCTTCAAGGCGTTGCCCACTGGACAACCATTGCCAAAAGTGATAGACAAGCATCCACAGCTATATGTTGGTATAGACGTATCTATTGAGTCTACATCCCAATGAATACCCCGTTTGGAAGTGTGAGTTTTTCCGAGGATACGATCGGGCTGTTGGCCAGTCTGTCACAGCTGAGTGGCTACCTGTCGATTTCGTTTTGGCTGTTTGCACAGCTACCGCAGGTGATCAAGAACCACCACGACAAATCCGTGGAGGGCTTTTCGCTGGGGTTTCTGCTTTGCTGGCTCGGCGGCGATCTGCTCAACTTTGTCAGCTGTTTCCTGAACAATGCCATGATGTTTCAGATTCTGTTGAGTGGCTACTACTGCAGCGTCGATATAATACTGGCGTTTCAGTATTACTACTACAAAAGCATGTATCACAATCCGCAGTCCCGGTGGTACCACCGGCCCAGAAGGCGGCAGAAATGCATCACCAGTCCCAGGACCAGCCTGCGGGACAACCTACAGGAATACGGGTCCACCGAAGTGAAGCTGGATAGTCCAGCCGGAAGCCGGCAGGAGCTCCCGGCCGATGCCCTTGGACGGGAGAGACGAGCTGCGCCGGCGGCCAAAGCGCCCCAGCCGACACACGTCCAGGGCATTTTCCGGAAAAAGAACACGGGCCTGTCGAAGATGGTGACCTCGGCGTTGCTCACGGGCCTGACCAAGGTTCACAGTTTGCCGGTCCGGGGGGGCCACCTCGAGCGCCTGGGCGGGACCGCATATGATGGTGGCAAGCCCAACAATTCGGTTATTTATAGAATCATCATCTTTCTGTCCACCATCGACGGCGTCCTGCTGGGCAAGGTGTTGGCCTGGGGGTGCACGGCGCTCTATTTGCTCTCACGCCTGCCGCAGATGCACACGAACTACAGGCGGGGGTCCACCAAGGGTGTTTCCATGAAGCTGGTCTGTTTTGCGCTCTGCGGGAACTTGTTCTACTCGTTATCGCTGGTGCTGTGTGAAGACTCCACCCGCGGAGGGGAGGCTTCCCGGGTCTTCTGGAGCTCGGAGCTGAGCTATCTCATCGGAGCCCTGGGCACGGTTGTTTTTGACGGCCTGCTGCTGGCGCAGTGGTACCGGTACGACGGCCGGAGGGTTGCGCAGCGGCCGAGGAGTGGGAACCTGCTGCTGCAGCAGTCGCCGGTGCCCGGCGACCCCCCGGCGCCGCAGCGGGAGGCTGCCAAGATCCGGATCGCCGCCCACCACCGCCGCTCCTTCGCGGGCCGCTCCAACCCCATCGAGATGAGTGCCAGTGTGAAGTCGACGCTGTCGCCAAGCAACATCAAGAAGATCAGCGAGTTCACTCCGCTCTCCCCGATGGACCTTCTGCTCGACGACTTCCTTGCCAAGTCGGCTCTCCCGCTGGCCGCCACCCCACACGCCGCCGCCAGGCCCAAAAGGAGTGCCCGGTCCAGCGTCCATTCCCTGGCCAAGGCCAGGCCCGTCGTGCCAAGCACCACCCTGGAGGACGACCTCAACATGTCCATGGACGAGGACGACCGCTGAGTCGATCGACGCGCCGGGTCTCGGGGTTGGCGCCTTCGGTGCGGCCTTGTGGGGGGTGGCCGGCGGCCCAATGCGGCAGTCCGACTGCCGCTTTGGGAAGGCTTTGTTTGGAAATGGGCAATGGCGACTTATCGCCCTTTTTTCTGGTTCTTGTTGCCCTCCGTGAGAGGGGGCAGGGCGTTTCTGCAGAAGGTGACAGGCTGGTAATCTAGTGAGGCTCTGCTGTGTTGCCTTCTGCTTTTTGCTGGCGTGCTGTTATCTTATCTTCTAGTTGGCTGTTTTTCTTCTGCTTGGGTAGTAGGTGTATGTATATATAGCTGTTCTAAATACCAAACTCAATTGTTGGTGATTGCTTGGAATAACAATTGCTTTCAGCTGGAAGAAACACACACACACACACACACATAAGTAAAAAAACACAAATATCCACATATATACATCCATATATACACCTGCACCCGCTTGCCATCCCAAATGAACTTCAACATATCGGTTTTGACCTCAATGGTCGTGATGCTCTTGTCTCTGGAAGGCGCCGACGCCAAGGTGCACCACGCCAAAATCCAGAAAAACGCCTTCGAGGAGAACTACAGAGACATGTCGTACCTGGACTACGTGGACTCGATCAAAAACAAGTACGTGGCCACGTTTGCCAAGAGCTGGACCGCCCCGTACGTGCCATTCGTCGAAAACGCAGTGGTGGAAGACTCGGCAACCCACGACTTGCCGTTGACCAACTACATGAATGCTCAGTACTTCACGGAAATCCAGTTGGGCACCCCAGGCCAGCCATTCAAAGTCATTTTGGACACGGGCTCCTCCAATTTGTGGGTCCCTAGCTCCTCGTGCTCGTCCTTGGCGTGCTATTTGCACGAAAAATATGACCACGACGAGTCGTCAACCTATAAGAAAAACGGCACCGATTTCGCAATCAGATACGGCTCGGGCTCGTTGGAAGGCTTTGTTTCCCAGGACGTCTTGACCTTCGGTGACTTGGTCATCCCAGAACAAGACTTTGCGGAAGCAACAAGCGAGCCGGGCTTGGCGTTTGCGTTTGGTAAGTTCGACGGTATTCTAGGCCTGGCGTACGACACAATTTCGGTCAATAAGATTGTGCCACCAATCTACAACGCGGTGAACCAGGGATTGTTGGATGCACCTCAATTCTCCTTCTATTTGGGCGACACATCAAAATCGCAAGATGGCGGAGTCTGCTCGCTTGGCGGTTATGACAAGTCCAAATTCACAGGCGAGATCACTTGGTTGCCAATTAGAAGAAAGGCCTACTGGGAAGTCAAGTTCGACGGAATCGGATTAGGTGATGAGTACGCAGAATTGCAGGGCCACGGTGCTGCAATTGATACAGGTACCTCCTTGATCGCTTTGCCTTCCCAACTGGCAGAAATCTTAAACGCACAGATTGGTGCAGAAAAATCTTGGAATGGCCAGTACACTATTGATTGTGCCGCAAGGGATACATTACCTGACTTGACGTTCACTTTTGATGGTTACAACTTCACCATCTCTCCTTATGATTACACCTTAGAGGTCTCCGGTAGTTGTATTTCAGCATTCACTCCAATGGATTTCCCAGACCCAATTGGTCCTTTGGCCATTATCGGTGATGCTTTCTTGAGAAAGTACTACTCAATCTATGATTTGGGTAAAGACGCCGTTGGATTAGCATCCGCAATTTAAGACCCATGGCCTGCTTGTTTACATTTTCTCCACGTATGACCTGGAAGGCATACACAAAAAAAAAAAAAAAAAAAAAAAAAGACAATAAGGAAAGAAAATAATGCATTGGGTTTGTTATTTTAATTATCTGGGACTACAAATATTGATATTATTATAAAAAAATAAAAAAAAACAAAGAACAAGGAAGAAACAGCTGGTATAAAAGTATATGTATGTATAAAGATATGTATTTTTTTAAAAAAAACAAGTGGATATGCAGTTACTAGGTGTACACCGGGCAACCATATATATATATATATATATTGATCTATTTTTTACATAATTGTTTAGCTATATTACATTTTATTTTCACGTATTCTTTTGTTTGGTAATTCAACAATTGATTCCACCTTCTTACGCTTCCTGGTGATTTTGTTGTCCACCTGATTCAATCCCTCTTTTAGCTTAATGTCGAATAACTTTCTATCATTATCGTCAACCGGAACTTTGCAGCGTTGAAGGCCTGGGTCCTCAATGAACAAGCCCGTGTTGTCGATGATGCTTACTACATAATCTAATCTGGAATGCTGCTTTTTATCAATAAATAGAGAAATTATATCGCCATTTCTCAATTTAATTTTGTTGCCTTTGCCGATTCTCATATTATTCACATAACAAGTGTTGGTGCTAAAATCTAGTAGCCACACGTCATCTAATGCCATGGCTGGGGATGTGAACATACTTCCATTGGCTTCTTCAAGGACTGAATTGTTTGCTTGGCTATTGAATTTCGAGTTGTTGTTATTATTATTACTATAAGTATCATTGAGTGAATTGGTCGAATTATTGTCATGTGTCGGATGTCTCCTCTTCAATATAATACAGTGAATTTTAGAAATACGGTCGTCGGAATAAACGGTATTTAAATTATCTAAACGGCCAATAAAAAATGCAGATTTACCCTGTGGGATATGTATTATATTTACTTCTGTGGGTATTGAGCCTGGCGTTGTGCTTAATGACATGAACGTCGCCTTTGGAGCAGATATCAGTGAATTACCTTGCCGCTTACTGTTTTCTTTGTGTGAGGGCATGCTATTAGAAATGTTTTCGGCAGAGAATCCGGCAAATTTTGAATTCTTTATTAAATTGGTTGCTATTTCGGTGTTGTCTGTTTGGTTTGTGTGCAGTTCATTTTGATCTTCTATTATTGGATCAAAATTTTCTGCCTTCATGGCCTTTCTTTCTTTGGGCGGATTTGGAATCTTGAAATTCTTTGCAGCGGTATTATTGGCATTGTTTGTGTTCCCTACATGTTTAGTGATATGTCTCTGGCTTTGAGAAAGATGCTGCGATAAACTAACTTGGGATGGATACTCATAACTTTCATGTAACCACGGGTGTCTTAATGCTTGGTAGGCGTTCAATCTTAAAGCGACATCGACTTCTAATAATCTGCTTATAAAATCCCGTCCTTCAATTGAGATACCCATTGTTTCCAACAGTTTGTCATGATAATTACCATTTGTAATATGTTTAAAAAGTATGTCCTGGGTAGATCCACTAAATGGTAAATGTGCGGTCATTATGACAAACAATAGACAGCCAATAGACCACATGTCAACTTTGTTAGAATATAAATCTTCGGTTATTCTCCCATTGCCAAGATATCTTTTTCTGTTGCCATTCTGTTTCTTTTTATTGGTTATAACTTCAGGCGCCAAATATGCTAGTGTTCCACAGAATGTTTTCATCCTACTTTCATTCTCTTGACTTTTGGCCAAGCCAAAATCCGTTATTTTAACAATTACAGGATCATCTTGTGCAATCATAATGTTATCGGGTTTCAAATCACGATGAGATATGCCTTTGGAATGGACATAAAGTATAGCTTCCAAAATTTGTTTTGCGATTTCCTTGCTTGCACTTTCATCTATTGCACCATTGCAGGCAACGAAATCCATCAGGTCGCCACCTGAAACAAATTCCATCACTAGATAGTAATTGTCAACGTCCTCATAAAATGCCTTCAATCGCACTATTCCTGGATGATTCAACTGTTTTAAAATTTGTAATTCTCGTGAAACTCCATCCAAGCCACCCAACGCTTTCTTTTTGGAAATAATCTTTGCTGCAAATGTGATACCTGTCGACCTTTCTATTGCCTTTTTCACAGTAGCAAATGCACCCGATCCAACTATTTCATCTCGAATGATAAAATCTTTATAAACACCCTTCTCTTCTGGAACTGTTGTTTTCAGAGTGCCGTCGGCGTTTAGAATTTTCCCTAAGGCGTTTATGGGGAAGTGAGCTACAAATCGGACGACGTCTTTCTCGATTCCGATTCCGACTGCAATTTCGTCACCTTGGGTCAAAATGTAATTCTGTTTGGGTATCAGCTTGGAATTATTCAGCCATGTTCCATTAGTTGACAAATCTTGGATCATTAAATTATTATCTTTCAATCTAACAGTGCTGACATTTGCTTCGTCACCACCCGTGCTGTTATTCCAAGACCTTGAGGGGTTATCGCCATTATTCATGCTCATCCATAATTTAAAGTGTTTGTTACTAATTCTCGTACTGTGAACAGGTAACGAGTACGTGCACACGTGGCTGTTTCGTCCAAATAGCCATTCTTGTTTATATCCCGTTGTCCTCACGCTGCCGTCACTTGTTTGAACTGGTATTTTCTCCCCGTCCTTGATTTTCACGTCAATGTGGAACGTTTCTTCGACTGTTCTACCTATGAGTCGGCAGAGCACTCCCTCCTTAACCAGCTCGTGTCCGAGTGGATCCGTGAGCGGGTTGTAATTACTCGGCTGTGTTGGCTGTGTTGTAGGTTCAGGTGCTGTTTTCGTTGCTGGGCCATCTATATTTCCACTTAAAGGGTTTGATGGGCTCATTTTATTCCACTGTAAGGCCACTGGTTCCCTTGTTTGGCACTGTGATTATAGCTCTGGATCACTTCCAAAGTCCAATATTATTAGCAATTGCCGCTTCACCTTCTGCAAACCAATATTCTCCGCAATGTTGGCTGGTGGGTATGGTGGGTATGGACACTCTTGCACGATTAGAGGTGATCCGATACCAGAGGAATTCCCTAGATGCTCATCATTCCAGCTGAAGAGCCCCGAGCTCCCTTTCTTCCTATATATTTCCAATTGAACCCATTTAGCTTATGATTTCCTAACGATCCCATCGTGGCAGAAGACGCGTCTGTATTTGTGGCGCATTCCAGAGATTTTTGTTAGGACAAAAAATTTTTCCGTCTGTGAGAGAAACTCTGTGGCGCAGTCCGAAGACTCCAAATATGGAAAATTTTCAGTTTCAAAATCATGTTGAAGATTTTTCTTTGCATAAACGAACAGCAAAAGAGTCCGAAGGTAGGCCAGACGAACCACCCTTGCAATATTACAAGGTCGTTGGAGTGTTGGGCTATTGTGGGTAATTTCTCTAATTTTTTTAAGTAAGAGAGCAATGTCGGAAATAACTGAAAATAATAAAAGATCTCTGGAATCTGAAAACAATACCGACTCTACACACGTTGAAGAGCAGGTCAAGAAACAGAAAACTGGGTCATTGGAGGATGCTAGCTCAGGCAACACGGATGAGGATAAAAAGGGAGTCACCGAGGTGGATGTTGGTATCACCGAATTTATCTGCCACAAGGACTCAAACGTCAGAATCATCGGTACTTTGAAACAAAGATACACTGATTTTTTGGTGAATGAAATCGATATGCATGGTAACGTCGTTCACCTCCTGGACACTGGTTTCAAGGCAAAGGAGTTGACGGAAGAAGAAAAGAAAATACTGGAGGAGCAAGAGCGCAAGGCAAGAGAAAAGGAGGAAAATCCCACCGTCAGCGATGAACATAGAGCAGAACTAGTCGGCTTTTTTGGTGAGGAAAATGCCAACAATATCATCAGCTTAATGCAAGACGGCAAAAAAACCGTTGAAGTCGAGAAAGTATTTGATGATAAAGAAGAAAGAACCAAGATCCATAAGCTGATTCGTGAAATGTCCAATAATAGAATTGAGTCTGTCACAACCTCTGTCAACACGTTCATCTTTGGCCATAACGCAAACAAAAATCGTAGAAGAAAAAACACACAGGTCACCACAAACATTGACCATAATTTGGGTGAGCGGAAGAATTTCCTCTACTGCACGTTGTACAAAGAAAATAAAGAAACAATGGAGGTTGCAAGTATTTTGGCAAAGTACTTAAAAACCCAAATCAAAAATATCAAGTATGCAGGCACTAAAGACAGACGAGGTGTTACCTGTCAAAAGATCTCAATCGAAAGGTTCCCTGTAGAAAGGGTGACTACATTGAATAAAGCATTGAAGGGCTGTAAACTCGGCTGTTTTGAATATAGGGACACGCCTATGAAACTAGGAGAGTTGAAAGGTAACGAGTTCATCATCACAATCAAAGATGCTGAAAGTGCCGATCCTAATGTGCCCATTGAAGATGCCTTGGTTCCAATCTTAAATTCACTCAAAAATGTCGGTTTCATCAACTATTATGGTATGCAGAGATTTGGTACCTTCTCCATTTCAACTCATGAAATTGGTAAGGAAATCTTGAAGGGTAATTGGAAAAATGCGGGCGAATTGATTCTAAGTGAACAGAAGGTGGTAATTCCAGGTTCAATTGAGGCCAGAAAAATTTGGAGTGAAACGAAGAATCCTACGTTGGCAATCAAAAGAATGCCTAGAAAATGTAATGCCGAGTATTCGATTTTGAGTAGATTGGAAAGAAGTGAAAAGGGCGATGATGGTGAGTTTAACGATTCTGCATTTTTCAATGCAATTATGGGGATTCCTAGAAATTTGAGAATTATGTATGGACATGCCTACCAATCATACATCTGGAACGTTGCGGCCTCCAAAAGAATTCAGCTTTATGGCTTAAATGTTGTAGCCGGCGATTTAATTCTATGCAACAATCCTAAAATTTTGGATGAGTATAATGCTGAATTAGAAAAGAAATTTGTTGATTCTGAAAGCGGCGACATGATTGTCCAAGATCTCAAAGAGACACATGGATTAAAGGCCAGACCGGTCAGACAAGACGAAATCGATTCAAAGAAGTTTGATATTTATGATGTGGTCTTACCAACACCTGGCTACGATGTTGTTTACCCTGAGAATGAAGCTTTGAGGAATGTGTATGTTGAAACTATGGCCAAGGATGGACTGAATCCCTTCGATATGACTAGAAAAGTGAGAGAGTTTTCTCTTGCCGGTTCATACAGAAATATTGTTTCAAAAATCGATAAGCTGGAGTACTATTTTAGAAAATATTCTAATTCCACCGATCAGCTCGTCAGAACTGATTTGGAAATGCTAAAACTGAAGGAGTCCCCAGAGAGGAAAGGCGAAGAGATCAAGCAAATCTTGGACAGTATTCCGGATGGTGACAAGACCGCCGTCATTTTGAAGCTACAATTGGGAGTGTCGACATATGCAACCATGGCATTGCGGGAACTTCTGGAAGGCGACACATCCCGTTTTGGAGGTGTAGTCAATCTAAAGAATTCTGACGAATGATGGATCTACGCCTCCTAGCCAATTCGCCGTATTGCTTGTAACATGTACTATAGGAAAGGCACATGAAAATGGTTCTCTTTTTGTTATTTCCAAATGAGGAAGTTACATTTTCCCTTATTATATAGTTGCTGATATAGTAAACCGAAATGTTTTTGTCTTTTTGTACTAAATCTGTTGTTGTTGTTGTTGTTGTAGATAATGATGACGTGTTTCCCTAGTGGCACGTGAAGTCTGATATTGTTTTGTACTTGCTTGGAAACGGAAAAATTAGTAAAAGAATACTTTGAAAATTCGTATCTAAGTTAAGTTACATTTTGGAAGGACATTGCTATTCAAATAATTTAACAGAGTGAATATGTATAAACGCTTTTTGGACGTCACAAATCCTGGTCCCAGTGTTGACGATGGATCTCTGGAAAGTACTGTAAAAGAACGGCAGTTGTGGCATAAAAGTGCTGTGGCACCTACAGATGCAGCGGGCATTAGTGGATTGGTTGACACAAATATGCAGGATCGGGATGCAAACAGTACCAAGGAAAAGAGGCATAGTCTTGGAAGAGAAGCCAAAAGTTTACCCTACAATGCCACTCTAGAGAGTGACCTCAGATATATTTTTGGATACGATTTGCTGCACCCCGTTTACTTGCACAACAAACAAAATAACGGCAACAAGGGATATCATCGTCCACCCCAAAAAGAAAGTATCAACGGGAATAGCAAAGTTAATGAGTTCTTTCCCGGTGGCTTCCTGAACACCGGCAGTAGAGCCACCACTAGTGAAAACCCCCCACTTGCAAAGTTTTGAAAGGTAACGAGAGCATCATTAACAACAACAGTCGTGGTTCCAACGGGTTAGATAGCACGGGAAGAGTTGATTCGGAGCCGTCCTTTAAGATTGTTGCAATCACCACGGTACCAAGAAAACTAAGTGTTCCGGCACTACTCAATCAAGTGTACGGAGGTCCTTTAGAAAAAGTTGAACTTATAAGGAAACATGGATATCAATATTTCAACGACGAAAGAGTCTACCGTTTGGGCGAATCGATTGATTGGGATGGGATTTCCATTTTTCTTCATTTTAACAAACATGAGGATGCCCGGGCTTTTTATCACTATTCCAAAACCGGACTGTTCAGAGTAAACGACATTTATTTGAACACAGTCGTAATACCGGATGACGGAGGGACGTCCGAAGTCGAAGAAGATAGAAATGCCAATAGTGTTGTCTCGGAGTTGATGCAGGGTGACGAAAAGGCCCGGAGGGTTTTAGTGTTGAAAAAGCCCGTTTCTAATAAGAAAAGCAGTTACAGTCGGAGAAGACTGGGATATTTGGATCCGCTGTCCAACTACACCCACAATTTTGATCTTGACGAGATCAAAAGGGATTTTGGGGAATATGGAAGGCTAGTGGAGGTTTCACCAATTGTTTCAAGGAAGTTATGCTTCGGGGTCCAATATTACGATGTTCGGTCTGCCGTCAGAGTTAAGCGGCTTTTGCAAAGCAATCTCGACAAAACCACTGTTGGAGTGCGTGATGACGGAAGGCATGGTTTAAAGAAGGATGTCGAACTCAAACGGAAATACAACGGATGGTTTGTGTGGTATGGACGGGATCCCAGTGACAGGTCGGTGCCTGTTTAGGGAAGAAAATCAATATCGCATAGCAGGGAAGTTCGAGGAAGTGACATGAAAATGAAAAAAAAAGTGATGAAGCTCTTCCGAAAGAAGGAGTAAAAAGTGAGAGAAAACATCACTTTCTTGAATTGGAATTTCGTTCATGTAGTTGCAGCATTCTTTGATATATATGTATGTACGTATGTATGTTTGAGATTTTTTATCTCCATAAATAGCACCGTACAATAATACAGCCTAGCAAGGCAAAAAGAAAGCGGACAGGAACGAGAGAAACCGAGTGAAAAAAGAAGCATGATAGCGAGTTCAAGGCCTACTTTGCGGACGGTAGCACGATCTGCGGTGGGGAATTGGAGGGGTTACGGTGGAAAGACGGAGAAGTTGATGAAGGTTGCGATAGCGGGGGTGGAAAGAGGAGAGCAGGTGGACGGAGACGATGTGATGAACAGTGCCAGATCGTTGCCCAGGTATGACTTGATCAAAAGTGGCGAAGCGATCCGTCGGGAGCTTCTGGAGAGCAGGACGGGAGGAGAAGCGAAGGTGTACGATGGGGTTCTCGTTCTGTACCGCCAGACACGCAATATGTTCACCTTCTTTAAGGAAGGGTTGGTGAACGTGTGGCGGGTGCATCGGGATCTGCGGCGGCACGTGTTCAACGGTAGGCGCTATCTGGTGGACTACTCCAAGGGCAACGTGGACGGGAAGCTTGTTCTGCGGCGGGGTGGCTATGTGCAGCTCGTTGACGAGCTCAGTGAGCGGGTTGCGTTGCTGGGAATCGAGGCGGCCAGCGGCCACAGGACGTTTGAGGACTACGTCGGTGCCGGCGAGCCACAGATCGGCCTGACCAGGCGGGAGTTTGTGGAGATGGTGCGGGACCGGGAGAACGTGTACAAGCTGCCTCTGTTCGGGGTGCTGTTCCTTGTGTTTGAGGAGCTGAGTCTCCCGCTGGTGTATCTGTTTCCGCAGATGCTTCCCACCACCTGCGTCATGCCCGGCTGGCTGGAGCGGCGGTACTACGCCAGGCACCGGGCGGGCCTTGCAACGCTGGCCCGGGCCAGGGGGGAGCAGGGGGCCGCCCGGTACCTCCAGGACATCGCCCTGAACAGAACCAGTGCCTACAGCATCGGGGACAAGCGGGAGCTGAGAGCCGTGTGCGACAGCCTGCTCTGTCGTGGCACGACCGCGGCGCAGTTGCACCTGCACCAGAAGACGCTCGCGGTGGACGACTATCTGATTGTCGCGGGCGGCGGCGTCGCGTCGCTGGGCGCCGCCGAGCTGGTGCACGGCTGCCGCGCGCGGGGCCTTGCGCCCGGCCTGGGCGTCGGCCCCGCCGACGTCGATCGCCGCAGAGCGCTCCTCGCCCAGCATCTCGAGCGGAGACTCTACTCCGCCCCGAAGCTGGCCTAGCCTTTATCGCAGCGCTACTTTCCACAGGCGAACCACACCCGGCCTTTCGCTGCGTCGCCAGTCCGTGATCACCCTATAATGGGCGACTCCGCCGCTGCGCTCTGCGAATGAGGAGTTGTTTCCCATTTGCTGTTTATGCGGAATTTTTTTTTTTTCTATTTTTTGAAGAATAGCGTAGTTGGGTAAATGAACAAGGAAAAACGAAAAAAGGGAAAAAAGCGAAAGAGAGAAAGGGAGAAAGGGAGATTGTGTGTGATGAAGAGGGTGTGTTGTGATTGCACATTACTGATATTGCTATATCTCTGTATTAGGATGTATGTATGTATATATATATATATATATATATAATACCATATATAACGGCAGTTGTACATTGAAGGTTCATTCTATTGTCATTGAACAGTACAGAGAATTTGTCATCTAAGGATTGATAATTCAAACGACACGTGAGTTCTGTTTTCAACTGGAAAGAGATCACATATATACATACTCATATACACCAGAGAGCCTGCTTCTAGAAGGGAAACAATAGGATCAGAGAAACTCAACTGCTTTTGTTTGGTGATATAATTGTTGCAGAAGGCAATAGGGTATCTATCCATCCAGACCAAGAGATAAACATATGCATGTATGCATGTGTGGATATATACAGATATAGCGTTCTAGATTCATGTTCAAGGATAAATCCTAGTGCACGGACCTCAGAGTACACATCACTGCAGATACTGCATCAGAAGAAACACATAACACCAATCGTCGGATCTCGGCTCAGCTTGGCCTCCTCACCGGTTTCGTCTGCTCCTTGCGCCACTCGAAATCAACCCATCCCATCTCAGCCCGCAATCAAATCGCCCCATCCCAGCCCAAGTTCAAGCCAACCTAGCTCGGGGCATTCCACACTCCTAGTCACACACAAACAGGCATAAATCACAACATAAAAAACACACAATGCCGAAATTGGGGTTCTCTAGCTTGGCACATAAATTCCACGAAGACCATCACCACTCGTCCGGAAACGAAAACTTGCACACGCAAAACCATGTCTCGACAAGAAGCTCGCCTTCGTTCCATTCTCAACCACACATCGTTAACGAGCCCGCCAGCCACCAAAACATCTCAAGCTCCCCTATGGGCCATGCGTCCTCGTCAAGAAGATCCTTCTTCGGCTTGAATCTGGGAAAATCCGCCTCAAACGAATCACAGCAGTCAATCATGTCGGATGATAACCATGGAGTCCATCCCCACCACTCCAACTCCTCCCACCATCATCCGAATATCTCCTCCTCAAACATCAACGGCGTCTCCTCTCCTCCTCCAATCCAGAGAAACGGCTCGAGTTCCATGGTTCAATTGAAAAAATTCTTCAGACCAGCTAGAAAGAACTCCGGAGATCACATGAATTCGCCTACTTCCTCCTCATCACAAGGCAATCCTAAAAGGCCTACAAATCTCCATTCGTCAACTTCAAACTTGAAATCGGTGTCTTCCTCGTCCCCATTTTCAAGCAACAGTAACAACACACACAATAATCACAATGCTACTCATCCAAATACCCCATCAACTCCAACTTTCACCCATGATGCTAATAATAACATGATTGTGAAAACGGATCAAAAGTTTTGGGACGATTTGGAAGGATCGGTGACAAAAAAATATGGTAAGTTGGGTAAAGTTTTGGGTGCTGGTGCTGGTGGATCGGTTAGATTGATTGTGAGAGAAAGTGACGGTGTGACATTTGCCGTCAAAGAATTTGTTGCAAGAAGACCAAATGAATCAATCAAAGAATATGCAAAAAAATGTACAGCAGAATTCTGCATTGGTTCAACCTTACACCATCCAAATATTATTCAAACGTTGGATATTATTAATGAAAATAATCATTTCTTTGAAGTTATGGAATATGCTCCAATTGATTTCTTTGCTGTTGTTATGTCCGGTCAGATGACTAGATCGGAAATCAATTGCTGTTTCAAGCAAATTACATTGGGAGTCAGCTATCTACATTCCGTGGGTTTGGCTCATAGAGACTTGAAATTGGATAATTGTGTTGTTACAAAAGACGGTATTGTTAAATTGATTGACTTTGGCTCGGCGGTGGTGTTTAAATATCCTTTCGAAGATGATATCGTGTTGGCTCACGGAATTGTTGGTTCGGACCCTTATTTGGCTCCTGAAGTCTTAACTTCAACCGAAAACTACGATCCACAATTTGTGGATATTTGGTCAATCGCAATCATTTATTGTTGTATGACTCTAAGAAGATTTCCCTGGAAAGCTCCGAAACAGGACGATCCAAGTTTCAGTCTTTATTGTAAAGAAGATGACCAGCCTCATGATTATGTTGAGAGTGCCAAAAAGCATCGGGAATTGTTGATTGAAAGAAAGAAGAAAATTTTGCAACTTCAAAAAGAAAAAGAACAAGAGGAACAAAACACTCAGAATATTCAAGATAAAGAAATGTCAGCTCCTGCCATTAAAACTGAAGCGGTAATTGGTGAAGTGACAAAAGATATCAATAGCATAACAATAGATAATAAGAAACCGGATGGAGAGATTAATACGGATAAAGTTTGTGCTGATAGTGAGAATAATCAAACTGAAGTTGACAATAAGCCTACTACTGACACTAATAATGCATCATTGAAAGATGAAAAACGAGATATGCTATTGGACGTAAAACTTCTAGGTGATCCGAATAAAATGGCAGTTTCTCCAAAAACTGATGTTGCACCATTGCCATCATCAGCTTCTACGCCTGCTGTTGTGAATGACAAGTTGCCAGATGCAGAGAAAGAACATCACCACCACCACCATCACCACCATAATAATAATAATCATAGTAACTCTTCACCAACAGATGGTAACGGTAGTAAGACAAATGCAGAAGTTCCAGAACGTCGTACCAATGCGCCAACTAAATCACAAAAACAAATTCGTGGTCCATATAGGTTGATGAGACTCTTGCCACATGCTTCAAGACCAATTATTTCCAAAATGCTCTCAGTTGATCTTGCAAGCAGAGCAACAATGAAAGAAATATTAATGGACGAATGGTTTAATGAAATTAAGTTCTGTACTGTCGATTCAGATGGTAAAACAATTAACGACCCAGGACATGTTCATACAGTTGTTTAATCGATATCACCTTGTTTTCTCATCCTTTCTAATTTTCTTGTATTCTACTATTTTCACCTAATACTTAGTTCAATTCATTCTTTTATTTCATTCTTTCTATTCATTATGTTTATGAAACTTCATCTTCTTTCTTATTTACCTGTGTATTTACCCATCTATTTGTTATCCAGTTTTATCTATTTATTTATTATTTATCAATTATTTGAAATCTATCTCTTTTATCTTTACAATGTTCTTTTTCTCTTTGTTATCTCTGTACTTCCTTTGATTTGCATATCTCCACCAACCTCTACTGGTTGATTTCTCATTTTCTTTCCAACTATTTTTTATATCAATTTTCATTGGATTTTATGCATCTCTCTTTCATAAACATATATATATATATATATATACATTTTTTATTAACTTATTTTATAACTTTTACTACCAACAACTGCCCAAAAACGTAATACTGATAACAAAAACAGATCTCATAATGTTGAATCATAAAATACGCGGTGAAAAATCACAGATCGAAATAGATTGGTTTTACCCACACAAGGCCAAAAAAAGAACTCCTAACTCTGATAAAGCAACTTTTGCTTTCCTTTTCCTTCTTTACATTTTGTTCTTTCAAAAATGACATGAAGCAAAAAAAAATGAGTCTTTCAATTAGATATGCAATATTTTGGCCGGAATCTGAAACTGTAAAGAATGAACCAACATCGACCGTTGTTTTGACGTCGCCGAGTGGTTTGTACGTGGATATACGCAAACTCAAAAATACAGATGATAAGTTCGATTGGTTTTTTGCAGGAAAAGAAATCGAAATCAACGAAAAACAGATAGAATTCAATCATGACTTCTATGATTCTTGCTATGTTGATTACTATTTCCAAAATGGATTCTCGAGTGGTGGATTTAGTAGCAGTTCGGATATCGGTGAATTTAGTGATTCGACGGATCTGGACGAAATTGCAAAGGGCATTAGAATTGAAAGAGGTAGTATGGTAAATCCAAAAACCAAGAAACTAGAATCTTATGTTGAAAAGTGGATAACTTGTAATCCTAGCATCTCACAGTTAGAATTTATAGGTAACGCCAAGCTCACTAGGATAAACTGTATCGTACTCGATACTGTTGACGGAGGAATAAGTGACAATGAAGGAAACACAGATACAATCATAGGTAGATACCTGATGCTAGGCAAATGGGTCCAAGGATTGCTGTGGAATAAAGCCATTACAGAAAGCAAAGAAAACTCAATCGGCATTTTACGTGCCGTTTCCGATGCTACCGAACCGATTATAAAATACGGGGGACAATCTGCCAAATTTCCTGGGTTTGATGATTTAATCGGGCTTAAATTGAACGATATAATTAAAATTCGCAATGTTTCTTGGAAAGTGGTGGAAATCGTAAATAATGATTTTGAGTTTCAGTACTAAGTATAAATTGCATACTTATGCAATGAGATAGAATTATAAAAGTAATTAAAAAAAGAGAGAAAATGCCTACGGTAAAAATCCTAAATCGTTATTTAACGTCCAGAAATCGTCATTACCAACGCCATCGAATAATCTATTAAATGATTCTGAGACACCAGTATTTGGTAATAAGTTAGGATTTGAATTATTGTACATGAAATTATTTGTATGATTAGTGTTGTTGTTGTTATTATTATTATTATTATTGTTATTATTGTTATTATGCGGGTAATTATTGTAACTTTGGGCTGGCATGTAAGTCCCATTAATCGTATCACCAATATTTGAATTCACATTAATATGTCCCACATTATGATTCATATTGTGGTTTATTAAATTACTATTAGCACTGAAGTTGATATCTGCAAAATTATGCTGATTGTAGTTTACATTTGAATCGTCAAAATTTTGTAGCATCGGTAAACCTGTTTGTGGAAC
The DNA here is from genome assembly GCA_030142935.1 of Pichia occidentalis. Taxonomy (NCBI): domain Eukaryota; kingdom Fungi; phylum Ascomycota; class Pichiomycetes; order Pichiales; family Pichiaceae; genus Pichia; species Pichia occidentalis. The sequence continues at coordinate 105,194 of JANQBI010000005.1, read as the reverse complement.
CTGTTGACCACTCTCCTCAGTCCATGTAGAGATGTTGCTAATCATTGTAGTGGTACCACCAACAAATGGGAATAAGTCGGGTATAGAATTTGGCATTATTAAATTTTCATTCATCAAGGAATCATTAGAATCTGGTGTTGTGGTTGCCGTGCCAACTGCATTAACTGCGTTGTTTTTATCATTGGAGTTACTGGTGTTGCTACTGGCCAATAATGAGAGATTTGATTGTGAAGACTTGAAATTCCTATACCTATTTGACATTGTGCTTGTAGAAGATAACTCGTTGTTTTTATTTATGTAGGTATTATTATTGGACATGTAATTATTTGAATGTGGTGCTGCTGTTGCAATTGTTGCAATAGTATTTGCTTGAATATTATTGAGTTGAGGGTTAATTGATGTAGGTGTTGATAAATTAGATTTCATAGTCGACCCCGTTAACGGTGACAATAATGAAGTTGTGTGTGGAGAAGTTTTTGATAGTGAAGAGGAGATGATCGATTCGGATTCGGATTCTGTTTTTGAATACTTTCTCTTCAAAGAAAGGTTATTTAGTGTGTAGTGATTATTCGTTATTGATTTCAAATCATTTTCAAAAGGTTTCGGGGTTAAAGATGATGACAATCTTGTCTGTGGTTGCAGCAACGGCAATTTAATTGGAGGTAAGATTCTGTTATTCAGATCGTTTCTATCATTCGATGAATTCGAAGTTGTCCTATTTCGATTTCTTTCTAGTTCATATTCATGATTCTTTTTCCTTTCCTTTTCCCTCTCAAATTCTTTTTCTCTCTCTTTCTCCCTTTGCTTGTCCTTTTCAGGATCTTTGTCGTAAGTCTCATATCCTGGCGGATGCAACAACAAGTGACTCAAACCTTTCGGGATCGCAGATCTAGTCAAATGTCCCCTTCTCTTGAGTCTTTCTTCATCTTCTAATTTGTCGTCATCTGATTTTTCTATATAATTGGGATCAATTTGAAAATGTTTCAAAGGCTTACGAAAAATTGCCGGTGGTAAACCAATTCCTCGATATAAAATTTCTGAAGAATCTGGACCACATCTTAAAATTAGATTGCCTACGGTTGCGTTCATGATTTCCTCAAAAATATCTCTAAAACTCAACGCAAATTTTGACCTTTCACTCATGACATAAAGAGAAATTGAGCAGGCTCTTAAATCATCCAAGCCTCTGAACAAATCTTCAGAAACTGTTGGTCGTGTATGCTTTTTATCGTCACCTAGTAATTTTCTTCTCATATCATCTCTATTTCTCTGTAACCAGAGACAATAAACTAAAGTGATACCGGCAATAAATACTAGATGAATGTTTAAAATTGAAAATCCATGAAAAGTTTTAGAGTGATAATTCTTAATTGATTGACAAATTTGGCCCGCAGCAGCTTGACATTCTTTAAATAATTTGTCATTTGGATCTAGCAATTCTAAGTAGGGTTGGATTAAATGTCTAATTGCCTTATAGTAATAAAACAATAATGTTTGATTTTCTATTCCATTATTATTAAAACCTTGACATTCATTTCTCCAATTCTGTAAATCTTGGAAGAATTTTTCAACTTTAATTAGCTGATTTTTGGAAATAGATTTGGCGCTATTGGTAATGATAGATAAATCTTCAATAAAAGTTGATTCCAGCCGTTTGATTTTAATCGATTGATTTATAAAAAAAATTTTGCCATGGGGGTTGAATGCTTTAGACGGCTCGTAGTCGAACAAAGGCAAATTTTTATCAATTTTAGATTCACTTAAGACAAAAGGTTTCGAAATTGAGATTAAAATTGATCTTTCCAATATGTAACAACACCAAAATTTTCTCATTTTGAAGTCTTTCAGTAGAGGTTCATTATTTTCGTAAGATTTTGATTTATGTAATTTCAAATTGATGCATGAATGCATTGTATCAGAGATTATCAAATACAAATTGTTTGTGTTCTTATCTGCTCTGATTAAAAACATACACATTAAAATCAGCAAATCAATCTTATTCAGCTCTTTACAATTATTTGATAACAAAATAAAATGTCTCAAAGCTGTTGAAAAAAAATTAAAAGGATTAGGACCTTTATACTTCCCAGTCGATTTGAACAATAATGCCGATATTGCATAAATAAAGAATAGTCTTGAGCAATTGAAGTGATAATCAATAAAATCATCCTGACTATTTAAATTTTCAGCTGGATTATTGTCGTTCATCAAATTGAATTTTTCAAATTTCAATTTATCGTTAAAGTAAATGTCATTAAACTTGCAAATTTCATTTTCGTTTAGCAATGGAAATTTATATTGTAGCATTTTGAAATACAAGTGAATTAAATTCTTGGAAAACTTGAAATCAATATTAATAATCGGCTCCAATTTAAGAATCTCGTTTAAATGATACTTTTTGACCATCGAGTTGTTATAACATGAAGAATTGATATTCATAAATGTCGAATAAGGTTGGTTGATCAATAAATTTTCATAGTTTATACTAATTGAAGCATTATCAACGTGGTCATCTTCCATCAGTGGGGAAATCTTTTTGTACTTAAGGATTTTTTCGTCATTTAGTGTTATCTTCTTGGATTTCTTATTCTTTAAGTCATTGAGTTTATTTTTGGCCTTCAAATCCAAGAGTTTTTCTAGCTGTTTCACCTTCTTCTCCAAAAACTTTGTGTAATCGTCATTTTTATTGGGGATCTGACTTTCCCCATATCTTGGCGGTTGAATACACTGAAATTTGGATTTCAAACAGTTGGTGCAACTTGGGAATCGCTGATCACACTTCTGTTTTCTTTTTTGACACAGGTAGCAGGATGTTGATCTGCTGCTTCTTTTATCCTTTGATTGTTTTTCTTTTCCCTTGTCTTTTTCCAGCTCCGGTTCTTGTTCTGGCTCGTTGGAGCTTGCGCTAGTGTCTGCGTTTGCAATGGTGTTTTCCGTCACTTTTTCCTTTTCGTCGTACTCTTTTTGCTCTTGGATTTCCTCATGGCTTTGCGTTATTTGCTCCGTGTCCATTCCGTGTCCAGCGTCTTGCTCTGGTGCAAGATCACTCTCTGGATCTCCGAGCCGCACCGAGACGCCAGCAGAGCAGTTGGAGGGCACCGTATCAGGATGGGTATTTTCGAGTTGTACGGCTGAGGTTCCTGGTTCTAGTTGTTTGATTTGATTCACGTCCGTGTCTTTGGCGTTGCTTTCAAGTTTGCTTTCCTCTTGGTGGATAGGTGGGACTGCTGGTATTGGGTGATCCGTGTCGATCCCATCAGCAAGTGTGCCATTTTTGTTCCGAGCCGCCAAACTCTCTGGATGTTGAGACATATCGGATATAAGAATACACCCCGATTTTTCCACTTCTTGCAAGATTGGCGATGAGAAGGAAGATCGGTATTGATATGGATATGGATCCGGATATAGATGATGGTTTTTGTACAGATGCGGTCTATGGATGTTTCTGCTCTCGATACATATGCCTGTCACTATATCCAGTTCTTGCTATGTTTCGACCCCTGTGTGTGACTATGCTTTTGTGCTTCTTTCTCTCTGTCCTTCTCTGTGGACATATATATATACCTATATATATATACAGATATGTAGATATATATAGATATATCTATATCAAACTATATGTGTATACCGATGTGGATACGGAAGAAATGTGTGCAATGTCTGGGAAAATTCACTCACATACACAACTCTTGATAGACTGCAAACTCGACAAGATATAAAAACAGAAGAAAGGCTATAAGAGTAAAACAGGGTGTAACTAGATGAAAAAGCAGGGGGTGTGATTTCACTAGGCCTGACACCGCTTCATGTTCCAGCCACAGGCATTAAAAAGCGGAGAGCGACGATTCGGTCAACATCCACCCCCGCATTTCAATCCGTTATTTGCGGCACAAGGCCACAAAAGGTATAAAAGGAGCTAAAAAGAAACCAAACAAAAGTGTATCTGGTGCGGCTCGGGTCACGTGTGCACCAAGGTGTTGAGAAAAAACCCTGCTTGCGTCTGTTGCCCCTCATACCCCGCTTCCCCTTATGCTTCTCCTCCTCCCAGGAACGGCAACAGCGACGCGTCGCCGTCGCCTACAGGTTGCGGTCTCTGCGTAGCCAGTTCAGAGCCACCGGGTAGAGACTGGAGACACGTGACACAATGAGGTTGCCGAGGGAGTCGTTGGAGACCGGGTGGGAGTCTGGGGAGGCGTTGGTGAAGGAGATCTGAGCACGTTGGTACCTCTCGTGGATGGCACCATCCCGGAGATGGACTACGGTGTCGGACCACTCGCCCAACCCGTCGAAGATATGGGTGGCATAGATGATGCAGCTGCCCCGCTGCTGTGTCTCGGCATAGAGAAACTCCAGCAACCTCTGTCTGACCAAAACGTCGAGGTCGATTGTAACTTCGTCAAGCAACAGGAGGTCGAAGGGCTTGAGGAGCCCCATGCATAACTGCACCCTTCTTCTCTCGCCGTCTGAACAGCGGTTCATCCGCCAGTCATGGTCGATCTCGAGCAGCTCGATCAGCTGGTCCCGTCTCTCCTGGAAATAGTCGCCCCCGACACTGGAAATGAGCTCGTCCACCTTGATGTCCCTCTTGGTGATCTCGTTGTTGGCCCATTCCGTTCCGAGGTACACGATGGTCTTCTCGTTCAGGCGGAAGTTGTTCTGTAGGTCGAACGGATTCACGCCAAACAGCTTGACCGTACCACTCTTGATCAACTTTTTGCCCGCCAAAATCTTCAGCAAGGTGGATTTGCCCGCTCCGTTGGGACCAACGAGGAGGTACTTGTCACCTTTCTTCAATTTGATATCGATGTTGTCCAACCCAAGCCTCTTTTCGTCAGGGTATTGGAAACACAACTTGTCCGTGAACACAACATAATCCGATTCGTCTCCACTCATTTTTCACCGGCACTTCTATTCTCGGTTCTGTTTGATTGGAACTGACGGAATATATGCGAAGCAACTCTTGTAGAAGAAGCACGAGAAAGCAAACCTAGTGGAATAAACGTCAACTTGGAGAACAAAAAGGGGTGCCCACGCTATTGTAGTACTACCTTTTTCAACATGAATTTGCCTCGAATTTTCGATTTTCTTGATATTGTGCTTTCATGTGTTTTTTTCCGGTGTCTCTCCTATTTTACTCTTTTTGATTTCTATCTCTCTCCCACTTGGTTTGCATTCATTTCTCATTCGGCCAATACTATCAACAGCATCATTTGTTTGCAATCTTCAAACAACACCCTTTAACCAACCAACATGGGAAGGAAAGAATTGCTCGAGGAATCCATTACAAGAGAAATAAATGAAACAAATCCGGTGGTTGCAATACCTTATGCATCTTCCGTTTACTCGATCTCCTTGACGAAAGGCCCAAGGTGGCTGTTCACCGGAGGAGAAGATGGGTTGATCAGGAAGTTTGATTTTTTTCAATCCGTCGAAGGTAAGTCGCTGTTGACAGTTTCACAAAGGCATCAGTTGATTGATTCGATCTTATTCAATGGTATGATATGTTCGTACTGGGAAAACGAGATGCCGTATTACAAATCCAATATGTCTTCGAATTCGGCATCACATTCGACCTCAATGTCGATTTCTAATCTCAAGAAAAAGACAAACAACCTGGGTTCTTTTTTTGAACCCAATCTAAGTCCGGTGTACTCACTATGTGCAGATTCTAACGGATTCTGGCTATTGAGTGGTTTGCAAAATGGTGCTATCACCTTGCAGTCGGTCAGATCCTGTGAGGGCACGATTCAATGGTATTTTAAAAATTCATCCGATAATAACATTCCAACTGAAGAAAGGAAATACCATCATTCTGATACGGTTTCTGCGTTGATCACAAATTCAGACCAGACCAACTTTTTAAGTGGTTCTTGGGATAGCAACATTTTCAAATGGGACTTGAACACCGGTAAGAATATGAATTCCTTTACGAAATCAACGGGGCAGATATCTTCGTTACAGTATCGACCTTTCATAGGAACAGATTTGCATTGGGAAGCAAAGTTCGATGAAGAAGAGAAGGGAGGCGAGGGAGACGATGATGACGACGATATGGATTCATTGTTTGCTGATGACGACGATGAAGTTGAGGATGATAATGGCAACAATAATGGAAAAAATAATACTAGCGATCCTAGTGGTACGGATGATCTGAGAAAGGGCAAGGACAAAGATGATTCCCGCATGGATCTTGATGATGCTAAAGATGAAGAAAAGCTTGCGAAGAACACACCGGATGTGAAACGTGATATTTTAAAGTTGCAAAGAGACTCTCTGCAAACTGGTACATATGAGGGATTGAAGTCGTCCGACGATATATTCCTTTCATCATCCATCGACGGGACAATCAATATATGGGATGGCAGAATCGGCTCCAAGGGTAATTGTGTGGAGAAAATACCTGTTGGCAATAACACGCCACCGTGGTGTACATCAGCTACGTGGTCAATTGATGGTGATTCGATTTTTGTGGGAAGAAGAAACTCAACCATCGAGGAGTACGATATTCGATATCCGACTAAGATCCAAAAGTTGCTGAAGTTTCCGCATGTCTCCGGAGCAGTCAGTTGTGTTCGAACCCTGCCAAATAAAAACTATCTAGTTTGTGGTTGCCAGGATAACATCAGATTGTACGATCTTAGATTATACGAACCAGGCTCCACGTCCAAGAAAAATTCAAAAATCCCATTTACAATTGTTCCTGGCCACAACGGTGGTATCTTAAGTGACATGTACATCGATCCAACATGCAGGTTCATGGTTTCTGCAAGTGGTAATCGTGGTTGGCAAGGTAAGTCTTCCGATTACGTTTATATCTACGAGTTCATGTAACTGTCTACCTCGTCCGCGTCTATCGACCCGAGATCCAGATATATATGTATATATATCTATCTATGTATAGTGGTCGCCACACAAATTTAGTCGCTTTCGGACCCCGCAATGTTATTTTTTGATAACTGCGGAGGTTTCCATATCAAAAGGGCTCGAAGTGCATGCCAGGTTACTCCGAACAACCGAGGGGATGTGATGATCATTTTGGAATTGTGCCGATTTTTTTTGGTGTATAAATACAGCTGTACAGGGCTTGTAAAAAAGAATAGAGATAGTAGGTAATAGATATCTATAGGTTAGTAGGCAAACATACCAGAAGAACAAATAAATATAGATAGAAAAACGTGATAGAAGAGAACAATCCTTTGAATCAACATATCACTTATACCGAAAATACCATTAGCACCTCAATGAATATTTCCAAATCCATCAGACAAAAGAATATGAGAATATTAAGTGTCACAAAAAGAAATCTATCAACGACAAGAATGACATATGGCGAGTTATTTAAGTTTCAAGACACATTGCCATCTTTACCGGTTCCAAAATTGGAAGATACTTTAAGTTTGTATAAGGAATCAATCAAACCCTTCTATCCTAATGGCGAAAAAGATGCGGAGTTTCTCAATTATTCCAAGGTTATCGACCAGTTTGGTAAGAGTGAAGAAGGAAATGAACTGCAAATGAAACTTGAGAAGTTTGCAATTGATAAAAGAAATTGGTTGTCCGCATTTTGGGACAACTACGCTTATTTGGATTACAGGGACCCGGTTTCACCATTCGTTTCCTACTTTTACAGTCATAAGGATTTCAACACAAGGGTTTCCAAGGATCAGATCTTAAAGTCCACTGCTTTGACATTGAGAATCCTGGAATTCATGGAACAAATTGAAAACCAAACACTCGAACCTGAGTTGATCAAAAGTGCACCATTTTGCATGGAAAGCTTCAAATGGATGTTCAACAATTGCAGAGTGCCAGGTGATAAAAGAGATACCAATTTGGTTTATGACGGATCAAAAAACAGATTCATGATAGTGATCTCCAACGGCCACATTTACAAATTGCAGACCCATGATGAAAACAACAACTTGTTAAACTTTAATGAAGTCTATTACGCATTGAAAAATATTAGAGAAAATTCATTGAAAAGAGGTGTCAATAAGAACCCAATTGGAATTTTGACCTCTTCAAATAGAGATGAATGGTTCAAAAATTATGAAAAGTTAAATAAAATCTCAATCAAAAATAAAGTCCATTTTGATAGTATCTTCAAAAGTTCTTTTGTACTCTGTTTAGATGATAATCTGCCAAACACAATTGAAGCAAAATCAAGAAACTGCTGGCACGGTAATGGATTTAACAGATGGTTTGATAAACCAATACAAATTTTTGTTGCAAAAAATGGTAGCTCCGGGTTTTTGGGCGAACATTCTAAGATGGATGGTACTCCAACCCTAAGACTGAATGATTGGTTGGTGGGTCAGATTTCAAGTTTTGAGCTGAAGGAAAATGATTTGAAATTGCCAGGTTCACTTCCTGAGATTAATGAGTTGAATTTTGAAATTGATAATGGAATCAAGGATGCAATTGCCACTGAGACTGAAACATTCAACCAAACTGTGAATTCTTTGGATATTAGAACATGGCAGTATTTTGGTTTTGGCAAAGATGACATTAAATTGTTCAAAATGTCACCAGATAGTTTTGTCCAGATGTTGATTCAATTGGCTTATTTTAAATACACTGGTACCTTAAGACCAACCTATGAATCCGCCTCGACTAGAAAATACTTCAAAGGAAGAACCGAGACTTGCAGATCAGTTTCTGCGGAGGCACTGAAGTTTGTCAAGGATTGGGAAAATGTTTCTGTTCCAATTGAGCAAAAACTTGAATCTTTCAGAAATGCGGTAAAATCACATGGTAATTACATTAGACTGGCAAGTTCGGGTTTTGGTGTTGATAGGCATTTATTTGGTTTGAAGCAAATGATAGGCACTAAAGAATCGGGCTTGGTGAATGAATTCTTCAACAATCCAATTTTCAATTACTCCCAGTATTGGTATTTGTCCACTTCCCAGTTGAGTTCCGAAAACTTCAATGGTTATGGCTGGTCACCGGTTGTTCCTGAAGGTTTTGGTTTGGCTTACATGATTAATAAAAATTGGTTGCATATTAACATTACAAATCATAAAAACAATCCTTTTGATTTGAAAGCTGACGAGATGGCCTATTTTCTGACAATTAGTTTACAGGAACTCAGTGCAGCATTGAAGCAGGAATCCATCAAATCAAAATTATAATTTAAATGCCACGGTTATTCCTCCTTTTTTTTACTTCTCCCTTGGTTTGCTTTATTCACCTGAACCAGATTTTACTCTTTTTATTTTACTATACTTTTAATATTTTATTTTACGACTATTTTCATGTAATGATGATTTGATAACGAAGTTTCCAGGAAAAAATATAAAAATGTAGGTGTAGACGATCGACTCTGTCATGAATATTTTTTTTCTCACAATTCATCTCTTTTTCTATCTATGAATAATTCCCTAAATAAGCGAGATTGAGAAGATCTGTTTGAAAAAAAAAAGAAATATTTTTTTTCTGTTTTTTTATTCACTGAAAAATGTAAAGCTGAATCTTTAATTCTTCAAAAGTAGACTGTCCAAGAGATATACAGATAAGCAGCAAGAAGCAAAAAGATGTTTAAAAGTAAAAATACCAAGAAGCAATCGCTTGATACGGTGGATAACTTATTATCCACCTATCTACAAACAAGCGATAAAAAAGTCTTGAAGAGCAAAAATAAGCTGGACAAAGGCCATCAAGCTAGCAAAATTCTAGAGCTGAATTCCAGGGCTGGAAATTTCAAGAAAACCAGAGAAGACCTTAAGAAATCCAAACAGAAGGAGAGAAAATTGAGAAACAGGGAAATGAAGAAGCATGAAAAAATCAACGAAAAAATTATACGACAAAGTAAGTTGGAGAACAACGACAAAGAACTTATATCGGATATAGTACACAGTAAGCTGAAGAAGTTAAAGCAGATCGATATGGTCAGCAAGGATGAGGACTTGCTGGAGTTACAGCAGGACGTGTTGAATTTGACGAAGGTGGAACCAACAAAGAAGAAGTTGAGAGATTTGCAAGACAAAAAGGTTCTGGCCAAGAGAAGGGAGAATGCGAAGCTCGATGCCTTCAACGAGAAGATTTCAAAGGGATACCTATCTGTTTCTGGTTTGACGCCTGGTTTGGCCCAACCAGGAGACGATGACAGTGATGAGAGTAGTGACGAGGACGATGACAGCACACCACAGGCTGCCATGTCTGGTTTCAAGGATGATTTCGACGATTTTATTTGATGCAGCATGTTGCGCTACGTATTGATCTGTTGATCTACATATAGATAAATATATAAATAGATATATCTATCCATGTATCGATACATCGACCCAATTGTAGATATGGATTTAGAGATATATGATTTTCTATGTACATGAAGAGGCTAAACAAACAAAAAGGGCACTAAAAGAGGACCACGTTCCCACTCTCGAGAGAGTTCATTTTTCTGTGCCTGACGTATCGATTGGTTTGCCGTCATTTTCAAAGGGAAGGTCTTTTCTTGCGTCGTCCAACAGCGGTTTGATCTTTTGCTTAGTTAGATGCACCTCGATACAGGCCTTATAGTCATCCCATAGTCCTTCACATTCGTTGTGCAAGCCTTTTCCCTTCAAGAACTTTTCTGAGTACCATGAATTGAAACATGTATCGTATTTTTGTTTGAGTTCGTTACACTCCGGAGCAAATGAGGTCGACATTATATTTCCCATTATATTTCTTTCCAGTTGTGTTCAAGACAAGCAGTGAGTGACTTACTCTCTACAGAATGAATAGTACAGAAAACCAAAGGCCACCATACCATGCCGAATTAGTTGTTGGTAATAGATAGAAACATGTTCTTTTACTAATCTAATATATGGTTTTTCATAGTGTGTACAAAATGGGCAATATTGGAAAACCGGCCCCACCAAAAAGCAAAAGATCACGTCGATCGACGCGGTAAAAAGATCTCAGGTTGAATCTTTTTGTCCATGTATGTCGTCGATCGACGCCCATGGAAAATGCCAAAATAATCTTTTTTTTTCCAAAAATACACGTCGATCGACGTGGATAAAATATGTGGAATATTGTGCTCTTGTTCAAATTGGACGTCGATCGACGCCAGTACTCGCGGGTTGATTTTGTGTTTCGTGTATGGTTTTCATCCTTTTTTTCATATCGAAATACACGAAAAACAATATAAATAAAAAACCCAAAAACGTAACAATCAAAAAAAAAAAAACTATAATTAACCCATAAAAAAACCCATAAAAAAATATTACAAACAAATCCCAAAAACGCATACAAAATTGAGATCGTGAACTTTGTTGACATGAAATTGGCACTGACGCGATTTATTTTTACCTCTAACAATCCCTGATTGGTAATAACAGGACAAAAAGCGTGTCTCCTTCCAAAAATGTGCGTACCTGGATGCAATGACTATAGCAAGCGGCTCTATTTGGTTAGTTGGTCCATCTGGGAGATTCAGAGAATGCAGCCCAAAGCTGGAGATGTTAGAAAATTTACTACATTTCTGTTTCTTTCAATCCCAGGTAAGACCGTTACGTTCTCTCCTTCCAAACCCCAATACTCTCCAGAAGTTAAACAAGTACCATCGAGATATATCCTTACATTCTGTGAGTGTTGGGCAAACAATAGTTGGATAAACGTTGTTCTTTTCTGATAGAATCTTACACACACACAGACAAAGAACCAGAAAAAAAAACGAAGAGAAGAACATCCAAGGAATACAAATAAAAACAACTGGGGTTGAAAGAGGGCAGACTTTACAGTTATTCGTTAGTGTAAATCTATTTCCAGTGATACTTCACATTCACAAAAACACAAGAGGAGAATACTATTTCAATTATTTGATATTCGGTTACCCAGTATATTAAAGAAGAAAAAAAAGATTCGATTCATTACAAGATAAAAGCAAAGCCTTACATTTATCAGATAGTCGTTCTCATATCATCTCTCCAATTTACCAGATCTCAATATGGGTTTTGCAAGTGCGTTCATCCCCCTATTACTGTTGCTGAGTCTTGAAAATGTCCAAGGAACACCGTATCTGGGATTCCCATTTGATGACCAACTGCCAGAAATTGCAAGAATCGGAGAAGACTACACATTTTCAATAAACTCCCAAACGTTTAAATCGGACGCCTCTTCGACCATTACATATAAAGCCTTTGAATTGCCAAGTTGGTTGGAGTTCGATTCAAGCTCGTTGGTCTTATCGGGCTTACCATCAGATGAGGAAAAAACAGGCAAAATCGATTTTATCCTACAAGGTACCGACGAACAGAGCAGTTTGAACCAAACGTGCTCAATATATCTATCAGATCAACCGTCTCCCGAAATCAATTCAAATGATACTGTTTATTCCCAGTTAAGTTCAATGGGAAATACAAATGGTAATGGTGGAATTGTTTTGGACCCGCAAGAAGCGTTTTCACTCTCTTTCAAAGATGATACATTCGAGATACCTTCTAGCTCGAATAACAAAGTGTTGAAATATTATGGTAAAAGTGCTAACAGAACTTCACTGCCTAGTTGGTGTTTCTTTGATGAATCGACTTTAACATTTTCTGGTACCACACCGCCAGTCAATTCAGTTGACGCTCCAAGTTTAGAATTTGACTTGACGTTAATAGCAACCGACTATGAAGGCTATTCAGCAGTCTATTCTAATTTTAGAATAATTGTTGGGGGTCATCATCTCTATTTCGAAAATTCTTCAGATTATAATAACACGATAATGACCGACCCAGGTGAAACGTTTTCAATTGATCTACCACTTGATAGAGTATATCTAGATGATGAGGTTATCACAACTGATCAAATTGGAAGTGTTGTTAATTACAATGGTCCTTCTTGGGTTAGTATCAAGAATAATTCCAGATTAACAGGTACTGTTCCTGACGATCAAACCTCCAATACTATTGTTAATGTCACCTTGTTTGATATTTATGGTGATTCAGTTTTCATGGATTTTGATATCAATGTTTTACATGAAATTTTCAATGCCGATTCGATTGCCAATCAAACAGTTACAGATGGTACATTTTATCAGTATACGTTACCAAAGTCTTTATTTAAGAACGAAACAGCTACTAAATTAGATGTTACGTTTGATGCAGATTGGTTAACGTTTTATTACTCAAATAATACATTTGTTGGTCAGGTTCCAAAAGATTTTAAATCTTCCAAAATTACAATCGACGCAAGCATGAATAGTATGAAACAAACGTTGAGCTTTTTCTTAGTTGGCAAACCACTAAGATCATCAAGTTCCCGGTATTCTTCAAGTACAAAACATTCGTCAAGCTCCAAATATTCATCTCGAACATCGTTATCCCATTCAAAGTCTTCAAGTATATCAATTTCTAAATCTCATTCAGTTACATCATCTAAGGCATACAGTTCATCTACCACGAACTCGGCTTCCAATTCAATCAGTGCAACGTCTTCTACTTCTTCGACATCATCACCAGGAGTAATGATACCTGTTGGTAAATCATCTAACTCTCATAAAACAGTTGCTATTGCAGTAGGTGTTGCGATTCCGGTTGCAGCAATTATCGCAGGTGTTTTGATATTTTACTGTTGCTGTTTGGCTGGACGCAGAAAAAACAAACAAAATGATGATGAAAAGGGTGGTGATGAAGGTGGTGACTTACCTGTTGGAGGACTCGCAATGCAAAAGCAAAATACGTCAAATAGTACGCTTGCAATGGATGCATCATCCGCTCGTGTTTTGGCTGAAAAGAATTTAACGAACCTAGACAAAGATTATAGTGATGGATCATCCTATTATTCAGTGGCACAATCGACATTAACCAGTGCTAGTAATCATAATTTATATGGCGCTGCCAATCAACATGTGAGTACAGATTATCTACTAGGAAGCGGCAGTTATTCGGCAAAAGATGTAAGTGGAGTATTTAATTCATGGAGAAGATCGTCCAACGGAAATCTAAAAACTAGAGATTCATTGAGCTCATTAGCTACTGTTGCAACTAATGATTTATTAACAGTCAACGTGGTGAATGATGATAGAGTACGCAAAAGTCAAATGATACTTCCTGAACTTTCCAAACTTCGAAATTTAAATAAAAGCTCTGATTCGATGTTTGATGACGATAATAGAAAAACTAGAAGTAAAGAATTCAACTCTAATTTGGAAATTCTAAGAGAAACTGAGCATGATGCAATCTCTAGAGACAGATCTTATGATACAATATCTTCTGAGGCACAGTTAGTTGAATTTGAAAATGGTGGATCATTGTCTAGAGCCATCCAGCGAAAGGAGAAATCTTATCATGGCGAATTGTATAATGCAGATGATAGTGCAGAAGATGAAGAAGAATATGGTGAAAATGGTAGTATATCGGGTAAATAAATGCAGGCGTATGCATATTTAATTTTTGTTGTTTAATTTCGATTTTTTTTAGTTTCTTGTGCTTTACTTAATTTATTTCATTTGTATAATTTTTTTAACTATGTATTTTCATTTTATTTTACGATTACTTTTCATTCAAATCACGTTTTTGTCAAGTTTATCCACTCAAGAAAACACCCTTCTGCTGGAATTTCGTGTATAGTCCGAAAACCTTGTTTTCTGTGACAATGCAAGAAACGAAAATTCAAAAAGTTCCTTACCATGGCTAATTTATGACTTTAAAAAATAATATATATCTGTACGTATTATGAAAAACTGGGAACAGGGAAATCAAATAGCAAACCCTTAATCTAATTCGCCGTATAATTTGAGCTGTTGTGCATAAGCGGCAGTATCATATGCTCTTCTTCTACCTTCGACATAATCTATCATTTCTGCATACGATTCAGGAATAACGGAAGAGTAACCTGGAGAGTCTGTGCCGTCAACGTCTCTAGGAACATAGAAACTATAAACAAAACTACCACTTTCTGTGAATTTTGACGCATCTTTCAACGTTCTGACTTTGGTATTGACTTTAACTTGAATCAAGGTACCTGGAACAGATAAAAACTCATGAGAGTCGGCGCTCAGAGAATTGGCAGAGGTATCATAATCTTTCAAAAGCTGGGATAAAATCTTTGCAGACTCGGAATCTTCATCCACTGCATGGATATGCTCGGTATAACAGACAGCTGCATCCATGGATAAGACGCAACCAACTGGTACCGGAGCCTTGAATGTAGTGTTATCCAATGATATGAACCTTGGATAACTTCTAGAGAATGCACCAGCGGAACAGTAGGCCAATTCAAAAGTCTGTCTTAGTAAGTAACCACCAAAGATAATACCGTGTCTGTTTCTATACTGAGGTTGTTGAATCTGGTTGGCAGTCACTCTTGTGTTTTTCATCAAAGCCAAATTTTGAGGTCTTTCAGACACTGGTATTTCGAATAATTTTTTGGATGAGTTGTACAAACTGTGTATCATTTTGGATTCGAGTGCAGTAGGAGGCACTTTATCAAGGGACGAAGTTTTGGCCCTCAATTTTTTTGCAGCATTATGAGATTCAGCTCTTCTATAATCGATCCATTCAGCTTCTGAAGTTGGTAACAATTTGTTGATCTTGTGAGCCTTGTGAGTTGCAGGGTTTCTGGCGACAAAGGTGAAGTTTGCGGAAAGGAAGCAATGTTTTGCATCACTCTCGACAATCGATGGGTCGATATCCTTGCTGTTTGGCATTTTGTCATTGTACGCAAAACCCTTGATGCAAATTTCCATTGACGAATTACCGGTGTAGGTGACGTAACCTACGATCAAGAAGTTGTACTTGTCGATTTCGTCGATTTTCTTTGTGACGTAGATACGATCTATCGATGCGGTGACGTTCATCGGTTGAGCTGGGGAGCAATGTTTAGCGGCGACTCTTCCTGCGAGTGAGTCCAAGTCCTGGAACAAATGGCCGAATCTCAACCTGCCCGGGGCATTGATGTAGAAATCTCTCAAGAACAAGTCATCTTTGAATGGTAGGGTGAGGAAGGAGAATGAGTCTGATCTTGTCTTTTCCACCACTTTTGTTGTTTTGACATCATCCATTGTCAAGGAGTCGATTTTGACGCCTGCTTTCTGTCTCTGTGATTGTTTTTCCAAGATTTCCCACCATGTCACCCTATCTTTTGCCTGGATTCTCTTTTGGAAATCGATGGCGTCTGCCAAAACTGTCGACGTTGCATCGGCTGCGTCCTCTGGGAAGTTTGAGTTGTCGTTCACTCTGTAGGTATTCTTAGTCTGTCCAGTAGATCCCGGAGGCGTTACTGTTGAATTCAATCTGACCAAGCAAGCGTACCTTTTTACGGAACCCAAGTTAACCATCGACCTTGATATATTTGCCAGCATCCTCTTTTCTACCGATCCTGTCTGTCTTTCTTATTTATACAGTTCAATCCAATGCAAAAGGACAGATACAAGCACTATGAAACTCAACTTCTATCAATCTAATGTAGAAGGAAATATATGCCTTATATATAGAAATCTATTATTTGCTGAGCCCGGGCATATTCTTTTTAAAAAAAAAATTCTCTAAAAGGCAAAAAAAAAAAAAAAAAAAAAATCCTTTCTGTTGTAACAATAGGCAAATCTCGGAAGTAGAAAATCCGGTTATGCTCAATAAAAAAAATCCCAGAAGTGTCAATTATTTCTTCTTTTTTTTTTGTTGTGTTTTTTTATCACCAGAATAATGTTAAAACTTGAAGATCAAACAATAGGTGGGGTTCTTGGAGCTGCTACAAGTACAGTTTGAGTGGGCTACTCATGAATAAGGACAAACGAGCAAGCCACCTGTGGGAGGATGTAATCAACTTTTTAGGAAAAAGCATGCCCAAAACGTAAGGCTCCCGGGGCAGACCAAATGAAGATGTAGAATGTGATTCACAAGATGGTTGGCATCGGTCTAACAGGAATCATGAATTTTTGTGACTGGAAATGTGAATCATTCTGTGCTGTTTGTACGTGGGCCGGAAAAAAGAAGAGTTTTTCCGCCATAAACGTGCCTGTTAAAAAAGCAAAAAATGAAGGAAGCGAGGTTCGAACTCGCGCGGACATACGCCCAACAGATCTTAAGTCTGCCGCCTTAGACCACTCGGCCATCCCTCCAATTGTTTTTTAACTAGAGGGCTCTGAGTAGCCTTCACAAACTGTTGTACACCAAAACTCACCACAAGAAAAATGGGAAAGTGTTTTTGCAATCACGTGATGGCACCCGTACACCGGCCCTCTTCTCTCTTATAATCTGTTCCTTTTTTCCCATCTCTGGTCTTCGTTTTTTCGGGTCTCTGTTGTTCTTTCCGTACCATAATCCTCCATACTTTGTATACGAATGCTAGAGCGTATACGACGTATACGACTATTTCTTATTGGAAGCTCAGAAAAAAAAAAAAACAGACAATTTTTTCTACTCGTATATTTCGTATACTTCGTATACTTCGTATAAGATTAGAATTTATTGCCTGTAATTTTCCCCCAGAGGCCCCAAAACCACACCATTTACAGTGTTGTCATAGTCTTTCTATATAGCAGGACGGGTATCTTAACGGTCTTACGTATATTGTGTGGATACTTCTCAGCGGTTTTTCTCCGTAATTATCATATCATTCCATATTTTTCCTCTCCGGATCCAGAACACATCGATCAACTTAAATACCTACAGTATTGCCGACTTGTCAAAGTTCCTTTTGTTTTGAAAAAAAAAGAAAGAACATTTTTTCACCTGCTTCCAAAACTTGTTACTTGTGGAACTCAGTAGGATCCAAAAACAAAAACAAAAGAAACAAATTAGAACCGTCATTCCCTAGAACAGAACATCATGGATTTAGTCTTAGAAGTGTGTGATACCTATCTGTTAGATAGGGCTTACGCAAAATTGCTACCAAAAAGTGTCCAATCCCTACTTCCAGAAACCCCAGGCTTCCTTTCCAATGTCATGGATACCCTGAGCTATAATAGTACACTTCCACCATCAAGAGAAGTGTACGGTTTGAACAGTAAATACCATTTCTTCGACGAAACAGTTTATTCAAAACTGTCTCTGCTGCCAAGATACAGTATGATCAGACAGACGATTTCCCTGCTCCTTATCACATCCCTGTTTGGCTGGTTGTTGTACTTCATTGTTGCGTTCCTCTCCTTCACGTTTGTCTACGACAAGTCCAACTTCAACCACCCAAGATACCTGAAGAATCAAATCAGTCTCGAAATCAAACAAGCCTCATCAGCCATCCCAGTTATGGTCCTATTGACAGTCCCATGGTTCTTGTTGGAGCTGCATGGCTATTCAAAACTCTATTGGAATGTCGACGAATCAACTGGCGGGTGGAAATCAATCATTTTGCAATTCCCTAGTTTCCTCCTATTCACAGACTGTGGTATTTACTTCATTCACAGAGCGTTGCACTGGCCAAGCCTCTACAAAAATTTGCATAAACCACACCATAAATGGATTGTCTGTACCCCATTTGCTTCACACGCCTTCCATCCAGTCGACGGTTACTTCCAATCATTGCCTTACCACTGGTATCCATTCCTTTTCCCACTACACAAGGTTTCTTATTTGTTCCTTTTCACCTTTGTCAACTTCTGGACCGTTATGATCCATGATGGTGAATACATGTCCAATGATCCTGTCATTAACGGTGCTGCATGTCACACCATCCATCACTTATATTTCAACTATAATTATGGCCAATTCACCACTTTATGGGACAGATTAGGTGGTTCGTACAGAAAGCCAGATGCTGAATTGTTTGATAAAGATAAGAGAGTCGACAAGAAGACCTGGGAAAAACAAACAAAGTTAATGGATGAGATCAGAAAAGACGTTGAAGGTGCTACCGATTATAGAGATTATATCTCAATGGAATCAAAAAAGGCTAAATGATTTATTTTGGTGACTCCATAACGCAGTTAATATGTATATTATAATTTTTATTCTTACCTCTTATTCTTTCTGTTTTTTTTTATTGAAACAAAAATAACGAATACGACAGTTTGGAATATAACGATCAACTTTTTACCTTCATTTTTTGGAATAAAAATATATAACATGTGAGATTTAATGAATGTTTTGTTTTAAAAAAATATTATTAAATATATGGTTTATAAAATGCTTTATAAAAAAACGAACAAAAACGAACAAGCTCAGAAAGCCGCTTCAAGGATCTATTTATTCAAAATATCTGTAATTCTCTTCACAATAGCACAACATTCTTCTTCATGGTACCTCTTACATACAAGCTGTAAGGATACTGTCTTGCCTATTTGATCCTCAAGATTGTAGTATTTCCAATTGTTTTCATCCATTTCATTAATAAAATTGTCCCGCGTATATGTGGTATCGTTGGCAGTCACCTTACCCACTGGAAATGACATGGCCGTGTAGTCTAAAACATTCAATGCTCTCGTGTAAAAATTTGCAATACTATTGCATTCTCCCTCCTTCCAATTAACAGCCGAATATGTTGGCATGATGAAGCAATCAACATCTTCAAAAATTTTATCAAACTGACGTTGATATTCGTACTTTAATCCCGCCTTATCACAAAAGTCTGAAACACTATCAACTTTATTAGGTCTTTTAAAACACCGTTGGAACATCGGAGAAAATGGTTCACCGCTTAAGTTACAGAATTCCTCCATTTCATCAAAATTGTCGGAGCTGTAAAGACTCAATAATAAATTTCCTAGGGTGGAAAACTTAACCGGAATTGAGCTTGGATCTATGGTAGAACAGCAAAAAACTTGATCCAGCTTCACTTGCAAGTTTTCTAAATTGTTTGTAATGGGTGTGTGTGGCAAAATTTCGCCGTCCCACTTTAAAAATCCGAGTTTAACCTTGCTTGGCTCCAAGCCGTTAGCAATCGAGCTATTCCACGCTACCGGAACATGTTTGGGGTCGACATCACATAACGCATCGCTCAAAATAATATCAGAAACCAAAATCAAATCATCAATATTTCTACAAAGTGGTCCGACAACAGAACAGACAGCAATTTGATTTGGATACGAGTTCGCAATATTCAGATATGGGAATCTATTGGAACTTGCCCTCAAGCCGTATAGACCGTGGACAGTACTTGGGATTCTAATTGAGCCCCCAATGTCAGTACCTAAGCCAATGATCGATCCCTTGGCGGCAATCAATGCACCTTCACCGCCTGATGATCCACCGCATGACATATGTCTATCCAGCGAGTTGTAAGTGATGCCTAAATTACTTGAGGTTTCACCGCCAAACATTGCCATTGGAACTGTAGTTTTAACATAAAACACTGCCCCTTGATTTTGCAAAATTTTTGCAATCAACGAAATATCCTCCCGGGAGGTTCTATGAGTTATTTTCTTTTCAAACTCTTCGGATATGTGAGGCGCAATATAGCCGATGGCAGTTGTGATTCCAGGCAAATTGATTTGGTCTTTGAGCGAAATTGGTATACCATGTAACTTGCCCATCAGCGTACCGTTTTTTTGGAAATAATCGTCCAACTGTTTGGCTGTTTCAAAGGCTCTTTCAAAAAAGATCTCAGTGCAACAGTTTGTAAGTTGGTGGACCAATGCGGTTCTGTGACAAAAAGCGTGGGTGATCTCATATGCTGTCAATTTGCCGGACTTCTGAAGTTCCAGCAGTTCTGCTGCAGATTTATTCGTGATGTCCTTTTCGGCGTCGGGTAATAAAGAGTCGACAAAAGTGTTGGTGTTTGGCTGTTCATCTGCCGATGGCACGTCTTTCAATATCCAATCCCTTGGGATCTTTGCAAGGAGGCTAGCAGCCTTATCAGCGGCAACGGTTTTGTAATCCTGTGTCATCTGGTGTACAGCAATGTCTGTGAGGGTGTTGACAGCAGAACAGCGTAGTCAAAACAACACCCGAGTCCAGGAAGGAAAAAAAGAGCCAGTGGTAGAAAAGACCTCCTATCTTCCACTTGGTATATTTTGACGGGTATTTATATCGAAATAAAACATACCGTGGAACAGAAGGAAAACAGGTTTTTTGTATGTTTTTGTTGCAAACCACATCAGAAAAAATATTTCCTAATCGGGAAGATAGCATCGGCCAAAAAAAACAAGCATAATACAATCGGTGGTATGTGAATTCCGTAGTTGGGCATTATGGGAAATTGTATTGTTGTGGCTATTGGTGCCTTTCATGTGGACAAGAGTGCCAGACTCAACACAAACAATGAAGCAACGAGCATCAAGGAGTGCATGTTGAAGGGCTCGTAGTGGTCCCGGGGCACTTGTTCGAGTGGGCCGTAGATCGGGTTCGGGTGGCCGAGGAGCCCTTTGCCGTGGCTCTGGTGCAAGGCATGGAGTGGTGTCGTGCAGTACGGGGCGACTTGACTGAACGTGTCCACGTTGTGCTGAGACAACGGGTATGCCAGAGAGGGGGATGTCTGTGAATGGATGTACTCGTAGTACACGTAGCTGCACATCATCAAGAGAATTGACAAGGTCAGGATGACGAGTTTGCGACTATTGCGTAAGACTTCCAGGTGACTCCAGAGTGATGTTCTTGAGAAGGTGTTGCTGTTGTGCATTTTGTCGTGGTGTTTGTCGGGGTAGGGACACGTCGGCTCTGGCTCTGCTCCGACCATCGTGGCGGCAGTAAATGTATGCTGTGTGTTTCGGGGAGCGGCCGCAGGTGTTCTCTCCTTCATGGTGTACATTTCGAGGCGGACACAGGTGTATAAATAAAATAAAGCTACCAGCATCCAATTGTGTTCTAAGGGCAAAAAACAAGGGAAAGGGGTAAACAATCGGTCATTCGTAAATCAGATGAAAAAAAAAAAACATTGCACCTGTCAGAAACCGAGAAAAAAAAGGGATTTTGATTGTCTCCTCAACATGATTGCAGCTCGGCGTTTCACCTCCAGGCATATTGCGGTTACTCGATATAGACTGCTACATATCCATTATGCAAAGCTGGACACCAGCCCAGGGACACTCAGTCTCTATTTCGTGGGACGATGTGCTCACTGGCAAGCTCGGGTGCGTCTTCGAACGAGCTGCTGTGGGGGTCGGAGGAGTCTGGAGGCGGCATCCTCTCGGATGTGCGGTTGCGGAGGTCGTCGTCTTTGGAATGGTCCTGTAGAGACAAGATGGGATGGTCTTTGACCATTTCGGAGCGTGCAAAGTCCAGCGCAATCTGTCGGCCCCGGTCCGTTCGAAGGAGCCTGCCCCCGCCACCGTACTTGGGTGACGAGGGGAACCGTATGCTCACGTCTTCGTCGTCACTGGCCAGACCCGGTCCGGCCATGGATCGAGCGTCTCGGTCGGTGCCATCACTCTCGCCATCGCTGTCGTCGTGGCTGCCAGCTGCCAGAGCTGCGGCGCCTCTTGCGCCTTTTCTATGTTTGGCGGAAGCCTTGAACTTGGAAGATTGCAACACCGGGGGTTCTTCCCAGGGCGGCGACTCGTACCCGCTCATTATCTCTTTCACGTAATGCCCGGTGGAGGTCACCTCCCCCGGCTCTGCGTCCTGGGCCGCCTCCTTTCCAAGGGCAAGGGTGGGTCCCGTGACCACCTTCCCCGTGGACTCGTCCCTCAAATTTGTCTCGAGCTCTTTCAGAAACGAGGCAGTGGCGGAATCGTCAACCAGAGGAAGCGCCGTGGTGGTGTTGTCCCTGTGGCTCGAATCCGCCAGCGTCTGCCTGTACCGTTCGTTGACCTGGTTGAAATCGTGCGACAGGTTGCTGCTGTGGTTGGCGCCGGTGCCGTTGTCGTCTCTGTCTGAACACACGCCACCTTGGACGAAACTGCTCGAAGCCGAGCTGGCCCCTTCAAAGGTGGTCTGGTTGTGCTGGGCACCCTCGTCCCCATGAAGATTGACGTCCTTTTTGGTGAGGATGTTGACGTTGGCTGCATTTTCGAAAAATTCCTTTATATGGCTGACGTTGTTGTATATGCCGTAAGAATTCCTATTGAAACTCTCCAGTGATGGGATCAACTTGCCGGTGATGATGCTGTTGGACGAAACCAGGTTCTCGTTGATCTTCTGTAGGTTCAACGTGATCAGCTGTTCCACCTTGTCCACCTCGTCCAGGATTTTCTCCCGGTTCGGATTCTTCTTGATTGCACTGGAATCAAAAAAAAAAGATAATCTTGGCTGTTTATCGGTTCCATTGTCTTCCTCTTCATCCAACCTTCTTTTCGGGATGTTCTTATTTTCCTCCATCACTCGGTTTCCGTCTAACTTCAGTATCTATTCTACTCACCGGTTTCTTTTGCAAAAAGCTTCAATCGAAACAAAATAGAGAGAATCCAACACAAATTTTATTTCACCTGTATATGTACATGGGTATTCGGTAAATAAACAAAATCATATATATATATATATATATATATGGCGATAATCCGCGTTTCTTCACTATTAAGGACTCTTTGATCCCAAGTAGAGGTTTTGCTGAATACCCTCTGTTAGAATAAAGCTTCTAAGAGGTCAAATCAGAAATGCAGGTTGCCAAAACTGTTGAAGGGAGAGAGGAAGAAGGGGGGGGGGGTCAACATGTGTGGCTTGTATTTATCACGATAACAATTACTTTTCCTTTGGGTTTGGCATTTATTATTCAAAAATAAAAAAGGAAAAACAATAGGTTCAACAGGTCGTACCCGGATTCGAACCGGGGTTGTCCGGATCAAAACCGAAAGTGATAACCACTACACTATACAACCAACTGTTGAGAGCTTACCGCCAAGGGTGTCTATGGTTGTAGCGTTCAAAGCCAGTTTTGCCGTGTTGGCCCGAATGTTTATCCTCTATGGCTTTAAATCAACTCGGCATTCAAACCACAATGGACCACTGATGAACATGTTGCGGTTCACTTACCTGTTGTATTCAGCAGGCGCAATCTAGACCTAGTCTCTTGTAAACCAATAATGGCCAAGGCGCAGGGTCGAAGCGTAGCTCAAGAGCCTATTGTGAGAATAGCAAGTTGGTGTCGAAGACCTTCAGGACTGTATTAAGAAGAAATGGATACAATCGAAAGTTGGGTCGATTGAAACGTAATTGCTTGCCCCTTTTTTTACCTTATATTCTTAGAAAAAGAAAAGGAATATTTTCACTATGCAAAGAAAATTTGTAAAACAAAAAACAAGAGAAAAAACTGTTACGTAAGAATCTCAATTCTCTTGAAGCTCCCCTTATCACATGTGCTTCTCCTTCGGGCTGTGTACGAGGGCGCGTGGTGCAATGGTTAGCATGTCTTCTTCCGGCGGGGATGGTTGCGGGTTCGAGTCCCGCCGTGCTCTTGTCACTTAATATTAATTTTTTTTTGGAAAAGAGGAATTTTTAGCCAAAGTGACTTTTTACAAAAATGACAAGACTCATTTCTGTTTTTCGTTTTTGGTATGTTATAAAACAGAAGACGGAGAGGTCCAAAAATAAAAATGTATCGATTTTATTAAACCAGAAAGTAAGTATAAAAGATTATCAACTGTCCTCGAGAGGTGTTCTGAACTCACACCAATAATACGGCATTAACAACACCATCCCTGTCAGGTTCGTTGGTGATTTGGGCATATTTACCCCAAACAACCTTACCACCAGCGGTAACCAATCCAAGCTCGGAAACATTGACTTCAATGATGGTACCCTTTGTCAAAACACCCATCTGAGTATACATTGGAGACTGCGGGTTCTTTTTCACAGACAATATTGGCAACAAAACCGTCACTCCAAGTTCCGGATGGGTGACGTTGGCCTTCTTTTGTCTCAATGCCGAAGGTCTGATGATCCTCTCCATCTTCACCGGTCTTCTCGTGAAGCCTTCACCCACAAACGTATGCTTTGTGATCATTCTCTTCCAAGATTTGGATTTGGATTTACCGGTTTTGATCACCTTGAACATCTCCTCTTCACTGATACCCCTGACCTTTGGCAAAGGCACCGAGTACTTGTCGGCCTTTTCCATTCTCTTCTGTTTGATCGACGACGATATTGCCTTGGCGGTGTTCTGTTGTTGTCTGTCTAATAAATATGTTGGAAGTGCTTCGCCATCGTCCTCCTTAGGCTTGGAAGGTCCCTTCAACTTACTTTCTTCGTGGGCCTTGATCTTCTTCTTCATAGCAACCTTTTCGGCGTAACGCTTCTTGGCAAATTGCTTACCCTTCCAACCCTTTAAGCTCTGAGCATCCTTGGCAATTCTATGTGATTCTCTTGCTTCTCTTTTTCTCTTTCTTTCATCATAATCTAATCTTTTACCATGTTTTTTGATATGCTGTTCAATATAATCGTTTTGAGGCATCTTGTGTCCTTTTTGTTGATTATTTCTGGCCCCAAATCCCCAATTTTAATCCAAAAGAAGGAATCAAACATCTTCAATAATGATAATATAGAGAAAACAAGAAAAAAAAAATCTAATAAAAATTTTTCATACGCATTAAATTTTTTTTATTTTTTATGGTACTTTTTTAATCTTCCTAATATAATTTTTCATGTTGAAGGAAGTTGATACAGTTCAAGATAATCAAGATAAAGATTTTCCTTGTCGATATCAAATAATACCACACTCTACAACGTTAACCTCAAATCATGAGCGGTACTATTGACAAAGACTCCTTGGATTCATTATTATCCTCAATCACCGACTCAATAGATTCGACATCATCGGTGGTTGATGCTATACAGGATGATTTCAACTTGGAAAACCGTGGAATTCCTTCTGAACTTGTAAAATCCTTGTTGGGAACTGCAGGTTCGAGTGAAGCATCATCGTTGGATTCAGTGTCGTTGTTATCTTTGAAAAATTCTGCATTGTTAGGTTATATAACAGATTTGGCATTGTTACTGGCAATTCGTCTAAAATCCATCAGGGAGGACGCAAATTCAGCCAGTTATAAAGAGGATCAAGAAGTGGTGTTAAAGTCTACCGTCACCAACCGTGTGGTGTTGGAAAAGGGTATTAAATCATTAGAAAAGAAAATGAGTTACCAACTGGAAAAAATGGTCAATGCATTCCATAGAAGGGAGAAGGAACAGGAAGACCTCGAACAGAAATTAAAGGCGAAACTAGAAGGAAACGAGAATGCCGGAGAAGAAGATGACGAGGAAGAAGAAGAAGAGGAGGACGATGAGGAAGAAGAAGAAGAAGGATTAGGTTTCAAACCAAATCCTTCAGCTTTATTGAAACGTGGAAAACCCGCTTATAAGAAATCACTCGAAAGTAAAGCTAAGGCTGAAAAAGAAAACGGGGAAGAAGAAGGAGGAAAGAAGACCACAGGTGAAAAATACAGACCACCGAAAATTTCGGCCACTTCAATTTCAGATCCTGATAAGGAAATCAAAGGAAGAAAACAGAGGAACTTGCAGAGTATGGATGAGTATTTACAGGATATAAGCGAAGCACCATCATTAGAAAAATCTATTGGTTCAACAATTATTAATAAAGGTAGAGATGTTAAATCTAAGAAGCAAATGGAGAAGGAGGCGGAAATTCAACGTTACGAAGAAGAGAATTTCACTAGATTACCAGCAACAAAAACAAAGGAAAATAAAAGAGAAAGAGCTAAGAGAATGCGTAATGAATTTTTTGGTGAAGATTGGAGTATGTTCGACAACAATATGGACGTGAACAGTGAAGGTAATAATAGTAAAAAGAGAAAGAGAATCAGTGCTTGGGAGAGAGCTAAACGTAAGATTGACAATTAGCTTCTTTATTTACTATGTAAAACAAAAAACCGTTTTAGTAAACATCAAAGAGTATATCGTGTGTATTAAAAAGTAACTATAAAGATATCGATTACCAAGTAGCGGATGTATATTAAGTGGACTCGTACGTGAAAATAAAAGGAGCAAATTCGATTAAATCTTCAATAACACGTTGTTGGATTTCTAATTCCTCTTTAGATTCAAAATTACCACCTAGTAAATTATTTGCCCAGACAATTGAAATATTTTTACTATCCATTCTTATCATTGGCAGTTTAATTATATTTCTAAAATGTCCTAATAAATCCCTCAAGGTGAAATAATTTGAATCCGGCAGTTCAAAAACAAGTTGATGAATTTTGGTTTGTCTCTCAGTTCTATCAGCCAACTCCGCAGCCTGTAAATACAAATCACGCTGTTCATGGGTTAGCAAAGGATCGGGCAATGCAGCAAAAAACCTTTTCAACAGCGTGGAAATCAAATAGATATATTCTGAAGAAATGTGCTCCGGATCTTTTGGTTCCAGCAGAGACAAATTCTGAGGGTTTTTATCAATTTCCAATTTCAGTTCTTCAAAGGAAGCTTTATTTGGGCTTAAACGATAGATACCTTCAGTTGTAGTACCATACGTTTCAATCATTTCGATACATTTTGTAACAAACAACGGAACCGCCTCTTCGTTCATTTCCAACGATTCTAACGGCAAACCAAACAAGTTACCACCAGTATTTGAGTCACTAAGTATACTCAAATTGTTTGAGCTTGTATTGAACCTTATGCTATTATCGTTGAATGAAGTTGTAGAGCTATTAACATCAGGATCCAGCGGCCTTGGTCCATTTAGGGCCGGGCTGCGTGAAGGATCTAGGGACGTGTAGGATGGCGGGTCTATTGGCTCAATATCTAGAGTTGGTATTGGAGGAGCGTTTACCACTTTGAAGCCATCTGAGTTATTATTGACATTCGGTTGCGAGGTTTGAGAAGATTGTAAATGTTTCTGTTGTGCCTGAGACTGAGTTGAGGTAGCTGAGGCAGCAAATGAGGGAACCGGATTCGTTGGCACCGGAGCCGAAACCTTTGAAGAGTTTGTGAAATCTCGGGATTTTTTAACCTGCTTCGGTGGTTTTGGCAAAACACCACCAACTATTGGATGCCTTACAAAATCAACCGGCTCCAGGTTTTCATTGGTCTTGACAGTGGAGCCTTTCAAATAGTAATAGAGACATTTCTCGAGATCGACATCTGTTGCGATTTTTTTCATGGAGTCGGAGCCATTAATGGGGTTTATTTGATTACCTATTCCAACAATCAAACTTTCGGTATAGATTGTGTATTTCTGGAGTTGGATTTGCATTGCGTAGTCCAACTCGATGATGAGATTTTTGAAGTCATTTGCGATCTGTGGTCTATGCGTGTTAATCAAACTATTTTTCAGTCTCTGAGATGTGTTTGCCTTTTTGTTGTAGTCGTCTTCGGCGTCTTTGATTTTTATCTTTAGGTCTTCCTCCTGCTGGGAGTTTGTTTTTCTGCCTTGCAAGGTGATCTTGGTCTGGTTTTTATCCGAGTTTCTGACTTTTTCGAGTTCTGTGCATAGATTCCAGTACCTGTTTCTGGCCTTTTTGGCCATATTTATCGAGTCCAGCACCTCTTTTTCTGTTTTGTTACCCTTCTCCTTCAGTTGTTTGCGCAAGACGGTGAAGTGGTGGACCAGCGAGTTCAACTGGTCGGTGATAGTCTGCAGTGCCGTTATGTACGGGTCTCTGACGCTGTTCACCTTTTCATCAAATTTGATCACTTTCTCCAGGCTCTGGATGAACGAGCCGCCCGTGATGATGTTGTTTGAGATGATCGAGTGGTCGCAGTGATGCACTGTTTTCATCAGTTCTTTCGAGTACTTTTGTTCATAGTGGCACTTTCTTGACACGAAGTTCGAAAACTCGTCTGCCGCCTTGATACTCTGTTTCAACCGCTGTGCCAACAGGTCGAAACTCGAGTCCGACGCCAGAATGGCCTTGATTTTGTTCTCCTCCAAGAGTGACGAGCTTGCCACCGGGCCTGTTTTGCTGCCGCTCTCGGCACCAGCACTGTTGGATGCCATCTTGTCTGCCTTCTATATTTAGCTTGTTGCCCGTCCCTCTAGTGGCTTCTATATGTTTCTATCGATCTCTCAGAATCTGTCTCGATCGATGGGTATATAGCTATCTGCCCTGATCTTTCTCTGTGTGTCAACTTGAAACCGTATCGATTCCACAAGCTCTTTGTCCAACTGCTAAGAAATATCTTCTGAATCAGGATATCAGCTAAGATCAGAATACTCTCTCTCTTACACTCTCTACATATATAGCACACTCTATACAGACAGCACACCTGCAAAAATTTACCCTCGCAACGTCTTCTAAGCCGCGAGAAAGTCTCCGCCCACAAAACAATAGGCCAAACAGCGGACGCCCGATGGTGCGGGCCTCCAAACTGTGGGCTTAAGCTTGTGGGTTTAGCTGGGCGGAGGGGAGCACGTGACCCGCCCAAGGAATTCCAGATGTCGGTGGTGCTGGAAGGTGGTTGGGGAGCCGGGGGAAGAAGGGGGCACGGTACAGCAGCCGATCTCCCGGAACCAGGGGTCCTCGGCGACGAGGGAGTGCAGCGGGAGGCGGGAGGCGGGATCTATGGTGAGCAGGAGCAGAATAAGACGATCAACAGAGGGTTTGGCAGCATCAAACTGGGCGGAGCCGGGGTTGGAGGCTGTGTCTGCGACACAGCTACCAAGATCGGGATGGGTGCTATAGCGAGAGAAGCCAGGGTCGTCGTGTCTTGCGCTCTTCCACCGGGGCCTCGAGAGGTAGAAGAGGTTGATCAAAACAACGCCGAGCGACCACACGTCGCAGGTGAACGAGTCGTACTTCAGTCTGGAATGGATCTCGGGAGCGGCATAGAGCGGGGAGCCGGCCATGCCATAGCCAACGTTGCCGACAGTGGCTGCCCCAAAGTCAATGAGCTTGATGTTACCACGGCAGTCGAGGCCGCAGTTCTGCAGCTTGATGTCCCGATGGCCGATGTTTTGGGACTGCAGATAGTGCAAGCCGGCCACTATCTGCTTGAAATAGCACAGCCGGTCTGCCTGCGGCAGCATGGAGCCATACGCAGAATACAGCTGCAGTAGAGTGCACGGAAGGTACTCGAGGATGAGGAAGAAGTCGGCATCGTGTCGGACCGTGAAAAAGTCAACCAGATCAACAACGTACTCGGAATGGTTGACCTGCGTGTGGATCCTCACCTCCCGCATGATCTCCTTCTTCTCGTCCGGATCCCCCAAGTTCTTCTTCTCAAAACGCTTCACAGCATAGACCCCACCGCCGGCGTCCGGTCGGTACGCATATACCTTGCTTGAAACGCCCTGCCCCAGGTACGACACTTGCCGGCCATACTTCTTCGATGGAAACGAGCGGTAGTTTCTGACCCTCTTCAATTCGGCATCACCGTCTGTTTTGACCAACTTCAAATGTTTCCTCGCCCAATCCATTGCAATCCATAACCCCGTCCAGAACAGGGGCCCTCACGACACCAACCCACACACACACACTCCCTCATACTCTCACTTAATCACGATATTTATCTTTCACATCCGCTTTTAGGTACACCTTTTTCGTTTTTTCAGCTCGGCAACTTTTCCGATAACCAAAAAAATAGAAAAAAATGCAAAATAGCGCAAAAAAAAAGAAAAAAACCGTTTCTGTTTCTCCTGATAGCCACTAATTTTTCATGCTAACCAATTCGGGTATTTTCTTCCGCCTAGAACCTCCAGAAACACGGAGATCACTCGCCGCGCAGTGCGCACAATAAGGCACGTCTCCACAGCAATAACCACACTAGATTATTTCCTATCTTATTGTGTCACATGATATGGTGAAACAGGTGCAGATGCCAGCGTTCGAATTAGGGTGGTGGAGCCAGATCCGGCGGGATTGCCAGATAAGAATCCGTTCTTAGCCGTAGCCAGAAACGGTTCTGCTGGGTGTAAGTTTTCAGACCTCTTGTGTTAACTCCATGAGAGCAATATAGCATGCACTGTAAACAGATTCCACTGCTACCTGTGTTCCAGGGGGGTATGGTGGGTCCTTCGTGCTGTAATCTTTACGTTCTTGATGTCTGCTTTCACTCCCATGCCACCGTCTTCTTTCTTCTGCTTTCATGCTGTGCCTGGTTTTTTAATTGAGATACAGCAATGGCTATCAATATCGTGAGCCCGTCGTCCACACAGCCACTGACGGCAGTATCGTTGGTTTCAGTGTCGGTCTCTCCCAATGAAACTAGCATGTGTAAGAAGAGTAGGTGTGAGCCAAATAGGGAGAATTTGTCATCCTTACGCAGCACTCTCCACCATGCTATATCCACATTGTCGTCAGTCTCAACGTCACCCACATACAACGACAAAACACAACCAATTCGTTATAGCCGATCGAGGGAAAACTCAAAACTATCACTTTCAACCGCCTCGGTGTCTACCAGCACGTTGTCGACCTCACACTCTAATTCTAATCTGTGCTCACTATCACCGTCTTTAAGATCTGCCTATTCTATTAGAAGAGCATCTTCCTTCAGAAATTTCCAAAAAAATCGATCTTTGGGGACTTCATATGATGATGTTCTGTCGGAAATGAACTACCAATTCTCCTTCACATCTCATAGATCCTCAATTACGTCAATTTGTTCATTAGATTGCAGAGAGAATCATCCACTGTTTGTACAAACTCCTAGAAGTAGTAGCAACGAGGGAATTAGCCATGAGCTGAGGCCATCGGATGAAAACAAGAGAAATAATTCACAATCATCATGCACCCTCCCACCTCTTCCAATACCCAGTCAGGGAGAATATGAACAAGTAGTTTCAAAGAAAAATCAGAATACCCCAACCACAGCACCTAACTACGCACAACAAAATTCATTCAACAAAGAAAAAAGACCTGATCACTCAAATAGCTTCATATCATTCTTGACAAAGATGAATGACTCTCTTAATAGGTCGTTAGAGTCGTCGTATAATATGGCAAACAAAAGGCCCATCTCCCCAGTAATTCAGGAAGTTCCGTTAGAAACGTTCTCACAAAAGTTTGATACTTTATTGACGTTCCATGAAAACATTAAAATAGATGGTTCAGATGAAAATATATTACCAATTTGCTTCTTTGGGAAAACGAAGAGAATACGTGAACACAGAGTAAACCCAAACTATTTTTTACAATACGCCTTAAACACCTCATTACTAACAGGTGGGTTACTCCAAAGTTTCTCTGAAGAGGAGATCGATATTTTTGATGATTTACTACTTGAAAAATATGCCTTGATTTCATCGGATGTTAATCTTTCACTAACGGACTCTTTTTTCGATGATATTTTTAGGGAAAAATTGTCATCACGCATACAGTTGTTAGGCGAATTTAAAAGCATCGATTCTAATTTCATACATGATTTGAAACTGGCTTCAATCGCAAGATATAAAATATGGTCATCCGTTATCTTACAACCACGTAAAGATCCGGTACCCAGCATCAAGTCAATCATACAGGATGTCTGCCCCACCGCTTCTTTGGAAACGTGTCAGGTCCCATGGTTAAATATAAGGGATCTTAAATGCGGCAAAGCAATTAATAAATTGAAAAAACCAGCTGGTCTGCTAAATAATTCAAACATTCAATACGTTTCTAAAAATTGTTCCAGTAAACGACTAGTTTGCCACAAACACAGTAACAATATTTAAAAACAAACCGTATAAATAAATATCCATATATTAATGTATTTACAGTTACTATTCCGAAACCTCTGTAAGTTCACCTTGGCTTATGTCTGTGTTATCATTATGTCCCGCAGAAAGTTCCGTCTCATCATCTCCCTGTGTTTCGTTGTCTACCTGTGTTTCTTCATCTAAGACATAAAGTGGGGAATCCTTCTCCTTTGCAAATTCATTGTTTCCAGCTCCATGTTTTTTCAGGATCTCATGCATATTAGGTTGAGTTTTAATATCAGTATCATACGATTCTTTTTTATGAGCAGCTTCAACTTCAGAGTAACTACTTGTACTTATTTTTCCACCTCCATTTCCCAATCTTTCACCCACACTTCCTCCTCCTGAGCTTTCAAACTTTGTATTTATCTTTCTGTCTTTGTCATCGGGCATTTCTCCCAATTTCATACGCTTATTCCTTTCCTGCTCTATCCAATCAAACTCAAAATCAAAATCAGAATCAATCTTTCTATTCCCTTTTCCTGTTGTGATATCACCATTTTCGTTCTGAATTATAGCTTCGCCTTGGACTTTTCTCTTTCTGGATGTAAACACTATATCTGTGCTCTCTTCTATGCGTTCAGTAAGTGCTTTCTTTTCCTGCAACAAATAATTAACTAATGGCAAAAAATACTCCATTATTCGAGACTTCATATATCTGACATTTGTTCGTAATTTTCCAATTTCACTTCCTTCCTTCAACATAGCAATTTCTTGCAAATATTTTTCTCTTTCAACTTCCCACATCTTTTCTTTGTTTCTCGTTTCAACAGCTTCGTGATAGAAAGATTCCAAATCCTCCAAAAAATATTCGTCGAGATCTATGTTTTTTTGCTTTGTTAATTCCAAGTTGAAAATGACCTTGAATAACCCCTGGTGTAAGAACTTAACTGCAAGATAAATTCCTTTTTCGATTTTCACCATTTCAAATCTATAATTTTCACCATCGTCATAATTTCCATATAAGAACAAGCCAAACATCCAGACATACAAACTTTTGGTTTCAATTCCTGCAGTTAAGTTATTCATTTTTAAATTCTCTAGTATCTCCGGGGTTATTTCCCCTCTGTACTGCACAAAATCATTTTCGTTGATAAGTAGCATATCGATCTGTAATTTCATGTTGACACAATCTGTTAAACCAACATCCACATCTTCTGACCTTCCAAATTTTGTGAAATAGAGAAGTGGATCTTTCATCTTTTTAGTAGCTGTTGAAAAGGTGGTTTCTTTTTTTGACTTCAAGACAACCCTTGAATAAACATTTTTTTTAACTTTGGAGTCTTCTAAACCGTGGCTCGTTTTGTCATCTATGAATAGCACTCGACTTTTCATTTCATCTGGCCACAACCAACGATCATTTCATTAGCATATACTTTCATACCCCTTCACGTCATATCCATTAAGACTGATCCCTTTGATGCAAAATACACATGAATAAGGAATTATCATGTGCGAATTAATTAGGTAATCGGTTTATGTGCATTTTTTTAAAGCATTAAATAAACATAAATTTATGTATTATTATACAATTATATCACAATAAGACTAGTTCATTTCCGAAATAATGACTCCCAACATGTCGTCTATGTTACTTAGTAGATTATCGATTTCGCCAATAAAAAATTCATGTCCTCCTGACTCGGAATTAAATAAGCTTAGATCATGTTTTGTAACTTTATTAATATTCAAATGAGATTTGTTCAATATTTTAGAGATATACTCACTAGCCGAATAATCCACATCGGTGGGGACGCTTGATTTCCCAGGTGAAATCGTGCCATTATTATGGACTGTCATCATACCCAGACCTGTGACTATATTGTCGTTGTTAATATTGGATGAATTGGAGCTGTTCTCGTTAGTCAGCGTCACATCTGCGGTCTCATTATCATCGAAAATTGCACCAGCGGAGTTATTTCTCTGTTGGGTTTCAAAGTTTGAATGCGATTGAGAGTGGGATCGAGATTGAGACTGTGACTGATATTGAAACTGAGGTTGATATTTGACACCAAATTCAAGGCCATTTTTTTTCTCCGAACTAATAAATGAATTCTGGGAGTTAAGATTTGAAACTGAATTTTGTTGATAAAGCTTCGACGTGCTATGCAAAGAAGAACTGGATTGCATATTCCCCACATAGTTTAAACTGCTGTCGTTTTGCCTCTCTGTTTTTGATGAATCTTTTTCTGGAGTAACAACAATATGATGAGGTCTTTCAGTGACGGGTGTCATAGCCATAGGAATGGAAGATGCTACACTCACATCAAATCCAAATTGATTTTTTTCTGAATTTTCAGTAGTTACTTGATTGGTATTATTAGCAT
Source organism: Pichia occidentalis (assembly GCA_030142935.1). Taxonomy (NCBI): domain Eukaryota; kingdom Fungi; phylum Ascomycota; class Pichiomycetes; order Pichiales; family Pichiaceae; genus Pichia; species Pichia occidentalis. The sequence goes on along the minus strand of JANQBI010000005.1, from coordinate 70,515 downwards.
TATTTACATTTTGTTTTTGGTGGGTAGAATCATCCTTGTTAAATGTTGTGGAAAACATAGCCGATGTGGCTGAGACCGGTACTGGCATTTGAATTCTCATCTGAGCTCGAGCTCTAATAGAAGAATCAAGCATTTCAGCATTAGTAGCGTTAGTAGCAGGAGCAGTTTGGGGTCCAGCATTCAGCATATTTTTATGATTTGAAATGACATTAAGATTTATTTGAGGTTTCATCTTATGAGTTCCATTTAACGGTGTTAGTAGTGGCTGTGCCATATTCACAGGTAATGGCTTCATATGCAAGGGACTTGTTTGCTTCGAAGGAGAAGGCTGCAGGTTTGTATTAATACTTTCCAAAGCTTTTGCCGGCGATGGCGTTCGATTATTCAACGGCAAGTTTGGCTTTCTTATAGGAAGTGGCTGATCACTAATTAGTGATTCAACTTTTGGATTATTCAAATGCATAGTGTTTGTAGTGGCAGCTCTAGACCTCTGCTTTTCTCTTTCTTGAATTTCATTTTCAATTAGATCAATATTTGGAATTTCAATTGGAACCAAAGGTGATGCCATCTTTTGTCTCATTTGAATAGGCGTTGGTAATATATCTTTTGCGGGCAAAGGTGGTGGAATTGTGATTGATAAATCGTAATTTCCACCATCCATTTCGTTTATTTTCAACGGATTTTGATCGATAGCGGCTGTCGGGGTATTCTTTTTATGGCTATGTTCTTCACCATTATCGTCTGTTTGAAAAAGTTGAAGTAACGATTTTGGAGGTTCTTTTTTAGCAGGTATTTCAACTGGTGCGTTAATGATGGAATCCAACTGAGTAGCCGTTGCTGTTAAATTTCCTTTGTTATCATTCATCACGTTATTGATCATTGTATTACCAATGGTGAATGTTCTATTATATACGGATGTTGTAAAATCCCTGTTATAGTTGTTGGTTTCAAAGGCAAAATCTTCAAACTTGCTAGTTTCAACATTGTGCAAGTTAATATCGTTTTCCACTATATATTCGGCCGATTTCAACGAATCAAAATCCCATTTGATATTCTCATCCTCTTCCAGACTGAGTGAAGTTTCGGCTATTGAAACAGCCGATGACATTTGGTGATTTGTCAACTTATTATTCAACTCGTTACTGGTGGAGTTATCATTGTTATTTTTGACCATCTCATTTACACCAATATCGGAGACTTCTGTAACCTGATTGGATTTGTTATCTCTCCAAAATAGGTACTTTCCAATCACCTCCTTAAGAAGCGAAGTTGGTAATGTTTTACAGCTTTTTATGAATTTGGATTTCAATAGATCCTCAGCAGAAGGCCTCAAGGCTGGTTTTTCTTCTAGGCATATCGCAATCATTTCCTTCAAAAGCGGGCCATACTGCCTGCCCTCCAATCTTGGCGGTTCATGCTGCGTGATGAATTGCATGGCCCTTAGAGCGTCTTTATCACTATAGGGTGGGTTCCCCGTAGCCATCTCATATATTGTGATACCAGTCGACCAGATATCCGCTTTAGCATTATAAGTTGCACCTTCGGTTATGACTTCCGGGGCCATCCAATACGGGGTTCCTGCCATCGTTGTCCGTTTCAGGGCTGTGGAGGTGAGTTGAGCAGCCACCCCAAAATCACACAACTTGACTTTTCCCTCTTTACTGATCAAGATATTTGCAGCCTTGATGTCTCTGTGTATGACGCCGTTTTCATGGATAAATTGCAGGGCGATTATGAGTTCCCTTGCTATAATAGATATGTATTTTTCATGTAGGGGGCCCGGTTTCAACAAGGTTCTTACAGACCCACCGGCACAATAGTCCATCAAAATCCATAATTTGTGGCCGTTCAAGTAGGAGCCATAGTAGTGTGTAATATTTGGCACACTCTTCAATTTCGAGAGAAACTGGATTTCTTGCTGGATGTCCTTCACCTCCTCATGGTCTGTGTCTAGATTCAAGATCTTGATGGCAATAAGTTGTTTGGTGTCAACATTGACACCTTTGTGGACGGTACCAAATTTCCCCCTTCCGATGATTTCCAGAAGTTTGTACTTCTGCGAAATATTCCTCTTATTTTCCATCCTTGATAGCGGCAGTTCACAACCTGTTGAATCTTGGCGATGTCTCTGGAAAGGCGACGGTGGTGCCTTCACAGTGGCACCCAGAGTGTGCATCATTTCAGATCAGTGTGCACAGTAGGAAGTAAACACACAGTAAGACGCCAGGAGAAAAGAAAGGGCCACACATCGACGCGTCGATTGTGCGGATTTGCGATTTGCGATTTGCGATTTGTGTTTTGTGTTTTGTGTTTTGTGTTTTTTATTTTTTATTTTTTATTTTTTATTTTTTATTTTTTATTTTTTATTTTTTATTTTTTATTTTTTATTTTTTATTTTTTATTTTTTATTTTTTATTTTTTTTATTTTTTTTTTTATTTTTTTTATTTTTTTTTTTTTTTATTTATTTTATTTTTTTTATTTTTTTATTTTTTATTTTTATTTTTTTTATTTTTTTATTTTTTTTATTTTTTTATTTTTTTTGTTTTTTTCTTTTTTTTATTTTTTTTTTTTTTATTTTTATTTTCTTCTTTCTACTTGTTTTATTTTTTATTTTTTTTTTTTTTTTTTTTATTTTTTTTTTTTTTTTTTTTATTTTTTTTTTTTTTTACTTTTTATTATTTATTTTTTATTTTTTACTTTTTTATTTTTTTTATTTTTTATTTTTTATTTTTTATTTTTTATTTTTTATTTTTTATTTTTTATTTTTCATTTCACATTTCCCCCTAAAGCCGGGTAACCGTCTTCATTTCCGTTTTCCACGAAAAGAAAAAAAAAGCTCAGCGATTTTTCCCTAACATAGATTTTCATAACGCACAGCATTGTGAGCATGTTGGACGTGAGTTTAAACATAACGGGGCATTGGTATTGTCAGATGCACAGGATATATAGAGCAGTTTGAGTTGGGTGATTGAAACGGCTGCACAAACCGCATACACACACACATACACCGACTTCGACGAATCCAACAATGTTCAAGGGTGTAAATGGTTCCTCTACCATGGGAAGATTATTGAAAGAAACCAAAATCTCCCAGATGCAAAACTCGATTGGTGACCGTGCCCTCAATGCTAACAGTGGGTTCCCAACACACCAAATCATTGAGGCACCAAGCTCGTCCTTCTCCAGAAGAGACTTTGGTTTGAAAATGAGAATCCCAAAGAAGATCAAGACCAGAAGAATCATCGTCAACGACTTGGATAACAAATACGGACTACCAAATTTTGAAACCCTCAATGGTGACTACTTCAAAAAGCAAAGATTCCAGGAGTTGGGCATACCTGTCAATGCCTTCTTTTCACACTCAAACAGCCTTACAAATAAAAACAACACCCAGGGAAGCACCGCCTCCAAGTCAACACACAATCCCCTTTTTGCAAACTCAAAGGAAGCGTCTACTCCACAGACCATTTCAGGCCTGCTGCACATCAAGAACCAGCCTCTTAACTCAAAAAACTTTATCGATGTTGTAAAGCCAGAGTTACAGTCCCTGAGAAAACCATTTTTATCATGGCTGGCAAAAAACTATCCCGATAGTCTATCCAAGAGAACATTATATGACGAGTTCAAGAAATTTATCGAACTAGAACAGCCTCAACTGTTAAAGGGTGACAAGAATTTCATACCTTCAACCTATCTGGAAAAACTGTCAGGTACTGCCGGCTTGAGTTACAACTTGAAAGGTAGACTTTTCCAAACGCCAAACGGCCCACAGACCTCTAGAATTGTCCCAGGTAGAATTGTTTCGAAGTCTGCAAGTTACACCAAATGCGCCGTCGGTGGTTTCATAGGAAATGTTTCGAATGTTGTTGCTAATAACAGCTATGTCGAGTCATTGTCTCTACAAAACAGAACCGTTGATTCAGAAAAATTTGCTAGACAATTCAAGATTCCAACTACTGTCACAAATGCAACACTATATCTGGATAATAAACAGTTAGACTTGACAGTTACGCCAATCAAAGATTCTTACAAACCACAATCTCGTGTTAACGGCAAGAAGCTGGCCAACACTCCAGTTCCTGTCATGTCCGAGTTATTGGAATTGTTGAATCCAAACTCAAAGTTATAATGTATGTGTCTAAACTTGTAAATAATGTATCTATATGACACTATATAATATGTAAACATTTCCATATATATAATTTCCGATTTTCCGTTCTGCTATTAAGAGGAAAAAAAAACATAAATTATATATCTATATATACAGATTAGCCAGTTGAAGATAACGGAGTCTTCTTGTACCCTAAAAACGTTGGCATGAACTACTTACATGATAATTGAACTTCTCATAACAAGAAGCTCTTCATTTCAGAATTTTTGATATCAACAACGCTGTTGCAACAGAGACATTCAACGAATCAACACACTCATTCATTTCTCTACCATTACGAACCGCAACCAAGTAATCCGATTTATTGATCAAATTTGTACGAATACCAGCACCCTCTGAACCAATGACCAAAATGACGGGCGAAGTCTCTAATAATTCAGAAATGGATTCCGTGTCAATGTGTTTGTTTTTGTCTCTAGCATCAGTTGGAGCAACCGTGGAAACAAATTTCCATCCGTTTTTGCTGCTCTCTTCAAAAAACTTCAATGGTTTCTCAACTTTAAACAGATCCATGAATTCGATGGCACCAGAACTGGCTTTGGCAACAACTGGTGACAATGGTGCACAATTCTTTTCACTGAAAACGATGAAATCGACACCCAAAAAGTACGCCGATCTTAAGACTGCCCCAACATTATGAGGATCTGAAATTTCGTCTAGATATATACCAAATGGATATCTTTCACCATATGAGTCGAGTTCAAATTCCGTGGTTTCAGTACCTGTTAACCCACTTCCAACAGTGACATTATATGAGTTTTTACTCACTTCTGGCAGCATTGTTTTGACATTCAAAATTTCCATTGGCCGAGTGGATAGAACGATACCGTTATGCACCGCATTGTCCGTCAACTGATTCAGTTCTTGCTTTGTCGATTCTCTTATTGGAATCTTGCTTTCCTTTGCCAACTTTAAAATCTCGTTGGCACTTTGAGAGTCTTTTGGGTTGTGGATGTACAACTTTCCAAATCTGCTTCTCTTCTTTCCTTTCAACGCTGCCAGAACCGCATTTGTTCCAAAAAGATAGTCGATTTGCGGGTTCGATCTCTGCTTTCTAAATTTGTCCAAGTTTTGTCTATATGTTTCTCTTTCTCTGATCTGTTCTTCACGTACTCTTCTTTTTTTGTTTTCGATTCCTTCATATCGACTATTACTGATTTCACGTGCAGGTTTTTGGAGGACATGATGATGTGCATGTTTTCTCTTGAACCACTCTTCTTTGTCTTCCCCGTCTCTTTCCCAAGCTTTTGGTGGTGAATAGTATGGCATGTTTTTATCAAAACTGACGGTCTTTCTGGAATTATTGTTTACATGTGAAGGAAACGGTGCCTTCGGACCCGAGGACTCCCATCTGATTTGACCTACTTTCCGTGCAACAAATAAACTTCTTCTTCCAAACATTTTGCTGCCGATTATATCACTCTTGATAAGCTCCTGATTGACGCTACCTAAAAGAAAACTATAATAGCAAAGTGTTGATTAAACAATATCTTTTTTTTTTCATGAATCTGGGAAAATTTTCATGCTACACCAAAAGTGGCGATAACCAAGCCGTGGGATATGTTATTTTATCTCTGGCCTTTTTACCCCTTATGTTGACAGGTCAAGGTAGGAGAGGATACTGTACTTGTTTATACAGAACGAGGTGGATACTGTTTCAAAGTTGAAGGATTCATTTGACATACGTTCATCTGGCAGTTTCCCATAGAAACGGTGAAATCGACAATGAATCCAACTAGCTGGTACAGAAGACAACGAAAAAGGTACAACGAAAACGATGTGTTCCACTTCAGGTGCTTTGGAAGGGGGATATACAACGATATCAAGAACAGATTATTGAAGTACTACATTTCCGATATCAAGGACGGCCTAACTTATCGGACCATACCTGCAACAGTGTATATATTTTTCACCAATTTATTACCTGCAATTGCATTTGCACAGGATATGTTTGACCACACCAAAAACTCGTACGGGGTTAACGAGGTGCTATTGTCGTCCGCAATGGGGGGAATTGTATTTGGCTTGTTGGCGGGATCACCCCTCTGTATTGTCGGCGTGACCGGGCCAATATCAATCTTCAACTATACCGTCTATGAAATCGTAGTGCCCAAGGGAATACCTTACTTCCAATTCATGTGCTGGGTGTGTCTTTGGTCGATGCTGTTCCACTTTATCTTGGCGATTGCAAATTGCGTCAACTTCATGAGATACGTGACCAAATTCTCCTGTGACGTGTTTGGATTTTTCATCAACATAGTGTATATCCAGAAGGGAATTGAGATTTTAACCAACCAGTTCAATCTATCCGATACCGCAGCTGGGTTTGCATCAATTGTCGTCGCAATGACCATGGCGATATTTGGTATAGCAGCTCAAATGTTTGGATCCAAGTCACACTATCTGCCGCATAATTTGAGAACATTTATCAGTGACTATAGCACACCCTTGTGTGTGGTCTTTTTTACAGGATTTATCCATTTCGGGGGGTACTTGAATAATGTTGATTTTCCCAAACTACCGATCACCAGAACTTTCAGGCCCACAGACACAACCAACCGACAAGCAGATTGGTTCATACGATTTTGGGAAGACATAACAGTGGGCCAGGTGTTCCTAGCTGTTCCATTTGCAATATTATTAACCGCTCTATTCTATTACGATCATAACATTTCTTCCTTGATATGCCAGTCCTCCGAGTTTCCACTAAAAAAACCGGCATCGTTCCACTACGATTTTCTTTTATTGGGTATCACGACCGGGGTGTCTGGACTAATCGGCATACCGGCACCAAACGGTTTAATCCCACAGGCACCACTACATACATTATCCCTATGCATCTATGATTACGATCGTAAGACAGGTACAAAAAAGATTTCTCGTGTGGTTGAGCAACGTTTAAGTAACACCTTCCAGGGCTTGCTCACATTAGGTATGATGACAAGACCATTATTGGTTGTTTTAGGACTGATTCCGCAATGTGTGTTAGCTGGGTTGTTTTGGATTATGGCTATAACCACCATTGATGGGACGGACGTTATGAAAAGGCTCAGATTCCTGTTCTTAGATAAATTTTGGAAAGAAAAATTATCCAAGATTGTAATACATGACCATAACAAAGCCACAACACAAATGCACCATGAAAACATGAACGATAGCAACGATTACCAAAATGATGAGAATACTGACAACGACACTTGTCTGAAATGTAGCTATCAGGAATCCACCGGTTATGCCATGCAACGCAACAACGACAGTAGTCAGTTAGGAAAAACTTTCGATCAATCGTTAGAGGGTGAAATTACAAGGCAGAATGAAGCGGTGGAACAGTTGATACCAGCTGATTTTCCGGTAGAGTATTATCTCACAAAACCTAGGTATTTCTTTATATATCTAGTTTTTGAGCTTTTGGCATTTGCGGGAGAATACAGTATTACATGTACTAAGGGGGCAATTGGATTTCCGGGCGTTTTAATGTTAATCCTAGTTTTAGTACCAATTGTTTTTCCAAGAGTTTTTCCACCAGACCAGCAGAAACTATTGGATTCCGAAGCTGCTGATGATTTGATTCTACAGAGCTTGAGACTAGATCTGAAGCAAAATAAAGAAACTGAAGAAATGGATCCGGAAAATTTATCCAGAGTTAACGAGGAGGATTGTCGATAATATTTTTATGTTTATCAATTTATACTGATAATGTAGTGCTTTTACTGTGTCAGTACTTTTCTGGCTGCTACTGGCATATCCGGGTTACAGTGAACTCATAGATTTTTTTTTCATTACATGGAAATAGACAAAGATCATATACAATTATGATTTTCAAACAACCAACGTCAGCCATAAATATCTCCTGGCGGTCCTCGGTTTCTTTGATACTACTTATCATCAGGACGATCCTGGCTTGCGTTATGTGATGAATTATCCATTTTTTGCCTTCTTTTCCGTTCCTTCTGCTGTTCAAATAAATATCTTTGATACGTTTCCATTTTATCAGAATTGCTTGCCTTTTTCTGCAACCATTCAGTTAAAAATGTTGGAACTTCACCATAGACAATTTTATACTCACAAATCTCACACAACCATGAATCGTTTTCAGGGTTGTTTACCCCAATATGATTTATTAGATTTGGATCGAATCCTTTGTTTGTTTTTTTCTTTTTCTTGTTTTTTTTCTTCTTGTTCTTTTTATTGGATTCTTCTCCTGGATGGAGATCTTGCACTCTTAACTTTTCTAAACATTCTCTTTGCAATTTTTGTCTTTGCTCAACAGTTGATTCACCACATATCTCCAGCTCTATCCTTCTACTTGAACTCCTCGCTGGGGGATGTGTCATTTGATTCTGTTCAATATGGGATTGCCCTTGTGGCTGTTGAATGAAGTCGTGATCTTGACCTGGAATAGCCCCACCTTGGTTAACACTGTCAAGCTCTTGTAAGCTTCCTGCTTGAAATTGTTTCAATTGATCGCCAAAATAATCTCTCGATAATTGTTTTATCTTATTAGAATCTTGGATATTCCTATCTGTGCCTTGTGGAAACAGGTATTTGTTTTTTTCTATGGATTTTGCAATCTCATGAACAATATCTTCCTCGACTTCACCGTCAAGTTTGAAAGATTGCAAGGCATTCACTATTTGCTCATTTATTTGTGATTTTATATTGTCATCCTCGTTGGTAATTGTGCTCTCTTTTGTCTGTTTGGATGAATCATTATCGGAGATTTGGTTTATTTCATGTTCTTGCATATGTCCTTCATTGTTACTAAGGTTTTCAATTTTAGAGACTTCTTCCAGGAAATTATCAAACTTTTTATTTTGGTTTATTATTTTTATCATTTGTTCTATGTATTCATCTGCAGTTTTGGCTGACTTCGGAGCCAAACTCGAATTTTCCAATGCCTGTTTTTGTATCTTATCCACTTCTGCGGACTCCAACGATATGGAGATGTCGTTGTTCACTTTGACTTTTTTAATTTTGTTGGATTCTATGTTTTTTAGAAATTGGTTCATTTCGGAGTCTGATGGCAAATCTTGGAAAATTGGCTGCAGCATTTTCGACTCGTTGAGGTCTCCATTTCTTATTGCATCCAGTGTGATTTTCAAAGTGTTATCATAGGTGGAGAGTGTCTTCTGGATTTCCGATTTTTCTGCCTGGGAGAGCTGGTTCAGCATCAACTCTGCCTGGGCAGAATCTGTTGGTGCCGACGCTGGAGCGGATGGCGTAGGGGGGTGTGGGAACAGGGGGTCTGGCGACTTGCTAGTCTCTGAGAACAGCAGACTCGCCGCCATGTTTGTGAAGAAATCATCAGACGACAATGCGTTCTGGAGCTTCTTTGATTGTGACATGGCGTACATTGTTTCAATATCTATTGAGTTGAAGAGCTTTTGAAGTTTCTGCACATCTTCCAATCTGGACATTGTATGCTCTTCCTCAGACATCGACACGGCTGCTATCTATGGACTTCTTCAGCACGGCTGCAATACAACAGGCTGGCAATAGGAGGGCCCAAACAGTAGAGAACATGGCCGCCTGAAACAGAAGATGAGTATACCCCAATCAGCATCAAACATGAGATCATAGACAAAATCTGTTGTGAACGAACGAGGAGGAAAAAAAAAATCAACTGGTTCCAAATCCCGTTTTCTATGTCTGTTCATTTACAAGAAGGGCAAATTCCTTCTTTTTGGTGGCCAACTGTGCTCTGATTTCTTCCATACGACGATGATACAGATATATGCAGGTCTTTCCCAAGATGTCATGCCCCCTTTCGTTGGCTTTCTGGTAGTACTGGGGTTCAACAGCGTCGGAGGGAGCGACGGTCTGGTTCGCCGCCGTTGGGGTATCTGCCGCAGAGCCCCCCCTCAGTCTTCTTGTAGTTTGTTTCAGATGGCCGGCGTTGTCAGACAAGGCAGAGTTGATGACATCTGCAACGATGCCATGCAAATCTTGCGGCGCAAGATCGATATGGTCCGATCCGTGTAGCTGCGTGACCATTGGGTGGCTCATGAACTTTTCCCAAATATCATTCCACGACGTCTCTGGCTTTGAGTCGTAAACTAATTGACAAAGGAGCAGCTTGAGGTTGGTTGGATACTGGGACATGGTGTCGACGCCGGTGGTTGTCATTTCTTTGGGCTCCCAAAGTGTCAACCCAAAAAAAAGAACAGAAAAGAGACAAAACGTGAAGTTGATCCAGTTACCTAGAAGAGAAATAACCACCCAAATGGGCTTCACGCGGTGTGCCATCTATGGATTTGTGTGTGTTTACCTTTTCTACTGTATATGATAATGGCAAAGCTGGTTCCTGTCCACTGTTTTCATTGCAAAAGGGTCCACATAGGGTTGTCTGTTTTGTTCTGAGGGTGGTGAACACAGGTCTTATACAGCGCAAGGTACACGATGAACGTGGGGGATGGTTCCAAGATCCCGTTTCGACCGGACTCGTCGATCAGCACATCAAATCCTGACAGACGTAACAAGAGCTCCAACAAGAGCAAACGAGCTTCCATAATATCCTATTCGTACTCCAGCTCCTCAAAGATCCCGATGCCAGTGTTATCGTCAGTCACCCTTGATGAATACGCACGAGGATCCCGGCCGGAATCCCGGAAAACGGCCTCTTCAAAACGGTTATCAATGGTTCAACCACTGCAATATTCGACTGCCTCAAACATTCTGTCCGTGGCAGACTTGTCGTTGACAGAATCGAAAATACCGAGATCCATTAGCTCCAAAAATATCCCAAAAAATGCTCGCAGAGTACGACCTGTCTCGTTGATGATACCAAATGACTCTGAAAGTATGGCCAGAATAGAGCCGGAGAACAGAAATACTTCTGCCCGCCATATCTTTGGTGAAAATGAACCAGTCGCTTCTAAACCACCACAAGAACACCACAGGACGTTGAAAAATCAGCCCCTGAAGGCAAACATACCGAAAAGTACTCCGGTAGGATTTCATCAGTCCCCGAAACCACTGAAATTCAAATATCTAAGTTCGAATTCCAGCCGGTTACTGGAAAAAAAACCAATGTCGAATATCAAAAGTGGAAGCGTCCATAACAGGAGTCTTCAGAAAACCCAGAAAACAAATGCTGGCAGGGTAGATGTACTCACAAATACGAAAAAGACATACAGCTCTTTACCAACCACCACCGTCGTGACGCCCTGCAATCCCTCTAAAAACAAGGTGAAGGACATAGAGGCGTTGATACACATTTTAAATACCAATCATTCAACCAGGTGCAAGTTTCGCAATATAACAAACATGCCAACGCCAAAGTCAGATAAAAACAGAGCTTATGGGTTTGAAGAGTTGAGTTCAAAAAGACCCGATCTTTTTGAAAGGCTCTCGATGTACGAACGCATAGCACAGTATGGTGAGATTTATTTTGCTGGTCAAAGGAAAGATGTGAAGGTCAAGGCAGACTTGAAGAACGCCAAAAGTAATTATGGATTTGACGACCGAAATTTGAACTACAGGATCTTACTGGGGGATCACATCAAGTATAGGTATGAGATCAAATCAGTTCTAGGAAAAGGGGCGTTTGGCTGCGTTGTGAGTGTCACTGATCACTCCTTCAAAACAGCACCCACCTATGCATGTAAAATAATCAGAAATGATCCCAAGTGGTCATTGCAAGCTGTTGAAGAAATTAAGATTTTAAAAAAACTGCACCATCCAAATATACTAAGGTACATCGAACACTTCACATTCAGATCACATATGTGTATTGTAACGGAAATTCTAGGGATTTCATTGTATGAGTCCATTCAAGCAACAGATTTCAAAGGGTTTTCGTTAAACATAGTTAAATCTATAACAAAAGATATCTTGAGGGGCATATCGTATCTTCATTCACATAATATAATTCACTGTGATTTGAAACCAGAGAATATAATGCTTTCTGCGAATGGCACAATCAAGATAATTGATTTTGGGTCTTCGTGCTACTCAAATAATTTGAAATACAGCTACTTGCAATCTCGGTTTTACAGAGCTCCTGAAGTTCTCTTAGGTGGGAGATATGATACCAAGATGGATATTTGGTCTATAGGGTTAATATCGATAGAACTGTTCTCCGGAGCCCCGATTTTCCAGCCGCAGAATGAGTGGGAGCTGTTTTGCAAATGCATTGAGTATTTAAACGTACCATCGAGACAGTACATTTTAAAGCTACGGGAGGAACTGTTGCAGCATGGCAGCATTGGTAGCACTAGTTATTCCGAATCCAACAATTCTTTCAGCGCACTCCTTTGGAAGGCATTTGATAGCAAAGGTGGCCTAAACAGTGAATACATTAATACGAAATTACAACCGCACAAACTCAACCCCGGATCGCAGAGTGTCAAACATTACATCAGGAGACATGTGGATATCGACTTGTCGGAAGTTTCCGAAAATGATAATGAAGTCAATAGATTTCTATTGTTCACCAGCATGTGTCTGGTGTGGAACAAATGGGGTCGTGCAACGGCCGACGACTGTTTGAATAATCCTTTTTTTTCCACCTAGCTCCACTCACTGCAATGCCAATGTAATAGGTATACGATAATGTAAATTATAATAATAAAGATATGATCTAACATAGTATGACAAAACAGAAAGTGGATCCAATAGAACAATCAAACGTGGTAATTAATTTAGTCCTCCACGTGGACGTGCAATGCACAAAGATTATTCTATTGTCGTAAAATCAAGAAGGATTTATTGAGGTTGTTCTTTCTTTTTCGTTATGCTAAGGTACCACAACTCTGACAACAGAGTATATAAACACCTTGAAATAAGTATTTATGCTTCAACTTTACTTCCTTTATCTCGAAATAATGTCAAGCTGTGATTATGGATTCCAACCATCCTTGAGCAATTAAAACTGTGTCTCTTTTCTTCTGGACACTAATTTTTTTGTTTTTACCGTTAAAAACGTTTTTTTTATTTTTTTTTTCGCTACTGGAAACAAAACAGAATGGGAAGTAGAGATAACAGCCGAGACGGTGATAAGATCGAATTGAGTAATTTTGATTCTGATGGTAGCACATTTCAAGGTTTGAATCCTTTTGAAGAAAATGAAGAATATGTGTTGAAGGAACCACATGAACACACACAGCTTACCATAGAGGAGGAACCAGTATTGGCGAAAAAGAAAGGAAATAAAACAAAGGCCGTTGTTATTACTTCAATTACAAGCAGCCTAGTGCTGTTTCTGTTGTTTCTCCTATTTTTAATCAAAGATAAGAAGAATGAAGTGGAAATGAAAATACCCAGCAAACATTCCTACCAGGTTGTACCCGAGCAGGACCACGGATTAGACTCTGTTATCCATGAAGTTTCCAGAAACGAGGGGGAATCGGACTTGACATCAGATGGCGAAACACCTGTGAGTTGGAGATTAGACACAGCCAATAACTATACTTCGAATTTGCAACAGTGGAGAGATGACTTTGGACAGGCAAAGGAGAGACACTACTTTTTCAACATCACATACGTCACAAAAATCGATGCTAACGGTGCAAACAGAAATTTGACCGTAATTAATGGTCAGTTCCCAGGCCCTCTGATCGAAGCAAATTCCGGAGACACCATCTATTTGCACGTTTCCAACCAAATGGAAGACGAACCAGTCTCGTTCCATCTACATGGTTTGTTCTATACAAATAACACGTTTGACGATGGAGCGGCTTCTATCAACGTTTGTCCGATTGCACCGGGAGGGAATTATACGTACAGAATACCCGTTGGTGAAAAAGAATACGGAACTTACTGGTACCACTCACATTGGAGTACTCAGTATGCAGATGGCGTCTACGGCCCAGTCATGCTACATTCACCAAAAGAAGATGCAAATTTAACCTACTACGATTCCGATAGGGTATATGTTGTGACCGATTACTACTATACCGATGCAGCCGATCTGTTATCGACTTATCTAGTTCCGAATAATGAAAATAGTGAACCTACTCCCGATGCTGGTTTGATATCTGGTACATATTCTCAAGCTTCAAATTATATTACCTTCAATGACAACGAAAATAAATACAGAACTGCAACATATTATGACCCATACTCAACCTACAGAGTGAGAGTGGTGAATGCCGGCTTTTTCCTCCCCTTTGAATTTTCAATTGATGAACATAAATTAACTTTGGTCGAAGTGGAAGGGACTCTTATTGAACCTTTGGAGACGGATTTTGTGGATATTTCTGTCGGTGAAAGGTATTCCTTTTTCCTCAATAGAACAAATGCGGACCGAGATTCTTACTGGGTTCATGCCAGGTTTAATCAATTCTGCCTAGCCGATAGTAATCCTAATTTTCAAACTGACGTTTTGTCAATTGTGTCTTACAATGCAGTTTTTGAAACACCGGAAAGTTCACAGACTTGGCAGTACAGCGGGGGTTCGCCAAAGTGTTTAGATTTCTCCCAATCAGAGTTAAGAACGTTAAATCAACAAGTTCCAATGAATAAAAACGGTTCCAACAGACCAGACTTATATGTCGAATTGGATGTTTCGTTTCTTAATGGTGCTTATCAGATGACATACGGCTATTTTAATGATTACACTTGGAGGGGTTTATCAAACACCTCCACAATGCATGAACTATTGTTTAATGAAAAATTTAGAGATTCTTCTCATCACGAGAACGAACAAACTTCTGTTAACAACCAATATATTTTAAATTTCGACAAACGTGACATGATTGTGGACCTATTGATTAACAATTTTGACGATGGCTCACACCCGTTCCACTTGCATGGTTACAAATATTGGGTTTTGGCAAACTCGAATAGTGGATCTTTCTACCCAAGCTTCTATGAACTATACCCAGATAGACTGGATTTAACGAATCCCGTTTACAGAGACACGGTTGCTGTCGCTCCGTTCGGGTACACGGTTTTAAGATTGGTTGTTGATAATCCTGGAATTTTTCCATTTCATTGCCATATTGGATGGCATATGGAGGCTGGTTTGCTGCTGCAAGTCAATGCTCTGCAAAGTGAATGGTCACAAATGGATTATAATCCGGAGTGGTCCTCGATGTGTGGATATGATTTCGCCGACAGCCATTTGACTGATCTCATAAATTCTTACAACTAGACCAGATCATTATGTAACACTTTATAAAACACGTGTTTATTTATGCGGTACTCCTCCTTTCAGCAGTCAGTCTTATCTATCATGAATGAATAGTGTGAACCACAATATGGTAATGTCACTCGCTCACAATATGTATAGCAAATAAATAACATGCAATAATACAGATTTTGAACTCTTTTTACGCAGAGTATTATTATATAAGAATCTATGCTATAATAGCTGACCTTTCTTAGCATATGATTGGTAGGTCATAGTCACTACTGTACTTGTTAAACTTGAAAATCGTAAATGGAGAGTATTTCAGATGTCAGTACCCTGTAAGCTAGTGAAATCGAGTGGAATTCTAAATTAATAACCAAAAGGCAAGATTTTCTATGCCACCTTGCACATCATCATTTGGCCTTGTAATCTTTTGTTATCATAGTTTGTATGGCGTAAATGGATACACTTTGAAAGAGGGTAGCCCATATTCCCTCCGTCGATTGATTTTTTGTAAAAACATTTATACTCGTTCATTGTCTCGTATTGAGTGTACTATGCAGCAGTATATGACTACCCGCTAAATGTACACGGATCCAATAAAGATCTTATGTTGCCGTGCCAAGACACCACAGGGGTAGAGATGTTTTACATGTCTCTTATTAATGGTACATCTATTTTACATGTGTGTACAGGAGAACTATATTTATGGGACACCGGTCTATTTATTCGTCGTCACTACTCAAACTGTCGCTTGAGACCTGTCTGTGTTTTTCTCTTTCTGCTCTTAAACTCTCGAGATATTCTAGACCTATCTCCCCCCTCAACATTCTCCTTTCTTCCTCATCTTCACTTAGAATCACTTGTTCGTTTCTAGCTTCGGCGGCCGCGTAACCGTCCTCACTGTCCGAGCTATTATTGATATCACTAGGAATAAAGTAATTTTCTCTGGTAGCCTGTCTTCTTTGTCTATTGGTGCCGTATATATCATCCATATCTCTTTTTTCAAATTCCAACTCTTTCAACAACCTTTTAGCTTTATCAAAATCAGGTACTGTAGTTCTGGTCCTAGTATTTTTTATCCTGGAATGATATTTTCTACGGACACTCCGGATCTTATCATCTTCGTCATTTTCATCGTCGTCGTCATCGTCATCGCTATCATCACCCCGAAATTCGGCATCGTCATCAACGCTATCATCATCATCATCAGAGTCATTCTCATCGTTACCATTACTGGTGTAGTCGTCCTCGTCAAAATCGTCAAACTCGTCATCGCTATTTGAGCTACTTTCGGAGTCGGCAAAATTAGCGGCCTGCTCGTCTGCATCATCAGTATCAGAACTATCTAAACGAGGCCCAATATCATTAACCGGTTGTGAACTCAATTTTTTTTCAACAGGCTGTGCATCCGACTTGGTGCTGCTTGATCTGAATTCATCATGAGATTTATCCACAGCTTCCTTGCTTGATTCAGTTTGGTTTCCAGTTCCAGAACCGGGATTATCGTTTGAGTCTTCACCAGTTGGGGTGCACTTTGGGCCCGAGCTGGTTGAGTTTTGTACTCGGCCAGCAAGTGAGGGTAGCTTGCTACCATTGCTTTCTTCGCTCAACGCTTCTGGGGATACAGCAATCTTCGGTTTATTTGACATGCTGTTACTGGCACCTTTAACAAATTTTGCAGGAATAACAATTTCTGCAGTTGGGGGATACGTACAATTTTGCAGTTTTTTACCGACGCAAATATCACAAGGGTTTTGCCTGTTACAGAAGTCAGGTCGATTCTGTTTTTCGCATGTAGTGCAGCAAACAGAATATGTATCCCGGTACGGTTTTTGAGTGTGAGGGTCCAAAACCAACGATCTTTTCAGGACCAGCGGCTTTTTCAGCACCAGCGGTGTTTTCTGGGTATCTGGCTTTGCAGTCTCCTGTGAAGCACTTATAGGAGCTGGTTTTATGGAGCCAGTGGGCGGGGTCTCTTTCGTGGCCGTATTCGAGACGCCGGCCCTGAGACCATTGGTGCCCATGCTGTTCTGAGCCGGGACAACAGCGCTCGACTTTGGAACACGCTTTGTGGGGGACTTGGGAGCTGATTTTGAGGTTTGTGTCTCGTCACTTTTCGGTTGTCGTTCCGCGACCGGTTTTGCCTGGAGGTGTGTAGTCTTCGCTATTGTTTCAAGCATGAAGGGACGTGCTGGGGTGACGGGGGTGAGGGATCTGTCTGTCTTCAACGATTTTGTGGATACGGCGATTTGGGGGGAGGCAATGTGAGAGTCGAGTTTGCGCTTTGTTTTCAAGACCGACGCGTGCCCGAGGCTGTCAGTGGGCGCCTCGCCTGTCGAAGCGGTGCTACTCCGTGCTTTTGCTGCGGCTGGTTTCCCCGGTGGGGTATTTCTTTGGGCATTTTCGTTGTCTTCGTCGCCATCGGATTGGGCGCTCGAGCCGGAGCTGGATTCCGAGTCGGACGACGAGTCCAAGACGATTGGGATCTCTGCGACGGAGCCCACGACTGATCTCGTGACTCTTCTCTTTCCGTACGTGCCGCCGATCAGATTTCGGTGTGTTCCGTTGCCGCTGTGGACGGCATGTTTCGAACCCTGTGCTGCATTTCTCCTGGATGACATCTGCACACGTAGACCGCGGTAGCTGGGGCTATGAACTTCGGGTGGTATTCGGGGCTCACGGCGGCGACTCTTGTGCCTCTCTGTGGGTCCTGTGGGTTCTTGATTCCGCCAGGGGCAACAAGCACACGCAAGAAAGGCAATCTCTGGTGGAACGAGCCCTCTCCTCGTGGCCCCAAGAGACGGCGATGGAACAGCTGTCGGCTCAGATCCCATGGAGATAGCTGCTGCTGTGTGCGTGTTTTTGCAACCCTCGCCTTCTGGCCATGGAGGATCCTCTCCTTCTCGCGTTGTTGATGTCCCGCTGTTCTCGACTGTTCGCGCCTCGGGCCGCTGCAGCTTCGCACACTACGACACGTGTTCTGTTGTGGCGTTCCACACACAGAACGCGGGCCAAGAAAAAAAAACCAAGCGAGACGCCGCGCGCACGACCCGGGTTCGAGCCCGGCAAGCAGCCGTCCTGCACTGTTGATCTATTTCCCGTTCGGGCAAGCCCGCACACACAGCCTGCACACGGGCACGCACATCACCCGATTGGGCCCGGCGGTTACGTAAGCGCGACGTCTGGTGTTGATTTTTCCGGCTGCAGCCAATGAAAACAGGGGGCGCGCTTTCCGGATAGGGCAGTGCTGCGGCTCGGACAATGTTCTTTGCTCCGTGCGCCGCTGCACAGCCAACGTCGCTGCGGACACTCAAGACCAATCGGGTAACAGAGCACTCGAACAGTTGGACAGAAGAAAAAACAACACCTTTTCGGATCGGGTGGTGTTCACTTTTCTTCTTCTGGTCACATTATGCCTTTTCTCTGCAGCTGTTGTGCAATAATTAGTAACCTGTTTCTTCCTTATCACTTTTCTTTCTCTTGTCCACGGGATATTTGCCTCTAAGAATAGAATAAAACATATTCAGCTTGGTATTTTTTTTTCCAATTCCGTTTTCTCCTACGCTAGCGTTTAATTACTTCACCTTGTTTTGCCTGGATTGACTACATCTACTCCTACCTAACGTTGATACTTCGAAGCCTTGTGTTCTCCTCAGTGATAGAATCCCCTGCTTTCCCCATATACTGTTCCTTCGTGACTGTGAGAATTTCATAACCTGGACGTTTCAAAATAAAATTGAGAATTTCCTCTTGAAAATCAACAACCGTTACCCCCCAAAACCCCCCATACTAATTGATCATCCAGACACCCAGTACTCGTAGTAGTTGGTTGTTGTGCTTGTCATTTTTTCACTCAATTTCTTTGATTTTCATTCGTTACCAGCTTCCACTCGGCCAAGCTACTTTTCCATCATCCGCCCAGAGCTAAACACATAAAAAACCATCCACAATGAAGATTTCCACCATGGTCACCGCCGCTTTGCTGGCCTCCTCAGCTAACGCTGCTGCAGTCCCAGAAGCAGAAGCTAAACACCCAACCACCACGGTCACCGTGACCTTGTCTGGTGCAACCACCACCCACAAGTTCGGTAGATTCAACAACACCCACCACGAACACACCTCCTCATCCTCATCCACCGGCACCCACAAGTTCGGCAGATTCAACAACACCCACCATGAACACACAACCAAATCCACCTCCACCGGTACCCACAAGTTCGGCAGATTCAACAACACCCACCACGAACACACCTCCTCATCCACCTCCACCGGCACCCACAAGTTCGGCAGATTCAACAACACCCACCATGAACACACAACCAAATCCACCTCCACCGGCACCCACAAGTTCGGCAGATTCAACAACACCCACCACGAACACACCTCCTCATCCACCTCCACCGGCACCCACAAGTTCGGTAAATTCAACAACACCCATCACGAAGTAACTACCACCACTGTCTACGAAGGTGATGCTGCTCCAGTTGTTTCCAACCCATTCGCAATGAAGAAGTCTGTTGTTGGCTGGTCCGCTGGTGCTCTTGGATGCGCTGCTGCTGCATTATTGTTATAATCTGTTAAAAACTGCTAGTAAAATTATACATAATAATAAATTAGATATCAGAACAAAAACAGAAACAAAAATAGCAATATTCACAACACTCCATCCGCTTATTACCACAACTTTGGTCAACCATTTAAAACCACCCTTTTTATCCAGATTTTACTTATTGTCACATTATATTAATTGCTTAATTATATAACTCTAGTTTTAATACGTTACAAATAATATTTAATTACATCAACATAGCGTAACTCCGAAGAAAAGGCCCCAAAAGGGCCGTTGCTACATGTTTCCATTTTGCACATTTTAAACATATCCTTTCTTCAAATTAAGTAATTCAGCCAAACAAGAGCATCGGCTAGTTCACGCTATCTTCACCCTGCCCCGTAGCCACATCCTTTCCCCCTACAGTGGTTTTTATCTTTGTAAGCTATTTATACATTTCTATAATCTTCATGTCCTTGTAATTTACATAACCTTAGTCAACATGAAACCGTGATGGTTTGTCCTCGTTTCTAAGGGCTGTTCCCAAGTCTATAATCAATTTCAAAATGTCAGATTTGCGTCTAGTTTACATAATAGCTGTCGAAAATACATGATATGGTAATAAATTAATAAAAGATTAAGAAAAGTTTTATAAAACACAGAGTCTGTGAAAAGAAGGAGAAAGTGGAAAGGAGGAGAAAGGAATATAGAAAGAAGAAGAGAAGGAGATAAAAAAAAAACTCAAGATATACTACTATCTATTTATTTTTAAAATTTAGTTAAAATTGAAACCACCATCTTGTAATTTTGGGTCAACACCAAATCCAAATTGTTGTCCATTTTCTGCAACGTTTGGCTGCATATTATCATAATTGGCCATATCATCTTCACCCTCATCACCAAAATAAGTGTCGATAATATGGAAGGCCTTGGTGTAGATCTTGTCATTAACATTACTTTGGCATTCGAAAATCTTATCGGCACCACCTGCTTCTTCAATGAAAATGGCGTTCTCATTGATATTTGAGCCTCTTGCTTCCTTTTCGAGTTCACCGACTTTTAATATGTTTTCAATTGCGTCCAAAGTAACTTCGATGATTTTGTTATCGGCAATGGACAACAAATCGCACAATGGCTTGATACAACCTTGGCTAACCAAATACTTGATCTGATCCGGTCTGGACAAACCACCGGAGGAAGCGTTGGAAATTGCCCAACATGC
The DNA here is from genome assembly GCA_030142935.1 of Pichia occidentalis. Lineage (NCBI taxonomy): Eukaryota > Fungi > Ascomycota > Pichiomycetes > Pichiales > Pichiaceae > Pichia > Pichia occidentalis. The sequence goes on along the minus strand of JANQBI010000005.1, from coordinate 49,495 downwards.
TTCCTTTTTGGTTTTATAGTCACCTGTTATTAACAACTTGATAATTTGTGGTATCAAGTTGGCATCAATAACAGATTGGATTTGATCCGGATTACCTGCGGTGATATTCGATATGGTCCAGCAAGCTTCCTTCTTGATTGATTCTTTTTGTGATCTTAACAATGGGCCCAAGGCAGGCAGGACACCTGCATTGATAACAATTTGAGTTTGCAAATCGGTACCGGTGACAATATTACCGACCGCTCTTAATGCTGGAGTTTGGACCAGGGTCGATTCGTGACCCAATAGTTCAACCAATCTCTTTGGGATTCTGGCATCGCAGACGGCTTGAATTGCCTCTTGGGTGCCGTCCGACAAATAGGAAATTGCCCAACATGCATCAATCAAGGTCTCGACATCGACGCTGAAGATCAACTTTGCCAAGGTTGGTAGAGCACTTCTGACGATTTGCCAGTCAGGCTGAGGGTTTTTACCCCTGCACAAGTTTGACAAGGTCCAAGTGGCGGTTCTGATCAAAGACATCTTGGAGGATTGGAATAGCGACAAAACCGGATCCATCGCATTCGACTGTAAAACGTAGTCTCTGTAGACGGAGGAGTCACCAGCGACGTTACCCAATGCCCAGATGGCCTGTTCCTTGACTTCTGGGGATGGGGAGTACAAGAGCTTGACAAACAGAGGAACGGCACCCAGATCGACCACAATCTTGGTCTGGTCGCTAGAGCCGGATGCAATGTTTGTTAGGGCCCACGCTGCTTCCAACTGCAACACCTCTGGGCCGTTGCCCATGAATTCCACGAATTTTGGAACAACGCCCGATTCGATAACCAGGTCGATTGGGGGGTTGTTTTCCTTCGAAAGGATCTGTCTGAATTTGATGGTGGCCTCGAGTTGGCTTTCCAAGTTGCTGGAGTTGATTTTTTCGATCATGCCTGGCAGCTCGTTCTGCAGCTGTGTGTAGAACATCTGGTCGTTGTTGTACTCGTCCGTGGAGTTTCCGTCTTCGTCGTCCGATTCTGGCAGGGCGTTCATGCTGCTGCCGTCCGTGGCCGTGAAGTTTCTTCTCTTCGAGAGCATCTCTTCTCTCTTCTGCTTTCTCAATTCCACCTGCTGTGTTTCCCTTCTTCTTCTCACTTCATCCTGTTGGAACCTGTTTTTGTTCTTGAAGTTTGCCTTTCTGTAGTCTGGCACGTATCTCGACGAGTCTGCGGATTCCATCCTGCTGTGTTTTTACGTTTGCTCCTGATTCTTTTTCACTCTCTCGTGCTGCCACAGGCTACCGTCTATCTGCTCCTGGGGGACAAATTATATCTCAGAGATACTGGCTGCACAACGGGGCAAAAACGGCTGTTTTCCCTCTTTTCTTCTTCTTTTGCCACTTCTCCATCTCAAAAGGAGAGAAAACAAAAAATTGTTGAAAATTTTGACCTTTCACCGGTGCATGGAGAGAAATGAAAAGTGCGTGTAGCGAGCCATGAAAAGAGCCACTCTCTATGTATCTGTAGCCATTTGGAGTGTGATGGATCGTATGTGTGTGTTTGTTTCTCTGTTCTGTCTTGGTTAGGGCCACCTGAAACGGTAGAGAGTGCCAGTTAGGGATGAATAGGATAGCAGGAATACGGGCCACCATTGGGGGCCAGAAGGCGCTGCACTTTGTGCCGGGAGTCCAGGGAATGCTACGCCATTTGCATGTTACCCCAAACCAGGCGCAAAAGATCAAGATGGGGGAAGACCAGAAACAGTACTACGTTCCGAATGCCGGAGAAGAGTACCAGATCAAATACAGAACGCACGGAACCAGCTTCCACTCGCTGAAGCTGGACAAGAAATACCGACTGGGAAACCTGCCCATCTACCAAAACCCGCTGATCAACTTTGTGATCGGCTCGAAGAGATTGTCCCTGGCGTTCGGCGTGATCGGATGCATGTTTGGGTACCTGCTCGACCGAACAGGCCTGGTCTACACGGAAATCTCACAGATGGTTGCCATCCTCTCCCTGCTGCCGTTCCCCTTGGTGACGTATCTGTTCGAGCCGGTGGTGTCCAGGGTGTGGAGAGTCTACGACACGACCAAGCCGCAGGTCTACGAGAACCTCGTGCACGACGAAACCATCGTGCTGGAAAAGCTGAACTGGAACGGATTCAACACGTACAACGAGCTGGTCCGCGTGGACAGCCTCTGTGCGCCTAAGGGCAAGGACGACTATAGAGGACGGTTCGGATACGTCAACCTCCTCTCCGTGGACGATAAACTGAAAAGTACAAAGGCGTACTATATCAACGACGGTTTCACCAACAATCAGATGGAGAGAATCCTGGCTCTGGCAGAAAAGAAGAGTGGCATTAACGACTCAGGAAGATCATTCTACGGCTTCTGAAGACGGGTCTCCGTGTCTGCACCCTATAGATATGTGTACACCTGTATATAATTATAAGTCAATCACGAGCTGCATGTGCACGGTAATCGATGTACCCCGGCTGCGATCGTACGCAGCATACCAGCCTTCCCGCCGTACTTCATGTCCGCAGTCCAAACTTGTTCAAACCTCTTTGAATCAAATAGACCGAACTGCCGACAAACCTAAACGCAGCCATAAACGCAACAATATATAGAATCACAGAAAGAAATATAAACGTCCGCCGGGCCGGTAATATTTCACTGTCCTGATCATCACTCGAGTCCTCAAATTGCGATAGCCCACCGGTTTCGGTGACAACGGCAACCAGAACAAAGTTGCTAAACATCCACACCAGTACCGTCATCGATCTGAAAAACGCAAAGTAGAACTTATCCTGTTCTTCCGAATCCACTGTATCTGTGTCTTCCCTGACAGGGGTCATCAGCTCCTTGACCATTTTGGAATAGCCGTCATCAATTTGGAATTTGGTGGTGGGAATAATAATTTCAAGTTCGTCGTTCTTGGAGTTTCCTTTTCTGGCTATACCCAAATCATTCATTTTATCCTGGCCTTTAGTTCCCCAGGAGATATCATGAATGTTGCAAAATGCGTAGATATTTAAAATGTTAACATACGCCGGTGATAACAGCAGGTACTGAACAAAACTGGTCAACATATGGATCGGCTGTAAAAACACGACGAAACCAAACAAGTAGAGAACGTACGTCGACAAAATAGCAACCAATAAATTCTGAAATTGGGTGTTTTCAAGCAAATGGGACCAGGTAACGTGATTGCTACCATCCTTGACGATTTGTTTAATGGATTTGATCGACAAGAAAATAGCAGCAAAAATCATATAAACCATTAGCACTGCAAAGAACACCACAATAATGAGATAGAAGTTTTTTGTTCCTTTCGGCTTATTACCAAACGATAAAACAAATGTCGTAGTCAAAGATGCCATGTATAACCACAAAAAAAACACAGACAGAATATTGCCAGGTGGGAATTTGATACTCTTTTCAGCCAAATAGCAGCTTAAAATTCGAAAGACGAGAAAGTAAGAACCCAACGAGAACCAGGAAACCAATAAACTCAGCAACTGATAAAAAAATTGAACTTGCAACGCTATTTTCCTTCCAATCGAATGGTTGGTTGACCATATCTTGTAGAAATTGCACACCGAGTAAACCGCAGCAAAGAATGAACCGTTCAGCCATCTACGTCGTTGGGAGATAAAATCATCCAGTTGCTCCGGAACGTCGGTGTATGCACCTGCAGTGTTGATATATTTCAAGATCCAATTAGCATCCTTTTTTGCAATTAATTCGAAGCATAAAATCCGGTCTTCTGCCAAATACATATTTGCGTTGAAAATCCCATCATCGTTATTTTTCTTCAAATCTTCACCCTTCAAATACTTCTCAATTGGAGCTCCAATCAAAGCTTCGTATCTATACGCCGAGAAAGCCCCCGGTAAGACTGAGACAAATCCAAAAACACTCTCCATTGGTTTATCCAAAATATTGGACGTCTTGTATTCAAAATTTTGTGCAGCCACCAGCGGATTGAGAAGAAGCCTCCAGCCAGTGCCCAAACTTACTTTGATCTCACCACAGCTACCTGCCACCTGTGGATTATCTTTGAAACTTTTCCATAGTTTGTATAATGATTTATTTTCCGGCTCGGTACCCACATCTAATAAAATTATAATGTTTGGGTCTAATACCGGAGCAAACGCTTTCAGTGCCCATTTATGGGAATTGATCTTTCTTTGATTCTGTTCTTTCAAGCAGAAAATCATCTGAACTGGAATTTGGTTATCGGTGGTCAAGGTTATATGGTCTTTGTAAATTTTCGAGATTCCAACCATTGTGGTATATTCATAGATGTGTGAAACCACATCATCATCATTAATTTTATTCTTAGCAAAACCTTCTTGGTAAACCCCTAGTGCAGCCAATAACGCCTTCGAACGTGGATTGATTTTCTGTCTTCCATCACTGACAATGCATACCACAACTTTTTGCCAAGAGTTTTTACCCCATGTCGAAGAATGTTTCATATTATAGAGGTAACGAAGATTTTTGAAAACGCCTTTCAATGTCCTTGCAAGTAGAAACTCGTCTTCATTGTACATTGTAATGACAATCATCAATTCTGTGTTCCGAGGTTTGGTGTAAAATCTCTGTCTCAGGGAAAATTTCCGGTTTTCAAAATCCTCTGGTTCTGCGGTGCAGGCTTGGAATCTCATGAACAGAAACTCCCGATCCTTTTCTGTCAGTGGCACTTTATATTTTCCAAGCAGGATTTCGGAGACTGGGCAGTCCAAGACCAAGTTACCGTCCACCATTCTAACTTGCTTTGCCGAAGGATTTCTTTCCTCCTGGCTGGGGTATCTCTGATCCAGTTGATTTGGATCGTAATAATTGACCGTGTCTTGCACAGCTTTGGCGTTTCTGAAGACGGTGTCTTTCCTTTCCAAATCGTTGTCATTGCCATTATCCGACTCCAGGTCATCGGAGCTAGCATTATCTGAATTGGCGGGGTCTGTATAATCGATTTCAAATGGATTGTACACATCACGGGGCGTGTTTATCGGATAATAGGAGTTCTCGATTACTGGGAAAGGAGTGAACTCGTTGTCGTTTTCATCCTCCAACTCGTCCGAATCAAACTGGTAGTTTCTAAACACATCGGCTCCGTGTGGATCGGTATAGTTACTGCCGGCGTGATTGCCGGCATCGTCGATGGCACTATTGCTGTATGCATCATCGTCATCGTGGAATGGGTTGGTGGTCAGCTCCAATGCTCTGGAGACGGGTCGCAGTTCCGAATATTCGCTGGCATCGGTATGCAATTCCGGCACTTCTGGGATCACAAACGGATTATCGTGTATCCGGTTAGTGGACGACAGCAGTCTCCGTGTGGGAGATGGGGAATTTCGTATTGGAGACGCCGAGTTGGATCTCGAACGGTTGTTGTATCGTTCTGGCGAATACGACCGCAGGGGTAGGTTGAAGTAGCCGATGGAATCTGCATTGTCGCTGTACGTGTAGTCGTACTCTTCATTGGGTAGGGGCTCCGGCAAGTTGGATCCCGCCAGTTTTCGAAAGTACCGGTTTTGAATCGAGCTGTTCTTACTGCTTCTGCGGCGGTTGGCATCATTGATTCGTCTATCCATGGTCTAACACAGGCTCGAACCCTTGTCCGTAGTATGTTTCACAGAAAAACGGCCCCTGCCTCTCTCCAATTCGCCTGCAGATCCCCCTTCGAACAGGTTCTAAGGCCTGTTTCCGATCATCTCCAAAGCAAAACACAAACAACACGAAATCCAGCCGCTGCTTACGTCAGCGCTTGCTCGCTAAAAATTGCAGTTTCTAAGATTTCAAAATGACTCTTTTTTTTTTTCTTTTCTTGTTCTTCGACAATTTTTCACCCTCCATAGAAGACGAAACTCTATCAGGGTATTTTTCATGAAGCGGTGAAAATGTCTTATCTTTGGCAGGGTATGGAAAGTTTCAGGTGAAAATTTGACGCTGTTAAAACATCAACGTTTGTGCTGTTTTTTCCGGAGATATTGAGCTTCTTCGTCTCTGCTTTTCTCAGTGACCGATTCTCTTCTACCAAGACCCACTACCTTGTCATCCACTCGAATTAACAAACCATGGCATCATCAGTTCCAGGACCAGTCTCCCTCCCAGACTCCCGCTACGATCTCGACACGTACATAGGCAGAGTCAAACATTGTGCAGAGATCTCGGACCCAACGATGCTCCTCTCCACGTCCAAGGACATCGAGGAGTCGAAGCGCCTCATCTGGGACTACAAGAACGGTGTTGTCCCGGAAATGACCCCAAGACTCTGGCGTGCAAAGAAAATATTGGACTCGTCTGTGCACCCCGACACGGGTGAAACGGTCTTCTTGCCGTTCAGAATGTCCTGCTGCGTCCTGTCCAACCTGGTCGTTACAGCTGGTATGTTAACCCCAGGTCTGGGCAATTTCGGCACGGCCTTCTGGCAAATCGCCAACCAGTCGCTGAACGTCGCCGTCAACACGGCCAACGCAAACAAATCCCATCCGCTGACCACCAAACAGCTGGTCACGTCGTACTTCCTGGCCGTGGGAGCCTCCTGTGGTGTGGCTCTCGGCTTGAACTCGATTGTGCCAAGACTGAAGAACATCTCCGCCAACTCGAGATTAATTCTGGGTAGACTGGTGCCCTTCGCCGCTGTTGTCTCCGCCGGTATCGTCAACGTCTTCTTGATGAGAGGCCAGGAAATCAAGAAGGGTATCAGCGTCTTCGACGAAGAGGGCAACCAACTGGGCGTCTCCAAGAAGGCAGCTTTCCAAGCCGTTGGTGAAACTGCGCTTTCCAGAGTTATCAACGCCACCCCAATCATGGTCGTTCCACCGTTAATCTTGGTCCAACTGCAAAAGTCGGTCTTGAAAAACAAGTCCCTTGGTGCCTTGACCTTTGCCAACCTGGGTTTGGTCTTCTCCACCTCACTGGTGGCTTTACCATTTGCCCTGGCTGTTTTCCCTCAGAAACGATTTGTCGCCGCATCTTCTTTGGAAGACCAGTTCCATGGCTTGAAGACTAAGGAAGGACAAGAAATCAAGACTGTCTGGTTCAACAGAGGTATTTGATTCACATTCTGCTCACTACGTCTGAGCCTCCATATTATTATCCACCTGTTTACAAGACCCGTTTTCAAATTCCTTTTTTTTTTTTCACACTTGTACACTATGTTCATTGAATTACCATTATAATACTTAATCCATATATACACAATAATATATATATATACATATCTATGTTATAATGCTTATATAAATATACAAAAAAAGGACATTGTCTCTTACTGACATGAAATCTCCCTGGGCGGATTCCCCGAAGTGCTTTTGGCTCGCATGAAAAAATCAATTCAACTACTACAGTGTATGAACGTCGGTGTTGCACTCCTCTCTTGGTCTGTCTGAACACCAGGAATTACCAGCTGAACTGTTGGGTCGTTGGTTGGCCATGGTGGTAAAAGGTAGAGGTAAGTTTCCTGCAAAGAAACAGGTGGAGAAACCTCCTCCTACGAAAAACATCACAAAAATTGCATCATTGACAAAACAACCTGGTTCTGATAAGGCTTTGGAACTACTGCACGAAATCGCCACGTTGGTTGCGCCTATAATGCACCATTACCATTTCCAAGTGGACCTGCTCTGTGAAATGTATCCCAGGGATCGATGCTTACTGGGGCTCAACGTAAACCGGGGCCAGAAGATCTGCTTGAGATTGAGATCCCCGACAGATAACAAGTGGTTTTTGGATCGGGAATCGATTGTCGGAACAATGCTGCATGAACTGACGCACAACTTGCATGGGCCGCACGATGATAGGTTCTACAAAACGCTGGATGCGTTGAAGGACAAATACTACGAATTCCAAATAAATGAGTCTTTGAAAGTGACCTCGTATCCAAACAACTTTGCACATCCACGAAGTCCGGCGCAGGTTACAAAACCAACATATACAACGAAGGTCACGAAATTGGGTACGAATAAAATAAATAATAATTCCAATAGGGTGTCCACCAATCTCATGAGAAGGTTAATGTTGGAGGCGGCAGAACGGCGACGAAATGATGCCAAAAAATGTGGCGAATTGGAGGCAGATAAGCTGAAAAACGTTCCGGCTGATGACGATTTGTGCGTTTTGGATGTGATTTCACTTGACTCGGATGATGAGAAAGACCTTACTGCAAAAGATGGCTACTCTGGCAACAATGAAGAAGATTCCACGGTCAAGAAAAATAGCAAAAACGGAGACTGCATTAAACAAAGTACACAATATACCCGAACGTTGGCACCTGTGTCTCCCAAATCAAAAAATAATGTCGATGTCATAGTTATAGATTGAGTTGCTTCAAATACAGAGCATTGGTTAAATTATTTTTATACAACGAAAACTAACTACAAAGTCTACAGTGGATTGCCTGTAGATTTCATGTATTTATATAATGGGTCATTATTTAAATCATACTTAGTGATGTTCCTCATTGAACTATCAAAAATAATCTCCCTTAGCTTTTTGTCCGTTTTGTACCATTTTTGAAGTAAGTAGCACATTTCGGAATTTATGACATCGGTGTATCCTTCAAACAATTCATAGGTTGTGCTCTCAATTAACTTCCGTAAATTGTAGTACAATTTGCTATATGAAATTCCACTCTTGATGAAGGCATCAACAACAATACCGGGTTCCACCTTGGTGTTTTTATTCAAATGAGTATAAACGTTTTTGAACATCAAATTCAACAATGTGAGTATCGGGAAAAGAGATTCAATGTCCTTTAGCCTGTTCGCAATAATGACAAAACTGTTGGATTGGGAGATGTAGAATGGATCATTTTCATGGTTTTCCTTCTCTTTATATTCCACATACCATTTATCAAAAAGTGACTCCCATTTACTCAACACATCTTCCAAGTTTCTATAATCAGAGAGCTTGAAACAGATCAATGCCAACTCATAGTATCCTAACGGATCAATATAATCATTATATAAGTCATTTATGACTAAGATTTCACCTCCCAACTCTTCTTTCGCAATTTTTTTTGCAACATCATTGACTCTGCTGTCTTGCAATATAGTTGACAATAACTCATCTTGAAGACCAGACACCGATATTAAGTCAGATATTCTTGAGGCTAGATTCATGACATCCTTCTTCAAAAATTGAGACTCGATTACTTGAATGAAACTGTTGGCAATGGATAAAAATTGAATTCTATCTTCAAGACTGATATTAAAGCTGGACATCGAAAGTGCGTATAAATGGTTTGCAGCTTCATAGTAGTCACCCTTCTTGGAATAATAAAGCCATAGCAGTTTACTCATTTCCAAGTCGTTGGCAGCTTTCAGTTTCAAGAATTCTAGAATATAAGGTGTTTCGACATATAAAAGTTTTTCCCCGACCCCGTTAGCAACAAACCATTTATAGAACTCAAAGTGGAACATTTTGTCTTTGTAATTTAAACATATCTTGTAACATTTATCCCTTAATTGAGAATAGTATGTAACCAAATGTCCCTGTTGGTCAACAAATACTGGTGCCGCACTCTTATTGGAGTATCCATTGAAAGTAGTTTGACCAATTATTGAGACATCACTAGCGTGTTCAACACTGGAGAGAGCCTTCTTGTCGATATCTACTAAAATTTGAAATATAATATGGTACAATTTTAGTTTTCTTTGGTAACTATTCTTTTTAATTGGATCAACAGCAATAGAAAGTTGCATGTCATTCTGGTACTGGGTTGCAAGTTTTACCAACTCGGGAGTATTTGCAATGTCCAGCAAGAATTGAATCGCATCAGGATAGTATCCCAATTGTAAGACAGTATTGACACAATCAGCTATTGTTTCATCAGATAATGTGTCACTGGTCTGTTTTAGCAGTTTAAGAGAATTTTCAAGGTGTTTTAATTTAAGCTCATCATCTTTATTATCGGAACAAACTTTTGCCTTTTTCAAATTCTCGATAGCTTTGAATATTAAAACATCTCCGGTAGAGCAAAAGTACCCGCATTTTTCTTGCAAGGTATTTGCAACCAATTCAACGGAGTTACCCTGCGAAATACTTTTATTAATAATGCATGATAAAAGCTCTTTGATTAGTTTGGAAACATTGGCGTCCGATTTGGCAAAAAAATCACTAAACGTAACACAACTTAAATCAGCCTGTAACTGCAGAGGCAAAAAGGAAACAATGCTTTTAAAGTTTTTGTTTCTGTTCTCTTCAGAGTCCTCGGAATCATCTTCTTCTAAAAGAATTGTAAGGAAAGAGAGGCCTTCTTTGGTAATGTTGAGAAATTTGGACATCGAATCGAAACATATCTGTTCAGCTTGAATACAAACTTCGTTAGCTTTTTCCTTCCATGAAGTTGACTCACTCTGAGTGTTTATATCCTTTGATAAACCTGGGATAATATTTCTATTATCTTCAAAAAACTTGATTACAATTAAAATCGAACAAAGTAAATATTCCAACTCTTTTTTATCAATATTCAAACCTTCTAAAATCAATTGCTTATCTGTTTTCAGACTCTTAACGGATTTGGTGTCAATATAACCCGACCTATCAAATTTGATCTCTGGTCGTAATTTGAAAACTTCTTTGTTCCATACATCACGAATGAGCCTGGAGAATAAAAGCAAAACACCAAAATATCTATCACTTAGTTCCACATTGTCAATAACAGCAGATAGTGACTTGTCTAACCTAGAATTCTGTCCACCAGAAATGAAATATTTGGTAGCCAAATTTCTGAATGTATCTGACTTATCATATTTGCAAGCTAAGTATAACGATGTTGAACAGGCCTCATCAGATCCATATTTCATGGCAAATTGTTTAAAAACGTGGTCATTCATGGAATCTTCTAGGATTAAATCTGGAGTTCTATATCTATAAACAACAATACCAGAACTGGTTAAAACAGCAAATTCCAAAGGACCGGACGTATATTGTGATGCAAATTCATTGGCATAACCCTTCGGTTTGTTGACTGCATTAAATGAAGGGGTGATTTGAACTATGTCAAAAACGTTGGAAAATTTTCCCAGTATTTCAAAATCTTCTATATACTGTGACGCTTTCTTGAAGATCCCATAATCTGGCGTACTGGTGTATAACCCAATAGATTTGGAGTAACCTATGAATATTCCCGGTGATATTATCAAGCCGTTAGATGTGTTTTTCAAAAGTTGGGAACTTTCCTGCGCTTCTTTCAATTCTTCAATGGAAACTAAAGGTAGGGACGAGGATTTGGTGATTGACTTGGAGTTCGAATTTGGCATATCCCTATTAGATGGAGCATACTGACGATTGGCTGTTGTTTTATTAAATTGATAAAATGGGGTGTTGTTTGATTGTATCTTTTTCAATAAGAGTTCATCATTATTGAAAGGCTGGTTTTGATCCACCATTTTCTCTCTTCTCTTCTCGATGGTCTCGTAAACATTCAAATCTATTGGTGGAAATTTGACAAAATTTGTAGTTAACGTCAATCTATTTCCGTAAAGTGTACTACCGTTGATAAAAAATCTACAACCATTTGACGCAATAGCAACAAGGAATAAATTTTCGTTTTCCTTTTTAGTCACAGGATATATGCTAATAAGATTCAGGTTGGACCTAAGTAATGGTGAACGAATATTTGTTGCCGTTGTTGACAGTTCCTTCAGCAAGCGGTTAACAGATTTCACAATTGGTTCGCCCAATTTTATCTGGTTGTCTTTCAGTTGGAATTTGTAGGCCTTGATAATTGATTTTGAAGACAAGGTATAGATAATATTTCTGGTTTGGTCGATTTTCAGATCAATGATAGACTCTGAGTTTGATGGAACAGAATCATTCAGCCAATTAAAAATCGGTATATTTGGTAAGGATGAAGAAAGCGATAAATTTGTAAGCAGCTCCTTGGTAGTTGATTTTGAAAACCAGTCATTGGAGTTTGAGTAATTCAATTTCCAAATGGCATCACCGGACCCTGCACCGGTAAAAAGAATGTCTTTTGTTTTTTCAAAGAACACAATTTTGTTAACAATCAAGCCGTGAACTGAGACCGACATTTTTGTATCAGATATTTCCAATTTATTTGTGGCCGTGTCGAACTCGAGAGCCAATATTTTAATTTCTTTAGATGTGGCAACAACCAATAGGTGATTTACCGATGGCACAAAAACGTCATCCTTTGGTTTTACGATTGCACATGTCAAAATCGTTCCGCTGAAATCATCGATGACATCAAACTCTTGATCGGTCAACGATGCATTGTAGTTCCAAATATACAGCTTATTATCGGCACTCAGCCATGCTCGTTTTATCTCTGGAATAATACCCATATTGGTCACCAACGAATCTATGTTGCTATCCAACAAGTTTTCCGGTATGCCAAAGAAGTTTACCTTTTCAAATCGGTTAAATGGGTTGGACTTTTTGTTTGGATTGAAATTGTAGTTATCAATCATGTAAACAGATAGAATCTCATACAGGGTTGGGATTGAATTGTCTTTTTCGATCTGTGCATTCACGCATTGACGTGCCAAGTTTATTGGAGAAGTGGTTGATAATGGTAAATGATTCAAATCTGTGACTTCCGCTTCGCCTTTCGATGGATTTGTCTGGGGGTTTGTCTGCAGGCCACCAAAAAAGGAAAACGAGCCCATGTATTTGTTACCTATATGGCTGTTAAAGGAGGTTTTCTTTGCAGCTCTCTTGTTTTGCAATTCAGACCTCACGATGTTGACATCAATTGGTATGTTGGAACCATTCGTGGTGATCAGGTTGCCACCCTTTGATTCCAAACATATTTCGTCCGACGATTGCAAAACCTGGGAGAACCTCAGTGACATTTCAATCTAAAGAGAACGGGTGCTGCTTGGCTCCTAAACAGATGCTAGTTTAAATGACAGATGCCCCTTTTGCCACTAAAGGGTTGAAGAATCCAAAGTTATTTATTTCCTCTTTTTTTTTTGTCAATCCTTTATTTTATTTCTTCATTTATTTACTTTTTATTTTTTATTTTACATTTTACATTTTTTATTTTTTGTTTTATTTTCTTATTTTTTTCTTTTTCTCTTTTTTTTTGTCAAAATTTCGAAACTAGCACGTGTACGGATGTGTGGTCGTCGATCGACGCGGTTGTTGAGACGGGAAAACATAACCAGAACGGGATTGATTTGTAATAGATGATTCATAACCTGTTGAATTATTCAACAAGGCAGATGAACAGAAGAATGTCTTTAATTGCCGATTGAAAGAGAAGTCTAGTGTACATTGAAGCCCAACACCGGTGTTGCTATTCACTTCAATGACGCAAAAAGGCTTCCCAGAGCTTGAGCATGATCAACTGAATCGGTTGATCTACGAAATCACACAGTTTGGCTTATCAAATGGTTTGATTATGTACCCTCCAGCTCCATATTTGAACTATGAACCTGTTTTAGCACCGATCACATTGTTCCCAACCCCGTATCCTCGGGAACAGTATGAAAAGAGTTTGACTATCCAAAAGACATATAATATGTTGTATGCAAACGTGGTTTCCGATGGCACATGGCTAACAGACGTCATCAGAGAATTGTCCGTCCATGACCAAGACTTCACAGGAAGACTGTGGGATTGCTACTTGAAGGCCAAAACCAATGGGCTGGTCCAAAACGTTTCTTTGGCCTTGACAAGATCGGATTACATGTACGATGAAATCTCCAATAAGATCAAGCAAGTTGAGTTCAATACAGTGAGTGTGTCATTTGGCGGCTTGAGCGCCAAAGTCGGCCAGGCTCATCAATATGTGGACAGGTTGGGCTTGTATGCTAATAGGCCATTTTGCAAGTATTATGAAGACAACGAGTTGCCAATGAGTGAAAGTGATAAAAATCTTGCCAGAGGCCTCTATTCCGGTGTGAAATATTACAATGACAAATACTTATCTGGTGAAAAGAAATCAATCGTATTGATGGTGGTCCAGCCTAATGAAAGAAATGCCTTTGATCAAAGAGCAATTGAATATAACTTGCTTAACATCCACGGCGTCATATGTAAAAGGGTCGAGTTGCCTGACGTGTTGGGTTCTATCAGAATTGACCATTCTGATAACAACAAATTGTACTACCAGGAAATGGAGGTCTCTGTCGTTTATTACAGATCCGCTTACGGACCATCGGAGTTTGAAAAACCGGAAACCTGGGACTGCAGAGTATCGTTAGAGTCGACCCTTGCAATTAAATGTCCTTCCTTGTTAACACAGTTGAGTGGCTCAAAAAAGATCCAACAACTTCTGACCAATGATGCCAATTTGTCGATGTTTTTGACACAAACCGAAGTGTCTGAGATTTCTGAAACTTTCTGTAAAATATATCCATTGGATGATTCTGAAGAAGGTAGATTAGCCAAGAAATTGGCGTTTGATAAACCTCAAGATTACGTTTTGAAACCTCAACGAGAAGGCGGTGGTAATAATATCTATAAAGAAGATATTCCTAAATTTTTGGAAAGCTTACCAGAAAAGGATTGGGAGGCCTATATTTTAATGGAGCTGATTCATCCAAAAACACACAAAAACATTATTCTAAGAAACGGTGAATTATTGAAAGATGGGATTGTTTCAGAATTAGGTATTTTTGGTAGTTATCTGTTTGATGAGAGTTCTGGAGATATCATCGATAACCAATTGTTGGGACATTTGTTAAGATCAAAGACCAGTTCCAGTAATGAAGGTGGTGTTGCAGCTGGTTATGGTTGTGTTGACAACTTATATTTGTATTAGAAATACAAATTGAACAATTAAACTGTATACTTTATACATAAAATAGATAATTTAATTAAACTGCAATTGTTAAAAGTTACGAAATGAAGAAAAAAAGATCCAAAGAACATAAAATAGGAAAATCATTAGACACATAAACTCTGATAAAAAGATACACTGAAGTATATATAAAAGCACCTTAGGTTAACTTAGTGATATCATTTGATGGTGGCAATCTAAACCGTCGAATCTTTTAAAGACCACCAACCGATTGTAGAAAGACCAAAGGTGGTTAAAAATGTAACATCTCTGCCAGTAAGGTTATTAGGCCTATTGTTTGTTTGATTCTGCTGCTTCTGTTGCTGCTGCTGCTGTTGCTGTTGCTGTTGCTGTTGCTGTTGCTGTTGCTGTTTCTTGTTGTTGTTGTTGTTGTTGTTGTGCTTTGAGTTGTAGCTGCTTTTTCGCATTTTGAATAATAGTCGATTTGGATTGTGTTTGCGCTCTTGTTAAAGTTGAAGATATGATGGATTGTTTCACGCTTTGCTCAGCAGCTTGTTTGGTTGCTGCCAAGATTTTGGCAGCATTTGCTTTTGTTTTAGCTTCATTTTCGGCTTTGAGTTTTAGCTCGGCCTGTCTTCTAGTTTGAAGTTCTGCATCGGATTGAGCTGATGCAGTTCTCTTACCTTCAACTTTTTTCTGGGATTTTTTGACACTCAATTCAAGTTGGCTCTGATTGGCAAAACGTTCATCTTCCTGTTGCTTTGTTTTGGATTTATTGTGGGAGTTCTTTTTTGCTTTCACGTCCGCCTTGTTGCTTGTGTTAGCACGCTCTCTTTGTTGAATTTTAGCTCTCGAACCTTGAATGTTTTGCGAAAATGTTGACTTTTTAGTGTGGTTTTCATTGTGTTGGGGTTTCAAAACAGTCTTATCGAACTTCTGCATGAAGTCTGGTTTTGGAGGGTTGAAGCTATTCGTTTCGAATTTCGTGGCCTGTGAAAAAGATCTCGAATTATCGATACCGAACTGATCTTGGGCCACCAAACGTTGGACCAAATCAAGCTTACGACCTGAGACCTTCAAACCCCGCTTTTTACATTCCATTTTCAAACCTTGTAAATTCATGGATGTGTATTTCGATTTGTTTGAAGATGATTCCAACAAAATGGTTTCTTTCTTCGATGTTCCGTGGACATACCTGACAGAGGTCGTTGGTTGGAATAAGTCACCTGAGACATGAGAATAGGCTGATGTGAACTTAGGTTGTGGTTGAATGATTGCAGCCTCCTGCTGGTACAGGAGACGGATAGAAGGGAGGGAACGGACTGTTCTTAGCATTGTTGTTGTGTCTATCTAGAATTCTGGTTAGTTTTGCAGTATGTTGATCAAGGTATACCAGCTATTCTACTGATAATCAGCAATATAATGAAAAAAAATCGATCTGAACGGAAGCACTTTGACTCAAACAAGCAAATGGATCAAATATTGAATCTAGGATCTAGAAAGTTATGATTAAGGAAAGGATAAAAAAATAACTGACCACTATAACCAAAACGAAAATAGAAATACTATAGTAAATCTCAATAAACAAAATTTTTCTGCTGAAAAGTAAACAAAAGTGATAATAATTTAGATAAACAAAACTATCAACACCAAAGATGATAATCATAATAACAACAATAATATAATAATAACAATAATAACAACAACAAAATCCCAGGAATTTTCAGGATGACAATTTGCCAATTACCCGATTGGGATATTCCAAACAAGTAGGTGGAAAAACCGGAAGCGTCGATCGACGGGGTGGAAAACGGTTTTTTTCTTTTTCTTCCCCTTTTTTTGACGAATTGTTCCAATATTGCCCTATTTTCAAACATGGCATCTTGGTTGTGTCCTACGTGTTGCTTCTTGAGCCAATTATATCCAGATCAAAGGAACAAGGATACAGAGGGAGGTGATAAAAAGAGGAAGAAAGAGCGACAGAGCAGAGAATTGGAGAACAGAAAGTTGAAGAACAGATAATTAGAGAACCAGGGAATTAGAAAGTTAGATAAACAGAGAAAGAGCAGATTTTATACCAATTGTATCAATTAATTTATTAGAACTCTTGGTCTTGAATATGAGTGCAGTTAGGCTTAATTCTTACCCAACAGATGAAGATTTGTATATCTCCCATTCGGATTCCATTCCGATAGTCTCTTACAGGGACATTTTGAACAAAGGCACATCTTTGAAAAGAGAAACAGAGCATGAACGAATACCCTCAACTCTGAATTCTTCTACATTTGTTCAGGATGATGAAACTTATGAGGATGGACAGCTCATACCTTGGAGGAAGTTATATTCCAAAAACAGAATTGAGGAGTCCATGTTGCAGTCGTCACTCACTTCATCTCGTATATCCAAATTCCTACTGAAATACAATCAATGGCCAATCATCATATTATCAAGTATCATGATTTCATCACTAACCATTATATTGGATTGGTCTTCAACCTGGTTGAACGGTATCAAATATGGCTACTGCACATCGAGCATTTTCAGCGTGCGTGAGCAATGTTCCATTGATAATTGGTACTCGTTCAACGAAAACTTGCCCCATGTTATATCATGGGTACTGAATTTTGCAATCATTGTTCTTGTTTCGGTGTCAATGGCGTTGCTCTCTCTTCGTATATCTAAAACTGATTTCTGGATTTCCAAAAGTGGCATAAGTGAACTCAAGTTGATCATCTCAGGTCATGTTAACAATCAGTTTTTACGGCCCTTTCTTATTATCAAAAAACTGATTTCCTTGGTTTTTGTATGTGCTTGTGGAGGACTACTGGTTGGATATGAAGGTCCTTTGATTCACATTTCCTGCGGAGTGATTAATTACATCATTGAGTTTTTTTCCAAACATTTGGTTATTTTTAAAACCCTACAAAACGCAGCAGTCAAAAGAGAGATAATATCAATTGGTTTTGTTATCGGCATATCACTAGCTTTTGGTGCACCAATTGGTGGTTTACTATTCTCCGTTGAAAACCTCAAATTGGGCACTAAAATTAATACATTGGTCTGGAATGGCTTTGTCTGCTCATCGATTGCAACTTTTGTATTTTTTAAATTCCATCCTTTCAAGAAAATCCTTATCAACGAGGCTTTTACCGTGGGTATAAGTAACGGATGGGTTCTATTTGAAACATTTCCCTATCTTTTCGTTGGTCTCGTTTGTGGGTTGTTATCCTTATTGTACAATAGACTACACCTGAAAATTATAAAAATCAAAAACAATTTAAAAACGTCAGAACGTATGCCACAAACTATGAGCAGTATAATACAAAACCCATATTTGGAGATCTCTGCCTTGGTCATCATAACTCACGCTTTGCTATATCCCTTAAAATTCAGCAACTTGACGTTGAATAACATGTTGATGAGTCTCTTTTATGACTGCAGTGATAACACCCAAGTTTACTACGATCAGTTCGTATGTGGGTCTTCCAATGAGTTGTTTGAACTGCTGTATTATTTTGTCATCATATTTTTCCAGTCCAATTATGCGTATTCCTTAGAGATCCCAGGTGGTATTTTATTACCATCGCTTATAATGGGTGCATTGGTGGGTAGAGTTATTGGTGATTTTGTGCAATTTATTCAAAAACACTCGGGATCAAATATATTTTTACAGTGCTATAAAGAAAACCAAAAGTGTGTTTCCCCGGGTTCGTATGCAATTGTTGGAGCAGCTTCGTTTTTTGCGGGTGTTACAAATACGTCTGTTGCGGCTGTTGTTATTGTCTTTGAATTGACGGGTGCTGTCACGTATCTTATTCCGTTGATGTTTGGTGTGGTTGTCTCTAAAGCAATTGTTGATACAGTTGACAGTAAAGGTTTCTATGAATTATGGCTGATGAAAATAAATAAAACGTATTTAAGCTCAGACATATCAGAATCCTTAAGACTAGCGCAGTTTTCGGAGTTGCCAATCGGCAGTGCGCTCGGTAATTATGAGCCTCGGATATTGTACGTTGATGATGTGCTTTCAACTGTCGACGACTTGTTAAAAAAGATGGAATCAATTTATGAAGACAACAATGATTCGATTGCTAATGATGGGTTTGTTTTGTTGAAAAATAAATACAACCCGATCCTAGTAGGTTGGATTGGATTGAACGATCTTTACAAGGTGTTAAAAATGAACTTTGATGCTGGACAGAAATTGGTGTCATTTTCAACATCTCCTACAGAGGTTAATAATTCCAATATCGTTCAATTGGACTCACATATTATTCCTGCCTGTGAGTTGTTGACGGTTAGTAGTCAATATTCCCTATTGTCAACATATCAGTTGATGAACCGAATGCTCCTAACTAATATTTTTATATGTGACGAAAACAAGGAAGGATTGCATTTCACGGGAGTTTTGAGAATAGAAGATTTATCCAAGTTGATAAAAAAATAATAACATATTTATATGGTATATATATATATATATTAATGATCTCCACTGTAATTAAATAAGTCAATAGCAATTTCATGAGCAAAAGGAGACGTAATTGTCTGGTAAGATATTAATTATTCAATCCAAGTTTGAAGATATCCGCTGAGTAATTATTGTTTTTCTCGTTATTGATCTCCTGAGAGTCATTGCCTTCCACTATGGTAGTATCATTGAAAGTATCCATTTCTTCTCTTACACTGTCGACAAGTATTGCAACGTTTCCAAAATTGGGGTCCAAAAGTTCCGTGATTTTTGCCTCCTTATCCTTTGAAATAAATCTTATGAAGTATTTACCCTTTTCAACTGGTGTATTATTATATAATAAACCCTTATAATCAACTTCAAATAAGGTATGAGAAAAAGCCTTTTGTTGTTTAAAAGAAAGTAAACCTTCAAAAATTAAAATGGAAAATGCATCAATTACATTGCCCAGAATTGTATCCTTCTTTTTTAAGTCATTATTACTAAAACCCAAGACTAGGGAAGCTGTTGTAAATGAATCAATTGAATCAGTTGAATTACTTTGAAAATATTTGATAAGTTTCCTGAGGTTATATAAGATATGTCTATCTTTGCTACTCATTGATGCATAGTTTTTTGAGCAATTAATGCATTGAAAAGAAGGATCATTAAGATTGACTGAATAGCACACCCTATGCAGAGTACGAAAACAAGTAAAGCATTCAATAAGTGAAGAGTAAGGTAAATACATTGAAGATTCACATGTGCACGAAATTTTGGTTTCCTTTGTATTGTGGGTACCAGGCAACTGAGTGAGTCCATCATGAACCTCCTCGGTATAATTGTTTAAAATATCATGAAATTCTTTTGTAACTTGGGAAGCCTGGAATTGCCGGGTTGTAACTTTATCTTCAAAGTTATTTGACGTATCAAAGCCGAACAGATCAAAAGGATTAATATGCAAAACATCATCATTTTGATAGTTTTCCATATTTATGCCAGCTGCAGATACTAACGACACAGAAATGTTGTGGTGGGCAGTAGTAACGTTGCCTGGATGGACAATGGCATCGGTGTGCAGAGATGCTGGAATTTCAATTGAAGAGAAAGCTTCATTTGAACAATCAGTGAAAAACTCTGAATGATACTCTTTGGGACATTTATCATTTAAGAGCAACCGCATTGATAAAAACCGTTTCATCGGTAACGCTGGCAAAGCTTGTGTTGATAGAATGACCTTTTTTAAAAGCTTGAAAATATGATACTTTGTAACTTCGCCGGGGGATACACTAGCATCGCCATTAAAAAATGAGGGTTGGCCCGTTGACTCCAGATACTCAACGTTGAAAAGATATGATTCGTATACCTCTAGAGGTTTTTCTGCATCTAAGATCACTGAAAGAGCAATGGTTTTCAAGTATTTTTTTTGTAAGGAGTCTAATACTGAGACATTTATCCATTCCAAGATCATATCGATTTCGTTAGAGACACCCCTTTTCAAAGTTTTAATTCTGATTGAATCTGTTAACTCCGTGTGTCTGCGGACCTCATACTTGTCGTCACCAAAGCAACTTTCTTTAAAAAATCCACGTAGAAAAAATATACATGAAATGCTAGTGGTCAAAAAGTCTAGTAACGTTTTTTCACTTTGTTTTGGTGTCGTTCGTTCCGAAACCCTTCTCTTAATGAACGGGCCAGCCGGCATGGTTAATATAGCACCCGTATCTTTGCTCTGCTGTCTTCAACCAGATCACATAATCTAGAAATGAAATGAGCTGAATGGTTGGCTAAATAAACCAAACAGCCAATTGGCTGAGCCTCCTTTATTTGAGATGGCATTGGGATTTATCTTGTACCCAAAACGCCATCGGTTGAAATCACGTGATACAACAAAAGACGATCTGATAAATGGGTCAAGTGTCGTAGCAAGGGAGAAAAGTGAACTTTGTATGTCAATACAAACGAAAGTCCTAGATAAATGACACAAGAATATTGTGGAAACACCTTAAGTGAAAGGTTGTTGTGGTGTTGACATCCATTGGGCAAGAATTCGTAGAAAAGGACGGCTGAATTCGATGGATGTATAAAAAAAGGACACTGAAACGGCTCATTTCTTTTTTTTTTTTTTTTGCCCTCCTAGATATTGCACCACCGATGGATTGGAGTCAATACAGAATTTAAAGCTGGCATATGAGTTGATTAAACGTAGGATATGCCAAAACCTAGGGTAAGTTGGTGAAAAAACATTTAGTTTGTTGCACATGTTGTAGAGTTAAAGCCCATTTCTAACCATAAATAAGGATAGCTGAATAAAAATTAATCTAGCTTATATTGATTATCAGACACGGTGAGTCGGAAGCAAATTGTGATAAAACCATCAATTGCCGCAAACCCAATCACAAAGTGGAATTGACTAGTAAAGGTTATGAGCAGGCAGTCGATTCTGGATTGAAACTTCGAGAGTTGGTTAAGGAAGGTGAGAAAATATGCTTTTATACTTCACCGTTCTTGAGGACCAGGCAAACATTAGAAGGGATCATCAAAGGGTTCAAATATCAAGGCGGAGAGATTGCGTGTGATAATGATTATGTCGTTTACGAAGAACCGCTCATGAGAGAACAAAACTTTGGCAACTTCCAGCTTCCAAATGAAGAGATGCGTAAGATTTGGATTGAAAGATCAAAATATGGGCACTTCTTTTACAGGCTTCCAAATGGCGAAAGTGGAGCCGATGTTTATGACCGGTGTTCATCATTCATTGAAACTTTATGGAGGCAATTCCAAAAGAAAAAGTTTCCCGAAGTGTTGGTACTGGTGAGTCATGGTCTGTGGATACGTGTATTCTTGCAAAACTGGTTTGGATGGAGCATAGAACATTTCGAAAGTCTTTGCAATGTGCCACACTCTTCTTGGATAGCTCTCAGGCTTTCTCCGAATGGTATCGCTGGTGGTTTGGAAGATGAGAGCAGCTACAGACTCGAGGGCAGTCTCCGACAGAGTAAAAAGAGAAAAAGAAAACTGAAAAATGCAATACAAGACACTAAAGACGGGCGAAAAAGGGTTTCTGGTTGATATTAAATAAATGAGGTGGGCTAGCCAGTACTCTTGACTCCTATTTCCGAGAGGTTTGTAGATAAAACTGAAAATGACACACATGTTGACAATTCTTCTTCTTTGAATGATGGGATACTCATATATAGATTGACCTAATTCAAGCTTTTCCATGCTGAGCAATCCCAAGATTTTGATTAGTCAAGTCCTGCAGTTTTTTTTGTGTTGCAAATTAATTCTAGCCAAGTAGATAATAAAAAGCCAAAATTGGGTACACCGTGTAAAGAGATGACTCCAAATCGTGAAATGTTTTTCCAACAAATTTTCAACATCCCCGAGTCGTCCTCGAAAACGTCCGAAAAGTGAGAAAATGAGTAGCGCAAATAACTTTTTCAATGTGGGTGGTTAACAAAGATGTACATGTATCTACTACAAATGTTGGCTTCAATGCAAGGAACGTTGTTGTGGGGTTGTTAACTTTCAAATATTAATTAAGTTACCAAGTCGAAATTAATCAAACAAATGTTGTCGAGATCCACTAGATATTTGTTGAAGAACTCATCAACTGCATTTAGGTATGCAACTAAAGCATCGATCGCAGTGCCAAGTGTTTCTAGGGTTAGATTTAATTCCACCCAGACAGAAAATGTACTAAAGGGCAAATCTACATCCACTAGTTTATTTAATGAAGCAGACCCAAACCGTGATCACATGTTTGAATATTCATGGGGTACATGGTTGAAGAATGATAAATTAGAAAAGCAAAAGAGATTCACCAAATTCTCAATTCAAGGGTTGAATGATATCGTTAAGAGAATTTACAGCATTGAAAAAGCAGCTGTTAAAAATGAAAAAAACCCGGACGAAATTAAAAGTATTGATAACGTTAAAGTTTTATCGAACAACATTTCATTTTTTTTCAAAGATGCAAAGGATATTAAGGACATCAAACAAATCATTTCATTGCATGAGGGTAAGCACCATAGAGTGTATAAAATTGTCGTTGATGGTAACGAAAAAGAGTTTATTTTAAGATTGCCATATTCCTTAGAATCCGAATTGTTTACTAAAAGAAAAGTTGAAAGTGAGGTTGCCACCATGGATTTTTTGAACAATGCATTAAGCTTGAACATCCCTAGAGTCTTATCCTACAGTGGAGATGTTAATAATCCGATTGGACACCCATTTATTCTGATGGAATATGTGAATGATGTTGAATCCTCGTTGATGAAGAAATGGAACCCATTAATTGAAAGTAAGGAAGATAGGTTAGATGACGTGGAATCAATGAACAAATTAAATGAAGTTATTGAGCCACTTGCAGACTTTAATAAGATTGTTAACGATTTTATATTTGACAATTATGGATCAATCTATTTCAAAGACGATTGTCCGGAAGAATTGAGAATGGTTGCTTTTGAAGAGCAAGACAGATGGGTTATTGGACCAACAGTTGAGACCGCATATTATAGAAACAAAAAACATGTCAAAGAAGAAGACTTGAATAAATTTGTTGGACCATGGAAGAGTTCTGAGCCATTAAAGATGATCAAAGATCTAGTTGAGTTGGAACTGCACAGTTTAAAGATGAGATTGAGCATGGTTGAAAGCGGTAATAATATCGAAGACAACAAGGAGGATTTAGAATTGTCAATCAAGATCTTTGAGAAGTTGGGCAAGATTTCAGGAGAGTTTTTCAATCTAAACGAGGAAGAGACTTTGATTCCAAACTTGAAAGATCTGTTGAAGCCAAGGCTACAAATTGGGGATCTGGACCCAATGAATGTTTTACTTAGAAAGGGAGAAAAGGGGTATGAATTTATTGATTTTGAGAATTGTGTGATCAAGCCATTTTTAATCAGCAATTATCCGAAATTCATCGAATACAACGGGGTCAAAATTTTCAATTTGAGGGAGGAGGTTGAAAATTACGACAAGTTGGATGAGATCGAAAAGGAGCAATATAAATTCATGTTCAAGAGAACAAGAAACCAGTTTTTCTGGGAGGTGTCCATCAACAAGAGAAGTAAGGAACTCGTTGGTGTGATTTCGCCGGTGATCAAGTTGATCAAGAGCTGCTACTTGAACATTTTGAACTTCAAGAAGTTGAAAGATTCTCTGTACATTGAGAATGGCCTGATTGAAATCTCGACCATGTGGGACAACTATAATGCCAATGGTGTTCTTGGCAAGTGCAAGGGGGAGGAGAATCCAATCAAATTCACCGAGCAGGAAATCAAGCAGTTCAGCGACTCCATCAAGGAGTACGAAATCGAAAACAGTAGCAAGCCGTTCATTGCCACCGACGGTTGGGTTCCACAGGATATGTTTAAGAGATTACAGGAGCAAGGTATGATCATCAGGGACGATGAGAAGGATGAATGGAGTGTGGATACCGAGAAGCTTTTGAAATGATTGCAGACTCCAAAACCTTGTAAATAAACTGTCGTTCTCACATGCTGTGTGTAAGGATTTATAAGATGTAACGTCCTCTTTGTTCGGCACCGTGTCCGATTGTTCAGGCGCCATAGCGATGGCGATGAGAATACCGATAGTCATAATCCGGTTGTCAATTGGAAGAACCATGTTAGTGACGCAACTTGGGTCACGTGATGCGTTCCTGTAGCATAACTTGTCCCGACTGTATCTGAGATGGAGCAATATCTTCACAGAGTGTGGTGTGGAAGATGGGGCGAGAAGGTTGTGAAATGAGCCCAAAATGGCAACACATACCGAAAACGGAAGAGAGATATTTGTGTCAGGGAGAAAACTCCTATTTTTTATTTTTGATATTTTTTTCCCACTTGCTGTTATTCCGACAGCGGAGAAAAAAACAAAAGTTTAAATGCGAGTGTCCCAACTGGTCAACAACAAATTACAGTCGATCTTTTAATGCCACATAAAACACACACTTTTGATGTGGCATTTCGGTGAAAACAGAAAAAAATATTGGGCATTGCATGTGTTTTTTTATGTCTATTTTTATTTTTTCGGAAAGTGCCGTTTGCCATTTGCCGTTTCCCTCTTTTCTATTTTGAATTCTATTGGAAATATTTTTTGATCAATTAATATCAGTCAGGTTAAATTCCAATCGGCATTAAAAAATCAAACAATAAGAGATTGATTGAAATGGCCCTGGAGAAGTATGAAGAAAACAGACTCCAACCGTTTTTGATTATCTTAATATCATCTGTGGCTAGAAGTACTTGGAATAGGGTTCCTGTTAATTGTTGAAATTGTTATCATCGATAAATCTATACTTCGAGGTGGCTATACAACTACCGGGATTGTTTGATATCCCTTGCACAGATAGCGGGTACCAAAAATATCATACAAAGGTTGGCTCCACTGTTGTTATCAATGGGGAAAAACACCGTGGTAACAGATGGACTTTTTATTGTGGCAGTAAAAGTGGTAGCAAGATTACTGGCTGTAATGTTGGTTGCTCTATCATCATGACTACTTCTTCTAGAGATGGGATGATATAGTTGTTGTGATTATCACCCCTTTTGCTATCATTCGTATATATTTTTCTTTTCTTTTTCTTTTTCTTTTCTTTTTCTTTTCTTTTTTTTTATCTTTCTATTATCTTTTTTTTCTTATTGTTGTTCTTCCCTTTACAGATTAATCTTCGTATTATCTATAATTCTGGATTCGAGTAACCAAGCAAAATGTTTAAGTGGGCATCGCATATGCCTTGTGTTTTTATCTATTATCTATCTGTTCTGATAGGCAGTTGGTCTTAGGATCTTTACTAGCGCTATCTAATTGTAATCATTAATTAAATGCTGATACCGATCCCTGGATCGAATGTTTGATTATTACAATCTTACTATGTTTTTTTTTTTCAATTTTCTTCTGTTGCCTGTGTTCTCTCTGTTGTGGAGATTTTTTCTTCAATTTAATTTCATCTTAAATTTTTGGTACTGTTTAGAAAATTTGAAGATTATAAAAATAACAACATTTCCTCAATTTTAAGCTTGTCTTGCTCTCCGTTTGGTTTGATTATAAGCCATAGATTTTACTGGATATTTTGTTTTTGCTTTTTAAGTTGCTACTCTTAACTTGCTACTCTTAATTTCTTTTCTTGCTTTATCAAGGATTTCGCAGTAGCAAAAAAGTCAATTAACTATCAATAACTTCATCATGTCTATTGAAAAAAATTATGATGAAAAAGATGTGGTAGATACCACAGTATCACAAATCCATGATGTTGCAGGTGAATATGTGGACCCATACTCCAAATATGAACACACCGATAGAGGTTGGTACAGAAATTTCATTGACGGATTCAAACCCTTGGACATGGGGGAAATTGACCCAAATCTGACAGACGTGGAAAGAGCAAATCTCATTGCCGCCAGATCTCCACTGAAGAGATCGTTGAAAAACAGACATCTACAGATGATTGCCATTGGTGGTTCGATCGGTACAGGTTTGTTCGTTGGTTCGGGTTCAGCATTGGCAACAGGAGGCCCGGCTGCCCTTGTGATTGGTTGGATCTTGACTGGTATGATGATGTATTGCACAGTTCAGGCCTTGGGGGAGTTGTGTGTGGCGTTCCCAGTGTCAGGTTCATTTGTTCAGTTCAATACTAGGTTCATTTCAGCCTCTTGGGGTTTTTGTATGGCATGGAATTACGCTTTGCAATGGTTGGTTGTTTTGCCATTGGAATTGGTGGCAGCAGCCATCACAATCGACTACTGGAACTCGGAAATCAACTCAGCTGCTTGGGTCACCCTTTTCTATGCTTTGGTTGTCTTCATCAACATTTTTGGTGTCAAAGGTTATGGTGAGGCTGAATTCATCTTCTCATTCCTGAAGGTTTTGGCTATTCTGGGTTACATCATTTTGGGTATTGTCATCAACTGTGGTGGTGGTCCAAAGGGTGGCTACATTGGAGGTGAATATTGGGGCAATCCAGGTGCGTTTGCTGCCGGTTTCAAGGGTGTCTGTGCGGTCTTTGTCACGTCGGCTTTCTCATTTGCAGGTACTGAATTGGTTGGTTTGGCTGCTGCAGAAACAGAGAACCCAAGAAAGTCTCTACCTTCTGCAACAAAACAGGTCTTTTGGAGAATTGCTTTGTTCTATATTATTTCCCTAACTTTAGTGGGTGTTAACGTTCCTTATACTGATCCAAGATTGCTCGGTAATTCAGGTGCTGCAGCTTCTCCTTTCGTTATTTCAATTCAAAATGCAGGTATTAAAGGTTTGCCATCTGTCATGAATGCGGTCATCATGATTGCTGTTTGTTCGGTTGCTAACTCCTCCGTCTATGGTTCTTCCAGAACCATTGCTTCCTTGGCAGACCAAGGTTTTGCTCCAAGATTCTGCGGTTACATTGACAGAGAGGGTAGACCATTAGTCGGTGTCGGTATTTCTCTATTAATTGGTTTGTTGTGTTACTTGGCTGCCTCAAAGCATCACGATGACGTTTTTACTTGGATGTTGGCATTATCGGGTTTATCATCAATTTTCACATGGGGTTCTATCTGCGCCTGTCATATCAGATTTAGAAGAGCCTTGGCTGTTCAAGGTAGAGGTACCGATGAGTTGTCATTCACTGCTCAAACCGGTGTCTATGGATCATTTTTCGGTGTTTTAATGAACTGTTTGATTCTAATGGCCCAATTCTGGGTTGCATTGTTTCCCGTTGGTGAGCCAGCTTCTGCCGAATCTTTCTTTGAAGTTTTCTTGTGTGTTCCAATCTTACTCTGTACTTACTTTTTCTGGGTGTTCTACAAAAAAGATTTCAAATTCTTCATGAGATCAAAGGACATTGATATTGACACAGGTAGAAGAGAAGTCGATCTGGAATTATTAAAACAAGAAATTGCTGAAGAAAGAGCCTTCATTGCATCCAAACCATTCTACTACAGGGTTTACAAATTCTGGTGCTGAATGTTTCATTTCACTTTAATTACAACTGTATTTTTTCAATTCTTTTACTTGATCAAAGGCAGAGAAATTTGACC
Source organism: Pichia occidentalis (assembly GCA_030142935.1). NCBI lineage: Eukaryota > Fungi > Ascomycota > Pichiomycetes > Pichiales > Pichiaceae > Pichia > Pichia occidentalis. The sequence continues at coordinate 21,311 of JANQBI010000005.1, read as the reverse complement.
TTCTAGTTTTCTACTCGTATTATTTGATGTTATTTTTTATTTTGTACATGAACTTAATTTAACTTGATAAAAACCATCTCGGGATGCCAGCTGACGCCAGGATGCGTCGACAGGCTACTGCCACGTTGTTGTGGAATTTTACGAATAAATAAGAAGTTTTAAATGAATAAATAATCGGTTTATAGAAATAAAAATCTACAAATTAGCAAAGGCATCATATGAAAGGATACCTGCCACAGATATAAATTGGAAGAATAGTAAATTGCTTAATTTTATTTATTGGTCATGGAGCCCAGGCACATCGATTGCATAACCAACGAATAGATCAATTAACCTTATCCACTCTTGCCTGCATCAAGAGTTGTTCACCTTCTCTACCACCCAAATCTTTATAAAGGCCTTCGTATGGATAAGATCTTGGCATGTTTGGTCTTTCTGGCCAGATGTCCAAGATGTAGATACCGTATGCGAAAAGTCCCAACAATCCAAAGAAAACCGACAGTTGTCTGACTGCGACATGGTCTTTCACGGTTTGGAAGTGGTCTGGGGACCACATGTCCATGTAGTCGTGGTATGGATGGATCTCTTCACCAAAATTGACTCTGTTTTGCTGGTCATCGTACTTCACATGGGGATCTCTGTATTGGGGTGGAACGTAGTTCTTTGGGGTGGAGATGCCAAACTGCTTTTCAGCGTCTGGCAAGAACTTTGGTAATCCATATTTTGCGGATGTAGAGTTCAATCTTTTGAAAGATTGTAAGTTGGCCAAAGCGGATTTCGAAACGATAGATCTTGCAAACATCCTGCCTGTGTCTTGTTGTCAATACGGATATATCCCTGTACTTGGTGCAGCTGTATGTTGGGCAACTCCTACACCTGAGCTGTCTAATGGCAAACTGCATACATTCTCATACTCACATTCCAATGAGGGGAGTAATCAACCAAATCTGAGAGAAGAGAAAATAAAAAAAAGACAATATCGAAGCTTGGGTTCCTGGTGCACGGGTATGTGTTGCGTCGATCGGCGTGTGGAGTTTTCGTGTTTTTTTTCTTTTTGGTGTTTTTTTTTTTTGTTGCCCTTTTTTCGCTCTCTCTAAAATTCTAGAAATTTATACTATCGGGAAGGTTTGCCCTCACCCTTTAGGAATGTGAGAAAGAAGGACGAATCCTAGCCATACAACGATCATACCATATATGAAGATTTGGAGCATTCTGGCCGGTTTGAACACTTCAAAATACTCCAAACCAGCTGAAAATTATGAATTCCAACTCTTTATGACTGGCAATTTATCTCGTACGGAAATCAAGTTGCTAGACCTCTTGGCGGATTCGGATATATTGGTGGATGAGTTGTACCATTTGCAGAATTTCCAATCGGTAAGCAATTACAATCCAAGCCCAGAACAGATAATCCTGAATAAAGACTCAGTCAGCCTGAGAAACTTCAAGAACGACTTCAATCTAGACATATGGCCGCAGGCAAACAGGCGATCGACACGAAAAGTGGCAACAGACAACAACAAAAAACTATCGGCCCTGAGGGAAAAGCTGGACGCCAACATCGACGAGAAAATAATCGAGAAGCTGGCAAGCCGCAATCAGAAGCGATGCAAAAAGAGAAAACCGACGAATTCGGAACACCAACTGGGCCAGGCAAAGAGGGTGAAACCAAAGGAAGAAAATGATGAAAGGCCCGTAAAGTTGAAACTAAAATTGTCCGTTAAACCTCAAACAGTAACACATCCCGAACATATCCCATCACACAATTTTAGTTCTGTTTCCGAGTTGTTCAACTCTTATAGACATCCAATTGAAGATCCAGCGCCCGAACTCGAAGCTAAGGATTTCGACGATTATCTAAATAACCAGACCATATTGATAAATAAACTTAAACATGCCATTAACGACAAACACCTCCTTTACGTCGACTATAGCGAAAATCCATTCAGGCAGGTGCCCAATGGTGTCAAGGAACCAACCATGATCAAGAAAAACCAAAATTATCATATTAACAGTTACAAGCCAGCTGAAAACCCATTCAGAATGAAAAATGAGTTGACCCATTATGACCATTTATTGGCCCAAGGAATGAGATCCTCCAAATTGATTCATGATTTACGGTCAACTAAATTGCAAAAATGTAGAAGGATATCGCAGATGATTGAAGTGCATTTTAAACGATTGTCACAGGAAAAAGAAAAACAAGAAAAGGAGTTCAAAAAAAGAATGGTCAAAATCGCACGTGAAACTGCCAAAGAAGTTAAGAAAAAATGGCTTGTTGCTGTTAAAGCTTATAAAATCCTAGAAGAACGTGAAAAGGAACAAGAGAGACTGGCCAAGTCCAAGCAGCAACTATCAAAAATTCTAGATCATAGTACCAAAGTGCTAGGAGCACAGTTGGTTGGTAAACCTTCAAATGACAATGTGGTAGAAGTCGAAGATACCAAAGTGGAATCGGAACATCAAAGTGGTGATGAAGAAATAAATACTTCTGATGATGAGCGATTTAGCTCAAGCTCTGATGAAGAAGAAGGGATCGATAAAATGGATGAGGATGGTTTGGGTCATAATAGTGATAACAATAACGACGGGAAAAATAACGTCTCCAAATCGACAGATGAGGATAGTAAACTTTCAATAGACGAACTTCGAGAAAAATATAAGGACTTAACTTCAATCGGTAATGGAAAGGGTGTTCCAAATAGTACATCTTCATTGGCAAAACTATATCAGAGTGAGCAAAAACATAAAGTGGGGATCGTTGATCAATTGACACCAGCAGAAAGAATGGAAATCCTGAAGGAAAATTCACATGATCCCGTACTGAATGAGGAGAGTTCTGATAGCACATCCCTTACCGATGATGATAGTGACAACTTATCATCCTCGTCATCTATGGTCATGACTGATGATGAAAGTGATGGTGAATCCCACCCTGGTTTATCTGCATTGTTTACACATAAAGGTATTAACAACACAAGTGAAGAAGAAAATGATGATCAAGATGATGATTCTGTTTATAGTGAAAACAATGATGTTGAAACTCCTTCATCATCTCCCGAACATTCAAGCCACGGAGATCACGATGCTGTGGAGCAAGTCGATGATAACGGTATACCGAATGTTCCGATCCCGATCCTGTTAAAGGGTAAGCTACGTCCTTACCAAAAACAAGGTTTGAATTGGTTGGCTTCTCTTTATAATAACGGAACCAATGGTATTTTAGCAGATGAAATGGGTTTGGGTAAAACGATTCAAACCATCTCATTACTAGCCTATCTTGCGTGTGAAAAAAATGAGTGGGGTCCACATCTAATTGTTGTCCCTACATCGGTGATGTTGAACTGGGAAATGGAGTTTAAGAGATTTGCTCCTGGTTTTAAGGTGTTAACGTACTATGGCTCCCCGCAGCAGCGTAAAGAAAAAAGAAAAGGATGGAACACTCCTGATACATTCCATGTTTGTATCACGTCATATCAGTTGGTTGTTCATGATCAACCCATTTTCAGAAGAAAGAAGTGGAAGTACATGATTTTGGATGAAGCCCATAATATTAAGAACTTCAGGTCTCAAAGATGGAAAGCTTTATTAAATTTCAATACTGAACATAGATTATTACTTACGGGTACTCCACTTCAGAACAACATTATGGAACTTTGGTCCTTATTATACTTCTTGATGCCATCTTCTAAGGAAGGAAATATAACAATGCCGGAAGGCTTTGCGGATTTAATGGATTTCCAACAATGGTTTGGAAAACCGGTGGACAAAATCATTCAGCAGGGTGCCAATGATCTTGAAACTAGGGAAACCGTCAATAAACTTCATCAAGTTTTGAGACCGTATTTACTCAGAAGATTGAAACAAGATGTTGAAAAGCAAATGCCTGCCAAATACGAACATATAATACATTGCAGGTTATCTAAGCGGCAGAGATTGTTATATGACGATTTCATGAGTAGAGCCAAAACAAAAGAAACATTGGCTAGTGGTAACTTTTTAAGCATTATTAACTGTTTAATGCAGTTGAGGAAGGTTTGTAATCATCCCGATCTATTTGAAGTCAGACCAATTCTGACAAGTTTCGCTCAAGAAAAATCTGTGGCTTCCCAATTTGAAATTAAAGATGACTTAATTAGAAAGATGCTTAGGGTGGACGGTAGACATGTTGTAGACCTGATGTTTTTAAATTTAGTGAGTATTACGAAATACACAGGAAATGAGAATTCGTATCATATGAAAACGATTGGAAAATTAAGCTCATCGGATATATTTGATAAGACCATAGCAAATCTGAGAGAAAGTTTGGCAGATAAATCTATAAAGCCCAATTTTGACGATTTGCATATTTATTATGAATATGTATTAAACAAAGAAAACAATGATTTACTTGAGCTTATGCAGCATCGGAAATATGTGAATGATTTCAACTGTAACAAATCACAGTTAATTTCCTCAAGTTTGGTCGATATACTTTCATTGAAGCAATTTAAAACCCAGTCGCAACTAAAAATGTTGGGACTAACAAAATCTATTGGTGAACGGTCATTCTTGATGAAAGATGTTATTGAAAAGTATGCGTTTATCACTCCGAAAGCTGTTTGTAACAATATGAACGAACTAACTTTTCCGGTCGAAGTGCAAAAAGAATTAATGCATGATGCGCAGAATGATATCTTAGAAAATCCATTTCACCAAGTCCAAGTTAAAACCTCCATTGCCTTTCCCGACAAATCATTATTACAATATGACTGTGGTAAATTACAGAAATTGGCTCAATTATTACAGAACTTGATTCCACAAGGTCATAGGGTTTTAATTTTTACCCAAATGTCCAAAGTTTTAGATATATTGGAACTATTTTTAAATTACCATGGCTATACATACATGAGATTGGATGGTGCCACACGAATTGAGGACAGACAATTGTTAACCGAAAGATTCAATAATGACAATCGTGTCAAATGCTTCATTTTGAGTACTCGTGCTGGTGGTTTGGGTATCAATTTGACAGGTGCAGATACTGTTGTTTTTTATGATTCAGATTGGAACCCTGCAATAGACAAACAATGTCAAGATAGATGTCATAGAATTGGACAGACCAGAGACGTTCATATCTACAGATTTGTCTCGGAATATACTATTGAGGCCAACATTTTAAAGAAGGCCGAACAGAAGAAACACTTGGACAACGTTATTATTCAAAACGGTGATTTCACAACCGATTATTTTAGTAAAATGACAGTACAAGAGCTGCTTGGTAACCCCACAGACGAAGATACATCGTTCAAAGACACTAAGCTATCGACAAGAAGCCGAGATTTCACTAAAGCCCTAGAGATGGCAGAGGACGAGGATGATGCTAAGGCTGCAGAAATTGCAATGAAAGAAACCAATATTGATGTGGAAGACTTTTCAGATGATGAGAAGAATACAAAGGTACCAGATTCTTCGAACGAAGTGAATGATGGTAGCAATGTTGATGGCAAACAAGTGGAAGAATTGACTCGTAGAATTGAAAAGCGGGAAACCGATCGTAAAGGTGGCGATAATGAACGAAGTGGTGATCATCCCGATGATGTCATGGATATCGTAGAGGACATGGAAGAGGATGATGGTATCGGACATATTGATGAATATATGATCCGTTTTATTGCGGGCGGATATTATTTCGATTAGTTTATAAACTTGTTAAACCTATATCTATATATTAATTGTAAGACATTTTTCCTAAATACCAGCCAAGTAAGAAAATAGAGCAATAAATGACAATTTGCTTCAACAGTTGAACAGGGATTTCAGGTACTTTCGATAATAGCTTGAACATTTTCAACTTCTCAGGCGTGTAGGGGAAATACCTTGCGGAAAGGATAGATTCAGCCCATAAAGGTTGTTTCAAAATTGCTCTTTCGTGTGTGAAGGTGTCGACTGTCCACTTTGAGTGGTAATTGCCAAAACCACTGTTTCCGATCCCACCAAATGGTGTAACGAAACAGCCTGCAGACATTAAAGTTTCATTGACTAAAATGGAACCCGATCTCAAATTGGTCTTTAACACCTGTAAATCCTTTTCAGACGATGAGAACAGGTATGCAGCTAATGGACAATCATGATATTTTATGACATTTTTAACCGCCTCTTCCAAGGGAGTGTCATACTTTATGATTGGGAGTATTGGACCAAATATTTCTTGCGACATTAGTACATCAGTCCAAGAGATATTGGTGACAATAGTTGGTGCAATGAACAACTCTTCCTTCGTGTACTCACCTCCATGGACTTCACCTTTAGTTTCTTTGATCAGATTCACCAATCTGTCAAAGCCTCTTTCGTTGATGATATGTGCAAAATCCGAATCCTTGTTAACCTTGGAGAATGTGTCAAAAGCTTTTAGTAGTTTTTCCATAAACTTGCCGTAGACAGATGACTCGATCAAAACATAATCTGGTGCAACACATGTTTGACCTGCATTGCAAAACTTTCCCCATAATAGACGGTCTACCAACACATCCAGGGAGCCCGTAGAGACATTCTTGGTAACAAAGACAGGCGATTTCCCGCCCAGTTCTAACACGACAGGTGTCAATTTGTCACTGGCAGATTTGTAGACGATTTTGCCCACGTTGGTGGATCCTGTGAAGAAAATTTTATCGAATTTGCAGTCATTCAATAAGTACTGAGATTCTGGAATTCCGCCGTTAACCACCATGACGGATTCGGGCGGGAAAGTGGAGTGGATGATCTTGGTCAAAGCCGAGCAAAAGTTAGGCAGTTGGTCGAAAGGCAGCTTCAGCACAACGTTGTTTCCTGCTGCAATTGCGCCTACAAGTGGAGAGATCGATAGAATCAGCGGGTAGTTGAATGGCGAAATGATTAGTACGGTACCCAATGCAATCTTCTCCACATCAATGGATAGAGTAGAGAAGCTGACCGGCAAGTGGGATGGAGCAACTGATTCAAGCATGGTGTCCAGATTTGAGATTATATTCGCCATTTCGGCAATTGCCTGACTGAACTCGGCAATGTAAAACTCCAGCTCTGGCTTGTTGAAGTCTTTTCTTACTGCTGTTGCGATTGGTTCAAAGGATTCCGAGAGGACATTCTTGAACCTGTTTAGGAGTTGCTTAGACTCCTCCCTGGTTCTTGGAGCCGACGAAAAAGACTCCGTCAGCTTCAGGTATCCCCCTCTGATCTCGTCGATAGCGTCCAGCTCGGCCATTGTTGGTCTTTTGGTTTCTGGTGCACTGCAAGAGCACGTAGAGAAAGTCCGGCAAAGACGGAAGAAGAAAGAACCCATCCAAGCTCGAAATGGAAGCATCATGATGGTCTTTTTCTGGCCATGGTTCTCACATTTAGAGAGAGAATCGAGGGTAGTTCACCGCCTACATCGGTGCTGCAGTAAGGATCACCTCTAAGGTTCTGTTTTCTGGCAGAGCCAAGAACGACTTCTGGACAGTAAAGCACTTCCGACAGGTTGGTGTGTATATAAATTTATATAAGGAAAGGTGGAGGTGGAGGACAGAAATGTGTACGATGAACGTAGGGATCAGCTATAGCACCAAAAACCGTTATAATTCCACACGGTCTTGGCCGTTTCGGAATTCCATTCTCTAATCATGGGATTGACTCCACTGTTTTCAACCAACGCCCAGCCCCTTGCTTGGAAAAAGCCCAAGATGAATTCTCTTTTGTTTGAAATGATATCACCTTCGGCGAGAAGCACCTTGCTGTTTTCGATGTCGATGTTATACTCGGAGACATACCATCCAATGTATTGGTGGATTCTTTCCAGATGTCTCTGTAACACGTCCCGGTCTGGGACGTCGGTGAACAACCTGCGAAGACAGATCAATTCCGGGTTGAAATTATTAGACAGCGCCAGTACCGTGGTAAAACCATCCGTCTTGATCACCAGACCTTGGTGTTTAACTTCCACGCCTCTGGAGCGGAAATATATCATATTTCCACTGTAAAACCTCTCGATAGACGGGCATTTGAAAGAACAGCAACGTGCATCGCCGTCCAGAAGAGCTTTGTCGTGGGGTATGTACTTATCGTCGACCAGATATAGCCGGGAATTGTCGAGAGTCAGATACTCTTCTCCGTTGTGGAGAGGAAACTGGTCCGTGTGGTCCAAGTCAAGGAGCAATTTAGCCGATGTGCTGAATAATGTCATAGGCACAGACGTGAACCCATTCCGCTTGTAATACTCTCCAACGGCACTGTATAGTGTGTAGAACGATCCCGGCGTCACATGGGTGTCGATAAAGGTGGCAGACTCCTCGAGCACTGTCTCGGGGACTCTGAACCTCGTGTCAATCACCTCTCTGCGATCTTCGTATAACGATAGCGTGAAGTTGATCAGTGAGTTCATCAGGCCAAGTTTCCGATACTCTTGGGTGGTATTCACCATCGACACAACAATGTTCTTTTTCCCAGAAAGGGTGGATTGCCTGATAACAAACCCCATTGAGGCGGCTATTTCGTTTGCATCCACGTCAACAAGATAAAAGTGCTGCACGGGAAAAGGCGTAACTCTGAAGTTGTACAACTCTCTTTGTAATAGGGTTGGAACTTCCGATTCGTGTGGAACAAAGGAGGCAGCCGCCTTTCTTAGCACATTCTCCGCAATCGATTCATCGTAGCTATCTGTGTTAAATTGCCGAACTTCAAACATCGGAGATTGCCACTTCTATGGCTATACCGAGCAAGTGTTCTGTTCTCTGATGAATATCACCATGTGGCAACAGAACAAAAAAAGGTCCAGCAGTCAAAGATAAAACCACCGAGCTCTGGCTAATTCGAACAGCAACGCCTCTAGCTTGCCTCTGCTCCACTGTGAGAATGTGGCGCCCTCAATTGTGTCCGCAGTGGTCTTTTCTGCAACACGACTTATCTCTATCTCCATTTTTTCTCTCCTGTTCTATTATTGTATCTGCACCCAGCACGTAGAAGCCACCGCCTTTAAATGCATATCAACGTTGCATGGTGATACCAGCACACATGGACTCCTCGTCTTGCGTTGGCGTGCCAAACTGCATACTCTAAATTGGCATAAAAACCTTCCAACGCCTGGGCTGGCTGGAAAACATGTAGCTGGATACCTGTAGTAGCTGGACGGGTGGCGAAGATAAAATATAATTGAAAGCGCTTTCTTGTTGAAGGATGAAAGGTGGAGTGGGTGGATCGTACACTTTCTTTAGTGGTTTTGACATGGTTCATCTTGTCGATTCGGACACATACGCTTTACTGTACGATGCTTAAACGCAGCAAGGTTGTTTGGCAACGGGCCAAGGCGGTTTCACAGTATATTCCGCCAAGCGAGAGGGCAATTCAAGAGCATGAAAAGTTCAAGCGGGAGAAACGGAGAAAGGAGAGGCTGAGTAAGATCCTGCACTACGGCTTCTTCACCTTGGCAGGGGGAGCTGCATTGATGTACCTATGGCAACCATGGAACCCATATTCGCCAGAGGTCAGCAAGGATTTAAGAAAAGGGTTGTGGGAAGAGAGAACTGGAAAGGACGACTACCTGGAGGCTTTAAAGCATTATCAAGACGCTCTTAGGACATCCAAAGAAGAAAATATGGAGCAACTCGGTATGAAATACACAGGCATTGTTCTCAAGATTGCCGAGATGTATGAGAAGTTGGACATGACAGACAAGCTGCTGCTGACCTACTACAATTTGAGCACTTTTATTTTCGAAAATATGATCCACGGGAATGTAGGCAAAGACAACCCCGAAAGAGGGCTTCTCATCGACAGGGACCTGGTTGTGATTACGAGGTGGGCAATGCTAAAGCAGCAGCTGAAACAGGAAAACTGGGCAGATGATATCAACACGGAAATTCGGGACAGAATTGCGTATATTGAAAACAACGAGATCAAGAACGATTTGCCGTGGGTTCTGGCTGTAAAGAGTACCGAGCACATTGACGTGCTTGAATTGATTGACGTGTGGTCTAAAACACAGAAGTTTGAATTGACCAATTCAAACAAGGAAAAGTGGATTGATCGGGTAATGGAGACAGAAGAGGGGAAGGAGTTTCTCAAATGCTGGGATATCTTGAGGGACGTCAAAGATATGTCCTGGCCGGTGTGGTTGACGTCTTATTTGAAAATGAGGGATTTTTATGCGATGTTTCAGCTGGGTCAGAGCAACTTCCCCATCACCATCCAACTACTGCAGAGTAATCTTTTGTGGTCCACAATAGCGGGGTTCAATGAATCCGTCTCCCTGACCACACAAATAATCAACCTTGCCTCAGCGTGGTTTCAATACGCTCAGGCTAGCAACAATGCCAAAGCCTACAAAAAGTCTGAACTTATTTATGAAAAGCTAATAGCTAGTGTAAACAGTAACGATCCAATTTTACCCATGTCGTATTATTCATTGGGTGTTTTGAATTTACAGCTGGGTAAGAAAGAAGAGGCTACAAGGTACTTCACCAAATCACGTGAGCTGGCTGTGGAAATGGATCAGATTCAAATTATTGACAAAATAGACGATGAACAACTGAAGCAGCTGAAAGTCAGGTCTGTATAGACATTTTATCGTATGTATATTTATGTATCAAGGGTTCTTCGTTATGTTCGTTTAGTTTGAGTTGTGTGACAAAATTGGCAAAAAATTAGTGGTTTGAGGCCAACAGGAATCGAACCTGCAACCTTTCGATTTGGAGTCGAAAGCTCTACCATTGAGCCATAGCCCCAACCTTTGATTATTTGGCGAGAGATTTATTTTTGTTGGTCATTAATGATTATAAATCACGTGGTATGAGACTGTTGTTTCAATTGATTTGTTATAGTTTGTGTAAATGTTAATTTTCAGAAAAAGGAACTGTATTTTTGTCTTGAAACAGGAAATATCACGGATATAATAATTACTCAAGCAATAAAATGTAGCAACACCAGCAGTTATGAATGCTAGAAAAAGGACTACAAAAGTTTTACCGCTTTATTACGAGTGAGCTCATTATTTCAACGGCAAAAATACCAGAAAAGTATATCGTATGCTACACTACAGTGAATCATGGTTGATCCAACAATCCACACTATCAGATTTACTGCCTAGCAATGTTCTTGAAACAAAAAGGGTCCTAGTATAGTTTGAGTAGATTGGTAGAGAGATTATGTAACATGTGTTTACCGTGTAGAATACCCTGTCAGTAGTGTAAGTCTAGTCCAGATAGGTTTCAGAAAAGATTTCCTCTGAATACTTAGAGGCTCTGAGTTTTAACGGCAATAGCACACGTGAAACAAAATACTTCCTGTTACTTTCGAACAGAAAATTCATTGTTTTCCACTTTTTGTTGGACCTCTCTTTCGATTGTTTATCCATCTCTTCAGATCAGAACTATCTTAATTGTTTTGTTGCGTTCTCATAAAATATTCTATTGGAAAAGGCTGCTCGTCACTTTGTCCTGCGCAAGCATGAAATACACCATTCATGTTAGATGGTTAACCAAAAAATACAGATATATTTGTTTGTGCAAGCTTTTAACAAATAGTAACATGTTGCACCACATCTTGAATTTATTGCAGATTAGTTGATGCGTGATGAAGCCAAGTTGAAAAAACACATCATTCATAGAAAACTGTTCCAGTATATCAGTCAATGTGCAACAGCCTTGGATTTCGTGCTTGCATAATTATCTTCTGTGTATTTATCGCCCAGTAGTGTACGATTTAAACAAACCTTTGATCAGTCCTGCATAATTTTAGCAATATAAAAAAAGCGGATGCTTGTCATGACTTTAAAACTTCAGCGACTTCATTAAATCATATAGATTATGAGCCTTTGGAAAAATATAGGAGCACTTTAATAGCATAGTCTCCAATTAGAAAAGTAAGCAAATGTGCCTCTTTTTTTTCTTGAAGTAAAATTTGATCTTATTGCTGAAAAAAACACATGAAAACAGAATTTCTATGATGGTATCAAGTGGATGATTTGTTTATTCAAGGCATGTTGATGGGAAACCACCAAGTTGGTAAAAGTTTTCACAATCCCTGGATTATGACCCAAGTGGGTTTATCACTTAAGTACAAACCAAAAGGCCATGAAGCTTCACAATAAAAATAAACAAGTAACTTTTCTGAATTATTCACATCGGCACATTTCAAAACGCCATATTGATAAGCCGTCAATCGGCCAATTGGCAGACACGCTTTTGGCGAAATATTGATAACTTTGGAGATGACTTCTTCTATTGTAAGACGATTGCCACTAACGTGCTGTTCCTCCGATCGAGCCAGCCCACGCAGAAGACTCGGTACAGCCCTAATTTCAGTATTCTCCACATAATACAGTAGCTGTTATGCACTAATTTGACGTCAAAACAATTCGACAGTCTGAAAACTGTGAGTCCTTGATAACAGATATTTGATAAGCTGATGCGTGTTTTATTGATAGCTGCTGCTTTGGGAAAGATAAGAAAAGTACGCACCAGCTTGTTTCAGTCATCTGAGGGTATGAAAAAATGCAGCTATCGAGTTGACACCAATGTTATCGCAACTCCGTTGAGTATCACTATTACTGATTAGATATCAAACCTTGAAACATTAATAGTGGTGATGTCCATGTGGCAGATATACAGTACGTGTCAAAAAAGTAAGGTTATCTCTCCCTGTTATCTTATCTCCAGATTATGTAAAGTCTCCACCAATGATATGTTTCTGATAATCATATCTTCTAAACCGAATACGGGCTTGCTGTTTAGAAGATGTATTGAAACGGGCATCACCTGGTTTCAAATCCAAGTTTGATTCTTCTCTCGGGAAAGATCTTATTGTTGCAGTCTTATCAAACAAGAGGAATATAACAAATAGCTTTTCCACTGATTGGTTGATCATTTGAAGCAATCAGAAAGCCTGTTAACGAAAAAGCCGGGAAAAATATTAGAGATTTTTACTGAAACTTTGGATATTGTATCGAGACAACGGCCGTATAAATCAAACAGAATTAATGCCGTGAGATACTACATCTTATCAGATGTAATTAGGTCCAATATCACGTAAATGATGTTTTGAACCGCTTCAATTCAGAAAAAGTATAGCATAGATATCCATGGGACTGTACTGTTGTAGAAAAGGTTGAATATCAAGGAACATAGAAGAAATGTTTTTTTTTTTTTTAATATTTTGCACATTTTTCAGTGTCTTAGCAAAAACTTGATATGTTCACTACTATGGAAACTTTTTATGGATAAGTTACATGAATCCGGGATGAAATTTCACTTTGGATTTCACCTAGTGGAAGAAGGGTGTGATTAACACCACCGGATTTTGGTCTATTCTGGCATTTGACTTAGCTGTGTTGAATGTTTGGTTTATTCCGGAGTTTGACTTAGCTGTGTTGAATTTTTCATCTGAGGTTAGGAACAAATAAACAAACCGAGATGGTAATTCCAGTACTCTGCGTGCGGACAAGAGGGCTCTTTTCTTTTGTTCTATTTCTGACATCAGGAATTTGGTCTTGTAGACACGTTACAGATAACTTGATGCAACCATTGGCTGGAAAATGGATACCCCTTTTTTTTTCTTTTTTTTTTTTTTTTCTACATTTCAATCGAAAGTACGATTGAAACGAAAGCCGCTTGCATAAGTTTAGTCCTTTTACTCTTTTCTGGTCTTTTTGTATGGAATGATTTGTTTTCAAGGTACTTCCGTTTCTTGTTTGGACAACAGCGAGTAGCACCGGGCCAGGAGGTGTGATATACCGCGTGATCCAACAAACGTATTTCCTGTGACGAGAGCTCCATGTTTGTGGTGTATGGTTTATCATCACCAAGAACACTTTCCGAGTCTTGTGTCCATACACAACGGCCTCTATTACCTTTTTTGATGCCATTTTTTTTTTCTGTCAATTATCATCGTCGACAACTTAACACGCTTTCTCTATCCCGATTGTTTCTCTATCCTGATTGTTTCTCCATCCCGATTGTTTCTCTATCCTGATTGTTTCTCTATCCTGATTGTTTCTCCATCCCGATTGCCGATCTACTGAATGCATATTTTCTCTTTTTTTTTTCCTCTTTTGAACAACAACCAGTGGGACCAAGAGTGTCTAGGGATTATTACCCTTTTACCGGATATAGAACGGAGAGGAAAAAAAAGATGGGAAAGGGAAAGTTGCCGTTTACCCTTTTGGGGGGCGCATCCCCCCACCTTTTCCCTTTGCAACGGAAAATCCCATCTTTAGTTCGATTTTTTCACAGGTTGGTGTTTTTCCTTGGTTTGTCCCCGCAGAACCGTTACTATTATCAAACCAACATAGCGGACACCGCTGTTGTGTCTACTGGAAAGGTGTGGACACGCCGTTGTTGTACCTACTGGAAAGATATGGACACCGCTGTTGTGTCTACTGGAAAGATGTGGACACACCGTTGTTCTGCTTGTTGGCACGGTGTGGACACACCACTTACCGCTACTAAAACCGGCACCGTTTCTTTCCGCCTGAGTAGGTCTTTATCGCAGAGACACTGTAGCGGCGTCGGACAGAGCAACCGTGCACGGTTGCTTTTCCTACGTCGGCCGTCATGGCCCCTGCTGTCTTCCACCGTGTGTTGATTGGGGACGCAAGCAGATGCAAGCAGAAAAAAACCACGCAGTTGGAGTCATAGCACGATGCTGGACAAATGGATAGAAAAAGAGGAGGACCATAGGGGCAGTGGGTGACGGAGGTCGGAGGTGAAGCCAAGACAGTGTCGTGATCTTCGGAGCATACCTCGCAAAAGACATCTCTTATATGCCGGAGACCCCTATGATGCATATATACCGTAATATGTGATAGTGCAGTCATGTTGAGCTATTGGGAACTGGAGACAAGAGGAAAACCAAAAAATGGCCTAGGGCCAATGCAAAAAAAATAAGGTACTAAAGCGGCAATTTCTTTTGCCCTTTATTTTTCATGCTTGACTGACTTCGTCAAGAATTACACAACAAGGATGTTGGTCCGAGGTAAAAGCCGTTGCAGCAGATTGTCAGAACCTCCTCCTTTTTCTCCACTTTGGCACGCCGATTGGTATTGTCTGGAAAGTTTATTACTGCAGGGCACCCTATTGCGAAAGTCAAAAGAGGAGGATTTCTGCTCAATCAATGGAATCCGAAAACCAAATTCGCCGGAGTGCGGAGAATAGGGGAAAACAGGTGCGTGTCGGATATAGGCTATTACATGGATTCCCCTGTTGGGGAGAAAGCGATGAAACCTTTAAATAGAACCGCTTTGGCTGAATTTTTGTGGAGGATTGTTTGGACCCGAATAATGTGATTTCTCTGCCCTCTTCTTGTATTGTTGAACAAACAAACACAACGAGCTGAATAGAGGCGAAGAGAGTACCAACTCCCCATTTACTCAGTCTACAAGAACACACACACACACACACGCACACAAGTCTTAGAGAAGATAAGATAGGATAAGATAGGAGAAGATAATAACAAGAGCACACACTCACACATCCAACTAAATACCATGTCCATCTCAAACGATATCGAAAAACAAATCTCACAAGACGAACACGTCGAAAACACGTCGGCTCCTCAGGGGCTGTACTCAGACGCAGGATCGATGGGCTCCCACCATTTCATCTCCAAAGTCACAACATCCGTGGATGGCCAATACGTCTATTTGGGCAACAAAAAATTTGCCAAGGAAGACCTAGCACAGGCGTTCGGTGGTACACTTAACCCAGGTTTGGCAGCCCCATCTTCCCACAAATTTGGTAACCCAGCACCATTGGGATTGTCGGGTTTCGCCCTATCGACCTTTGTCCTATCCATGGTTAACGCAGGTGCAATGGGGGCCAAGAACGACTCGGTCGTCGTTGGTCTAGCCATGTTCTACGGAGGTTTGATCCAGTTGTTGTCTGGTATGTGGGAAATGGCCTTGGAAAATACCTTTGGTGCCTTGGCATTGGGATCTTTCGGCGGTTTTTGGATGTCATTTGGCGCCATCTCCATTCCTTGGTTCAACATTGCACAGTCCTATGATGATCCTGTCGAGTTTGAAAACGTGGTGGGATTCTACCTTCTAGGTTGGTCGATATTCACCTTCATGTTGTCCCTTTGTACGATGAAATCAACTCTGGCCTTTTTCCTCTTGTTCTTCCTCTTGGCAGTTACATTTTTGTTGTTGGCAATTGGAAAGTTGGGCAAATCCCACGGATCCACGGTTGCTGGCGGTGTCGTTGGTATTATTGTTGCATTCATTGCTTGGTATAATGCATACGCCGGTTTGGCCAACAGACAAAACTCCTACATCAGAGTCACTGCACTACCATTACCAGTTTTCGGAAAGAACGACTGAATCAAGCGGAAGCAAACAGAAGAAAAAAGGCAATTATGAAAAACTTTCCACTGATTTGCTCAGATCTTGGAACTTTTGTCTTCTTACATTTTGAGAAATCACCAACACTTTTCTCAATAAAATTATTTCTATTATTCACCCATTTATTTTTAATACCCAATATTGATATTGATAATCAATCATCGGATTTACACTTATTTTGTTTTGTAAACTAACACTCAGCTTTATATATCTAAAATTTATTTAATGCATCTAATATAACTAAAAATTTCACGTCGATTATGAATTGTTTGTTCACTAATTTGGTGTCGACCACAACTCCGGCCTACAAAAATACTGCCCCAATCAATGAAAGGGTTGTTCAATAAACACTAATATCTTATGACTAGGGATTTGTTGTAGTTTTTTGAGACTTTCACTTTCGTAAGGAATATCGACCTTAAAGGTTAGAATAGAAGTTGCACCTCTTAGCCTTTCAACATCCATATGTCGATTATTCTAAGAAAACAGAAGGAAATGCTGGAATAGTGTGTAGTAGTTGTAATTCTATTCCGAAACACCCGGAAAAAAAATCGTTTTTATGATCATTAACGAAAAAAAAAACATGTTAAAAAACGTGTTTTCTAGAAACATAAAAAGTTCTTGTTAACGGTGTACAATAACTTCAGTTTCTTCTTTTCCTTCATCTGTACAGAACTCAGGAAAGGCTGTAAGACATATCAATTGGAGTTGTTTATAATTGGCAATTTACATGATTACAATACAGAAACCTTCATATGAGAAAAGCTATCGCTCGTTACTTACACCACCCTTTAGAATCTCATAGATCAGATATTTGGAGCTATCTAAACGAGTAATACGTTAGACATGCTCTGGCATTACAACTTTTACCAGAGCTCTTTAGAAACAATGCATTGGCAGTTCTGAAGATTTCAGGTACAAGAATATTGGTTTGTTTTAGATTGGCTAGGGAGTTGCATTTTTCACCTTGTCAAGGATAAGAAGGACATACCCATCATCATGGGCAGGGTATTCGGACTTCTACGCAGAAATCCAGCGAGTCAGACAATAGTTACTCCAGCAAGATATGTTCTTGACGTACAATCCTGTTCAAAACTCCACTTCGAACGTGATCGACTGTTGTGTAAATTGATCCAGGCGCAGTGAATTATTCTATTTTTTCATGGTGTCTTCGCATATAATTATTATTATCACATGCCCCACGTCTTAGAATTGTGAGATATAATTTGGTGTTGAATAATCTGTCTAGACTCTTACCTAATCTATTTACATTCGTTACAGACACGATCTAGATCATACAATTTTTTATACATCACTAGGGAGTGATTCAGTTTGTGATTAGTATTTTTTTGGCACATTCATTAGCATTGAATTGAACGAGACGTACACTAGCCTGCTAATCGTCAATCATGTACGCTGGTAGTGTAACCAAGCATAATAAAAAGAGAAATAGAATACAGTTATCATGTTCAAATTGCAGAAAGAAAAAGATAAAATGTGACCGTCGAAGACCAACATGCACGAGTTGCGAGGTTCATGGTTGGACCGATTGTGTTTATTTCAACGACCCGAAGACCGAACATAAATCCGAAGATGCTGTGTTCGATAAGGAACCGATAATATCGAAGGAAACTTCCCAGGATGTCATAAAACACCAAAATGAAGGGAGCTGGAGTGGGAGAGACACTAAGACGAAAAGGCCTGGCATAAACAATCAAGTTGATTGTTTGGTGCCACGTGATTATCACACTCATGAAGTAACTCGGGGTGACTGTCCGATAAACTATGCCAATCAGAAAGATTATGAAGTGCCATCAGGTTATGACGGCTTCACTCCAATATCCCGTATTCGGCAATTGTTTAAGGCATTAAAAGTTAATGACATGGACAAAATATCAATTTATAGAGGTGCAGATCCAATAATGTATTTTGCATCAAGAACAAATAACTACGGTCCTTTTGCGTGGCTCACAATTATCAAGAAAGATCCATTTTCAAGTCCCATTCGTGAAAGTGTGATGATAGCCCAGAAGGACATTATTACCAAACTTCAAAAGTGTACGGAGACATTTAAAGAACGTACTGTTGATTTACACTCTGGTTATGAAACTTTAAAACAAGACTCTGGGAAGCTGATGGAACAGCTTGTTCGACAGTTGCCGAATAAAAAGGCGATTTGGTTGTTTATTGATAGATTCTTTAACTGTGTCTATCCATATATACCAATTTTGGACCAAGCATCATTTATAAAAAATGTTGAAAGATTAATCAATGGCGATCATATAAACGATTTAACTTGTGAGCACTCGGTTGAAAAGTTAAACATATCACAGTATTATGATTTGGCGATTGTTGGTACCGTATTGATTGTTATCAAATTTTCGTACGAATCGCTGCTATCGAATACCGGCATATTTGAGAATGCTTCAGCAAGATCCGAAAATGATAGGTATTTAATAAATTTCCAGCAAGACAAGTTTTCAATGAAGTACATAAATTTATGTTTGAATGAATTTTTATTGTCAGAAAGGGTTCCATTGGAGGTTTTACAATGTTCAATGCTCGCAAGGGAGTACCAAAAAATCAATGGTTGTGATGGGTTTGCAGACGGCGATTCTCATATCTATACAGGGCTATTGGTGAGAATGGCCATTTCACTTGGATTGAATAGAGACCCGTGTCATATTCAGAAGTTGCATTCGCCAAGAGAAGCTTTATTGAGACGGAAAATATGGTTTTGTTTAATCTCAGCTGATAATTTCCAGTATACGCAAACCGGCCAGCCTCCCTTAATATATTGTTCTCATTATGATACCGAGCTGCCGGAATTCGACGAAGTTGTTTCGAATGTTGAGGATTTGCAACTGGAGAAGGTATCGATTGATTTTGTTAACACAAGGTTTTTATTTGATTTAAAAATGAGAGAATTGGCGGATCTACTGGCTAATATGAAGAAGGTGCCGACAATTGAACAGGTGGTTTTGGGATTATGTAACATAGAAAATGAATTACAGAGCAGATTTGGGTCTTACAACGACATCTTAGCGAAGTCTCATTTCGGGGCACATTATAAAAAAATTGAAAAGTTGGGACAACTACTGATTTATACATATGTTTTAACCTTTTTGCAGCCTGTTTACATGCATATCTATTATCATTACCAGCATACAGGGCAATTCGATGCATGTTATTTCTTTCACAACAAAATCTTGAGTTTTTGGATGTTTACTCTTGGGAATGCGGAGACTTTAGTGAAGGAAAGTTATAAGTATTTTGGAGAGGGATTTGATTTACTATTAGTTGGAATGATTGAAATCTCGTTGCACAAAGGATTAATTTTTTTTGTTACCACATTTGTGAAATGTAAATTATTGATAGAAAATTTGGCAAACAGTGCCGTGGTTAACAAACAACTGATTGATGTTATAGAGTATTTTAAAGATAAAGTGATTATGAAATTAATTTCCACCATTCATATACCGTTATTGCAGATACTCTCGAGGAGATTTTTTTATTCGTGGAGATTGTTGAAAGGACAGTCGTTTATCTTACAAAACTTAAAAGACGATAAACTCGACTTTTCATTGCAAAAATCATTATATAATTTTCTAGAGCACCTTACAGTTTCTGATTTCAAAATGTTGATTGAGACTTCAAAATATGAAAATTACAAGGTTGGTAAAGAACAGCCGGAGTGGTTAGTTGAGTGGTTGAATGATTGCAATGATTACAAATATAAGAGGAATTTTTGCAAAACGATACCTGCGGATGACTTGAGTGCACATGATGGTGTGAGTTTGGACTTTTTAGCAGAGACAATAGATGGCAGTGGTGAAGATGAGAAATGGTGGGCAAAGATATATGAAGAATTAAGTGGTAACAGAAATGGAAAATTGTGTGGCGATTACAGAAAGGTATGTGAGCCTAGGTTTCAATTAGAGAGTAGCAAGAGAGAAGATAGCAAGACGGATAGTACTAGGATTGTAGCAACATCAGATGGTCAGCAAATTGATTTTCTTTTTGGAAATTCTAGCATGAGCAATTATCAGGCAAGCGATTATGGAGACCCATTGGCCGGATTGGAAAATACGGGTTTAAATTTTGATGATTTTTTTTGGAGTTGAAAATGTTTTGACGTTGCTTTTTAGGTTTAAGGTAACATGTTAAGCATCCAGACCAAACGATGCAATTGTCGATTTGCCGGAGAGTTTGACAGTGGGCCCGGGTATATAGCAGAAGATGTTTTTTTCTCATTGTAGTTTAAATTTTCTGGATTTCAAGCAGTATATCAATGTATATTCGAAAGGACTTATGTAAAATAATTAGATCTGGTACGTTAAGGTGTTAGGGTGAGTAGGTGTTAGGGTGAGTAGGTGTTAGGGTGAGTAGGGTGAGTAGGTGTTAGGGTGAGTAGGGTGTTAGGGTGAGTAGGTGTTAGGGTGAGTAGGTGTTAGGGTGTTAGGGTGAGTAGGTGAGTAGGTGGGTGAGTAGGTGTTAGGGTGTTAGGGTGAGTAGGGTGAGTAGGTGTTAGGGTGAGTAGGGTGAGTAGGTGTTAGGGTGAGTAGGTGTTAGGGTGAGTAGGTGTTAGGGTGAGTAGGTGTTAGGGTGAGTAGGGTGAGTAGGGTGAGTAGGTGTTAGGGTGAGTAGGTGTTAGGGTGAGTAGGTGAGTAGGGTGAGTAGGTGTTAGGGTGAGTAGGTGTTAGGGTGAGTAGGGTGAGTAGGTGTTAGGGTGAGTAGGTGTTAGGGTGAGTAGGTGTTAGGGTGAGTAGGTGTTAGGGTGAGTAGGTGTTAGGGTGAGTAGGTGTTAGGGTGAGTAGGTGTTAGGGTGAGTAGGTGTTAGGGTGAGTAGGTGTTAGGGTGAGTAGGTGTTAGGGTGAGTAGGTGTTAGGGTGAGTAGGGTGAGTAGGTGTTAGGGTGAGTAGGTGTTAGGGTGAGTAGGTGTTAGGGTGAGTAGGTGTTAGTAGGTGAGTAGGGTGTTAGGGTGAGT